>CM051243.1:179165106-179765106 GCA_027917425.1 Gastrophryne carolinensis | reverse complement strand
GCAGTGCCACCCTGGGCAGCCGATCAGGGCCAGGCTGCGTTACCCATCCCCCCCCCCCCTTTCATTGGCAGATTCCCCTTAGCCACTTGGTATTAATAGCGGCAGCAGTAGCTGTAGCGCAGTACAAGGGGCGCCCCTCCCCACCAGCGTCACTGGGCGTCGGTCCTGCGAAGGGAAACTTATATCCCGAGCACCGGTCGCCCGACCCGACACAGCTCCAGCGACTCCCTGCAAGACCCCGAGCTCTGCCCCTGCTCTGCCTGGCCCGGAGACCCCGCACCCGGTAAGTGCTCCCCAGAATAGTTCTCAGTTTCATCGGTGGCAGTAGCCTTATTGCTTAGTAGCATGGAAATAGCACCCACATCGTCTGTGGCGTTGTACAAAGGATGACAGCTATGGAACCTGGATACAGACGCGAAAACCACACAGCAGCCCCGCAATCTATCGCCCAGAACCTTAGGGGAGAGACTTGTCCCAAGAGCTTACACTCTACAGGGAAGATTGACTTCTATGCTATGTGCCACACAATGATGCGGTGGTGGTGGTGGTGGCGTTGTGTCTGTACAGGATATTGCCTTTATTACAGTTTATTGCTTTATATAGCGCCATCATGGTCTGTGGCGTTGTACAAGCAACGGATTGGAATGAGGAGTGGTGCTGATAAGGTCAGGGCTGTCAAATTCCTCTCTCAAGAATAGTGTGCTGGGCTAGGCTGCGAGGTCATGAGAAAGCCCTGGCCCTAGGAGCTTGCAATCTATCACTGTAATGAGAAAAAGCAGGTATGTTTTATGGTGCCAGCATCTTCTGTGGCGCTGTACAACAGTAACAACCTAGAAAGGTGCAGAAAACACAATACAAAACTGCAGGGCAATGTGTATCATTGTCATATATTGTGAGTGTTAAGGCACTGGCCTTAGGAGCTTACAATCTATCACTGCAATGCGATAAAGCAGGTATGTTTGATGGTGCCAGCATCTTCTGTGGCGCTGTACAACAGTAACAACCTAGAAAGGTGAAGAAAGCACATACAATGCAATACAAAACACATACAATGCAATACAAAACTTCAAGGCACGTGTATTCTTCTGTCAGTACTGTATATAGTGGGGTTGCCAGTCAGCACTGATCACAGGAGCTTGCAATCTATATCTGGGGTAAAGCAAACAGTTTTATAGTGCCAGCATCTTCTGTGGCGCTGTACAACAATAACTGCCTAGATTGGTGTAGAAAGAACAGCTCACAAGACACTAAACAGCGGGACAATATGTATCATTGTTGCAATACAGTATACAGTGGGGTTGTGAATCCGTACTGGCCATAGGAGCTTACAATCTATATCTGGGGCAGTTTTATAGTGCCAGCATCCTCTGTGGCGCAGTACAGTAGTGGCAACCTAGAGTGGTGTAGATAGTCTAGCTCAAAGGGACAAAACTGTGTAGTATTGTTGCATTGGTGTCAGTCAGCAGAGACCATAGGAGCTTACAGTCTAAACAGGCACAAACTGGCCTAAAGAGTTGCCAGGGAATCCCCCAGTGGGCCTCAGGACTTATTTGTGGCATCCCAAGTGCACACAGACAATACAGTTTTGCGTAATGGGCCCTCAATATAAGTACCTGCATTTATATTGTTGGGTGGGCCCCCAGAGTCAGTTCTACTGGTGGGCCCCAGACACCGCACTCCAACACTGAGTCTAAAGGACTGATCCACTGTCACTGCAGGCAACAGGGGCGTGTGCAGATCGCACGCAATACACTGTTGCTGAAGCAATGTCAGCTAGTGTCATTGACCACAGCTATGTGGAGTTTGTGCTCATCGTTTATTTTTATAGCGCCATCATCTTCTGTAGCATCGTACAAAGTGACACAAATAGAACATGTAGTGCGACTCTATACATCAAAGGCCCTGACATGATACAACATTGCACAAGAAAGTGGTTGTGTATCATTGTAACATATTGTGGTGTTGTCAGCCAGACCTGACCACAAGAACTTACGCTCTAAATAATCATTGTATAGAATGTGTTACGTATCATAGTTGCTGTATCTTTTGTTCAGCTGCAGGCCTGGCCACAGGAGCTTACAATCTAAATAATCATTGTATAGTATGTGTTACATATCATTGTCGCTATATCTTTTGTTCAGCTGCAGGCCTGGCCACAGGAGCTTACACTCTAAATAATCATTGTATAGTATGTGTTACATATCATTGTCGCTATATCTTTTGTTCAGCTGCAGGCCTGGCCACAGGAGCTTACACTCTAAATAATCATTGTATAGTATGTGTTACATATCATTGTCGCTATATCTTTTGTTCAGCTGCAGGCCTGGCCACAGGAGCTTACACTCTAAATAATCATTGTATAGAATGTGTCACGTATCATAGTTGCTGTATCTTTTGTTCAGCTGCAGGCCTGGCCACAGGAGCTTACACTCTAAATAATCATTGTATAGTATGTGTTATGTATCATTGTCGCTATATCTTTTGTTCAGCTGCCGGCCTGGCCACAGGAGCTTACACTCTAAATAATCATTGTATAGAATAGAATGTGTCACGTATTATAGTTGCTGTATCCTTTGTTCAGCTGCAGGCCTGGCCACAGGAGCTTACGCTCTAAATAATCATTGTATAGAATGTGTTACGTATCATAGTCGCTATATCTTTTGTTCAGCTGCAGGCCTGGCCACAGGAGCTTACGCTCTAAATAATCATTGTATAGAATGTGTTACGTATCATAGTCGCTATATCTTTTGTTCAGCTGCAGGCCTGGCCACAGGAGCTTACGCTCTAAATAATCATTGTATAGAATAGAATGTGTCACGTATCATAGTTGCTGTATCTTTCGTTCAGCTGCAGGCCTGGCCACAGGAGCTTACAATCTAAATAATCATTGTATAGTATGTGTTACGTATCATTGTCGCTATATCTTTTGTTCAGCTTCAGGCCTGGCCACAGGAGCTTACAATCGATTGATTGTAACGATGCTGATGGCTGATGCTTTTGGTATTAAGGGAATGGTTGAATGTGGCCGGTGGGTTGGGATGATATTGGACTGGTCATAGGGAGACCCGGAAGAAATCTTGGTGGGTCACAACTCTTTGGGCAAGCCTGTACTGCTGCTTCTAACAACCCCCCTGATCAGAATCTGACAGGTCGGGTGCCATTATATTGGGTGTGACCGGGAGTCATCCTGGAGTCTATATAACAGGCCTGGTCACAGGAGCTTACAATCTAAAGGATGAATTGATTGTAAGATCAGACATGCTCACTAGGATGATGCTTTCGAGGCTGCTTTGTGAATATTTTGATATTCTGGGAGCTGTTGAAGGTGGCTGGAGGGGTGGACTGGTCATAAGGAGACACAGGATAATTCCTGGTGGGCCTCATTGCTTTTGGACTGCTGCTTCTAACACTCTGATCCCTGCCTCCTTAGTCACCCCCCCCCCCCTGTACCCAGACCCATTTTACCCCCAGATGATGTTCTGCCCCCCCACATCATGGCTGTAGAGGACCCTACCCACCCTGTCGCATTATCTGTCCCTACAATACCAAAGCTTTAATGGCTGGTTTAATGGTGAGGCTGTTAGCTTCAGTCTGCCATTGGTATTGAGCATAACCGGAAGTCATCCAGGACGGCAGATAACAGGCCTGGCCACAGGAGCTTACAATCTAAAAGATCCCGTCTTCTGAGGCTGCCGTGTGAATCTTTTCTTATTCTGGGAGCTGCTAAATCTGGCTGATGAGGTGGGAAGACATTGTGCTGGGGCAGACTGGTCAAAGGGAGACCCGGGTTGATTCCCAGTGGGCCACAGCATCATGGCTGTAAAGGGTTACATCCTCCCCTGTCACATTATCCCCCCCCCCTCCCAACCTTTATTCTGCCTGCTTGGCAGTTAAACCGGACCTTTAGCTTTATTTAATGAAAAGCCCAAACCCTTAAAAAACTATTCCCCAGCATCTAAAATTAATACATTTTAAGTTTTCAGTCACTTACTTATTATTCTTCCCCCCAGACCATCGGTCTACAACTCTGTTCAGGATATTAGGATTCGTTCGCCACCATCTTGACTCAGAAGCATCACATACTGAGGAGAGCGGCATAAAGTACCGTGGGAGGGGTTATAGCTGTGCTTTGCTCAGACAGAGCAGAGCTGGGGTCAGGAAAAGGACAGCAATCCCAGAATGCAGAGCGACACAGTCAGAAGACACTTCCTGTTTGCAGGCTGCCTAATGTTCCATGAGCCGCCATCTTGGATGTTTAAATACGCATAACATGCAGTAGATGCAGGCAATCTGTATGTACAGGGTGTGGGAAACATATAGGATGTGCTCTTTTTCAGGGTGAAGGTCCGCTTTAAGTGAGGGGACCAAGATTGTATCTTTATTGGGGTACTGAATTCCAGATACATTGAATTAATTGATCCCTCTTTACATGTTCACGTAGAATATATCTATCCCAAATCCGGTTGGGAAGCTCCATCCCATGACCTATAAACAACTTGCCCAAAAATAAGTTTGATCGGGTTGACACATTATCTGTCGCCAGAGGTGTAGGTAGGCGTTCTGGCACTCGGGGCAAAGATTTGAAATGATGCCCCCCCCACCTGTTCTAATGTCCTCCTTTGCCCCCGACCTGCTACACCCGGGGCAAGTGCCTCCTGCCCCCCTTAGCTATGCCCCTGTCTGTCCCTACAATACCAAAGTTTTAATGGTCATGGGTTGGTAGAGCTGCGGGCTGTTTTTCTATTTCAATCTTTTTATTGTCTTTTTAAAATATTACAGCTCAATTACACAGTACAATAATGTGATACACAAAAGAAAGAAAAAAAAAAGGGGGAATCAAGGATAAAAGGGATCTGCGGGCTGTTTTTTAGCCTCAGTCTACCACCGATATTGTGTGTGACTGGGAGTCAACAGGCCTGGCCACAGGAGCTTACAATCTATAAGGATACATTGTAATATCAGCCAATGCTCTTGGGGCTGCTGTGTGAAGCTTTTGATTTTCTGGGAATCTGGCTTTCGGGTTGGGATGAAATTGGATGTAAACGCGAGTCACCCTGGGGCTGCAGAGGACAGGCCTAGTCACGGGAGCTTACAATCTAATAGATACATTGATAGGAAGTTCAGGCATGCCCACTAGGATGATGCTTCTGGGTAAATCCTCTGCTATTGTGGGAGTTGTTGTATGGGGCCGGCGGGGTGGGATGATAATGGGTGTGACCGCGAGTTATCATAGACTGAGGACAGGCCTGATCACAGGAGCTTACAATCTATCAGGATACATTGTAAGATCAGCCAATGCTCTTGGGGCTGCTGTGTGAAGCTTTTGATTTTCTGGGAATCTGGCTTTAGGGTTCGGATGATATTTGATGTGAACGGGAGTCATCCTGGGCTGCAGAGGACAGAACTAGTCACAGGAGCTTACAATCTAAAGAATACATTGATTAGAAGAACAGGCAAGCTCACCAGGCTGACGCTTCTGGAGCTGCTGGGTAAATCCTCTGCTATTGTGGGAGTTGTTGTATGGGGCCGGCGGGGTGGTGGGATGATATTGGGTGTGACCGGGAGTCATCCTGGATTGTGGATAACAGGATGGCCGCCCGGAGAAGGGCTTCTCCACATTTCCCAAACCTCAAAGAATTACCAGTCATCATTGCAATGACAGATATACAGTATATCATTAAAGGGGCAGTCCGCTCTTTGCAGGCATTCCATTGCACATTCCAGTAGCACGTTCTCCATGGGCCAGTGCTGGGGCAGCCCACCGCTCCGGGCATGTGGACGCTCACTGCTTGTTTTACAGATGGATTAAATGTGTGGAAAATTCCCATGTGTGCGTGCAAGCCCCATATCCGCCCATAATATGCCCCTTATATGCCCAGTTCTAGGCTCCCTTTTACTGTTTGCCTGGCTAGAAGGGCATCCCATATCAGGATGCCCCTAGAGATGTTTAGCAGTCCTGTTTTTTTTTTTATACTTTTAGGTTCACTTTAGGTTAGTAATTCAGAATCATCCAGCTGCCTGTCATATGCAACAGGGGAGGGGGAATCTATGTGGTAACTGCAGAGATAAACAACTCCATCCCATGACCTATAAGCAATATGCAGGGGATGCTTCAGCTGAAAGGGCTGGGAGGTGTAACTGAAGCGGACCTAAAGTCATACAATAATGTATGTCTGCCTCGCCTCTCCTTTGGGATGATTAACCAGCCCAATATTAGGCTGAATTGCTCAATTGGTTTTGCATTCAGGGGCCACCTGTGACCACTGGTGGGCAGCTGTGTTTGCTGGGTGCACATGCATGGCGTGGGTATCACTGCCTAGCAGTGACGGACTGGGGTTAAAAATCAGCCCTGGATTTTACCAACCCCTGGCCGGCCCGAGACATCCCTGGTGAGGCCCCACCCTAACCATGATGCCGGGGCTATAGCATTGAGGGCTGGGGTACCTTGTCTTGTGGGTACAGTGGGGCTGAGATGGAGACTAAGGGGACAGGGATTGAGTGTGGGTGTTAAATGCAGCAGCCCAACTGACCCCAAAGCAGTGCTGCCCACCGGCCATTGTCCCGGGTCTCCCTATGGCCCTGCACACAGGTTCCAGGAGGGTATTAAAGCAGACCCTGCGTCCTCCCTGACGCCCAATATCAGACAAAATAACCTACTGGGTCCATGCTTCTGCATTGCTTACATGTCCCAAGTGACCACCGGGAGCCAATGGGGTTTGTACCCGCATATTTGCCCAGGGAAAACTATTGGCTGCCTGCATCAAAAGTGCATACTACTTATCTACCCCAAATGGTGCAGAACATGGGGGCTGTGCAGGGTATGGTTGTCGGACCACATTGCAGGGCTCCAGAATGGTGAGTATCAAAGGAGATGCCCAATAGGGCAGGATGCGGTTGCCCCATGCAGGTTTCGGAAGGGTATTAAAGCAGACCCTGCTTCCTCCCCGACACCCAATATCAGACAAAGTAACCTACTGGGTCCATGCTTCTGCACTGCTTACATGTCCCAAGTGACCACCGGGAGCCAATGGGGTTTGTACCCGCATATTAGCCCAGGGAAAACTATTGGCTGCCTGCATCAACCGTGAGTACTCCTTATCTACCCCAAATGGGGCAGGATATTGGGGTTCAGCAGGGTATGGTTGTCGGAACACATCGCAGGGCCCCAGAACGGTGAGTATCAACGAAGATGCCCAATAGGGCAGGATGCGGTTGCCCCATGCAGGTTCCGGGAGGGTATTAAAGCAGACTCTGCTTCCTCCCCGACGCCCAATATCAGACAAAGTAACCTACTGGGTCCATGCTTCTGCACTGCTTACATGTCCCAAGTGACCACCGGGAGCCAATGGGGTTTGTACCCGCATATTAGCCCAGGGAAAACTATTGCCTGCCTGCATCAACCCCAAATGGTGCAGGACATGGGGGCTGTGCAGGGTATGGTTGTCGGCCCACATCTCAGGGCCCCAGAACGGTGAGTATCAAAGAAGATGCCCAATATTCTGCACCGTTCATGAGTCCCATTGCATGCTGGGGCACGTGCACGCCAACCCGACTAAAAATGTTTGTTGCTTACAGCAAAGCTGAGTGGGAAAAGAGATGCGCAGGAAGGATGAGTATTAATGCAGATCTTACCCCCCTTTATGCCCAATATCCTAAAAAATAACCTGTACTGTTCATACATCCCATGTAACCACTGAGGGTCAGGATGGGCATGCATGGCGCCTTTTTATTACACTTTTTATGGAACACGTGGGGGCGGGGAGGTCAGTGAGGACTAGGTGCACCTACCACCATCATTTTTTTTTCTTTTTAAGCGGCTGGGCGTCCCGAAACAGGAAAGTAAGCAGACTCAAGGCTGTATTTGGTATTCATGCTAGGCACAGGTTGTAGCTAGAGGGGAGCAGGGGGGTCACTTGCCCCAGGTGCAGCAGGTCAGGGGGGTGCCAAAGGGGGGCCTGAGAACAGGTTGAGGGCACCATTTATAATCTTTGCCCCAGTTGCCAGAAAGCCTAGCTGCTCCTGTGGCACCTATAATGATGCCATGTGAGGCGGCTGCCTAAATTGGCACTGCAGGGGGCAGCAATCACTAGGCCTTTTTTCATTTTTTTTTTTTTACTCATTATCTCTTTAGTGGTTCAGCGGATGCACGCAGTCATGTTTTTACAGTCAATCATTGGTGGCTCAGCCCTCTACTCATCACAGCCACCGCTTTGAGTAGTATAGCAGCACATTGGGGGCACCTTTCTATAGTTCGCCTCAGGCAGCAGAGAGGCTAGTCTCACCCCTGGGGTTGTCTAATAGGAGGGCTCATTAATGGCAATCTAAGGCTCATTCACGGGCGGGGCATCCCAAATTAGAATAGTAACATAGTATGTGCGGCTGAATAAATACTTTAGTCCATCCAGTTCAGCCTGTTTAACTCCTTCCAGTGGTCTAGTAGCCATAGCTGTAAATGTTATTACATGCCAGGAAGGCATCCCGGCCACTATAGATCTCCTTCCAGTGGTCTAGTAGCCATAGCTGTAAATGTTATTATATGTCAGGAAGGCATCAAGGCCACTTTTGAACTTTTTTACTGTATCCATCATTACTACCTCCTCTGGCAGCGAGTTCCATAGTCTCACAGCTCTTACAGAGAAGAATCCCCTCCTATGTCGGTGGAGAAAGCACCTTTCCTCTAACCTTAGTGGATGCCTTGGGTTATAGTTACACTCCGGGGTATAAATAGATTGTGGGACAGATCTTTGTTTTGACCCCAAATAGCAGAATAAACCAGAAGGAGCGTGGTTAAGCGGACCAACATTAATTTTTTTATAATTTTATTAATAGATTAATAATACTAATTAATACTTAAAATATATGTATTCATTAGATGACTTTTTTGCAGCAGTATAAGTGTGTGGTGTGGGGGTTGTCGTCCAGCCTTGACAACATTTGGTGACCCCCCCCTTCTGCTACCCCGTGAGGCAGATTGAGCCGGATTTCTGTGCTTGTAAAAGTTGGGGGAGGTGCAGAAAGTTGTGTCCATGTTGGAGGGTGTAGGGTGACCATCCAGAGTCATCGAGTTTCCACCCAAATCATACTTGAGGTCTCCACGGGGAAACTCCCGCCGGGAACGCTGATTTTGTCAGGAACTTCGGCAGGGTTTAAAATGGAAAAAAAAAAATCTGATTCACATCAACTGATTAACCTCATATGTTGGCCACGCCAAGAAAAAATAGCTTGGAAACAGATGTGTGAGAAGTTGGACTTCTAGGCATATTAGCCTGGATAGAGAATTCAAGTGGTTGGGGGGAGGATGTGGCTTTAACTCCTTACTTACGGTTGCCAAGGAGTTAAAATGAGCAGTTGAAATATTTAAAGTTTTAGAAAAGTGAATAACTTTTTGCCACCCTGCGCTGCCAGGAAACTTGACAAGTTCTACTTAAGCTACTCCCAATTTGGCAGGGAAAAGGGAAGGGGGGCAAGGGGGGAATTCCTCAGTGAATATCATAAATTTCCTCCCTTTAAAAAAAAAAAAGTTAACTTGTGATCACCAGTCTCCCCCTACTGGCCAATGAGCTCGTAGATGCAGAGCGACACACCCATGCCTCAAACTTGAGTTGGGTCCAGCCTCTCCCAGCTTGTGACTTCACTCGGAGAGCTGTTCGTAGAGAGTGAGGACTAACGGAGACCAGAGACCCAAGAGCCAAGCGACTGACATCAACGCTTCTTCTCTTTCTGTTCTAGAAATCCGAATACTTGACTGAAAATGCTTCTGCTTTTGCTCGGGATCATCCTGCTGCATGTGGCAGTCCTGGTGCTGCTTTTCGTGTCCACCATCGTCAGTGTAAGTACCATAAACTCTTTACTCTTGTGCTATGCAAATGGATAAACTCAAACATATGTGCTCCTGTGTAGGGCGTGGATGCTACAATACGTTAATGTTGTCCTTTTTTTTTAACGTTTTTATCGTTTAAATAAATCAACGCTAATGCCCAGAATGTTTTTATGCCACTGTTTACGTTGCCTTTAAGCCCCAGAATGTCTAGCTTCAAAGAAATCCTCACATTCTGGACAATGTAAAGGATAACGTCAAACATATGTGCTTCTGTGTAGGGCATTAGCCTTTGTATGTTGATGCTACGATACATTGATGGCATTTTTTCAAACGTTAGCATGATTTGAATAAATTAACGTAAGTTACCAATATTTTTTTAATGCAGCTGTATAGTGTGGTGCCTTTAAGCCTCTAGCTTCACATACTGTTTAAGGTACATTCATTTCACATTAAGCCTTTAAGACTCAGAAAGTCTAGCTTGACATTCTGTTTAATGTAAAGGATACAGCTAAACATATGTGCTTCTGTGTAGGGAGTTAGGCTTTATTTATGTTGATGCTACGGTACGTTGATGACATTTTTTTTTACATTATTATTATTTTAATAAATCAACGTAAGTAACCAATATTTTTTATGCAAGCTTCACGTTCTGGTTAAGGTACATTAAGCAAAATTATTAGGTCAGGTGATCATTACGAAACATAATAGTTCCTTCCTAATTCTTGGTAATTTAGTAATTAGAACAAGTGCTGTGTTTTCAGCAGGTCATAAAAATCATCAGTATATATATATATATATATATATATATATATATATGTATATTTGTATATATGTATATTTGTCTTATTACTGATACAGAGCACTTTTTTTTACATTTTATAAATGTAATATACAATATATATATATATATATATATATATATATATATATATATATATGAGCACAGTCAGCAATTTTAAGCAAGGCAATACAAGAAGGGGGCGTCTCTGCTTCACAGAGAGTGAACTGAACAATACGGTAGATATATTATTTATAATGACCTCTGGAAAGAAAAATAAGCACTTGCTTTATAGCGGGGAGAGGCAATCATGTCAATAAAACACAGGGAGGGGAGTTGGGTTGGGCTGGACGCAATCTGTTTTCCAGATGTGTGCTTAGGAGGGGAGCTGCTCTGGTCTAATCTGTAGTGTGTAGGGTTGGAGGGCTCTGTGAAATTTGAGACCCCAAAATGAGGGGTGGGGGCACAGCTGGAGTAAGCCTGGCCAGCCAAGAGAAAAAAGAAAACAATGAACTTTGTGAATGAGATGGAGGGAAAATAGAACGTTCTATATAGTCTATGGAAAAACAAGGAATTCAGATCTAAAGTCCAAGTCCACACCCAACAAAAAAAGCCCAGTGGGTTATCTGAAAGCCTCCTGTTATTGCATAAAGCACTTTTTATTTAGTTGCTTTCAAACTAAAGATTTTACAGATTTTACATTTACTGTGTATCCCTAAAAAACTAAAACGCATAAGATTGAGGGAAAAGACCAAAACTAGCAAGGTAGAGGTAGAAGACCAAAACGCATAAGGTAGCCTACTTAACGCTATCTTAGCAAACCAGGCTAAATCCAAAAACCGAGCAGTTAACCCACCCAAAAATTGTGAGCAGACTTTCCATTGCTGTGACGGGGAAAGTCTGGAAAACCCTGTAGGAAAAATTGCTGATGCGTTTTACAGTTGTGAGTGTAACTGACTGTGTTACAACATGACGTAAGCTTCTAAGCTTAGAAACGTCCACCCAGGTCTGTGTTTATAATAGCAACACCAGGTTCCTGCCAACAACCCATAATCATTATTATAGTAATTATTATTTTTTTACACCTTTTTGGAAAACTCGGAGGGTTGATATTCTGATAACATCAATTCATTCAGGGTTATAGTCTATAAATCTATGATAAAACACTCATTCAAGGGTTTAGCAAACTTGCTTCAACTTTGAGTCTATCAATTGATCTGTTTCTTTATTTTGTTACTGTCTACGCCACTGCTAGACATTGGAAAGCAGGAAGGGTAATGGTTAATGGCCATTCCAACCATGTTGACATAGATCTTACTTGCTGGACTCTTCGGTATTTTAGGGATTGCGTATGCCAAAAACGTACACATCAGCCGTAGTAGAATTGGCAGGCAGTGTGTGTTCAGTTTATAAACAGCCCCGGGCCCTTACCTAGGTTTCGTGTATTGCGGTTGCCATGTTATTCTGCCGAGTACATGCTGTTTATTTAAAGCCTCTGCTCTGTTGGGTAAGCTTGGAGACAGATATGTTTTCATTGTGTCTTAAATTTTAGTCATTTTCAAAATGGTATGTGATTTACTCAGCTTGGTATTGGTGGCCATTTGCCTTGACAAACTATTTAGAACTCCTCAACTCAACAAAAAAAAAACCTCAGTGTTTGGTCCTGCTGCTGCACTGTTCATGGAGATGTCGATCTAGTTAACAGCAGTGGCTACAACTCGGATGGGAGGCATCTCAGTAGAACAGTATGTCAAGCTCAAAGTTGAAAAAAACCAAAGTGTAATATATTCTTGGGCCATTTAGTTGGCAGAGCTGGCATGAGTTTTATTCATTATATAGTTACTGTAGACAACAACACCACAATGGTGGTGCCCAACTGTTTTCCATCAACCACTCCCCATTTGCAAATTATCTCAATTACCACATGGGTCATAAGTGTGGGTTGTCAAATGCTCAAGACAGCCAAGTGCATAAAATGCATATAAATAGTTTGCAATAATTTTTGGAGCAGCTATGTAACTCCTTGAGTAAATCAGGTTTGGATAGAGTTTGGATGCCGCAGATCAGGTTGAGGTACATGCCAGTCTACAACCATGCTGAGTACCACGTTATAGTCTCTTGAGTACCACGTCATAGTCTCTTGAGTACCACTGGTTGGTAACCCCTGATTTAGAGAGAAACATTTGAGGTAGTTCTAGTTCTCTAGAAACAGAAGACATCATGTAGGTATCAGACGTGGATATACTCTAAGGCAATGTTCCCTAACCCTCTCCCCGGGAGCCACCAACAGGTCATGTTTTGCTGACGGACACGGACACAAGGGTGAAGTCATTAGTGGTCAGACAGAGCTAAAGATGAGTTATATGGAGATTCACAAAACCAGACCTGTTAGTGGCTCTCAAGGAGAGGGTTGGGGAACACTTCTCTAAGGTCACCTAGGTGGTTGATCATTTAAACATTATTGATGAACAACTCAGTCGCATAGACAAAAAGTAAGATCGATGGTCACCCTACTATCACTTTGGAGTACTGTTCAAGTGTTGGGTATGGGTGTCGCCCATAGATTAAAAAATTGTATATCCTAATGCCACCTAGGTTTCATCATTTTTTGGGTTCAAAATGTGTAATGATTAACTTGGGGCTGTAGCCATAAACTTTATAAGGATGTAAACTATGGTTGTATATTTTATGATGTCTTTTTGAAATAGATGTTAGTCCTAGAATCTAATTATATTATAAACTAGGGCCACCTAGGTGTCGAATGACCATTGAGTTGAGCAAAGTTTCTTTGTGTTTCAGGCAGTAGGTACCAGTAGGTAGACAATATTTAGACCAGTTTGTGGACAATGTATAATATGGCTGTGCATTTCATGATGCCAGATGTTCTTAATATGATAGATGTGTCATAAAATCAAATAATAGCATATACTTGGGCCAACAAGATGTTGTTTGACCTGTTAAGTTGAGCATAATTGCCTCAAGTTTTGGTTGATTGGTACCGGTAAGTGGACAATACTCAAGGCAACTGTGCTCATCAATGGTTACCAGACACCTTGTATAAAGATTTATTTCTAGAATAAAGTAGCGCCTCAATTTTTCAACAGAATGCCTTAAAAGCTTAATTACACCAGATGTTCTTCGAAAAATGGGTGTCGGCCTTAGTATAGAATTACCTGAATGAATGCTTAGTTCACCACAGTTCCAATCATCACAAAGTTACTAAAATCAACGGAATGTTTCATAAACTTGGACGTTCTTTTTTTGGGTGTCGGCCATAGAATAGACTGATAGTATATTCCGCTATAGAACACTTAGTTGACTGCTTAGCTCACCTAAATTCCATTCAGCAAACCATTGCCAAGTAAACTGTAGAGTGTTTAGAAACAGCGCAGAACATTTAGGTAGGCAGTGGGCATCCTAACCATTTTCACAGGCATTCCGCAACTGGGTGTTGGCACCACCTCCTGGCTTTTAGAAAAGGTCAACCACCATTCCAAAAGCAAATGTCTACATGGGCAGATGATTGGTCAGTCTTCTTGCTCGTAATCATGGTACAAATCAGTCGGGAAGTCATTAACCGTATTAAAGGGCCCTATATTTCTGTTTTCATCCTAACACTTTGGATCTTCTTCTTTCTTCAGAGCTGGCTGGTCAGCAATGGCTACTCAGCAGACCTGTGGCAGAACTGCACCGAGGGGGCAAGCAACACCTGGAACTGCCTTTCTGCTTCCAACAATGGTGAGTAGGCCTGAGTGGAGCAACCAAGACAAGGGTAATGGCTGAGGTGTACTATGAACAAATTCTTCTATGAGTTGGATTGCTTGCCCTGCCAGGTTTAAGGTTAAGCCCCGAAAAGTAAATCAACAATAAATAAAAAAACTTGTGAGCTACCTGAGAAATCCCAAAAAGTACTTTAGAATGGTATCACCCTTCATACTAGGATGTTCAGGTATGATTAGACGCATGCTCTTGCTTCATTTGCCAGGCTGAAATACGGAAGGGGGCAGAAGCTAAGCTCCGAGATGGAAAGCAATAATCAATTGAAGAAATAAACAAGGAGCCAAGAAAACTCAATTCATCCCTATTAGAATAGGAGCCAGTTAGACTTACAGCTCAATTTCAGAAAAAAAGAGATGAAAAGAAGCAAAATAGTAATACAAATGCTAATAACTAATAATAAATAGGAGAGGGAAAGTAGGACCCGATAAATAGAAAATTAGAATGGCGAACGGCAAGCCATCAGGAAGTTGACAACATCAAAATTTGTTCAAAGGCAAGTTGAGCCTACACTAAGAAATAAAATAAAAAAATATAAGGCATGCCCCAGGAGAGGTTCTCCCTAAATAAGTCCTAGGTGAAGTTGAATGTGCTCATTTTGCACCCAACTCTACGACTTAAACAGGACCTTCACCCTGAATAGGAGTGTATATGTTGTATGTTCCCCCAAACTTACATATATCCCACATTAAAAAATGATCGTACTTGCACTTAGTGCATTTTATGAGCCTTTAAACATCCAAGATGGCGGGCCATGGAGTCCCAGGCTCCTTGCAAACAGGAAGTGTCTTCTGACTGTGCCACTCTGCATTCTGGGATTGCTGTCCTTTTCCCGACCCCAGGTCTGCTCTGTCTGTGCAAAGCACAACTATAGCCCACCCAGGCAAGATGGCGGCACCCGTATCCTAGAGCCCTGAACAGAGTTGCAGGCCAGTGGGGGAAAGAATAATAAGTGATTAAAAACGTAAAATATATTAATTTTAGATTCTGGGGGATAGTTTTTTGGTTTAAGGATTTGGGATTTTTATTAAATGATACAGAAGGTCCAGTTTAAACTCGACAACCAACTGGAAACTGAAACAGAAAAGCTCTGGGCACGCAGTTATTAATAAGCTAGTTATTGTACAGGGCTACAGAACATGATAGTGCTTTGTAAATAATTGAAGCAGATGGAAACCCATTTCTGGGTCCACCCCACACATTTCGGGCTGCTGCTGTTGGCTTGGCGGTGAGCTGGCGAGCAAAAGGTTTCTCCGGGTGAGTGTGAGTGCCCAGATGGGGGACCACACTAAGTGTGATAGAGGGCCCTGGGCAGAAAGTCTAGTGTATTGCCCAGGTTAGTATATATAGATCAGTCCTCTATCCCCCAATATGTGGTGGAGGCCCCTATATGGTGGAGACCCCGGGCAGAAAGTCCAGTGTATTGCCCAGGTAAGTAATTATAGATCAGTCCTCTATCCCCTAATAAATGGTGGAGGCCCCCGGGCAGAAAGTCTAGTGTATTGCCCATGTATGTAATTATAGATCAGCCCTCTATCCCCTAATATGTGGTGGAGGCCCTTATATGGTGGAGGCCCCGGGCAGAAAGTCCAGTGTATTGCCCAGGTAAGTAATTATAGATCAGCCCTCTATCCCCTAATAAATGGTGGAGGCCCCTATATGGTGGAGGCCCCTGGGCAGAAAGTCTAGTGTATTGCCCAGGTAAGTAATTATAGATCAGCCCTCTATCCCCTAATAAATGGTGGAGGCCCCTATATGGTGGAGGCCCCTGGGCAGAAAGTCCAGTGTATTGCCCAGGTAAGTAATTATAGATCAGTCCTCTATCCCCTAATAAATGGTGGAGGCCCCGGGCAGAAAGTCTAGTGTATTGCCCATGTATGTAATTATAGATCAGTCTTCTATCCCCTAATAAATGGTGGAGTCCCCCGAGCAGAAAGTCCAGTGTATTGCCCATGTATGTAACTATAGATCAGCCCTCTATCCCCTAATATGCGGTGGAGGCCCCCGGGCTTGAGCGGGTGGGGGGGGCCCTATAACACAGTGCAGATATGAGGCCACTGTAAACTTACCTGAGCCGACTGCTGCAGAATCAGTGCGCTCAGCTCCATTCAGTTATACAAGATTCTGTGACATCACACACAGGAGTGGGAAAGTCTGTGACATCACAGGAGCTAGTGAGCTGAAATGGTGAAAGCGGGCCACTGGTTGCATCCCCGCCCACTTCTAGCTGTGGACGTGCCATCACAAATGGCTGCCCCGGGTATGTGTCTAGCTAAAGGTATAGCGAGGCCGCGACTTGCGCATGCGTCATTGGAACAAGGTTAGGTGAGTGGTTGCAGTGATTTAATGGGGTGTCACACAGTGGCCTAGTTTGGGATGCCACAAGGGAGTAGAAATTGGATGGCCATATGGACAATTCCCTATGGACGGGCAATGCCAGGATGCCCCTCTGAGGGAAACCCTCTGGGTTTCTCTCGCGCTCCCACAGCGCATGAGCAAGACACAGCTACATCCCCAACAACCCTGAATTTACAGTCTGCCAGTTCAGGCCACTATATCTCACCTTAAAAAGCAGGCGCACAACAGAAATGTATTCAAATAGTATAACTAGACTTTATTAAGGTTTTACATTGACACACTCTTTTAAAAAGAAACAATTAAAAATGGTTATATGAAACCACAAATGCGGCTGGTGCAAGTGGACAATTGTGGACTATCTGAATATATTAAGTATATGAAATCACACTACCATTCGCAGTGTGTAGTGGAATACACTGTACTCTATATGATAGTAGAAGAAGCTGTGAATAGTGTGCAAATAGAGCTATATCTAAGCAGAGTAATTAACAGCTATAGAAAAGTGAGACAGAGCCTATATATAAGGTTATTGGTGAAACAGAAGGGTATCCCGTAACACATATGGGATGCCCCTTTAGAGAAGTGCTAAAGTGCAAAGTGCAAGAAAAAGTGCTAGCAGCGTTTCCAATACACATTATGGAATGCAAGAAACAACCATAGGATGGTAAAATATAACAAATATTATGTCACCAAATCAATGAGTCCAGGTCCACTTGAATCACCCGCTACCGACACCGACGCGTTGCGTGGAAGCCCACTTCGTCAGGACACAGCATCCTGAGGAAGAAGGCTTCCACGCAACACGTCGATGTCGGTCCTTGTGGCAGGTGCACGCTCCTTCCACCATTGCATGATGGTACACAGGGGGTTAGTCTTAACAAATATATGATTGACAGGGGAGCCTGTCAAAAATACCCCTTTAGAAATAACTGGCATTGCAGTAGATCCAGAGCGGCTATCCCCCCAATCGATTCAGAGGATATTTCTGCCCCCATGTCCTGTTCTATTCTTAAACAGGTGGGCTGTAATGAGGATAAAAATAGAGGTAAGGGCAGGCCCCCTGCTGTCCTCTACTCAGGATTCCAGGCAGCCAAGGGAGCCTTGAAGAGGGTGAGCGACCCCTTGTGGTGGTTCCATATAACTGCAGCAGATGTCCCCAGAAGCAACAGATGACAACTGTTACTTTGGGGCAGGGCCGTATTTAGTGTTCATGCTGTTCATTGTTCAGTACCAATGATAAGGGCCAGCTAGAGAAAAAAAGAGAGCTGGAAGGAGAAAAAGAATAGAAGGACTGACAGATAAAAGAACAGGGGAGGAAAGGCAGAAAGAATAGAAGGAATGATAGGAAAAAAAAAAGAATAGAAGGAAAGAAGAAGGAAAAGGAATGGCACAACAGATAAAAGAAAAAAAACAAAGAATAGATGGAAAGAAAGAAAAAGACTAGAAGGAAAGAATAGAATGAAAGAAACAAGAGTAAAAGGAATGACAGAAATACCAGAAGTAAAGATGAAAGAAAGAAAGAAAGGGGATGGCAGAAAGAACAGATGAAAGAAAGAAACAAAGAATACATGGAAAGAAAAAAGAAAAGAAAGAAATGCAGAGGAGCGTGCATTCTATTATATATATATTATGGGCTTCTCAGCTCCCGACACACAGGGGTCACATGGCCACAGCGGTAAATAGGAGAGGATGAAGCTGCACACTGCCTTTAAGCTGTTGCGCCCTCTCCCCCCTATACACAAACAATCTGGCTCGGGAGCATTTATAAGGAGGCCTTAATATGCCAATCATTTTTTTTCTCTTCTTTTTTTTCTACTATAGCAGTAACATCTGCACCCCCCCCCCTTGCAGGTTGCCACCCTAGGCACAGGCCTAGGTTTGCCTAATGGTAAATACAGCCCTGCTTTGGGTTATGTTAATATTTGTAACTGATGTTTGCATCATTGCTGAAACCATACTGCAAAGCATGCTGGGCTTTCCAACGGTAGAGCGCAACAGTCGAGGCACATCTAAAACCAGGTCCAGGGCCTAAGATTGTTACAATAAATTATTTTACCTACACAGTAACCGAAGTCTGAGCCTGAGCACATGGAATGCTGTAGTACTCCCCCTTCAGGAAGTTTGTGGTACATATGCAACATTTTATATTTACCTGGTTAAAGTGGACCAGAACCTAGGATTTTGACTATCCTGGGTTTTGGTCTTTGCCCCTTGCTGTGTGAAACCCCCCCCAGGCCGTCCAATATTACTTACCCTTCCCTATGGCTTCTTGTCCAATCAGCGCTCTCAGATCCGCTCTTGCCTCCTTCGACTAAGCTATCATGTAAGGGAGCGGACCCGAGCGAGCAAGCGGCCGCATCCCCTGCTTCCTTCTAACAGGGAACGTGCCCGCACTGGCCATTCACAAATGCCTGCCACAGGCACGCGTCCTGCTAAAGGGAAAGCGGGGATGCAGCCGCTGGTCGCGGGCGACGGGCGACCTCGGGGGTTTCACACAACGGGGCATCGCGATTCTGGATGGCCCTAGGGGAGGGAATCAGCTGCCCTGGAATCTTATATACTCCAAAGCTTTTGAACCATGAGTTTTGTTTAACTTTAAAGTGAACCAAAACCCAGGATTTTGACTATACTGGGTTTTGGGCCACTCCCCCGGGGCACCCCGATTGGGGGTGCCCCACTACATGATACCCCCCAGAGATTGCACATTAACTCACTACACCCTGGTCCTACCGCGAATGCGCGGCCGCTCGTCCAATCAGCACACTCGGAGCCGCTGAGCTATGGACGGCTAACCCAACGTCTTAGCTCAGCGGCTCCGAGCGCGTGCCCGTGCCCTGCTAGAGGTATGGCGGAGATGCGTCCACGCCCGCGCATGCGCCGTTGGACCGGGATTAAGGTAAGTGTAGCTGCGACCTGGGGGTTTCACATCCCGATTTTGGATGCCCCACGGGGAAGGAATGGATCAGCCCGGGCCGATCCAGCTGGGTTTTGGTCCACTTTAATGCTTATTTGTACAAATAAGACCGGTCCCCCCACCCTGGGTGCCCAGCAGTTGCCTAAGCTTCCACAGTGAACAACTAAGGGGTCACTAAAGTATAAAATTAACCCCCACCATGGATCACTAGCAGCTGCTCGCTGCTAAGGTTAAACAGCATCACTATAGGGCATGACCTGCCCTGGATGCCTTGCAGCTGCCTGTTCTCCCATAGTAAACAGCTATAGGGACCCCTATACCAGGTCACTAAACGTCATTCCCATCTAGGTCCCGACAGCTGCCTGGACTCTATAGGTGGGCCCTTATGCCAGACCCCTAAAAGGTTGGGCCATCTTCTTGGGTCTTTAGCAGCTGCCTGGTTTCCCATAGTGAACTACTATGGTGTCCTTTTAGGGATCAGCCCTCAACGAGAGTCTCCCAATACATACATGGGCTCTCTAGGTTAGCTACTAACAAACACATTTACCAAGTCCCTAAAGGGCATGAATATTATCCTTCCCTAGCTTAACTTTTTAAGGGCCCCCTGTGCTGTGCCTATGTCACTAATGGGCATGGCAGAGATATTAATCTAGGTTTCTAGAGGCTGCTTGGGCTTTCAAGATAAACTAAACTAAACTGCTAAGGAGCCCTTCTACCAGGTCAATAAAAGGTGGGGCCTTACCCTTAAAATACCAATAATAAACTTATTAAAGGGCCCCTATACCAGACCATTGAAGGGCCTGACCAAACCTCTACCCAGGGTCTATAACAACAATATGGGCTTTGAGTAAGGGACCCCTTTGTTAGGTCACTAAAGGGCTTGGCCTGCATATTAATCTAGGTTTCTAGCAGCTCCTATGATGAGCTACTAACCTTTACTAGGTCCCAAGGGCATGGCCATTCTCATACCCAGGGTCTTTATCAGCAACATGGTAACTACTAAGAAACTAATTTACCAAGCCCCCAAAGAGCATGACCAGACCCTCCCCTGGGCTGTACGGCCTTCCAAGAAGCTTTTACACCAGGTTCACTAAAAGGATAAGACCAGCCCCTTTCTCTTGGCCTCCCATAATGAAATACTAAAGGACTCCTATACCATTAAAGGGTATAACCAGCCCCCTACTTTGGGTCCCCCATGGTGAACTACTAAGGGACCCCTTTACCAGGTCACTAAAGGGCATGGTCAACAAGTTCATCTTGGTCTCTAGCAGATTCTTGGGCTTCCATAGTAAACCACTAAGGAACCCTTTTACCAGGTCACTAAGAGGTATGACCTGTCCCCTAGTCTCGAGTCTCTAGAAGCTGCTCGGGTTCCCTTATACCAGGCCCCAAAAGGACATGACCAGCCTCCTCTGCTCCTCTTCAGGGTCACCCATAGTGAACTACTAAGGGATCCCTTTACCAGGCCACTAAAGGGCATGGTCAGCAAGTTCAACTAGGTCTCTAGAGCTTCTATAGTAAACCACTAACTTTACCAGGTCACTAAAGTGTAAGACCAGATCCCTAGCCTCGAGTCTCTAGAAGCTGCTCAGGCTCCCGTATACCAGGCCTCAAAAGGGCATGACAAGCCTTTCCTGCTTCTCTTCTGGGTCCCCCATAGTGAACTACTAAGGAACCCCTTTACCAGGTCACTAAAGGGCATGGTCAGCAAGTTCATCTAGGTCTCTAGCAGATTCTTGGGCTTCAATAGTAAACCACTAAGGAACCCTTTTACCAGGTCACTATGGGGTATGACAGGACCCCAAGTCTCTGGAAGCTGCTTGGGCTCCCTTATACCAGGCCCCAAAAGGGCATGACCAACCCCCCTCCTGCTCCTCTTCAGGGTCACCCATAGTGAACTACTAAGGGACCCCTTTACCAGGCCACTAAAGGGCATGGTCAGCAAGTTCAACTAGGTCTCTAGAGCTTCTATAGTAAACCACTAACTTTACCAGGTCACTAAAGTGTAAGACCAGATCCCTAGCCTCGAGTCTCTAGAAGCTGCTCGGGCTCCCTTATATCCGGCCTCTAAAAGATGGGATCACCTTCCCCAGTTCTCCCATAGTTAACCACTAAGAGACCCATATATCTGGTCACTAGATGAGCTCTTCTGCTTGTTACTATGACTCCCCCTTTCCCCAATTTAAAGAGAACCTGTCATAAGAGAACTTTGGGGCCGCCCACCACTCATTCCATGCAAGTTGCATACTAACATGACAGCCGGGTATGTGAAAACAACGATGGTGGTTACAAATTTTATAAAACAGCTGAAATGTGAGCGAGGAAGCTTTCCCCTCACACGCCCCACTCGCTCCCACCCAGCAGAACTTGCTGGAAAATTACTGGTGAGTCATTTGGCCGCTCTTCAGCCGCCACTTGGGACACTTCTCTCTCCTCCTTAATCGTGGAATGCTGCAGACGCGTCTAACAGCAACCCAACCCACTGCAGCCAATCAGACGACTTGTCAAGTGACCCCACCAAAAAGGGAGAATGGACAGGGCGCACGCTCTTACATATGAAGCAGTGATGTCACTGGTGTCTATACTGATGAGCTGCAGTTGCTTTACTATTAAGCATCACTGATGTCACCCAAATCTAGGATACTGATTGGCTGCATTCTCATATTAAGTTTTGATGATGTCACCCGCCTCTAGGATACTGATAGGCTGCAATCTCATATAAAGTGTTGATGATGTCACCAACCTCTCGGACACTGATAGACCGCAGTCTTATATAAAATGTGTTGATGATGTCACTCATTCCTAGGATACTGATAGGCTGCACCCTCATATAAAGTGTTAATGATGTCACCCATCTCTGGGATACTGATAGGCTGCAATCTCACATGAAGTGTTGATGATGTCACCCGTCTCTAGGATACAGATAAGCTGCACTCTCATATAAAGTGTTAATGATGTCACCCATCTGTGGGATTCTGATAGGCCGCACTCTTATATGTGTTGATGATGTCACTCATTTCTAGAATACTGATAGGCTCCAAACTCAAATTAAGTGTTGATGATGTCACCCGTCTCTAGGATACAGATAGGCTGCACTCTCATATAAAGTGTTAATGATGTCACCCATCTGTGGGATACTGAGATGCTGTACTTTCATATGAAGTGTTGATGATGATGTCACCCATATCTAGGTTTTTGATAGGCTGCAATCTCATATAAAATTATATATATATATATATATATATATATATATTATAAAATGTCAGTGATGTCACCCACCTATAGGACACTGATAGACTGCACTCTCATATAAAGTGTCGATGATGTCACGCATCCCTTAGATATTAATGGGCTTCATTGTCATGAATATAAAGCATCAGTGATGTCATTGCTTGTTTGTTTCACCAGTCACCAGTCTAATGATGCCACAAGTCTTTTATAAATAAAGTCTGTGTTGTGTTAAAAATGAAGCGCAGGTGATGTCACATGTCTCTAGTGATGTCATTGATCTCTTGTAAACATTCCCATGAATAGAAATGCTTGATGATGTCATTGATTTCTAGTGAATGGGATGTTATGGGGAGCGAGCTGCAGTCTTCAGTCTCCCCCCCCCTCAGAATGCAGTGAGATGTATAACATGAGTTAAAGAGACTCCTAAGTGCTCTGTGCTGAGAGATGCTGAATAAATAATGGCTCTTTTATCTCATTTTATTGGCAGAGTGGCTCCAGTCGGTCCAAGCCATGATGATACTGTCCATCATCTTCAGCGTCATCTCCTTGTTCCTCTTCTTCTGCCAGCTCTTCACGCTCACTAAAGGAGGTCGCTTCTACCTGACCGGAATCTTCCAGCTTCTTGCAGGTAAGTGGCCCGTTGGGACCATGGTGTTATGTTTGGTGTCCTTTAAAGCGGAAATTTAGTCAAACTATAACCCCCCACCCTACCATGGCGCTGAGGCAGGATGGGGGGGGGGTTACAAGGAAAAAAAAACATACCTTATCCTGGGCCCACGCTGCTACTCTGTGGGATCCTGGCCACCGCCATCTTGGGGTAAAACCTAGAGCCTCATCCCCCAGCTCCATGCACGCTCCCAGAGAGAAAGAGCAAATTATTTCTTTAAAGTGGACCAACACCCTCCCATGATCGGCCCGGGAATCTATAAGATTCCCGGACCGATCAGACCCCTGACTGCGGGGCACCCCCTAAATCCCTACCCTATCCTCGATCCAGCGGCGGCCGCCGCCGCCTCCCGCGCGTCCCTCTAGCAGGACGCGCACCCGCGCCGGCCGTTTGTGAATGCCCGGCACGGGCGCGCGCCCTGTAAGAGTGACGCGCGGGAGGTGGCGGTGGGCGCGCTCTCTTGTCCGTCGGCGGGGATTGGCAGCGGCGGTCACGTGGGAGCGAGGAGAGGTGAGTTTTTCGGGGTTTCTGGGGGGTTTCACACAGCGGGGCACCCCCAATTGGGGTGCCCCGCCGAAGTGGACAAAAACCCAGGATAGTCAAAATCCTGGGTGTTGGTCCACTTTAAATGGAACCCAATATTGCTCATCATGAAAGTTTGGAGAGTGTATTTTTTAGAAAAATTGTAACAAATCTTGTTCAAAACTTTTTAATGAACATCAAATAAATTCCACGTTTTTATGAATGATTAGCACACAACTAGTTGCGGTTCCAGCACACCGCACAAAGGGATCAGGACCTAGACGGCACCACTCACCCCACCAACACCATCTATAATCACAAAATCTCACTTTTAATTCGTTAAACGTTAAAAACCATAATGGACATTACAAGTACAGACATTTAAAAAAACCTACAACAACCCCCAGCAGCAGGAATAAACAAAAAAAAACCCCAATCAACACCCCTCCCATATTCAATCTAATATTCAATGACAAAGCTTATATCAATAAGTAAAAGTGCAACTGTGCAATGACAAAGTGCAAAATATCATAAAGTGCCACATGCACATGCCCCCCTGCTGGAGCCAATCAATGCTCTTACCACCCACGCGTTTCGTGATGGCAATGTCACTTCCTCAAGGTGACAGCACCTTGGGCCTTAGAATGGGGGTTTTGCCTAAAAACTCCAAATGAAAAGTAAGCCGTGAATCAAGCCCAATATTTGAACCAATTGTATATTTAAAGTGGACCAACGCCCAGGATTTTGACTATCCTGGGTCTATCCTTTGACTATCCGATCGGGGGTGCCCCGCTGTGTGAAACCCCCCAGAAAGCCCCGAAAACTCACCTCTCCCCGCTCCCACGTGACCGCTGCAGCCAATCCCCGCCAGCGGACAAGCAGAGCGCGTCCGCCGCCGCCTCCCGTGCGTCCCTCTTACAGGGAGCGCACCCGCGCCGGCCATTCACAAACGGCCGGCGCGGGAGCGCGCCCTGCTGGAGGGACGCGCGGGAGGCGGCGGCGGCGGACGCGCATTCACCGCTGGAACGTGGAAAAGGTAGGATTGTGGGCTTCCTGGGGGGTTTCACCCCGCGGGACATCCCGATTTCGGATGCCCCGCGGGGAGGGATCTGATCGGCCCGGGAATCTTATAGATTTCCGGGCCGATCCCCCCTGGGTGTTGGTCCACTTTAACATTGAAGGGTGAATGAATGATGACATCCCTATCCCCTGGAGCTTTCTAATTTAGGCTGCCCTGACCATAAAAATTAAACAGGAAGTTCCAAATTGGTCCCGAGCAATAGCCACACATGGTACGTGCCAACGTGCCGCTGTCATGTTCCCCACCTGCCACCATCATGCCTGCCCGGTGAACTTCATTGGTCACTGTTAGGTCACATGGAACATGCCAGTGAGTTATTTTGGCCCTGCTAAAAAATAAAAGGCAGGGCATTTAAAAAAAATCAAAAACAAGGCCCACTCACCCAAGAAGCAGCAGGGCATCCCCATCCAGGTATGATCGGGGGTCACTCCGAAGCACATAGGCAATTGTAAGGGTATGGTTAAGGGTTAGGTTCTAATTCAAAGTCTAGAATGGCTCCCGGTTCTGGTGATACAAGGGGCCCCTTATGTCCTACGCTCCCTAACAGGGCCTCTCCCATGTCCAGCTAGAATGACATAGCCAATGAAACCTTTGCCCCGGGTGGGGTTGGGGAGATTAAACGCATTCACTGCACCATTCAGCGCGGCTGGGGCGTTTGAGCCGAGGATTACCAGTTCTCTGTTCTGCAGCATAGATGGACGCTGACTCGTCTCCGGCTATTAATAAGACTAATGTTTCCTATGAATGGCCGGGCCGGGGATGGGCCGTCGCACTTATCCCCTACTGCTGAGCTTCGGGGTTGTGTTACATGCCGCCCGCCAAACCCCATAAGGAGGCCACATTTTAGATTTATTTGTAGCCATTGTGACCTTTTCCTTGAAACTATTCCCTTTACTATACTTAAAGTGGACCTAAAACCACCCAGGGCAGGCATACTCTCTCCCCCCAGGGCATTCAAATTCATTATTAAGGAGACAGCCAGAGGAAAACGCTCATCGCTGGAGCTCAATGAAAACTACTGATATGTTTTTATTTTTAAGTTTGCTTTTGACATGTCAATCACTTTAAAATGGACCAAAACCCAGGATTTTGACTATCCTGGGTTTTGGTCCTTGCCGATCGGGGATACCCTGCTGTGTCAAACCCCCCAGGTCGCTTGAAAACTCACCTTCTTTCCCCGTCCAACAGCACTTGCAGTAGCAGCGGCCGCATCCCTTTAGCAGTGCGCATGCCCGTGGCAGGCATTTGTGAATGGCCGACGCAAGCACACTCCCTGTTAAAGGGTAGCAGGGGATGCAGCCACCAGCGCGCTCAGGTCCGCTCGCTTTAGATGAGCTCTTGGGCGAAGGAGCGGGAGCAAATCCGAGCACGCTGACTGGACGAGAGGCTGGACCGAGGACTGAGGAAGGTTGAGTGAGATCGGGCGACCTGGGAGGGTTTCATACAGCGGGGCATCCCTGATCGGGGTGCCCGGGGGCAAAGACCAAAACTCAGGATAGTCAAAATCACTTTGAAGTCAAAAGCAATCAGTAGCTTACCTTTCATTGAGCTCCAGAGATGAGCACTTTCCTCTGTCTCTGTCTCCTTAGTAAGGAAATCACATCCTCATTCAGCTTTCATTCTTCACCCCACTGATCTGGTCCACTCCCTCCCCAGACATCCTGATTGGCTGCCTCTCTCTGCAGCCTCCCTCTTCCCTGGTCACACTGTGTCTGTGCAGGCTGGAGATGCTCTTAGCCTGCAGCATCTCTCACCCCCCCTTTTTCTGGTCACACTATGTGCTGGCAGGCTGGAGACGCTCTTAGCCTGCAGCATCTCTCACCCCCCTTTTTCTGGTCACACTATGTGCTGGCAGGAATAACTAGAGGCTCAACAATGCACTTATAGTTTTACTATGATATATGTAAAGCACACAGTGTGCTTACATCACATCGCTGTTGCCACACCCACTGTTTTTCCTCATTTCTTCTCTGCATCTCCAATGCTCTAATACTTTTAAAAATAAATGGGAACTACGGGGTCTTTTTGAAAACGGATTGAAATTTAAATTATGGGGCATCCTAATTTGGGATGCCCCATAAAGGAGACCAGTGCCATGACCCCGTCACGTGCCGCAACCCCTAGGGCCAGGCAGGGCCGCCTTGGGCAGCGATCTCGAGTTAAATGGAACCAACGTTTGTTCACGACCCACCCATGTGTCCGTCCCGCCATTGTGACTGCTCCCCCCAGCTGATGCTCCCAGCCAATCATAGAGGCTAGGTGCGCGAACACACACATCAGCCAGAGGAAAATCGGGGATGCCACCCACTTCCTGCTCTCGATGCCGGCCTCTGTGGGCGAACAGAGATCTATGCCATGCATTAAAGTAGACCAAAAGAGGCACCAAAATCCCCTTGTTTAGGGGAACCAATTTGGTTAGGAAAACCGATCACCAGTAAAACTTACCTCACTGACAATCCAGCAGAACATGCGCCGGCCTTTAGCTAGACGCATGCCCGCACCAGGCATTTGTGAATGGCTGGCATGGACAGCTTGAGTCTAGTAGGGATGCGCCCGTCGGCATGCTCAGTTCCATTCGGTCCTTAGTTGACGGGACCTCTCGTCTGCTAAGAGAAGCCGGTGGAGCTGAGTGTGCTGATTGGCTGTGCACCCCTTTGGATCGGTTCAGGTAGGTTTTAAAGGTAAACCGCGGGGTGCAATTCGGGATGCCCCAGAGACACGGAACAAAACCCAGGAATTTGACTTTCACGGGCTTCCTTTAAATGAAAGGATGTCTTTTGAAGTTTCTCATTCGTCCAGCTCATGGCCGGCGCAATCTTAACAGACTTCTCCCTATTGTCATTCTTTTAAATATCTTAAAAGTGAACCAACACCCTGAATTTTGACTATCCTGGGTTTTGGTCCACTTCCCCGAGGCACCCCAATCGGGGTGCACGGCCGCTTGTCCAATTAGCGCGCTCGGAGCCGCTGAGGTATGCGCATCAAAGCGGCATCAAACTCAGCAGCTCCGAGCACGCTGGCGGCCGCATCTCGCGCTTCCCTCTAACCATTCACAAATGGTCAGCATGGGTATGCGCCCTGCTAGAGAGAAGCGTGAGATGCGGGCGCGGCCCACGCATGCGCCGTTGGACCGGGATTCAGGTAAGGTTAGCGGGCGTCCTGGGGGTTTCACACAGCGGGGCATCCAAAATCGGGATGACCGCTGTGTGAAACCCCCCAGGACGCCTGCTGGGAGGGATTGGATCGGCCCGGGAATCTTATAGATTCCCGGACCGATCCAGCTGGGTGTTCAACAAAATCAGCAAGCCTCTTTGCCTTGATTTATTTCTAAAGATATTTAAAAAGAATAACAATAGGGAGAAATCTGCTAAGATGGCACCGGACACATCAGTCAGGTGCGGCATGCTGGGTAATGCCCAGTTGGACGAGCTCCACAATCCAGGCTGAGAACAAACCGCTGATACAGCCCCCCTTGTCTTTAAATGCCGCTGTCGGGGCGAGTAGGTGTCGTGGCCGGGGCGAGACAAGCGGCCCGTTCTGCACAATGCCCACTGTCACATTTCCCAGAACAAAGTGCGTCCTGTGCACCCGAGTCCCAGGCTGGAAATGTAGGTGTCCTTTGGACGGCTCAGGGCGCCATTCCAGAGAAATAAGCAGAGAAGCAGAATCTGTTGATGGAAGCTGGCCATGGGCTAAACTTGCAGCTCTTCGTACATTCCTCCTGATTACAGGCAGCTTTCTGTCCGCCATTGACGTCAGATCCTTCTCGCCAGTAATAAAGGCTGCGCAGAACATAGCCAACACGAGAAAGGCATCTCCTTCTCTTGCCTGACCAAGCCCTATAGAAGTAAAGGGGACACTGAGCACCAACCCGAGAAAGACATCTCCTCCTCTTGCCTGACCAAACCCTATAGAAGTAAAGGGGACACTGAGCACCAACCCGAGAAAGGCATCTCCTCCTCTTGCCTGACCAAACCCTATAGAAGTAAAGGGGACATTAAGCACCAACCCGAGAAAGGCATCTCCTATTCTTGCCTGACCAAACCCTATAGAAGTAAAGGGGACACTGAGCACCAACCCGAGAAAGGCATCTCCTCCTCTTGCATGACCAAACACTATAGAAGTAAAGGGGACACTGAGCACCAACCTGAGAAAGGCATCTCCTCCTCTTGCATGACCAAACCCTATAGAAGTAAAGGGGACACTGAGCACCAACCTGAGAAAGGCATCTCCTCCTCTTGCATGACCAAACCCTATAGAAGTAAAGGGGACACTGAGCACCAACCCAAGAAAGGCATCTCCTCCTCTTGCATGACCAAACCCTATAGAAGTAAAGGGGACACTGAGCACCAACCTGAGAAAGGCATCTCCTCCTCTTGCATGACCAAACCCTATAGAAGTAAAGGGGACACTGAGCACCAACCGGAGAAAGGCATTTTGTTCTCTTGCCTGAAAAAACCTTATAGAAGTAAAGGGGACACTGAGCACCAACCCGAGAAAGGCATCTCCTCCTCTTGCCTGACCAAACCCTATAGAAGTAAAGGGGACATTAAGCACCAACCCGAGAAAGGCATCTCCTATTCTTGCCTGACCAAACCCTATAGAAGTAAAGGGGACACTGAGCACCAACCCGAGAAAGGCATCTCCTCCTCTTGCCTGACCAAACCCTATAGAAGTAAAGGAGATACTGAGCACCAACCCGAGAAAGGCATCTCCTCCTCTTGCCTGACCAAACCCTATAGAAGTAAAGGGGACACTGAGCACCAACCGGAGAAAGGCATTTTGTTCTCTTGCCTGACAAAACCTTATAGAAGTAAAGGGGACACTGAGCACCAACCCGAGAAAGGCATCTCCTCCTCTTGCCTGACCAAACCCTATAGAAGTAAAGGAGATACTGAGCACCAACCCGAGAAAGGCATCTCCTCCTCTTGCCTGACCTTTTAGAAAAGGGGGCATTAGGCACATGTGCTGCCTGAGTGGGAGATACGGGCTTGGACTGGCTCACAGGGGAATCTCCTGGTGGGCCTCGAGAATAGAATAATTTAATTTGGCAAGTAATAATTTTTGGCAGTTTACATGAATTCCAGATACAGCGGAGCACACTGGGAGACACAATTACATAGCATTAGGTTGCTAAATACATCCACAACAGGGCGAGCAGGGCTATCACCCTGGGCGCCAAGGCCATTGGGGGCGCCTTTATCCCAGCCATCCTTTTTTCTGCAGATAGGTTAGAGCTTCTTTTAGGGTTGCCTGGCATACACCAGGCCCCTCATCCCCCATGGGCTTACCCATGTGGAGGGGAACTTTCTGCTGCTAAAGTAGAGGCACAGCATGGCACCTGTAGGCAGGGCCTGCTCTAGGTTTGTTGGGGCCCTTGGCCAAGAGAGTCTTATTGGGCCCCTAAGTAGTGTGTCACACCTTTCAGCTCCACTGCCTCAAATGGGTCATCTTCTGCTGCTGTTCGCTCTACAGTCCTTATTGCCTTCCCTATAGCCACCAATCGTCCTCTAGTCCTTATTGCCTTCCCTATAGCCACCAATCGCCCTCCAAAACGTATTGCCTTCCCTATAGCCACCAATGATCCTCCAGTCCTTATTGCCTTTCCTATAGCCACCAATGGTCCTCCAGTCCTTATTGCCTTTCCTATAGCCACCAATGGTCCTCCAGTCCTTATTACCTTCCCTATAGCCACCAATCGCCCTCCAATACTTATTGCCTTCCCTATAGCCACCAATGGTCCTCCAGTCCTTGTTACATTCTCTATTGCCAACAATGGTCCTCCAGTCCTTATTACCTTCCCTATAGCCACCAATTGTCCTCTAGTTCTTGTTGCCTTCCCTATAGCCACCAATGATCCTCCCGTCCTTATTGCCTTCCCTATAGCCACCAATCGCCCTCCAGTCCTTATTGCCTTCCCTATAGCCACCAATGAACCTCCAGTCCTTATTGCCTTCCCTATAGCCACCAATGATCCTCCAGTCCTTATTGCCTTCCCTATAGCCACCAATGATCCTCCAGTCCTTATTGCCTTCCCTATAGCCACCAATCATCCTCCAGTCCTTGTTGCATTCTCTGTTGCCACCAAGCATCCTTCAGTCCTTACTGCTTGCTCGGCTGCCACTAAAGACTCCATCATTGATTTCAGATGTCACTTGGTTCTCACCACCTCCATTCTATGCCACCTTCTCCATTTGTTGCTGAGACCAGCCATGAGCTCCTTTAAGCAGCAGAAATATTGCTCCCTGCATTATGCTGAAGTATATTATATTATATATTTTATATTTGCCGCTAACAACTTTTCCGTCTCTCCTTAGCATTGTGCATAGTGGCCGGAGCCTCCATCTTCACCGCGCGGCACTCAGAATGGAGCAAGGATTCCTCGGCCAGTTTTGGATTCGCCTACATCCTGGCGTGGGTGGCCCTGCCACTGTCCGCCATCAGCGGCATCATCTACGTCATCCTGAGGAAGCGCGAATAGCGCAGCCCGACCGCGGCCAACTGGGAAGAAGTGAATACGCTGAATCCAAAAGCCTAAAAGGGGATCCCGAAACATTTCAATCTCCCCTCGCCGCACAGAGAGAGGACGGTGGGGGAGGTTCCTGTGTTCAATGAAGATGTAAATAGTATCTATGGTTTAAAAACCTATTTATAACACTTTTTACATATATGTACATAGTATTGTTCGCTTATTTTTTGACCTCCGTAAGCTTAAAACAAAACAAAAATTGAAATCCAAAAAAGTATTATTTGCCACAAATTGCCAAGTTTTGGGTGGTGTGACCCACCCCAAAAATTGGTGTGCCATATGGAAATTGACCGAACAGTCTTAAATTGTTGCGACCCCTCCCTATCTATGAAGTAAGACGCAGCTACCCGTTTTGACGTGGCTCCGGGAACAAAATGTCCTCCGCTCGAGCTAGAGGGAGGCTCGTAGTGCCAAGGCTGTTGAGTCCTCCGGGCCCGTATAAAGTAAGAGAGAGGATACGGGCCTGTGGGGATCCTCTACGGGGGGTAACAAGGTAGCGTGCCCAAGCAAGATGGGCAATGAGGCTGAGACAGAAGGATGGTCAGCTTTGTCAAATGATACAGAAATGCCAACATGGTGGTGGTGGTGGTTGGTTGCACTGGAATGACCCTGAGTTACTGCTACATGGTTTATCCTTTGTGGGTCTCAAAATATTTCAATGTTTTTGGGCATTTTGAAGAAAGTGCTAACACTTTGGTTGGCCTCCTCCGCCAAGAGGAGATCCTCGACCACCGCGTTACCGCTTTCTCCACCACCCTTTGGCCTTCTCGTATGTAGACGTTCGGCTCGACCCTCCTCTGCCAGCGGAGCTAGCAAATTTTTTGTTTTTTTGCAGCGCCAGAAAGTGAGAGGGACTGTATCAACCGAACGCGTGCCAGTTTCTAAATGGAGATCTCAAAGAACTGCAGTCTATGTAGATTTGTTTTTGTTTTTCTTTTTGTATTTTAGTTTAACCAGTATGCATGTACGATACGTATAGAAATATATCTCTAGTAAACAAAGGTAGCCGAAAAGTTGTTTACCAAAACTATCTCTTCTCATTAAATAAAAAAAGAAAATAACCAAATGATTGACTTTTATCGGACTAAGACAAAGGTAGTTTCTCACTGTGTAGACTAAAAGAAAACCAATGGTGCTACGTTTTATTTTTTTTAACCATTCCTAATGTTTAACAGTGACGTAACTTCTCACTCGGTAACAGCTTTGTGTTTTCTTATTTTCTGTTTCCTTCTGTTGTTTTTCCAATAAAACCATTACATCTCTGTCTCTCCAAAATGAGGTCTATGTGAATGTTTAATAAAAAAAATGGCTGCTTGGAACTTTGGTGATGTGTGGTTACTTTAGGCTGTGCTGTGATTGGGTGAGATGATGCGGCCTGATGGTGAGTGCTCCATGGTAAAATATGGATGAGACCACGTTTAGGCTCAGTCCCTGAAGTCAAGGAGATAAGGGAGGATACAGAAGGAGAAGAGCTTAAAATCTATTAGGGTATAAGGGAGGATACAGAAGGAGAAGAGCTTACAATCCATTAGGATATAAGGGAGGATACAGAAGAAGAAGAGCTTACAATCTATTAGGGTATAAGGGAGGATACAGAGGAAGAAGAGCTTACACTCTATTAGGGTATAAGGGAGCATACAGAAGGAGAAGTGCTTACACTCTATTAGGGTATAAGGGAGGATACAGAAGGAGAAGAGCTTACACTCTATTAGGGTATAAGGGAGGATACAGAAGGAGAAGAGCTTACAATCTATTAGGGTATAAGGGAGGATACAGAAGAAGAAGAGCTTACAATCTGTTAGGGTATAAGGGAGGATACAGAGGGAGAAGAGCTTACAATCTATTAGTGTATAAGGGAGGATATAGAAGGAGAAGAGCTTACAATTAATTAGGGTATAAGGGAGGATACAAAAGGAGAAGAGCTTACAATATATTAGGGTATAAGGGAGGATACAGAAGGAGACGAGCTTACACTCTATTAGGGTATAAGGGAGGATACAGAAGGAGAATAGCTTACAATCTATTAGGGTATAAGGGAAGATACAGAAGGAGAAGAGCTTACAATCTATTAGGGTATAAGGGAGGATACAGAGGAAGAAGAGCTTACAATCTATTAGGGTATAAGGGAGGATACAGAAGGAAAAGAGCTTACAATCTATTAGAATATAAGGAAGGATATAGAAGGAAAAGAGCTTACAATCTAATAGGATATAAGGGAGGATACAGAAGGAGAAGAGCTTACACTCTATTAGGGTATAAGGGGGATAGAGAAGGAGAAGAGCTTACAATCTATTAGGGTATAAGGGAGGATACAGAAGAAAAAGAGCTTACAATCTATTAGGGTATAAGGGAAGATACAGAAAGAGAAGAGCTTACAATCTATTAGGATATAAGGGAGGATACAGAAGGAGAAGAGCTTACAATCTATTAGGATATAAGGGAGGATACAGAAGGAGAATAGCTTACAATCTATTAGGGTATAATGGAGGATACGGAAGCCAGAAGAGCTTACAATCTATTAGGGTATAATGGAGGATACAGAAGGCAGAAGAGTTTACAATCTATTAGGGTAATTAGGTGAGTGTGGTCACTTGCAGTATGAACCAGACTACACAGCTGCTCTGTAATTACCTGAGGCCTGTGAAGCCTGGGGCTTTCCTGGGAGTGCCTTCCCAGGCAGGATTAATGATTCTGGGGGAGAGTCATGCTGGTACCCCAGAGGAATATCAAACCACTGGATCCCGGGACTGTTTCTACCAGTGGCACCATTTCCAGCACTGTGCCCCAGCTCTGAGAATTTATTGGCTTAGCTGTGGCTAAGGAGGAGAAACTTTGCAATATAAAGTTGGCCTTGAAGAAGAAGCTTGCGGATGTCAGTAGATTTGGAAGATTTGGAAGTGCATGTGAAGCAACAGGAGAAGTTAGTTAAGTCAATGAAAGAAAATAGTGGAGCATTTCACAAGAAATACTAGAATGAGCAACGCTTTAAGACCATGCAGCGATCGGGCCAGGCCATGGAGGTGGAGGCTGACCACGTGGCAGAGACCCCAATGAATGCAATGAAGGAGGTCTGCCATAGGGCGACCTCCAGCAGGTATGCGAGGAACGGATGCCAGCTCAGTATGATGCTTCCTCAGCCAGCCATCCTGTGAAGGGCGCTAATAGCACTGTATCAGGTGGCACCAGCCTCAACTGCTGTCTTGGCACCTATCCCGGGTCTGGGGTGTGCTGAACTTGGTGGGCACAGGACCATGAGTTTTTTATCCACAGGATTGGCTGGTGGGGCTTCAAATGTTCCTGCATCCTCTGGTGTGTCTACTGCCAGCCTGTCCTCTCTGTCTCCTTCTACTTTGCCTCCTGCGCCTACTATGTCTTCTGCCCCCTGTGTCTGCTCCAAATCTGCCTCCCCTATTGCCTTCCCTATAGCCATCAATCGCCCTCCAGTCCTTATTGCCTTCCCTATAGCCACCAATCACCCTCCAGTCCTTGTTGCCTTCCCTATAGCCAACAATCGCCCTCCAGTCCTTTTTGCTTACCCTATAGCCACCAATCACCCTCCAGTCCTTCTTACCTTCCCTATAGCCACCAATTGTCCTATAGTCCTTATTGCCTTCCCTATAGCCACCAATCATACTCCAGTCCTTTTTGCTTACCCTATAGCCACCAATCACCCTCCCGTCCTTATTGCCTTCCCTATAGCCACCAATGGTCCTCTAGTCCTTATTGCCTTCCCTATAGCCACCAATCACCCTCCCTTCCTTATTGCCTTCCCTATAGCCACCAATGTTCCTCTAGTCCTTATTGCCTTCACAATAGCCACTAATCACTCTCCAGCCCTTATTGCCTTCCCTGTAGCCACCAATCACCCTCCAGTCCTTATTGCCTTCCCTATAGCCACCAATCACCCTCCAGTCCTTATTGCCTTCCCTATAGCCACCAGTACCGTATGGGCAGCACTGTGTTAGCCAGGACCTCGGAGGAGAGAGATTTAGGGATACTGATTACTGATAGCTGCAAGATGAGTGGACAGTGTAGCCAGGCAATGGGAAAAGCAAGCAGGATGCTCGGCTGCATAGCTCGAGGCATCACCAGTAGGAAGAGGGAGGTTGTGATGCCGCTGTATAGAGCCCTGGTAAGGCCACAGCTAGAATACTGTGTGCAGTTCTGGAGACCTTACCTGCAAAAAGACATTATTCAAATAGAACGTGTCCAAAGGCGGGCAACGAAAATGGTGGAAGGACTTAAACTTAAAACTTATCAGGAGAGACTTAAAGAACTTAATTTGTACAGTCTGGAGGAAAGAAGGGAGAGGGGGGACATGATTGAGACCTTTAAATATGTGAAGGGATTGAATAAGGTTCAGGAGGGAAGTGTTTTTAAGAAGACACTTAATGATAGAACAAGGGGGCACAACCTGAAGCTAGTCGGGGGGAAGATCAGGAGCAATGTTAGAAAATATTATTTTACAGAAAGAGTAGTAGATGCTTGGAACAAACTTCCAGCAGAGGTAGTTGAAAAATCAACAGTCACTGAATTTAAACATGCCTGGGATAAGCACACATCTATCCTAAGATAAAGAGAACATACAGTATACACATAAGGGCAGACTAGATGGACCGTATGGTCTCCTTCTGCCGTCAACCTTCTATGTTTCTAATCACCCTCCAGTCCTTATTGCCTTCCCTATAGCCACCAATCACCCTCCAGTCCTTATTGCCTTCCATATAGCCACCAATGCTCCTCTAGTCCTTAATGCCATCCCTATAGCCACCAATCGTCCTCTTGTCCTTGTTACATTTTCTATTGTCGCTTAGCATCCTTCAGCCCTTACTGCTCGATCCGCTGCCACTAAAGACTCCATTATTGCTGTCTGTTGTCACCTGGTTCTTGCCACCTCCATGCCATGCCACCGTCTCCATTTGCTGCTGATCCTCCCCTGTTGCTGAGGCCAGCTATGAGCAGGTCTGCACACAGCACCCGGCATTCGGTGGTTCGGGTCACCTGTAAAATAATACCACGGTCAAGTGTAAGCCTGAGTGGGCCCCTGAATATGCCAGGGGCCCTGGCAATTGCCCATGTTTGCCCTGTGCTGCTGCCGGCCTTGGCTAGCTTGCACCCTGCCACTGCTGCTGCTGCTAGCCTGTCCTCTGTGACTGATGATAGCCCAAATCCTGTTTCTGATGCCAACCTGCCTCCTTTGTCTAGTGCCAGCCTCCGGTTCCTGCTGCTGGTCTGTCCATTTTTCCTGTTGCTAGCCTGTCTCCGGTGACTGCTGCTGGCCTATCCTCTGTGGTTACTGATGAACTACTACTGCGGTTGGTAATTCTGTTGCTGTTGTTGAACTCTCGGCTGCGACTGCTGTTGCTCCAGTTAACCTTCCTCTGTCAGGCCCTCATGTGGACATTAACAAGAATGTGCCATCAAATGCTGGAGCCCCTGCTGCAAGGCGTCCTGCCCTGCACTTTATCCAGCTGGGTGGTGCAGGGGGTAGGGCTGGTACTGCAGTGCAGCCCCCTGTGTCCTATCCCCAGGTGTCCAGAAGCATCTGTGCCCAGTGAGGCTGATGCCCCTGTCTGCGGTTTCAATAGACGCAACCTGGTCCAGCTTAGGTTGGAGGGAGAGGGGCCAGTTATTACCCGGTGGGTGGTGGTGGATTTTATCCTGGGTATCGGATTAACAGCCACAGATATTTTTGCCCTGATCAGCCCAGTGGGGGGTGCAGAGCATGACCTGAGCTTTGTCAGGCCGGAGGGAAAGGTCTTGTTTTGGGAGCGGTATGAGCTGCTGAAGCAAGGTCTTGTCTGGAAGGGTTAACTCCCATCCAGGTCTCCAGACAGCAGCTCGCAAAAACGTCACCATCCTGGTGAGAAATGAGACCATTCTCCCCTCCGATTTGACTGTCTGGCTAAAACGATATGTTCTCACTCCCCTGAAAAGGATCCTGGATGATCGGGGCATCTGCACTGGGGGCTGGTCAGTGACCCTGAGGCTCTGCAAGAATGGCCACCTGCCATCTTCCACCTATATTGGCCGTGACAATCTTTTATCCTGGTCAGCCCAAGGTTTGCCATAAATTTGGGGCCAAGGGTCACTTCAGCTCCTCCTGCCACTTCAAGGGTCCTGTGCCATCTGCAGGTGGCCCTAAGGTGAATCCCCAACCTGACCCCAAGTCAGTAACTGTTAAAGTAAGATCAAGCAATGGGGGGCTGACACTGCAAGTACCGGGGGGTCTGCTGGAGTCCCTGTTATAAGATATGCATAATAAGATATAAGGCCAAGGCTTGATCCTGATCCTGCACCCCTTCTGAGCAGGGTGGGAGTTCAGACCCCAATGCTGAGTGGTTTCGGTATTCCCCCCCCCCCCCCCCCGACCCGAGGATCAGGATTACCTGGCTTTCAGAATGACCACAAAGAAAAAAAGGAAAAATAATAATGAACTGCTGGAGCCAGGGGAGAAAATCCGCAGCTCTCCAACCAGTTTGAGGTGCTCTCTGAAGACACCTCGATATAAATGTCTTCTTTTGATTCCCAGGCCTCAAATATGAAGGAAGAAGCACCCGTCTCCTCTAATACGTGCATAGGTTCAGATTGTGAACCTATCCAACTGGCACCTCATCAGCCTTCTCAATGTCGATAGATACTGGCAAAGATTTTGTTCTTGCGATTGTCATCAGTGGCGGAGCAACTGCTTTCCTGTCATCAGCACTGCTCGATCCAAGGTAGAAGCACCTTCTCAGTGGTTTTAGCTGTCCGGGAAGCCTTGGAGCGGTGCATGGCTGCGGGCTGGGGAAAGTACTTGTTGGCATTAGATCAGGCAAAGGCTTTTGATAGGGTCAATCATGAGTACCTATGGCTGCTTCTTGGTAAGTACAGCCTGCTGGGTAGGTTCAATAATTGACTTCAAACCCTGTATGAAGGGGCTGAAAGCTTCCCTCTTGTTAATGGTTGGGTTGGAAGGCCTTTCAAAGTTCTGGTGTGCGCCAGGAATGCCCTCTGAGTCCTATACTGTATGTGTTTGCGATCGATCCCTTTATAAGGAGGGTCGAAAGCAGCATGTTAGGTGGGGTTCCCTCCATGTTAGGGGGGAAACCCCATGTTAGGTGGGGTTCCTCTGGGTGTGCCTGGTGACCCTCCTTTGAAGGTCATTGCCTACGCTGATGATGAGTGAGGATACTCAACTGGCAGTGCTGGCACTAGTAGTGTCCTCACTCATGGTAGCAGCAGCTATTTATCTGTGGTGCCAGCTTAGAACTATTTGAACAGAATGCCGCTGATGACCAGGGACTGGATTGGGGCTCAGCTAAGTTGTACAGCAGTTTTCTAATGCTAAATCCTTTAGGTGGACTGACTGTTCGGGCCAAACGCCAAACTCGAACATGGACTTCTGGCTGAAGGAACCCGAACTTTTCGAGTTAATTTTCACAGTGAGATCAGTAATGTGGAATGTGGGCGCCCTCTAGTGGTCAAGAAATATGTTACCATCAAAATGTTGTTAGTATATGTGACTAACTTCTATAAGCGCCATTTGCACATAATGATGGTTTTAATTGATTAATATTTGGATGATTACCTTATTGACTAATTGATTGGCCATATTCATAGCCCCAAGTTCCTCCCCACTTTTTGGGTTTTATTATATGTTTTTTAATTGTGTGTATGCAGTATTGTCAGTATGTAGGATTATATGTATGTACTCTATGTTCCTAATAAAATTGGATTGATGATTATAGGAGTGTGCAACTAATTCTGTGGACCTAGAGGTGGGCTAGCCCTGGAGTCCCACCAGGTATTGAGGGTATTGGTGTAGTGGTCCCTATAGTTAGCACCTGTTTACAAGTATTGAGGTTGTGCATACCTAGCAGGTGGATATAGTATATGTGACTATCTATACAATATTTACATCAATAATGATCTTAATCAGAGGACTTGACTATGTGACTATGTGACCCCTTCCTCAGTTGAGCGATCAAGTTGACCCCTTCCTCAGTTGAGCGATCAAGTGAGGCTTAGGTGGGCATACAGTGCACATAGGACACTTCATAGTAAATAGCACATACCACTGATACCCAGATAGAGTCTATATCAGGGGTACTTAACTACTTTCACCAGGGGTCCGCTTACCAGGGTCTGTCGCGGAATGAAGGCCTGAGCTGAACACTAACAGTAAAGAACTCTGCTCCAAAGCAATAAGCCCAATTTGAGGGGTCAAGTGAGGGATGCAGGACAGCAATGGTGGGGTAAGGTTATGTGAGGGTTCCGCCCTATCCTCCCAAATGGTCAGCCCCCCCTCCAACAATGGCCAGCAAGTTCCCCCTACCCACCGTGGTCAGCCTTATTCCACCAAAATGGTAACCCCCTCCTCCTGGGAATGGCCAGCTTTATCCTCCTTTCCCCCCATAATTGTCAGCAGTACATTCCACTCCCCCCCCCCCCCCCCCCCCCCCACAATCAGTGTCATCAGGAGGAGAACTCGCAGGTGGCCGGTCCGACGATGTCGCAGGTGGAACTAAATGTGGAACAGCCTGATGAAGTGGGTGATGTGCCCACGGAATGCGTGGCTCCTGGTGCAGTAGGCGGTGGGGAGACTTCACACATGTTATTTTCATGATACCTTGGCTTTATTTCTGGTGATGTTTTTTGTGATAGATTTATGATATTATTTTTTTATTGGTATTGTGACATATATCAGTGGTTCCTCTTTGGGAGGCCTAAATAATATATACAGGTGATTATATTTTCATTGGTGAATGGAGTAGATTGATATGTTTATGAGTTGTTATGGTTAAGAATATTAATCCTTAATTGATTGTTTGACTAGTAGCACTTGCACTTTATAAATATATAGATTTTATAGTGATCCGGATCATAGGCAGGATTTGCACATGCTCAGTTGCACTGTTGGAACACTTTGGTGAATGATTTTGCACATATATATCTATATATTTGATATCAATTAGTGTGGTGAGACTCTCCCCATCGCCTACACACCTTCATGTTGGTTTGTCCTGTGTGTTATTGTCCCATTTATGTGTTTTTTAAGGGATTTTAATATGTTGAGTGTATAGTATGTAGTGATTATAAATATGTAATTAATAAAAATGTATTTTTTGATCAATGAGTTGAGAGTTGCCTCCCTACATGCTTTTTTTCTTCCTGGTTTGAGCTCTTTTGCAGATATGGGAGCGGCACCTCCTACAGATTGAATAGGGTGTAGTGCAAGTCCCTATTTTTTCCTTCCTGCAGGTGGAACTAAAAAGCTGCTGGTGCGTGCCCCAGGAAGGCTCTAAAAGTGAGAACACTTGGACGGAAGCAGGCGCTGAATTGAAAGCGCTGTCATGCTAGCGGCACAATGGCAACCCATGTAGCACACTAAGAGGCCGATTCATTAATAGCGCCAGGTAGCGACAGTTGAGCGACTGTATCGGCATTTTCAGAGCGCCCGCTAGTAGTCGCTGTGCTTGGCCGTTGTTCGGTTGTTGATAGCGACTCAGTCGGTTTGCCGTAATGTTGAATATTGGGTGAGGAGTCGCTATTTGACAGGTTCCGCACTGTATGGGAGCACATGATAGCGACTGGCCCTAGCGACCGGCTCCCACCATATTCATTAAAAAATCACGCTCAAAAAATTCTTGCGCTGTAAAATGCATGTTTAAACCCCAGAGCGCTGGCGGCGATGGGTTAAAAGAAGTTTTTTAACCCCCAAACAACCATATTTTTGGAAACCAAAAAAAACAAGTTTTTAAAATAATTTAGTAATATGAATATATTAATATCAGACCTGTAATATCAATTCTGTACAATTTCTAAATGGCAGAAGTGGTCACAGAATTTTTCACATTTAAAAAAAAAATAAAATAAAATTAATAACAATTAATTATGAATATTTAAAGATTGTTCCATTGAAATGCATTGGAGAGCGCCAGGTAGCGAGAGGTGATACCTGTCGCTGTTCAAGGTCGAACGCTGGCGCTGTGGGCTGAGGCTGGAATAATGATGAATGAGTGGCTATATGGCGCTATCTCAGTCGCTAAGCAGGATTGGATTGATAAATGTGTGATTGTGGTGGGGAGCCGGCGTTCTCGTGGCGGTGCCCGTCACTACCGGTCGCTCACCAGTCGCTACCTGTCGCTATTCCTTCATAAATAAGGGCCTAAGGCCAGAAAGAGGACAACTGGCGCCTACGGTCCAAATCCGGACTGGGGTCCGCCGGTTGAGTACTGCTGGTCTATATGTTTCTAGGGCCGGCATTCTCCCTCTTCCTGAGGCATCCCAACTTGATTAAATAAAATGAATTTAGATTTTGATCCTACATGTTTAATATGTTTAATAACCTCCCCATTGTGTCCTATGAGGAGCCTGAGAAAAAGGAGGCAAGTCCTGCGACCTGCAATCAGATTTCAGCACAGAGAAGTAAATATGGGCGTAGGGCAGTTTCTAGGGGAGGGCGAGCAGGGGCATTGGGGTGTCGCTAGCCTTGCCATCCTGTTTTCTACGGATAGGTTGGGGCCCTTGTTAGTGGTGCCAGCCATACACCAGGGCCCCCATCCCCCCCATATTGGGCTTGCAGAGAGGGCACTACCTGCTGCTAAAGTAAAGGCACAGTATGGCACATACCTGTATGAAGCAGCAGCACCATAGGATGGGTGAGGAGGGGGCAACATTTTTTCCTTCCCGCACTGGGCACTATTTTTCTCCTGCATGGCTCGAGGCAACGCTAGCTTAGTGATACTGCTTTGTATGCTGTGCCAGGCTGTGCCGGGCTGTGCTGACCTATGCTGGATTGGAGCAGCCCAGCATAGCTTTAGTAAATCAGTGTCGGTTTTGGTTCTTGCCCGGGGGGAATCCCGATTCAGGGAACCTCCAGGATCGCCCCTAAGACTTACCTTCCGACGTTCGCACGGCGCCTGCACGGGCTCCGGTCCAATCAGTACTGCATGCTGTGAATTAATGTGTGCTGATTCAGCCAGAGCGAGAGCAGCCGCATCCACGCATTCAAGGAATTGCGTAGGTCTGTGTCAGGGAACCGCGGGTCACGTGATCCCACTAAAAACCAGGGACCTCCGGACACACAGACCGCGTTCCCAAGAAACCCTTGTCCGAGTCCTCCTATCAGGAATACCAGGCCCGAAGCCTGCGGACACACAGATTCTTGGCTTAAGGCAAACAGATCGCTCAAGTTAAAATTTAAAGCGGCCCTTCACTCTGAATAAGAGCCTATCTTATATGTTTCCCACACCCTGTACATACAGATTGCCCACATTAAAAATCATCCTACCTGCATCTACTGCATGTTATGAGCCTTTAAACATCCAAGATGGATGCTCATGGAACATCAGGCAGCCTGCAAACAGGAAGTGCCTTCTGACTGTGCTGCTCTGCATTCTGGGATTGCTGACCTTTTCCTGACCCCAGCTCTGCCCTGTCTGAGCAAAGCACAGCTATAACCCGCCCCCCTTTACTTTATCCCACTCTCCTCTTCTCGGTAAGTGTGATGCTTCTGAGTCTAGATGGCGGCGCCCGTATCCTAAAGTCCTGAACAGAGTTGCAGCCCAGTGGGGGAAAGAATAATAAGTGACTAAAAACCTAAAATATATTAACTTTAGATGCTGGGGAATCGTTTTTTAAGGGTCTGGGCTTTTCAATAAATCATGGTGAAGGTCCGGTTTAAGGACCTGATACAATGGATTTGATACAAATGCTGTTCTGAGAAGGTTACAGGATACAGTGAGTTTTCTGCACTTAAAGGAGCAGTATCGCGAAATTTTCTTGGTGACATATTTAAATGGTACTTTGAATGTAGGCGTTGAAGTAAGAATTACAAATTTAGAAAAAAATGATGTGTGTGTTGAGCAGCTGGAGACTAATAGCTCATGTTTATGTCTTCTGAGTGTCGGAGCCCGACACTCTGGCCTGTTCCATGCTGAGGAGAGGGGTGAAACAATGTATCAAAGTATCAGCTGTTCAGTGCTGGCAGCTGTCCAGCATAAGATAACAACATTGCAACATTGCCTGGCCAGAACTTATATATCTAAAACAGAGAGAAAAGCTCTAGAAGTCATTTAGCTGATTTTGACAGTTTTCCCTTCATGTTGGCTCTGCTGCAGAATCTTTCAGTTTACCATTTTCTCTTTCATATTCTTATTTTTCATTTTTCCATATGATCTTTCTTTCAGCTTTGTGTGTTTTGAGCAAAGCCCAATCCCCAAGTTCGCCTGTGAAAACGTACCTTTTCCTGTCCCACAGCGCATGCGCGGGCTCTCATCTAATCAGCTCTGTTTGCACGCAGATGGGGAGCCTGGGCAGTAACCTTCCTGGCCGCCCGGCCTGTCTAAATGACTATCTGCGTGAGTGCGCCAGAAAAATGGGGGGATCTGTGGTTATCCAGGGGTCGTTTCACACAGTGGGCATCCCGATTTAGAATGCCCAAGGGGGAAGGTCAATGGCCGGGTCTTATAGACTTCAGGGTCGGACACTCAGGGTTTTGTTCCACTTTAATACCTTTAGATTTTCCTGCACAATTATTCAAAGAAGAATTTCAGTCATTTTCAGTCAGTTTAGTTTATTTTGTATAGATTTTACACATTTGAGTCACCTGGTCTCATAACAAAAGCAGCACCTCACACACACACAGCCGTTACCACTGATTACAGTGTCAGCCTCTGAGGTAAAGTGTTGCTAGGAGACCAGTGGGCTAAATGAAGCAGCTCACTAAATACAAGCCAGCAGATCCCCCTATTCAGCAAATGAACTGAGCCATTGTCATTATACAATTTAAAAGAAAGGCAGATATTTTTCCTTTTTCTATTGCCAGATTATTTATACACATGTTAGAAGCTATTGTGTGGCTATTTAATTATTTATCTTTTTTAATGCAAATTTCGCGATACTGCTCCTTTAAGCTGGATCGTTCCTTCACAGTCTGCTGTAAACCCTTTCTGATCCTTACCATGTAAAGTGGACTAAAACCAGACTTAGCATCTATAAAACGCTAGGTTGGATTAAATACCCGCTCATGGGATGCCCCACTGTCCAAAACCTAGCCAGTTGCCCGATATACTTACCTCGCTGGCGATACCACGGTGCATGCGGGGCCGGCGGTTTCATCTCTTCCTTTTTCCCTTGGTCTGTACATGGCCGTGCCTGCCATAACTGAATGCCGCGCACAGCCATAGAGGGATGCAGGGGGCGCCGCTCGCCAATCGCAAGAGCCGCTAAGCTCTCATTCAATTTCTTTTGCACTAATATCATACCTACCAACTTTTCAGGTTGGAAAAGAGGGACATTTGTTGAATTAGGCCACGCCCCCTCATTGAGGGATGGATAGGTGATAGGATGTAACGGTTACAACAATAGAAACACTTTGAATAGGCAAATGAATGGGTGCAGATCTGCATGTTACACCTCAAGGAAGAACAGAGAAGAACAGCGAGGGACAGGGGAACTCAAAAGAGGGACAGCCCCTCCAAATCAGGGACACTTGGGAAGTATGCTAATAGTATGCTAATATGCACGGCCAAAGATCGGAGGAGAGCCGCACCTGCGCTGTGGTAACTCCAGCAAGGTATGTATAGCGGGCGACCTCACACCGTGGGGCATCTCACATTGGGATGCCCCCAAAGGGTACTCACCAAAACCTGGGATAGTCAAAATGCCAGGTTTGGCTCCACTTTAAATTTTAGGGAACGAGTTGTGTAAATTCAGCCCATATTTTTAAATATTTTAAAACATTATTAACCCTCAATGTCCCGGGTAGATTCCTTACACAATCAATCAATGCATGGTGGCACTTGCATTATAGCGGGATGTGTGGATAGAGATCATTAGTAGTATTCGGCTGGTGGCTGCCAGTATTACAATGTTATAACATCTAACCAAGAAGGGTGAGATTTGGAGCAGCATCAGACACAAGAATATATGATTTATCTGAGCACTAAGGCCCTTATTTAACAAGGGATAGCGCAAGGTAGCGACTGGTGAGCGAACGGTAATGACGGTCACCGCCACGAGAACGCCGGCTCCCCACCACAATCACACATTTATCAAGCCGATCCTGCTTAGCGACTGAGAGAGCGCCAGATAGCGAATCATTCATCATTATTCCAGCCTCACCCCACAGTGCCAGCGAGCGACCTTGAACAGCGACAGGTATGACCTCTCGCTACCTGGCGCTCTCCAATGCATTTCAATGGAACAATCTTTAAATATTCATAAATAATTGTTAATAATTTTTTTTTTTTTTTTTATGTGAAAATTTCTGTTACCACTTCTGCAATGTTAGATATTTTTTTTAAGGAAAAAAAAAAATAAAAAAAAAAATTTGTGCAGAATTTATATTACAGGTCTGATATTAAAGTGGACCAACACCCAGGATTTTGACTATCCTGGGTTTTGGTCCACTTCGACGGGGCACCCCGATCGGGGGTGCCCCGCTGTGTGAAACCCCCCAGAAACCCCAAAAAACTCACCTCTCAACGCTCCCACGTGAGCGCCGCAGCCAATCCCCGCCAGGCGGGGATCAGGAACGTCCAGGCCGCTTCCGCCGCCGCCGCCTCCCGCGCGTCACTCTCGGCGCGCGCGCGCCCCCGCCGGCCATTCACAGAGGGCCGGCGCGGGCGCGCGCACGTCTGGAGGGGTGCGCGGGAGGCGGCGGCGGCGGAAGCGGCGGCGGATCAGGTAAGGTGTTTTTGGGGTTTCTGGGGGGTTTCACCCCGCGGGACATCCCGATCTCGGATGTCCCGCGGGGTGGGGGGTGATCGGCCCGGGAATCTTATAGATTTCCGGGCCGATCACCCCTGGGTGTTGGTCCACTTTAATGTATTCATATTACAAAATGTTTTTATAAACTTGTTTTTTTTGGTTTAAAAAAATATGGTTGTTTGGGGGTTAAAAAACTACTTTTAACCCATCGCCGCCAGCGCTCTGGGGTTTAAACAAGCATTTCACATCGCGAGAATTTTTTGAGCGTGATTTGTTAATGAATATGGTGGGAGCCGTTCGCTATGGCCATTCGCTATCATGCGTTCCCATACAGCGCGGAACCTGTCAAATAGCGACTCCTCACCCAATATTCAACATTACCGCACACCGACTGAGTCGCTGTCAACAACCGAACAACGGGCAAGCACAGCGACTACTAGCGGGCGCTGTGAAAATACAGCTACAGTCGCTCATCTGTCGCTACCTGCCGCTATTAATGAATCGGCCTCCCCGAAGGGTGAGATTTGGAGCAGCATCAGACACAAGAATATATGATTTATCTGAGCACCAAGTTACACAGGCCGCGCTTTAGTATTGCTTTGTTAGGTTGTTCATTTTATTTTATTATTGTTCTTTTATTTGATCATTTTAACGGTTCTGTCTGCAGGAGAGTTTACAATCCAGTTCCACCCTATCTGTACAAATTCAGATTCGGGTCAAAGTTTAAAGTGAACCAAAACCCAGGATTTTGACTATCCTGAGTTTTGGTCCTTGGCCTTTGGGTATCCCGATCGGGATTGCCCCGCTGTGTGAAACCACCCAACTAGGGGGGTTATTTAAGAAGGCATAGCGCCAGGTAGCGCCTCGTAGCGGCAGGCAGCGTCTGGTGAACACCGGACACTGTGCACAAAATCACATTTATGAAAGCGAATCTGGTGAGCGACTCTAACAGCGCCATGTAGCGTCACATGTATTAATACAGGCGGCTCAGTGTATAGTGCCGGCGCTCTAGGCTCAGGAGCGCCATGTAGTACCCGTCGCTCTGTAGCGCTCTCCCATACATTTCAATGGCCATTCATTTGCTTGTGTTTGTTTGTTTTTTTGCCTCAATCATTGTGTGACCTCTCCTGGCTGCAAACAGTTTTAGACGCTTTGTTGGCTTTTTATATTTATATGCAAAATTGTCATTACAGGTCTGGCACTAAATTGTTAACGTCACAATGTTAAAATAATGTCATTCCATGTGTTTTCGCTTTGTTAAAGGTGGATATGCATTCAAAAACATACTTTAATCACACAGTGTCTGACGCTCTATGCTACAGCGCCCAGCTTTAGAGCGCTGGCGCTATATGTTTGTAGTTTTTTTGATAAATATGGTGTGGAGCGCCGAGAGTTGGTCGCACTGAGCTGGCGCTATCTTTCGCTCCCTGCAGTGCTGTACTGGTGTTAGAGCGCCCAACATACATCACATTCATCAATGCCGGCCAGGTTAATACAGCAACTGAGGTGCTCTGTTACAGCGCCCAATACCCACTTACAGCGTCTACTAGCGGTCACTCTAAGCGTCGCTGTACAGACGCTCATCTGGCAATACCTGGAGTTAGTAATGAATCAGCCTCCACGTCACCTCTCCTTGGTGCATGCACGGCCTTCTGTCCAATCAGCGCGCTCAGATCCACTCATGCCCACTGGTCTAAAAATTGTCTAAGACTCCAGCCGAGTCTAGCCGAGTCCTCACGACTGGACCCGAGAGCGCCGGTGGCTGCATCCCCGCTGCCCTCTAACAGGGAGCGTGCTCACGGCCATTCACAAATTCCTGGTGTGGGCGCGTGCCCTGCTGAAGGTAAAGCGCCGCTCACGCATGCGCCATTGGATCGGGGAGAAGGTGAGTTTACTGGGCAACCTGGGGGGTTTTACACAGCGGAGCATCCCAATTTGGGATACCCCAGGGACACAGACAAAACCGGGTTTTGTTCCGCTTGAAATTCAGCCTGATTCAAATCAGTATTACATTTTATCATTAGGGGTTAAGATTGTATCGAGCTTGTGATAATTAAAGAGGACCAAAACCCACACCCCAAATTCCCTCCCCTCAGTGCACTCAGAATCAGGAACCCCCCAGGTCGCCTGGAAACTCACCTTGTTTCCTGGTCCAAGCAGCGGCCGTGTCCCCACTATCCCTTTAGCGGGGCGCGTGCCTACACCAGGCATTGGTGAATGGCCAGCAAGGGCACTCTCCCTGTTAGAGGGTAGTGGGGGATGCTGCCGCCAGCGCGTTCAGATCCGCTCGCCAAGCGCGCTGAGGCCGCACATGCACCACAGGACGGGGAAAGGTCCTCAGAACGGGCGGCCTGGGGGGTTTCACACAGTGGGTCATCCCCAATCGGGGCCCCGGGGGCAAGAACCAAAACCCAGAATACTCAAAATCCTGGGTTTTGGTCCATTTTAAACGAGTTTCTATCATTTGCTGCTTTTCAAACGAAAATAGATTATTTGCGGATTGTTGCTTTTATTCTATTAACGTGGACCAAAATCCATGATTTTGACTATCCAGGGTTGCCCCCCATGGGGCACCCTAATCCGGAATGCCCCGCTGTGTGAACCTAGGTCGCCCAGTCTCTAACCCACCTTTCCCCGATCCTGTGGCACATGTGCAGCCTCTTGTCCAATCAGCACACTGAGATCCGCTCATGCCAATTCGTCTCCAATCAAGTCTATCTGAGGGGAGCCGAACGAGCTGGCACCACATCCCCGCTACCCAGGGCTGGATTATGAGGGGAGCGCAAGGGGCTCTAGCCCTGGGGCCTCCACCACTTGCCCTGCAAATGGGGCCTCCACCAACCTTTGGGTTATGGTCTGGTCCAGTAGGCACTTCAGTATTTGGTCTGACAGAAGGCGGCAGTGGGGACCCCACACAGCTTCTTTTTGTTTTTGCAAACCTGCAGCCAAAGCCACCACAGGGCAGGACGGAGAGTCTAGAGCAGCAAAGACGCCGCCAGCAACGCTACAGTGATGGGTGCAGAGCTGTCACTGCACATAAGCCACCAAGCACAGCCGCTGGCAGCTCAATGCAGGGAACCAGCCGGGCGACTACACTACCCCCCACCCAGAATGGCAAAGCAGCAGCACCCGCACAAGGGGGGCACAAGGGACGCGATCTGACGTTCCAGTAAGTAGGCGGGTGCCAGACAACCACCAATCAGTTACTTGGCTGGACTATTATTTTATACTGTATCTGGGGCCTGCACCACACTTAGGCCCTTATTTAACAAGGGATAGCGACAGGTAGCGACTGGTGAGCGGTGACGGGCCCCGCCACGAGAACGCCGGCTCCCCACCACAATCACACATTTATCAAGCCGATCCTGCTTAGCGACTGAGATAGCGCCATATAGCGACTCATTCATCATTATTCCAGCCTCAGCCCACAGCGCCAGCGTCCGACCTTGAACAGCGACAGGTATGGCCTCTCGCTACCTGGCGCTCTCCAATGCATTTCAATGGAACAATCTTTAAATATTCATAATTAATTCATAATAATGTTTGTTTTTGTTTTTTTAATGTGAAAAATTCTGTGACCACTTCTGCCATGTGAGATATTTTTTTTAAGGTAAAAAAAAAAAAAAAAAACTTTGTGCAGAATTGATATTACAGGTCTGATATTATTGTATTCATATTACAAAATGTAATGTAATTAAAAACTTGTTTTTTTTGGTTTCCAAAAATATGGTGGTTTGGGGGTTAAAAAACTACTTTTAACACATTGCCGCCAGCGCTCTGGGGTTTAAACATGCATTTCACAGCGTGAGAATTTTTGGAGCGTGATTTTTTGATGAATGTGGTGGGAGCCGGTCGCTCTGACCAGTCTCTATCATGTGCTCCCATACATTGCGGAACCTGTCAAATAGCGACTCGTCACCCCGTATTCAACATTACTGCACACCGACTCAGTCGCTATCAACTACCGAACAATGGCCAAGCACAGCGACTACTAGCGGGCGCTGTGAAAATACTGCTACAGTCGCTCAACTGTCGCTACCTGCCGCTATTAATGAATCGGCCTCCCCATCCAGCCCTGGACACGTGTAATGCAGTTCTTTTTGCGGCACTTCCAGGGAACAGCGGGTAACAGGGAGGTTGATTCATTACTAACGCCAGGTATTGGCAGATGAGCGTCTGTATAGCAGCGCTTAGAGCGACCACTAGTAGACGCTGTAAGCGGGTATCGGACGCTGTAACAGAGCACCTCGGTTGCTGTAGTAACCTGGCCCGCATTGATGAATGTGATGTGTGTTGGGCGCTCAAGAAGTAACACCAGTACAGCGATGCAGCGAGCGAGAGGTAGCAACAGCTCAGTGCGTCCGGCACTCGGCACTCCACACCATATTTAACAAAACACTAGACACACACAGCATCGGCGCTATAGCATAGAGCGCCAGACGCTGTGTGATTTAAGTCTGTTTTTGAACACATATCCACCAGTAACAAAGCGAAAACACATGGAATGACATTGTTATAACACTGTGACATTAACACTTTAGTGCCAGACCTGTAATGACAGTTCTGCATAAAAACATAAAAAGTCCTGCCCCAATCCCCCACAGTTCTAGACTGAAAAAGTGGTTGATGTATTATATGCATAAAGGGGGTGGGAGTAGCTCAATCACTATTATTTATACAAAATTATTATTATTATTCAGGGCCTGGGAACTAATTTACCGCCCAGTTTAACCCTCTCATCATCTAAATATCAAGCAACAAACATGTCTAGCTGTGTGGAAAGACAGAGATTTGGTTGCACATATCTGCAGATACATGTGGAAGCCACACTGCCCCGGCAAGGCACTCTGTGTTTAGTGTGGTCCCTACTCTTAATTCTGAGTCCCCAAAGTTGGGGACTTCCCAGGTGAGTAGCTCTCAGATATTTGTCTGCATTGCATGTCCCAACTTTGGGGACTCAGAATTAAGAGTAGGGACCACACTAAACACAGAGTGCCTTGCCGGGGCAGTGTGGCTTCCACATGTATCTGCAGATATATGCAACCAAATCTCTGTCTTTCCTCATAGCTAGACATGTTTGTTGCTTGATATTTAGTTGATGAGAGGGTTAAACTGGGCGGTAAATTAGTTCCCAGGCCCTGAATAATAATAATAATTTTGTATAAATAATAGTGATTGAGCTGCTCCCACCCCCCTTTATTCATATGATGTATTATATCCTATCAAGGGCAAAGCTGGTGATAGCTGGGGCTTGGAGGTCCCCCACCTTGAGCTTCAACCCCTTTAAAGACAAGGTTAACTGTATTATGGCCATGGAAAAAATGTCGCAATGGGACTTTGGAGCTGTTCAGGGAGGTGTGGAATCCTTGGGTTCGGAATTTTCTGCCTACAGATTTTGATGTAAACCTAATGAGCATCTGATCCTTCCTCGACCCCTTCCTTTACTTCCCCTCCTTACCTCCTTTCCCCCCCTCATAGGGGTTGTTATTTTTCTTTTAATTTATTTGAATTGAACTTTTTTTTAGTAATTCTTGAATCTATTTTCTTGTATACAGTGAATACGTTTCTGATTGTGACTTAATTTGTCTGTAATCTTTAAATTCTGTGTATGAACAGTATTATGCTAATAGAATGATGTTCAGAATATACACAATAAAAAGATTGATAAAGAAAAATATTAAAAATCCCAAAAATATATAAAAGTGTTTGTTTGCAGCCAGGAGAGGTCAAACAATGATTGAAGCAAGAAAATAAAATAAAAATGGGAAACACGCTATTTATACACATCTAATGAAAGCCCATTGAAATGTATGGGAGAGCGACACTGACCGACAGGTACTAAATGGCGCTCCTGAGCCTAGAGCGCTGGCGCTATACTCTGAGCCACTTGTAATGAAGAAACTGAAGCGACATGGCGCTGTTAGAGTCGCTCACCAGATTCGCTTTCATAAATGTGGTTTTGCGTACAGCGCCCGGCGTGCACCAGACGCTAACTGCCGCTACGAGGCGCTACCTGGCACAATCTTTTCATGAATAAACCCCATAGTAGTCATTTGGCATGACAGTGCAGCCCGCCAGGAGTTTTCTCTGTTTTCCGGATTGCCGGTTTTCCCCATTAGAGGATTTGGCTTAAAGTGGACCAACTCCCAGGATTTTCACTATCCTGGGTTTTGGTCCACTTCGGTGGGGCACCCTGATCGGGGGTGCCCCGCTGTGTGAAACCCCCCAGAAAGTCCCGAAAACTCACCTGACCCCGCTCCCACGTAACCGCTCCAGCGAATCACCGCCGACGGACAAGCGAGGTCCGGCGACGGACAAGCCAGCGCGCCCGTTGCCGCCCCCCGTGTGTCACTCTTACAGGGAGCGTGCCCGCGCCTGCCATTCACAAGCGGCCGGCGCGGGTGCGCGCGGGTGCGCGCGGGCGGCGGCCCGTGCTGGAACGGGGAGAAGGTAAGGCTTGTGGGCTTCCTGGGGGGTTTCACCCCATGGGACATCCCGATTTCGGATGCCCCGCGGGGAGGGATCTGGGCGTTGGTCCACTTTAAGGGTGCTCAAGACAGTCCGGTGTGTTGGGAAGGTAACAGTAAGTTAGAATATTCTCTCCCTACTCTTTGCACTTATATCTATAGGTGTTTTGGTTACTGAGTAATGGGGTGGAGGGGCAGCTGGACACTGGCCTCCTACTGTCTGCAGGATCAATACCCCTCCCGGTCCCCCTATTGTCCCTCAATACTTCCTGCATCTCTCTGATCGAACCATAATGCATACCTCAAGCATTGATCCGGCATACAGATGGGGCCAGAATGTCCCACAATAGAAAGGAACCCGTGACCAATCAGGCTAATGTATCTACTGATTGGAAAAGAAACTACCAAACGTGATGTACAGCGCAAATTATTGGCCCCCGTCTCCTGGACATTGCCCAGCTCGCCCCATGTGTCACAAGACTGGAAACCATGAAGTCATCCTATACAACAATGTACAAAAGAAAAAGTCCTGCACCAGCTGATAAATAAACTAAGTGTGCTCAATAGAGGATAGGTGAGCCACACTGCACCCTTCTAGTACAAGCAAGAGAAGGGGAACCCCACTGTTCCCGGAGGGGGTAGGGGGGAAGGACACAACAAATGCCCCCCAAGGAGGTGATGGCCATTATACTACCATAATTAATTAATAATAAATAAACAATTAATGAATTATGGTCCTATTGTCCTGGAGAAGTGACGTGTCGTCGTCACGCAACGCGTCGACAGCACATGTGTGTTTGTGAGGGGGTTTGAGCTGATGGTCATTATGGATATGTGAGTGATTTCTTATTATTATTGTTATCTGTTTTTGGCTTCCTGGCTGTCCTCTTAAGTTTATATTAGCACAGTATGCACTTAGCACTTTAAAGTATTATTGGCACAAGTAGATATTTAGAACATCTGAATCATTAAATAGTCAGCACTATTAATTATTGTTTCAGCTGGACCATAATTCATGAATTGTTTATTTATTATTAATTAATTATGGTAGTATAATGGCCATCACCTCCTTGGGGGGCATTTGTTGTGTCCTTCCCCCCTACCCCCTCCTGCCCCTTTTTTTCCTCCTAGGCTCTGTGTATATGTTTTTTAAATGAGGTTTTTAAAGTGTGTGTCTTCATGTGTATATAAAAAATATATTTCTTGATAAATAAAATAATTTACTATTAATTATATTTTTGTGTTGTGTATGTTTGGGAACAGTGGAGTTCCCCTTCTCTTGCTTATCTTATACAACAAAGCGGGTTATTTAAGAAGGGATAGCGTCAGGTAGCGCCTTGTTAATGAGAGGTAGCGACAGGTGAACGCCAGACACGGCACGCAATTACACATTTATCAAGCAGAATCTGTTTAGCGACTGGGATAACGCCATGTAGCGTCCGATTCATCATTATCCCAGCCTCAGCGAACAACGCCCGCGTTCAGCCTTGCACAGCGCCAGGTATTACCTCTCGCTACCTGTCGCTCTCCCATACATTTCAATGGACGAACCTTTTCTTCTCTGTAAACTGGGTTTTTGTTTTGTTTTTGTTCTTTAAAAAAATCTCAAATAATGTTGTGACCTCTTCTGGCATTGAAAATGCATTTTTTCCAAATATTATTATATATAATATATTTCATGTTTTATATATATTTCTGCAGAAATGACATTACAGATCTGGCATTAAAGTGTTCATGTTACAATGTTATAACAATGTCATTCCATATGTTTTCGCTTTGTTACTGGTGGATACATGCTGAAAAACAGACTTTAAACACACAGCCTCCGGCGCTCAGGGCTACAGCGAAGCATTATTCAGCGCCAGAGATTTGTGAGGCAGTTTTTTTGCTGAATGCTGTGAGTCGGTCGCACTGACCAGTCGCTAACATGCGCTCCCATACAGCGATGTACTGGTCAAATAGCAACTTCTTACAATGTATTCATCATTGCTGCACAGTGACTGAGTTGCTAAGAACTAGCGACCCACGGCCGAGCACAGCGACTACTAGCGGGCGCTCTGAAAATGCCTGCTACAGACGCTCATCTGTCGCTACCTGGCGTTAGTGATGAATCAGCCTGAAAGACATTTCAAAGATGTTTTCATTTGTTTCTTTAAAGTGGACCAAAACCCAGGATTTTGACTATCCTGGGTATGATCCTTTCCCCTGGGGCCCCCCGATCGGGGGTTCTCCGCTGTGAAACCCCCCCTAGATCGCCGAGCCCAACTCACCTCTTCCCAATCATATGGCACATGCGCGGCCACTCATCCAATCAGCACGCTCGGAGCCGGTGATGTCACGTCGTCTAAGCCATCGGCTCCAGGCACGCTGGCGGGCGCATCCCCCGCATCCCTCTAACAGGGAGCGTGCCTGTGCCGGCCATTCACAAATATCTGACACGGGCACGCACCCTGTTAGAGGCATGCGGGGGATGCGGCTCACGCATGCGCCATTGAACAGGGAAACAAGGTAAGTGTATGTGGAGACCTGAGGGGGTTACACACAGCGGGGCATCACAATTTTGGATGCCCCTGGGGAGGGAATCGATCGGCCTGGGAATCTTATAGATGGTGGGTTTTGGTCCACTTTAAGTCTATATTTACTGAGCACGTCAATGATGAGAAACTTTGCCAAAGTAACCCCGTTACCCCAAGTCGTATTCTATTAATTCAATTAATTTCTATTGTTCTTTATGAAAGCTTAGCCTTAATTTTTTTGTAACTGCACCACAATATGCTGATATTCAGCAGGAGAGAGAAAGATACACATAAGGGTCCATTTATGGTCATGCGCCAACTAATTTACAAACTTTTTTAGGAGCGCCAAGTCGCGCTTGGGCTTCCGCCTGATTCATGATGGGCAAAATGGAATGCGGCTATTTTTGTGCGCCAATTTGCACACGTGCGCCCACCAAAGCGCAAACTTGCACCTCAAATATTACACAAGCTCAAATTTGACATCACAAACTGTCTCCGGTGCCTGGTTTATGGTATGTTTAGCAGGCAGAAAACTGTGCGCAAATGTGGCAATATAAAGAGTGAATTTCCTCCATCGACTACATGGAGGAAACTGCTGATTCCAATCAGTAACAGGCTTATTTCATTCTGAAAACACATGCTGGCAGCATACGGCATGTTTTTTAACAATGAAAGTTCTTTTTAGGGATCGAAGGAGGGAATGTGGAAAAATAGAGGATGATGTAGACAAGGTAAATAAAGACAAGGAGTGAAATGGTGCGGGTTGACCAGTTGTGAGATAGGGTCTATTAGATTATATTCATATTTCCGATGGCTTTAGCAGCTCGCTATTCAGCTGGAACGCACGCCATTATCGATGCGCGTTCCAAACTGAATGCCTGCACGCATGCGCAGACGTGATTGCATCATCCGCCCGGGGCCTAAGGGGCGGGGGAAGTGGGGGGGTACGCTCCACAGTCCATAGCAGCACATTACGTGTGTCCGGCGCTTGCTGACATCATCAGTGGGCGGACGCAGCAAGCGCCGGAGGACAGAAGCCAAGAGAGCCTGCGAGACAGCCTAAAAAAGGTTAATACAGTACACATACCATACACACAAATACTGTGTAAGTGTAAGGTGCTTTGTGTGTCATCATTACACAGTACACAAAGCAGCTTACACTTACACAGTGTCTTATATTATAAGAGACCACTATAAGATGTAATCAAGTCTAAATACCGAAGTAGACTTGTGGAAAATGATCTTCGCTGAGCCCTTGCAAAGACTGCCCCAAGAATTTCTGAATTGGTAAGTAAGAAGCAACCACAACCATCTCACTGAATTTGGCAGCATACTGTTGCAAAATATTGCACAGTTGTTTACTGTTATATTACTGTTGTTATATTTAAACCCATGCTATGCCATGGTGAAATGTTATTTATTGGAATTAGTAATAAATATTTCTCAACCTATAATGAAATATTGTTTTTGTGATTAATCACTATGGCCCTTATTCATCAAGCGATAGCGCCAGGTAGTGTCTGACGAGCGCCAGGTAGCGGCAGCTAACGGCGACTACCGACTCAAGTACGCCCGGCGGCGGTCACAATGACGCATTTATCAAGCAAAATGAGGCTAGCGCCGGCGAGAGCGACGGCTAGCGCGGCATTCATCATGAAGCCGCCTGGACCGAACAGCGCCGCTGCAATTTCCCTCACAGCGCCAGGTATGAGCTGTCGCTCCCTGGCGATGTCCAATGCATTTCAATGGAGCAATCTATAATTACTCATAATTAATTGGTAATAATTTTTTTTTTTTTTTTAATGTTAAAAAATCGGAGACCACTTCTGCAATGTTAGGATTTATTTTTAAGTAAAAAAAAAAAAAATATGTGCAGAATTGATCTAACAGGTCTGAGATTAATGTATTCATATTACAAAATGATTCTAAAAACATGTATAATGTAACATTCAAAAAATATGGTTGTTTAGGGGTTAAAAACTAGTTAATACAGATCGCCGCCAGCGCTCTGGGGTTTAAACAAGGAATGGACAGCGACAGCACATTCGGAGCGTGATTTGTTGATGAATATGAAGCTAGCCGTTCTCTCTGGCCATTCGTTGTCAGGCGCTCACATACAACGCTGGACCTGTGAAACAGCGACCCCCCAGCCCGTATTCAACATTACCGCACACCGACTGAGTCGCTGTCATCAAGCTAATGCCGGCCAAGCACAGCGAATACTGGCTGGCGCTGAAAAAATCACGCTACAGTCGCTCATCTGTCGCTACCTGGCGCTATTGATGAATCGGCCTCTATGTTTAAATGATGTTTGATTTGTAGCAATGAGAATACATAATGCATATCAGGTATTTACATTCCAAACCATAACTGTAGCAAAATTACAGTTTTGTTGAAGTAGCCACCAAAATTATTTTTTGTTTTGGAGTCACCGCAATATGAGGAACTGTATTGCGGGGTCACAGCATTAGAAAGGTTGAGAACCACTGTACTAATTGCTAACTGCTTCTGAGGATTAACTAGACAAGGCTATGTGTTAGTTTTATGGCACACCAGTGCCATCCTCACACACTCATTCAACCCGGAACCAACACCAGGAGCCTGCACCCCTAAGAAAAACCCAGCCTGAGCAAATCACTCACCTTTTTCGAAGAAACCAGGATCTAACAAATGACTTACCTTTTTTTCAGTGAAACCCGGATCTAACAAATTACTCACCTTTCAAAAAAAACCCAATCTAATAGACCCTATCTCACAACTGGTCAACCCGCACCATTTCACTCCTTGAAGCGCCCTTGTCTCTATTTTTTCCTAGCCCTAGGCTTTGATACTTAGGGCAAAGCTCAAATAGCTGTACAACATACCCAAACTAGGGAGTATTGGTCAACTCCCAACAAGTGCAGCTAAAACACAAATTTCCAAGCTCCGATATACACAACATTACCACCCAAGGTAAATAAAGAAGCAGATGAAAGGAAGGTGACGAAGAAGAAATATGAAGAAAATGTGAAAGGGAAGGAGGGAATGTGGAAAATAAGGGGAATGTTGCAGAGTGTGAGTGCTGGGTGCAGCGGAGTCAAATTCAGATAGACATTTGTGGTGTAACAGGAACTGGCTTTACTGGAACTTGAATGCAGTAGGGAAGGTCACGTTACATGGTGGATAACATAGACAGGAAAAAGAAGTCACAGAGAGCAGCTTAATGTTAATACTACAGAAAAAGGTAATTGTTACACCATTGCTTCAGGCTACCTTTGGGCTTGTTTTAAACTGTTTTTCATTTTTAAATTGAAGCAGGGTTTACAGGTTCAGCCAATGACATTCTCAATTTCATCCCATCCCCCAATCAACTCAGCAGAGCGAGCCAGGATGGCTGGTCCCTCCCTCCTGCCGCCGCTCTCTCCTCCTCCTCCAGATTCATCACATTGCTGTCAGTGCAGAGCCGCCCATTATGCTGATTATTATGCAGCGTCATAGACCCAAATGGCCACGCCCACTTTTTACTAATAGAAATCGAGGTGAAAATGTAAAACCGCGAAATCTTGGCCATTCAATGTAAAAACGGAAAACAGTTTAGGACAGCGCAGAATGTAGCCCAACGCAATGGAGTAACAATTACCTTTGCCTGCAGTAGCACTTTAATGTACAGGAAATACAACATGCAGCAGAGAATGTACAACAGACACTACACATAGATATATGTAGCAGCGCCATATGCTGTCATAAATGTAGACAAACTGTTGTGCAGTATTTCCAACACCCCTTCTCAACAGCTGAGGCTTAGTCTGTTAAACTATCTTCTTTGTAAGCCTCGAGTGTCATTCAGTGGTCAGGGGCTTAGTAAGGATATGTGCTGTCATATCCTCAGTAAGGCAATAAAGAGGCAGATAGAGGGGCCGTGCATCCGCCGTTGGCCCAGAAATGGGTGATCGGGGGGTGGGTAACACAGAAGATGCAAAAATGGGATGCCCCAGTGCCCCGGAAAAAGGCCAGAGACCGCCCCCAGAATCTTTTAAATTCCAGGGCTGGCTTCTCTGGGTTTTGTTCCACTTTAAAGTGGACCAAAACCCAGGATTTTGAATATTCTGGGTTTTGGTCCTTGACCCCGATTGGGGGTGCCCCGCTGTGTGAAACCTCCCAGGTCTCCCGAACAAACTCACCGGCCGCTTGTCCAATCAGCGCGCTCCTTCGTCCAGGAGCTTGTCTAATGTGCGTGGTTCTGAGCGCACCAGCGGGCGCATCCCCTGCTTCCCTCTAACAGGGAGAGTGCCCATGCCGCCATTCACAAATGCCGGGTGGAGGGATAGCAGGGATGCGGCCGCCGCCGCAGCTTGCGCAAGCTCCATTGGACCGGAAAACAAGGTAAGTGTATGGGGCGACCTGGGGGGTTTCACACAGCAGGGCATCCCGATTTTGGATGCCCCGGGGGGAGGGAATCGATCGGCCCGAAAATCTTATAGATCGACGTGGGTTTTGGTCCACTTTAAACATAGTTTTAATTTTAATCAACATCAGCCGCTAGGGGGAGCACTAGCTGAAATTATTATTAAAGTGGACCAACACCCAGGATTTTCACTATCCTGGGTTTTGGTCCACTTCTGTGGGGCACCCCGATCGGGGGTGCCCCGCTGCGTGAAACCCCCCAGAACGCCCAATAAAACTCACCTCACCCCGCTCCTACGGCGCATGCGCTGCCGCTTGTCCAATCAGCGCGCTCCGAGCTGCTGTGGTATGCGCGTCCATGCGACGTACAACCACAGCGGCTCCGAGCACGTTGGCGGCCGCATCTCACGCTTCCCTCTAACAGGGAGCGTGCCCGTGCCGGCCATTCACAAATGGCACGCGCCCTGCTAGAGAGAAGCGCGAGATGCGACCCGCGCATGCGTCGTTGGACCGGGAGTAAGGTAAGGTGAATGGGGCATCCTGGGGGGTTTCACACAGCGGGGCATCCAAAATCGGAAGGGATCCCCAGGGAGGGATCAGATCGGCCTGGGAATCTTATAGATTCCCGGGCTGATGCACCTGGGCGTTGGTCCACTTTAATATTATTGTTTATTCATATAGCGCCATCATCTTCCGTAGCGCTTTACAAAGTAGTAGTAAATTACAAAAGAAAATACATTTTATTATTCAGCTATATGGGAGAGTTAAAGGAAGGCTTCTAAATTCAAAAGTTTCATTTTTCTTAAAATGATCCCTTTCAAAGCTTAAAGCAAAGCAACTAACTACAAGCAGCTCCATTGTTTTAGGTGTGAGGTTAAAGTGGACCAACACCCACGGGTGATCGGTGAAACCCCCCCAAACACCGCCGCCGCCTCCCTCGCGCCCCTCTAGGCATGAGGGGGTTTCACACAGCGGGGCACCCCGATCGGGGGTGCCCCACCGAAGTGGACCAAGACCCAGGATAGTCAAAATCCTGGGTGTTGGGCCACTTTAATGTGTCCTTATAAGCAGTAAATATATGGAAATGAAAGGTTTTTGGCCCGCTGACCCCATGGACTAAGGGCGGCACCCATCGCACCCCCCCTACAGTAATGTCATTTTCTGCCTCTGATCAAGCTGAGAATTTTAGTTTGTGTTTTTCTTTCTTTGACATAAAAGGTTGACTTTGACAGACAGCGGCCACGTTACAGGAGAAGGTGCAGTGCTGCTATGTGACGGGCTGATAAGGACTTCATTGTCCGGGCCTCATACTGCATATCATTGTGTGACATTTCAGGAGGGCTTTCCTTTCCCTTGCTTGCCTCTAATAAAGAGATCCCGAATGACTGGCACTGTTGTTATTACAGCCCGGGGCCGTGTCAGCCATACACGGAGCAGATGGCGCTGGGCACCGGGGGGCTTCTGAATATAAAGGCGTGTTTGCAATTCATGAGTGTTAATGATGTCTGCTCTGTGATTCAGGAGATGTTCGGCTGATCAGACGGAGAATGGAGTGTGCTGATCGCGTCAGGACGGACACGGCCTTTACGCTCTATCAATTACACGTCTTGCCTCCCTATGGGATAGTCCTTTCCATCCCATTCATCCGGGACGCTGACACTTCATGAGATGCGCACTGCATGAAACTTCCATATATTTACATGGCAAGCTTGGGGAAGCAATTCCCATCAAATAAAACAAGTCCTGTCACATGTCCAGAGAGAAGCCTTGTCACTCTTGTCAAAGATAACTTATATCTGGAAAAGGATTGTATTCCCCTGTGTCACATATATAAAATCTGGAGAGCGTCTCTGTCCCTGCAGTGAAATATCACTTCAATTCGGAGAGTGTCCCTCCTATAAAATCTAACACGACCATGTCAAATCTTTCCAGAGAGCAGCCCTGTCCCTGATGTAAAATGTAGCTTATATCTGGAGAGTGGATGTGTCCCTCCTGTAATATAGAACTTATATCTGGAGACCAGACGCACACCTCCTATAGAATAGAACTTATATCTGGAGAGTGGATGTATCCCTCCTGTAATATAGAACTTATATCTGGAGACCAGACATACACCCCCTACAGAATAGAACTTATATCTGGAGAGTGGATGTGTCCCTCCTGTAATATAGAACTTATATCTGGAGACCAGACGCACACCTCCTATAGAATAGAACTTATATCTGGAGAGTGGATGTATCCCTCCTGTAATATAGAACTTATATCTGGAGACCAGACATACACCCCCTACAGAATAGAACTTATATCTGGAGAGTGGATGTGTCCCTCCTGTAATATAGAACTTATATCTGGACACCAGATGCACACCCCCTATAGAATAGAACTTATATCTGGAGAGTGGATGTGTCTATCCTGTAATATAATATAAACAAACAAAAATAAAATACCGCGCTGTTTTTAAGTCAAAGCAAAGCTCAACGTGCAAAAACTGGAATCTCCACCCAGATAGTGACAATAAAAAGAAAAACAAACACAGAGCTAAATCAATTGTCCATTAAAAGTCCAATTTCAATCAAATTCTTCCTGAGAGCGGAACACCAAGTGAATATCTTCAATTTCAGTGCCTAATCCACCACCAGATACACAGGGGGCTTACCAGATGTAAAGCATTAGAAAGCTTTCTTAAGTAGGTACATCCCGGATTTAAACGATGAAACCCATCTCAGCGTGTGGGGAGGTGAATCAAGATAGCTGGGGATCCTCTCTTCAAGGCAGAGGTGTTTAGAATCCAATCCCTCCAAAGCCAACACTCATATCCCAAGGATATATAGAAGAATAAAACATAGAGATAGTGCAACACCGCTAATATACACAGGTATTTATTTAAAAACTCATTGCACTCACATGGTTCTAAAAACAGTAAAGCATTGTATGTGACAAAGCTGTCTGCGACTCTCACCGCCAGGCATCAAAGTCCAATGTTATAACGACCCAGATTTAAAATCCTGTGTCCAGAAGCTGCTTACCAACGCGTTTCACCCCTAAATGGGGCTTTAACCAGGTTAAAGCCCCATTTAGGGGTGAAACGCGTTGGTATATCCTGTAATATAGAATTTATATCTGGAGACCAGACGTACACCCCCTATAGAATAGAACTTATATCTGGAGAGTGGATGTGTCTATCCTGTAATATAGAATTTATATCTGGAGACCAGACGTACACCCCCTATAGAATAGAACTTATATCTGGAGAGTGGATGTGTCCCTCCTGTAAAATAAAACATATATTTGGAGACCAGACGTACACCCCCCTATAGAATAGAACTTATATCTGGAGAGTGGATGTGTCCCTCCTGTAATATAGAACTTATATCTGGAGACCAGATGTACACCCCCTATAGAATAGAACTTATATCTGGAGACCGGGCGCACACCACCTATAGAATAGAACTTATATCTGGAGAGTGGATGTGTGCCTTCTGTAATATAGAACTTATATCTGGAGGCCAGACGTAAACCCCCTATAGAATAGAACTTATATCTGGAGAGTGGATGTGTCCCTCCTGTAATATAGAAGTTATATCTGGAGACCAGACGCACACCTCCTATAGAATAGAACTTATATCTGGAGAGTGGATGTGTCCCTCCTGTAAAATACAACTTATATCTAGAGGGCAGCGGTGTCCTGTTAAATATAACTTACTGTACCGGTATATCTGGAGAGCAGCAGCGTTTCTCCTGTAAAATATAATATATCGGAGAAAGTTGTGTTTTATCTATAAATTAGAATTTATATCTGGAGAGCAGCCGTGTCCCACCAGTAAAATATTACTTAAATTCAGAGAGTGTCCATGTCCCTCCTGTAATATAGAACTTATATCAGGAGAGCAGTTTGTGTCCCTCCTGTAGAATGGAACTTATATCTGGAGAGCACACATGCCATTCTATAGAATATAACTTATATCTGGAGAGTGGATGTGTCCCTCCTGTAAAAAAAAACCTTTTATCTATGGGGCAGCGGTGGTTCTCCCGTTAAATATAACTTACAGTATTTCAGGAGAGCAGCAGTGTTTCTCCTGTAAAATATAACATATACGGAGAAAGGTCGTGTTCCTCCTATAAATTAGAACTTATATTTAGAGAGCAGCTGTGTCCCTCCTAAAAAATATAACATATCCGGAAAGAGACCATGTTCCTCCTGAAAAATATAACAAATCCAGAGAACGACCATGTCCCTCCTGTAAAATATATCTTATAACTGGGGAGCGGCCTTGTCCCTCCAGTAAAATACAACTTATATCTGGAGAGTGGTCATGTTTCGCCTGTAAAATATAACATTGCAGTGCTCCTCCTGTAAATATAACTTATATCTGATAAGTTGCAGTGCCCCTTCTGGAAAATATAACATATCTGATGCGTTGCTGTGGCCCATCTGTAAAATATAACTTATATCTGATGAGTTGCTGTGCCCCTTCTGTAAAATATAACTTTTATCTGATGAGTTGCTGTGCCCCTTCTGTAAAATATAACTTTTATCTGATGAGTTGCTGTGCCCCTTCTGTAAAATATAACTTATATCTGATGAGTTGCAGTGCCCCTTCTCTTAAATATAACTTATATCTGATGAGTTGCAGTGCTTCTCCTGTAAAATATAACTTATATCTGATAAGTTGCTGAGCCCATTCTGTAAAATATTACTTATATCTGATCAGTTGCAGTGCCCCTTCTGTAAAACATAACTTATATCTGATGAGTTGCTGTGCCCCTTCGGTAAAATATAACTTATATCTGATGAGTTGCTGTGCCCCTTCTGTCAAATATAACTTATATCAGATAAGTTGCTGTGCCCCTCCTGTAAAATATAACTTATATCTGATGAATTGCAGTGCCCCTCCTGTAAAATATAACTTATATCTGATAAGTCGCAGTGCTCCTCCTGTAAAATATAACTTATATCTGATGAGTTGCAGTGCTCCTCCTGTAAAATATAACATATCTGATTAGTTGCTGTGCTCCTCCTGTAAAATATAACATATATCTGATGAGTTGCAGTGCTCCTCCTGTAAAATATAACTTATATATGATGAGTTGCTGTGCCCCCCCCCCCCTGTAAAATATCTTATATCTGATAAGTTGCTCTGCCCCTCCTGTAAAATATAACTAATATCTGATGAGTTGCAGTGCCCCTCCTGTAAAATATAACTTATATATGATGAGTTGCTGTGCCCCCCCCCTGTAAAATATCTTATATCTGATAAGTTGCTCTGCCCCTCCTGTAAAATATAACTTATATCTGATGAGTTGCAGTGCTCCTCCTGTAAAATATAACTTATATATGAAGACTTGCTCTGCCCCTCCTGTAAAATATAACATATCTGATGAGTTGCTGTGCCCCTCCTGCACAATATAATTTATATCTGATGAGTTGCAGTGCTCCACCTGTAAAATATAACTTATATCTGATGAGTTGCAGTGCTCCTCCTGTAAAATATAACTTAAGTCCAGAGAGTGGTCATGTCTCTCATGTAAAAAAAAATAATTTATAACTGGTGAGTCGCTATGTTCCTCCTGTAAAATATAACTTATATCCAGAGAGCGCCCATGTTCCTTTTGTAAGATATAGGGGGTTATTTAAGAAGGGATAGCGCCAGGTAGTACCTCATAATGGCAGGCAGCGTCTGGTGAATGCCGGGCGCAGTACGCAAAACCACATTTATGAAGGCGAATCTGGTGAGTGCCTCTAACAGCGCCATGTAGCATCACATGTATTATTACAGGCGGCTCAGCGCATAGCGCCAGGGCTCTAGGCTCAGGAGCGCCATGTAGTACCTGTCGCTCAGTGTCACTCTCCCATACATTTCAATGGGGCTTCATTAATTGTGTATAAATAGTGTGTTTGGCAATTTACATTTATTTTTGCTCCAATCATTGTGTGACCTCTCCTGACTAGAAACAAACACTTTTATAAATTTTTTAGACTTTTTATATTTTTATGCAGAATTGTCATTACAGGTCTGGCACTAAAGTGTTAATGTCCCAGTGTTATAACAATGTCATTCCATGTGTTTTGGCTTTGTTACTGGTGGATATGTGTTCAAAAACAGACTTTAATCACACAGAGTCTGGCGCTCTATGCTAGCTCTCGCTGGCTCCAGCAATATACTGTTGTTAGAGCACCCAACACACATCACATTCATCAGTGCTGGCCAGGTTACTACAGCGATTGCAACACTAGGTTACAGCACCTGATACCAGCCTACAGCGTCTAGTGGTCGCTCTAAGCGCCGCTTTACAGATGCTCATCTGGCAATACCTGGCGTTAGTAGTGAATCAGCCTCATCATTTATATCTGATGAGTTGCAGTGTCCCTCCTGTAAAATATAACATATCCACAGAGCGCCCATGTTCCTCCTGTAAGATATCATTTATATCTGGTGAGTTGTTGTGCCCCTCCTATAAAATACTATTTAAATCCGGCTTTTGCTTCTGTACAATGGAACTACTAAGACAGGGAATAGAGCTGGCACCAGTAGAATATGATTATTGGTGAACGTGGTGCAATGCTCTGTTTATGACTCCATACAATCAATGGCTAAAACGTGGGAGGTGCCTCACTAAAGAAACTCCCCATGCAGAACTCAACAGAGTCTTATAACTGCACAACACCAAATATATACTAGAAGAATAATGTTATTAATTTGTAAATTCTAAAACATAGCTAATTACATCACAGGCACATAATTAAAAAAACATAAAAGACATGCTAAAATCTCATCTGCCAGGAGGGGGCGCTGCTGAACCTTTCTGCCATCATAAGTATTAATAATATAAGGTGCAATTCAAAACCTAGTAAAAAATCTTACAAAATATGCCTCCTCTATCTAATAAAGTGCTATGTGCTTGTCCCAATAGTACATCAATTCATAGTGAACAAATAGGTGCCTTGAGAAATATCCTGCCTTGAGAAAGAGACACACGTCTCGGAACGCGTGGGCTCGTTTAAGGAGGGGGGACGCTGTCTGCCGGCTGTTTACACTTGGATGGATAAGTAATTGTCTTTTTGCACTATTTTTGCTGCTGATTTGTGTGCAGTATTGTTTTGATGATAAAACTACTATTCTTATTTGCACCTATTTGTTCACTATGAATTGATGTACTATTGGGACAAGCACATAGCACTTTATTAGATAGAGGAGGCATATTTTGTAAGATTTTTTACTAGGTTTTGAATTGCGCCTTATATTATTAATACTTATGATGGCAGAAAGGTTCAGCAGCGCCCCCTCCTGGCGGATGAGATTTTAGCATGTCTTTTATGTTTTTTAATTATGTGCCTGTGATGTAATTAGCTATGTTTTAGAATTTACAAATTAATAAAATTATTCTTCTAGTATATATTTGGTGTTGTGCAGTTCTGTATGGGGGGTTTCTTTAGTGAGGCACCTCCCACGTTTTAGCTTCTGTACAATGGAACTTATATCTGGAGCATTAATTATGGTAAATAAGAAATGCAATCAGCACTGACATTTGTTACATTACTGAATAACTTTACTATTATGAAAAGTCCAGCGACAGCAATAGGAAGCAGTGGCTGTGGTGAAATATATTTTCTAAGGCTGTTGGGGAAATGTAAGAATAAAGGATCCTCTCGGTTAATATGCGATGACCCCATTATGCAGATATCACTGGACACCACAGCAGGGGTGGGGAGTAAATGTCAATTTTTTTGCCTCAGGCTATGTACGGCTTTCTTCTGAACCTGGCACACGCCACACAAATGACTAGTGACCCCAGGTGCTCTGCAGGGTCCTCAGATCAATGACACAGCGGAGGTTAGAGGTTAAAGAAGGGAGAAGAAAGGACCAACTAGGTGTCACCAGTGGCCCATTGTCCTCTATGACTTTAAAGGGCCAGTAGAACTGTTAATCAATTTAGAGATCTAATTATAGCATTCACATATATGGAAGTCCCTTTATTGGCCCTAAAATTAGATTTATTAATCCAGTCATTCAATCCAATCCAGATGGCTATGGTAAATATGAACGATTAAAATTATTTTTAGTGACACTAAATATGAACTTTCTTTGCAGTTAAGTGTTTTATGTTGGAAGCTATTTTTAGGATATATAATATATGGGGCTTGATTTATTTATTTTTTGTTATTTTTTATTTTTGTTATGGTGTAATTGTGAATTTATGGGAAATCATTCCCAACTCATAGAAGATGCTTCATAACTTACAGGAGATACAGTATTTGTGTATCTGAATGCAAGAGATCTTTCCTAACTCACAGGAGATCATTCTTATCCTAGAGGAGATTATTGTGAAATTATATTAAATCTTTAAATAAATCTTTCAATATTTCCTAACTCACTCACTCTTTAACTTACTCTCAGGATCTCACAGGGAATGCTTCATAAATTTCAGCCACATGATATGTATACCATAACTCACAGGAGATCATTCCTAGCTTATGGGAAACTATTCGTAACTCATAGGAGATCATTCCTAGCCTACAGTAAACTATTCCTAACTTGCAGACAGTAGATCACTTCTAGCTTATAATAAACTATTCCTAACTCATTCCTAGCTTACGGGAAACTATTCCTAACTCGCAGGAGATCATTCCTAGCTTATAATAAACTATTTCTAACTCACAGGAGATAATTTCTAGCTTACGGGAAACTATTCTTAACTCGCAGGAGATCATTCCTAGCTTATAATAAACTATTCCTAACTCGCAGGAGATCATTCCTAGCTTATAATAAACTATTCCTAACTCACAGGAGATCATTCTTAGCTTACGGGAAACTATTCCTAACTCGCAGGAGATCATTCCTAGCTTACGGGAAACTATTCCTAACTCGCAGGAGATCATTCCTAGCTTACGGGAAACTATACCTAACTCATAGGAGATCATTTCTAGCTTACGGGAAACTATTCCTAACTCGCAGGAGATCATTCTTAGCTTACGGGAAACTATTCCTAACTCATAGGAGATCATTTCTAGCTTACGGGAAACTATTCCTAACTCGCAGGAGATCATTCTTAGCTTACGGGAAACTATTCCTAACTCGCAGGACATTATTCCTAGCTTACGGGAAACTATTCCTAACTCGCAGGAGATCATTCCTAGCTTACATGAAACTCTTCCTTACCCACAGGAGATCATTCCTAGCTTATGGGAAACTATTCCTAACTCGCAAGAGATCATTCCTAGCTTACAGGAAACTATTCGTAACTCACAGGAGATCATCCCTAGCCTACAGTAAATTGTTTCTAACTCATAGGAGATCATTCCTAGCTTACATGAAACTCTTCCTTACCCACAGGAGATCATTCCTAGCCTACAGTAAACTGTTTCTAACTCGCAGGAGATCATTCCTAGCCTACAGTAAATTGTTTCTAACTCATAGGAGATCTTTCCTAGCTTATAATAAACTATTCCTAGATCACAGGAGATCATTCCTAGCTTACGGGAAACTATTCGTAACTCATAGGAGATCATTCCTAGCCTACAGTAAATTGTTTCTAACTTACAGGAGATCATTTCTAGCTTATAATAAACTATTCCTTACTCACAGGAGATCATTCCTAGCTTACAGGATACTATTTCTAACTCACAGGAGATCATTCCTAGATTATGGGAAACTATTCCTAACTCGCAGGAGATCATTCGTATCTTAGGAATAATTTCCCATAAGCTAGGAAAGATCTCCTGTGAGATGCGTTGCTTCATTCCTCAGGAATGGCCTCCCCTTTACAAGTCGCCACTCCATAGCCCTTCAAGCCTTGTCCATAACTTATGCAGATGAGCCTATCATCTGATCCAAGCAATTCACTTCTTAGCCTTGACACCTTCAGAGCACTTACAGGCCCGGACTGGCCCACAGGAGACCCAGGAAATCCTTGGTGGACCAAAACCCAGGATTATGACTATCCTGGGTTTTTGGTCCACTTCCCCTGGGAACTCGGAATGGGGGGTGCCCCAGATCTCTCGTATCAACTCAAGACCCATAAAAAAATTGCAAGAAGAGCAAAGTGCAAAACAATGTGATAACAATCAAACAACTAGAAAACATCACCTAAGTGTTATGGTCCAGGGGATCGCATCCCATGAAAGTCAGTCAAGAGGTATCTCCACGCGTTCCGTGGTCCGAAATCCGACCACTTCCTCAAGGCCTTGCTCCTCTTGTCATTTTTTTATGGGTCTTATTAATTGAAATTGCACTTTTTTCAGCACAGCAAATGCACTTATGCACTTTAAAGCTTAATTTGCACAAATAGAGGAGATTTGGGTCATGATACAAATCACTATATTGATTTTGGTTATAATTAAATTGAGGGTCCGGGTGAGATGCCCCATGTTCTGATGTGCTTTTATATTTATATGTATGTCTATGTGTAATGTGTAGTTTTTAGATAATAAAGATGAATTTTTGAAATGTTATCTATGTAAAGCAGTTGATTTTTAGGGGGGAAGGTGCTGTGACTTGCTATTTTGCTAATGGTTGCTGGAGCCACATTAGAAAGTATTTATCTCCCATAGGTTTACAGCACTTACAAGCACACCGCCTATATAGCCTTTCTTTGTTTGATTTGTGTGTGGCGCGGGGTGTTTTTAATTTGAGTATGAACACTAACATGCATTGCTAAAAGTCTCCACATGAGGGCGCCCCTGTCTTTGCTATGAGCAGTGCTATATATACTGTAGCATTATATCTTGCTGCATTATATCTACCAGGGATGCTGCAAGGAAAATCCGTTTAGGAGTCTTTTTATTTTTAATCGCAGGAGCCGCAGGCAAAGAGTTTCGCTCAGATCAAGTGAGTTTTTAGCCGCTGCTAATTCTCGGGTGACATTTGTGCCGCTGGGAAATATGAAAGCCATAATCTTGTCTTGCGCAGGAAAGTGATGGTGGCATAGACTTCAATGACATTTGTCGGGGGTCCTGCCCTTCATTTTCTCGGTTTCACCTGGGCTTAGCGAATCAGAATCTAGTTTAAAAGCGTTAAAGGGACAGTCCAGGCAATGGCAATAGTAAGGCAGCAAGGCCAGGGCTGGCACCAGCACAGGGCTAACCGGGGCAATCGCCAGGTCCCCTGGCATCTTCAGGGGCCCACACAGGCTCACACTTGGCCATGGTATTATTTTACAGCGGACCCAAACCGCCGGGTGCTGTCTGCAGACCTGGTGACAGGTGACAACTGAAAAGGACTGGAGGGTGATCAGCAGCAGAAGATGACCCATTTGTGGCAGCGGAGCTGAAAGGTGATGTCATGTGACTCACTACTTTGGGGCCCACTAAGACTCTCTTTCCCAAGGGCCCCCACAAACCTGGAGCTGGCCCTGAGCAAGGCGCCTATCTGAAGCCTGTCCCGTGCTCCTCTACTATATTTCACACACAGGCATCCCCAATTGGGATATCCATGGGGAGCACTTTCAAAGACTTTCAGTCTTTTAGACTCTAGGGCTTTGTTTAAAGGCAACCAATTGTCTTTTAGCTGGCCCTGGAGTCTAAAAGATACCAGGAGCAGGTTGATTAAAGAGGACTAACACCCACGCCGATTGGCCCGGAAATCTATAGGGTTCCCAGGCCGATCGATTCTTTCCCCGGGGCATCCAAAATCAGGATGCCCCGCTGTGTGAAACCCCCCAGGTCGCACCGTTAACTTACCTCGCTTCCCGGTCCAATGATGCATGCACGAGCCGCGGCCGCATCCCCGCTTTCCCTCTAGCAGGGCGCGCCATTTGTGAATGGCCAGCACGGGCACACTCCCTGTTAGAGGGAAGCGGGGGATGCAACCGCCAGCGCGCTTGGAGCTGCTGGCCTTAGACGAAGGCTTAGACGGCGTGACGTCAGTGGCTCTGAGCACGCTGATTGGATGAGCAGCCACGCATGCGTCGCAGGGCTGAAAAGAGGTGAGTTGGCATCGACAAACTGGGGTGCCTGGGGGCAAGGACCAAAACCCAGGATAGTCAAAATCCTGGGTTTGGGTCCACTTTAAAGTGGACCAACACCCAGGGGGGATCGGCCCGGAAATCTATAAGATTCCCGGACCGATCAGATCCCTCCCCGCGGGGCATCCGAAATCGGGATGTCCCGCGGGGAGGAACCCCCCAGGAGGCCCACAATCCTCACCTTACCTGCGATCCAACGGCGCATGCGCGAGACGTGGCCGCGTCTCTCGCTTCCCTCTAGCAGGGCGCGCTCCCGCGCCGGCCGTTTTGTGAATGGCCGGCGCAGGAGCGCTCCCTGTTAGAGGGAAGCGAGAGACGCAGCCAATGACAGCGCTCTGGTATGCGCGTCCAAGCGGCTTTGGACGCGCATACCAGAGCTGCTCTGAGCCCTGTCATTGGCCGGACGAGGTCACGTGGGAGCGGGGAGAGGTGAGTTTTTGCGGCGATCGGGGGGGTTTCAGACAGCGGGGCACCCCCGATCGGGGTGCCCCACCTAAGTGGACCAACACCCAGGATAGTCAAAATCCTGGGTGTTGGTCCACTTTAGGGAGAACCAACCGCCTTTTGGCTGGGTCAAACCCCTTGGGCATCCCTCAGGATCGCACTGCAAAAGCTAACCTTTCCAGTGCTCCCACACTGCATACCTCCCAACTTTTCAGGGTGGAAAAGAGGGACAGTTGTTAAATTAGGCCACACCCCCTTACTGAGGGATGGATAGGAGATAGGCTGTAACAGTTACAACAATAGAAACACTTTGAATAGGCAAATTAATCCTTTATTGGTTTGTCTCAAAGAGGGACAAATAGAAACAACGAAGGACAGGGGGACAGTCCCTCCAAGTCAGGGACAGTTGAGAGGTATGCACACTTTATTCATGGGCCACGGACGCATCCCCCAGACTGGGGCACGCTCCTGCACCCAGCCATGTAGATAGGTAGGGGGCGATAGCACTCCACAAACAGGTGCGGCTGCTCCCCTTTGCTGTGCTGATGCTCAGTTTTAAACAGAGCTGCATGCCATACATTAACATACATTAACATACATTTACATACATTAACATGCACAACATACAGCACTGATTGAACAAGAGCCGGAGCATGCACCGTGGGACTGGCATAAAGGTAAGTTTTTAGGAGGACAGGGGCGTTTCCCACAGTGGAGCATCCCAAATTAGGGTGCCTCAGGAAAGTAGACCTTTTTCCCTGGTTTTGTTTGCTGTCTGTGGGGCATATTGATTATGGGTGCTAGTCTCGGTGAAAATTCCTGGCTTGACCTCTGCTTATCTACCTATGCCATGCACATTTATGAGCAGTATAGCACAGTACCTGGAGAAAGTAGCCTGGGTCGGGGGCTACGAAATGCGTTGGGGACCTTCTCCTGGCATTTACCAGTCATTTGGGGGGAACATCCTGGGATCCACACTCAGGTGATGTGTTGGTTTCATATGTGTTTATTGTGGTTTTTGCACAGTTAGCTCTTTGTTAGTCTTGCCACATTAGTTTAGTGGCTCAGTGTGGGATTAATACAGAGATTTTTGCACATTTTGGCACTTTTGCACTTTATAATTGGATGAATTGTGTTTTAATTTTATATTGATTTTTAGCTTTTGTTGTATGTACTATGGATCCACTTGGGATACCCCTAAAATGGATGTTTCTGTTGTATATATGTTTTTATAAATTTGTGTGTCTTAATGTGATTTTTTATTCAAATATTTCAATAAATATGAATTCATGAGATTTGGTTTAATCTATTAATTGTGGTTGAGGGGGTGCGGCCTTTTGGAGCTATTAAGGTGGTTGCTGGCACCATCATTATTCTTTGTCTACTACAGTATAGTACACAGCAGGGTATGCTCCCCACCAGCTGTCTGTACCCACATATCCAGTGGCGGACTGGGGCCAAAAATCAGCCGGGGCAGGGCCCTATTTGGTATCCAGGCTGCTCTAGGCACTTATGTTTGCTTGTACCCCGCTTGTGTGGGGGGGGGGGGGGGGAGATTGCAAGAGGTTTAAATGCAGACAGTGTGAATGTGGAGGAGGAGGTGAGGGTGCAAGGGGTTATATGCAGACAGTGTGTGTGGAGAAGGGGGAGAGGGTGCAAGGGGTTATATGCAGACCCCTATACTTGTTACTGCCTTTCCAGACATCTCATGACCACATCCTGGAGGCAGGGAAATCAGGTCCTGTTAGGAGCTGCGCAAGGCTTCGGCTGCAGACTGCATTTAGCCCCTTGCACCCCCCCCCCCCCCCTGCACACACACTTTTCCCTGTGGATGGGGGGCGCTCAAGAGGGGACATTAAGGTGCCAGCAAGAGTTTTTTTAATTATAGCAGTAACAGTACACGTCATAGCACCCCTCCTGTAAGTGGCAACCCTAGGCACAGGCCTAGGGTTGCCTAATGGTACATACAGCCCTGAGCCCTTGATTTTACCAGCACCTGGCCTGCCACTGGCATCTCTGCTGCTTCTTGGCCAGTCAACCAGTGTGCTCCAAGACTGAGGCTATATCATTAGGGGCAGGACATGAGCTGGGGGTTGCTTGGCTCCAAGACTGAGGCTCTATCATTAGGGTAAGGACATGGGCTGGGGGTTGCTTGGCTCCAAGACTGAGGATATATCATTAGGGGCAGGACATGGGCTGGGGGTTGCTTGGCTCCATGACTGAGGCTATATCATTAGGGTGAGGACATGGGCTGGGGTTGCTTGGCTCCAAGACTGAGGATATATCATTAGGGGCAGTACATGGGCTGGGGTTGCTTGGCTCCAATACTGAGGCTTTATCATTAGGGTGAGGACATGGGCTGGGGGTTGCTTGGCTCCAAGACTGAGGCTATATCATTGGGGTGAGGACATGGGCTGGGGTTGCTTGGCTCCAATACTGAGGCTTTATCATTAGGGTGAGGACATGGGCTGGGGGTTGCTTGGCTCCAATACTGAGGCTTTATCATTAGGGGCAGGACATGGGCTGGGGGTTGCTTGGCTCCATGACTGAGACTATATCATTAGGGTGAGGACATGGGCTGGGGGTTGCTTGGCTCCAAGACTGAGGCTATATCATTAGGGGGAGGACATAGGCTGGGGGTTGCTTGGCTCCAAGACTGAGGCTATATCATTAGGGGGAGGACATAGGCTGGGGGTTGCTTGGCTCCAAGACTGAGGTTTTATTATTAGGGTGAGGACATGGGCTGTGGGTTGCTTGGCTCCAATACTGAGGCTATATCATGAGGGTGAGGACATGGGCTGGGGGTTGCTTGGCTCCAAGACAGAGGCTTTATCATTAGGGTGAGGACATGGGCTGGGGGTTGCTTGGCTCCAAGACAGAGGCTTTATCATTAGGGTGAGGACATGGGCTGGGGGTTGTTTGGCCCCAAGACTGAGGCTATATCATTAGGGTGATGACATGGGCTGGGGGTTGTTTGGCCCCAAGACTGAGGCTATATCATTAGGGGGAGGACATGGGCTGGGGGTTGTTTGGCTCCAAGACTGAGGCTCTATCATTAGGGTGAGGACATGGGCTGGGGGTTGCTTGGCTCCAAGACTGAGGCTATATCATTAGGGGGAGGACATGGGCTGGGGGTTTTTTGGCTCCAAGACTGAGGCTATATCACTAGGGTGAGGACATGGGCTGGGGGATGCTTGGCTCCAAGACTGAGGCTATATCATTAGGGGGGGGGGGGGGCATGGGCTGGGTTGCTTGGCTCCAATACTGAGACTTTATCATTAGGGTGATGACATGGGCCGGGGGTTGTTTGGCTCCAAGACTGAGGCTATATCATTAGGGGCAGGACATGGGCTGGGGGTTGCTTGGCTCCAAGACTGATGCTATATCATTGGGGTCAGGACATGGTCTGGTGTTGCTTGGCTCCAAGACTGAGGCTTTATCATTATGGGGAGGACATGGGCTGGGGGTTGTTTGGCTCCAAGACTGAGGCTATATCATTAGGGGGAGGACATGGGCTGGGGGTTGCTTGGCTCCAATACTGAGGCTATATCATTAGGGGGAGGACTAGGGCTGGGGGTTGCTTGGCTGCAATACTGAGGCTTTATCATTAGGGGCAGGACATGGGCTGGGGGTTGCTTGGCTCCAAGACTGAGGCTATATCATTAGGGTCAAGACATGGTCTGGGGTTGCTTGGCTCCAAGACTGAGGCTATATCATTAGGGGGAGGACATGGGCTGGGGGTTGCTTGGCTCCAAGACTGAGGCTGTATCATTAGGGGGAGGACATGGGCTGGGGTTGCTTGGGTGAGAGGATGGAGTGGGGAAGGGGATGGGGGGGGCTGGGGTTAAATGGCTGTGTTAGTAAAGGTAGCAGCTCAGACTGCCCCAAAGCAGTGCGCCCCATTTGCCCAGGTCTCCCCATGGCCAGCCCTGCATGCAGCCATTTAGGTCTGGCATGCGTGTGCACAGCAGCCAGAGAGTTGCAGGGGATGCCGCAGTGTCACAGGAAAGGCAAGGTTTCTGAAGAGAGGGAGACTCTAGACCAGCAGTGGCTCCTTTTTAAAGTGGGTCCTGGGTTTTGGTCCTTGCCCCCGGGGCACCCCGGTCAGGGGTACCCCATTGTGAGAAACCCCTCAGATCGCCGAAACCAACTCATCTCTTCCTGGTCCTATGGCGCATGTGCAGCCACTCGTCCAATCAGCGCGACCGGATCCACTGATGTCACGTTGTCTAAGGCGGGCGGCTCCAAACACGCTGACGGCCGCATCCCCCGCTACTAACAGGGAGCGTGCCCGCGCCAGCCATTCTAGAGGGATAGTGGAGATGTGCCTGCGCCAGCCATTCTAGAGGGATAGTGGAGATGTGCCTGCGCCAGCCATTCTAGAGGGATAGTGGAGATGTGCCCGCGCCAGCCATTCTAGAGGGATAGTGGAGATGTGGCCGCAGCTCGCGCATGTGCCGTTGGACCGGGAAAGATGGTAAGTGTATGGGCGACCTGGTGGGTTTCACACCCCGGGGGAGGGAATCGGCCCGGGTATCTCGCTGTGAGTTTTGGTCCACTTTAAAGGACTACTTTACCCAAATTGGATACATAACACTATTAAAATGTAAAAGAAGTGAAACAAACTGAGCTTCCTTTCTGTACTTGATGCCATGTGAGCACCTGGAGGTGGAGGTGGTGGCCCCCCTGATCTTATGGGCCCGACACAGTCCTAACCTTAGTTATGCCCTTGTCTGAGACAGAAGCCCCATAGATCGCACACCCCACATACCGGCTCCCTCCCACAAGATTCTAACACAACTCCGGCGGATGACAAGCTCTATTCTGCTTCTATGTGACCACCCTGGTCGCCCTGCAGTGCCAGTAGCAGACTCGGGGGAGCTGAATGTCCTCCTAATATCTCTCTGCTGGCTGTTAGTCTTTATTTCTATTTCCAGGTGTTCTGCCAAGGCCTGGCCTCACACCGCCCGCTCCGAGCCTCTCACCTCTACAATTCGGCTAACCCTGCATATTCCTATTGGTCGGCTTCCATCAGCCTCACTGTGAATGGAGAATGGCTCTCTGTGTGAGCTGGCATCACTTAGCTCCAGAGGAATCTGCTGACATGAAGCAGTATGTGATAAAACTGGCACCGCAGCCTGCAGAACCGCATGGAATAGAGCGAGCAATGTGGAGCTCCCGAGTGAACCTGTAAAGCGGATCTGCAATTCTGTTATACGCATATAATTGCCATTTAATACACCTATATATTATTGCTAAAAGCCTAATGGAGAACAGCTCTGGATAATCCAGAACAAAAATATTATGGGGTTTATTCATCAAGGGATAGGAGCAGGTAGCGCCTCGTAGCGGCAGGCAGCGTCTGGTGAATGCCGGGCGCTGTACGCAAAACCACATTTATGAAGGCGAATCTGGTGAGCGACTCTAACAGCGCCATGTAGCGTCCGATTCATCTTTACAGGTGGCTCAGCATATAGCGTCATCGCTCTAGCTTCCAGGTATTACCTGTCGCTACCTGACGCTCTCCCATACATTTCAATGGACGTTCCTTTTCTTCTGTTTAAACAGGGTTTTTTGTTTTTATTTTTTTTCTCTCTTTCAAATAATTGTGTGACCTCTCCTGGAATAGAAAGAGTCATTTTTGAAAACTTTTTAGTTTTTTTTATATTTTTATGCATTTCTGGCATATTATTGTATTATATGTATTAATGTCACAATGTTCCAACAATGTAACAATGTCATTCCATGTGTTTTCGCTTTGTTACTGGTGGTGTGTTCAAAAACAGATTTTAATCACACAGCATCTGGCACTCTATGCTACAGCGCCCAGATCTAGAGCGCCAATGGTCTGTGAGTTTGTTGAATATGGTGTGAGTCGCTGAGAGTCGGTCGCACTGAGCTGGCGCTACCTTTCGCTCCCTGCAACGCTGTACTGGTGTTAGAACACCCAACATACATCTCTGGTTACTACAGCGACTGAGGAGCTCTGTTACAGCGCCCGATAGCCTAACACAGTGTATACTAGCGGTCGCTCTTAGCGCCTCTGTACATCTGCCGATACCTGGCGCTAGTAATGAATCAGCCTGCCCATATAAAAATAGTGTGTAAGTAAAAGATTTGTGTTTGTTTTTGGATGTAAAATATCCATACATATATAACATATATAATAAATATGTTGTTATATACTATAAACTACTGGTAATGCTACTATGCAAGGCAGCCATTGGAGGCAATACAGTCAAATACTCTGTATGCGGCAAAGACAAAACCCTTGAGCGGCAAGCTCCTGTTTCACTAAACTAATTGTTTTCCTTTCCCCACCTCCGCATGTGATTAAGTGCTACACTCCAGTAACAGTCAGAAAGTATCTGTAAGTACAAAACCTAAACAAGGCTCTGATCACAATGCTGGTGCTGTTGGCTTTATGGATAGGGATGGAGAAATCTTCTGTTGGTGGTTCAAGTAATAGAATTAGGGCACAGATACTGATTTGTTGTCATGTTGAGGGTAGTTTTCAAAGTTGGGCACTAATGCTGATTAATAGCATTGCTCTTATGTTGGTGGTACTGGAACACAATAGTGACGTTGTGCTATTAAAGTGGACCAACACTCTCCCATGATCGGCCCGGGAATCTATAAGATTCCCGGACTGATCAGCCCCCTGACTGCGGGGCACCCCGCTGTGTGAAACCCCCCAGAAACCCCTAAATTTCTACCTGATCCTCGATCCAGCAGCGCCTGCCGCCGCCTCCCGCGCGTCCCTCTAGCAGGACGCACACCCGCGCCGGCCGTTTGTGTGCGTGCGCCCTGTAAGAGTGACGCGCGGGAGGCGGCGGCGGGCGCGCTCTCTTGTCCGTCGCTGCCTCCCGCTTGTCCGTCAGCAGGGGATTGGCTGCGGTGGTCACGTGGGAGCGGGGAGAGGTGAGTTTTGGGGGCTTTCTGGGGGGTTTAACACAGCGGGGCACCCCCGATCGGGGTGCCCCGCCGAAGTGGACCAAAACCCAGGATAGTCAAAATCCTGGGTGTTGGTCCACTTTAAAGTAATGTTGATGGTAGTCGTTTACAATATTGGGGGCTGAGCACTAATATTGGATTATATTGCTCTTATGTTGGTGGTACTGTTGAGGTACTGGTTTCCAATATCAGGGGCTGGGCATTAATGTTGAATGATGGTCTTGCCATCTTGTTGAAGGTGTAAGGATTGACAATGAATCTGCAATCTGCCATTTTCATTGCTCCAAGTCTGATGTTCTGTCTGTTGAGCCTTTTGCTACTGTGCTTGAGTGTGTCTGTTGTATTTGTGTGGCTCTCACCTGGGTTCTAATGCTCCCTTTACAATACAGTGGGGTTGGGTACTAATGTTTGATGATGGTCTTTCTCATATGTTGGTGCTGGCACCCAGCAGTGAGGATGGACAATAGCTTTACCGTAATGCTTTGGGAAATGGTTTCCAGTACTGGAGGTTGGGCTTCCAGTTGTAGAAGTTGGGCACTGCTACTGTATGACTGCTGTACAATTAGGTTGGTGGTACTGGACTGCAGTAGTAGAGTTTGGACACTAATACTAGAAGATTGGCTTGCAGTTTAGTTGGTGGTAGTGGTTTCCAGAAGTAAATGTTGGGCACTGATACAGGACAACTGGCTTGCGCTTAGGTTGGCTTCCAGTAGCACAGGCTGGTCACTGATATTCAAAGACTGGCTTGCTGTTAGGGTGTTGGAACTGGCTTCCAGTAGTAAAGGCTGGACACTGATACTGGACTACTGGCCTCCTCTCGGGTTGGTGGAACTGGCTTCTAGTAGTAGAGGTCAGATTTTGATGAGCAGGCTGATTCATCACTAACGCCAGGTAGCGACAGATGAGCGTCTGTAGCAGGCATTTCAGAGCGCCCGCTAGTAGTCGCGGTGTTCGTCCGTGGGTCGCTAGTTCATAGCGACTCAGTCGCTGTGCAGCAATGATGAATACATTGTGAGGAGTCGCTATTTGACCAGTACAGCGCTGTATGGGAGCGCATGTTAGCGACTGGTCAGTGCGACCGACTCACGACATATGTTTTAAAAAAACATCCTCACAAAACTCCAGCGCTGAAAAATGCTTCTCTGAAGCCCAGAGCGCCGGAGGCTGTGTGTTTAAAGTCTGTTTTTCAGTATGTATCCACCAGTAACAAAGCAAAAACATATGGAATTACATTGTAATACCATTGTAACATGAACACTTTAATGTCAGACCTGTAATGTCATTTCTGCAGAAATATATAAAACATGAAAAATATTTGAAAAAAATGGCTTTTTCTATGCCAGAAGAGGTCACAACATTATTTGAGATTTAAAAAAAAAAAACAAAAAACAAAAATCCTGTTTAAAGAGAAGAAAAGGATCGTTCATTGAAATGTATGGGAGAGCAACAGGTAGCGAGAGGTTATACCTGGCGCTCTGCAAGGCTAAACGCCGGCGCTGTTTGCTGAGGCTGGGATAATGATGGCGTTATCCCAGTCGCTCAACAGATTCTGCTTGATAAATGTGTAATTGCGTGCCGTGTCCGGCGTTCACCAGTCGCTACCTGTCATTAACAAGGCACTACCTGACGCTATCCCTTCATGAATAAGGGCCGGGGAGGCCGATTCATTAATAGCGCCAGGTAGCGACAGATGAGCGACTGTAGCGTTATTTTCACAGCGCCCGCTAGTAATCGCTGTGCTTGGCCGTTGTTCGGTTGTTGACAGCGACTCAGTCGGTGTGCGGTAATGTTGAATACGGGGTTAGGAGTCGCTGTTTGACAGGTTCCGCGCTGTATGGGAGCGCATGACAGCGAATGGCCATAGCGAACGGCTCCCAGCATATTCATTAACAAATCACGCCCAAAAAATTCTCGCGCTGTGAAATGCATGTTTAAACCCCAGAGCGCTGGCAGCGATGGGTTAAAAGTAGTTTTTTAACCCCCAAACAACCATATTTTGGTGAACAAAAAAAAACAAGTTTTTCAAAACATTTTGTAATATGAATACATTAATATCAGACCTGTAATATCAATTCTGCACAATTTTTTTTTTTTTTTTTACCTTAAAAAATATATCTAACATTGCAGAAGTGGTCACAGAATTTTTGACATTTAAAAAAAAAAAAAAAAAAAAAAACATTAATAGCATTTAATTATGAATATTTAAAGATTGCTCCATTGAAATGCATTGGAGAGCGCCATGTAGCGAGAGGTCATACCTGTCGCTGTTCAAGGTCGCTCGCTGGCGCTGTGGGGTGAGGCTGGAATAATGATGAATGATTCGCTATCTGGCGCTCTGTCAGTCGCTAAGCAGGATCGGCTTGATAAATGTGTGATTGCGGTGGGGAGCCGGCGTTCTCGTGGCGGTGACCGTCATTACCGTTCGCTCACCATTCGCTACCTGGCGCTATCCCTTGTTAAATAAGGGCCTAAGTGTTTTTTAGTCATGTTGTAGCACTCACACACTAGTCCGGTCGAGTGCATTCTAGCCTTGCAGCAATAGGGTTTGGATCGTGAATCCCTTCTTGGACACCCTGCATGGAGTTTGTATGTTTTATCTCTATCTGCCAAATTAGATTTTGCCCAAGAATATTGTCCCTAGGTGTGTACGTGTGTTAGAGATGTGGCATTTCTGATAGAGCAACATGGACTGATCAGAATGCCTTTACGCAGGGCCGGAATAAGTGTGGTGGAGGCCCCTGCACACAAAATCAGGTGGGGGACCCAGATACAGTATTTGTTTTTCCTTTAAAATAATTGAGCAGCCAACTAACTGATTGGTGGTTGTCTGGCACCCGCCTACTTACTGGAACGTAAGATTGAGTCCCTTGTTCCACCCTTGTGGGGGGCAGTGTAGGCGCCCAGCTGGTCCAACAGAAAAAAGCCTCCCTGTATTAAGCTGCCAGCGGCTGTGCCGATTTGCATTAAGCGGCCACAGATTGACAGTTCCGCATCTGCATATCACTGTGGCGTTGCTGACGGCAGCTTTGCTGCTCTAGACTCCAGACGGTGTCTTTGGCTGCAGGTTTGCAAACACAAAAAAAAAGGCTTGTCCAGGTGCGCCCCCACTGCTGCTTTGTTGCTGGCCCTGCGGCCCATCAGACTGAAAAGCCCCCTGGACCAGACCATAACTCAAAGGTTGATGGAGCCCCCTTTGCAGGGCAAGTGGTGGAGGCCCCAAGGTGCGCGCCCCTTGTGCCCTCCTCATAATCCGGCCCTGACATTATGTACTCCAGAAAGCCCCCCTAAAAACATGTAAATGGATTCAAATTGGTGGTGGTTTCACATTGCAACATTAAAGTAGGACAATGAAGCTGAGAGACGGGTGTATTGTCTTGTTGGCGGTATAGGCTTTCGATTGCTATAAGCAGTGGCGGACTGGGGTCAAAAATCAGCCCTGGATTTTACCAGCCCCTGCATCCTTGCCGAGGCCCCCCACCATGATGGTACTATAGCATTGGGGGCTGGGGTTCCTTGGCTTGTGGGTACAGTGGGGCTGGTTTTTTTTGGTATTTTGGTTTTTTTTGGTTTCCAAAAATATGGTTGTTTGGGGGTTAAAAAACTACTTTTAACCCATTGCCGCCAGCGCTCTGGGGTTTAAACAAGCATTTCACAGCGCGAGAATTTTTTGAGCGTGATTTTTTAATGAATATGGTGGGAGCCGGTCGCTAGGGCCAGTCGCTATCATGCGCTCCCATATAGCGCGGAACCTGTCAAATTGCGACTCCTCACCCAATATTCAACATTACGGCAAACCGACTGAGTCGCTATCAACTACAGAACAACGGCCAAGCACAGCGACTACTAGCGGGTGCTCTGAAAATGCCGCTACAGTCGCTCAACTGTCGCTACCTGCCGCTGTTAATGAATCGGCTTGGTTCTTGGAGGCCGATTTATTAATAGCGCCAGGTAGCGACAGATGAGCGACAGTAGCGTGATTTTCACAGCGCCGGCTAGTATTCGCTGTGCTTGGCCGTTGTTCGGTTGTTGACAGCGACTCAGTCGGTGTGCGGTAATGTTGAATACGGGGTTAGGAGTCGCTGTTTGACAGGTTTCGCGCTGTATGGGAGCGCATGACAACGAATGGCCATAGTGAACGGCTCCCAGCATATTCATTAACAAATCACGCTCCAAAAATTCTCGCGCTGTGAAATGCTTGTTTAAACCCCAGAGCGCTGGCGGCGATGTGTTAAAAGTAGTTTTTTAACCCCCAAACAACCTTATTTTTTGAAAAAAATAATAAACAAGTTTTTATAAACATTTTGTAATATGAATACATTAATATCAGACCTGTAATATCAATTCTGCACAATTTTTTTTTTTTTTTTTGACCTTAAAAAAAAGATATAACATTGCAGAAGTGGTCACCAAATTTTTGACATTTAAAAAAAAAAAAAAACATTAATATCAATTAATTATGAATATTTAAAGATTGCTCCATTGAAATGCATTGGAGAGCGCCTGGTAGCGAGAGGTCATACCTGGCGCTGTGATGGGATTAGCAGCGGCGCTGTTCGCTGAAGTCTGCAACATGATGAATCCCGCGCTAGCCGACGCTCTCGCCGGCGCTAGCCTCATTTAGCGTGATAAATGCGTGATTATGTTCGCAGCCTGGCGTTCTGGAGTCGGTAGCCGCCGATAGCTGGCGCTACCTGGCGCTAGTGAGACACTACCTGGCGCTATCCCTTGATAAATAAGGGCCTTGGTTTCACCAGCAACTAGCAGCTCTATTCAATAGTTAACTCCCTTAATTAGAACAGGAGCCTGGATACATTTAGCAGAATCGGGTATAACAAGCCAATAGGTGATATAGCTCTCTGGAATTCGCCCAAACAGGGTGAAAGGAAGTTAATTGCACATTTTGCCATCAACACAATCACAAGCCTCCAGAGTTCGTCCTATTCATGGGTTTGGCATTGATCATGATGTAATCGCCAGATGAACTAGCCGACATTTCCTCATTTTCTTACCACCCGAGACTCTGGTTCCCGAGACGTATCCACAACAGACATACACTTCACTTATGCAGCAAGCCAACAATGAGGTGATAATAAGGTGGTAAGAGCCGCAAAAAGGATTTTTAGTATTTGTTTGTGAGAGGATTGACTTTGGAAAAAAAAACTTTAATTGGTCTCAACGTATACAGCCAAAAATGAGAGATTCCAAGCTCGTAATATGTACTTAAGGATTCATTTTACTTGGCAAAATATAGAGGGGGAGCACAGCGCTGTCTCTTTGTATTTATCGGTAAATTGTTTGAGAAAGGCCAGAGGGGAGCTGCTGTATATGGAGGATGGTCCCCCCTGTTCTGTCTGCAGAGAAACCAACGGTAAGGTCAGATCCTAAACCGCAGCTCCGCTATTAAAGTAGAACTTGGTAGGCAGCTAAAAAAAGAAGATTGGTGTTTTCCCTAATGAACAAAATATAAAGGGGCCTATTTATAAAGCCTGAGATACTCCAGGCACGAGTGTGATCACCAACATTAGCCGACAGAATTCATAGGCAAGCATTTGTCATGTTATGGAACTGGTGCAGAGGAGCCACCAAACTAATAAGGGGAATGAAGGATTACGAGGATCAAATGTGTTTAGTCCTGAGAGGAGACGACTGAGGGGGGGACATGATTAACTTGTATAAATATATAAATGGCCCATACAAAAAACATGGGGGAACACTATTTCAGGTTAAATCCTCTCTAAAGACAAGAGGGCGCGCTCCCGTTCGACTGGAAAAAAAGACATTTAGGCCCTTATTTATGAAGGAATAGCGTCAGGTAGCGACTGGTGAGCGGCCGGTAATGACGGGCCCCGCCACGAGAACGCCGCCTCCCCATCACAATCACACATTTATCAAGCCAATCCTGCTTAGCGACTGAGATAGCGCCAGATAGCGATTCATTCATCATTATTCCAGCCTCAGCCCACAGCGCCAGCGTCCGACCTTGAACAGCGACAGGTATCACCTCTCGCTACCTGGCGCTCTCCAATGCATTTCAATGGAACAATCTTTAAATATTCATAATTAATTGTTATTTTTTTTTTTTTTTTTTTTTTTTAAATGTGAAAAATTCTGTGACCACTTCTGCCATTTTAAATAATTTTTTTTAAGGTAAAAAGAATAAAAAAATAAAAATGTACAGAATTGATATTACAGGTCTGATATGAATATATTCATATTACAAAATTATTTTAAAAACTTGTTTTTTTGGGTTTCCTAAAATTTGGTTGTTTGGGGGTTAAAAAACTACTTTTAACCCATCGCCGCCAGCGCTCTGGGGTTTAAACATGCATTTTACAGCGCGAGAATTTTTTGAGCATGATTTGTTAATGAATATGGTGGAAGCCGGTCGCTCTGACCAGTCGCTATCAAGCGCTCCCATACAGCGCGGATCCTGTCAAATAGCGACTCCTCACCCAATATTCAACATTACGGCAAACCGTAAACGCTATCAACTACCGAACAACGGCCAAGCACAGCGACTACTAGCGGGCGCTCTGAAAATGCCGCTGCAGTCGCTCAACTGTCGCTACCTGCCGCTGTTAATGAATCGGCCTCCCAGTCTCCGAAGGCGACAATTGTTTTTTACCATAAGAACTATAGATCTATGGAATAGCCTCCCACAGAAGCTTGTTACAGCATCAACCACTGACAGCTTGAAAAAAGGATTAGATGCTTATTTAGAAGAAAATAGCAGTTAGTATTAGCTGTTATCGGTAAAAAAAACAAAAAAATAAATAAATAACTTCCACCTATAAAAAAAGAATAACTTCCCTTACCCCAACACCCTTGGTTGAACTTGATGGACATATGTCTTTTTTCAACCGTATTAACTATGTAACTATGTTGCACTTACTAAATGTTAGCACTGGGGTTCCAGTAGTGTTGGGCCAACCCGAACTGCAAACACAGACTTCAGCCAGGAGTTAGTGTTTGAGTTTGGTATTCGGCCCAAACCCGGAAAAGCTGGTTGATGGGCTACTGAGCAGCCCATCTACCAGCTTAACCTAATGCTGAACCTGTTACGTGAGTCGGCATAGTTAATTTGGCTAGGGTCAGGGCTCCGGAAAGATGGCCACCGCTCCCATGAGTGAGGACACGGAGTGAGGAGGGCAGCTGGCATTAGAAGTGCTGCTAGCTCCTGACAGTGTCCTCACTCATGGGAGAGGCTGCCATCTTTATGGAGGCCCGACTGTAGCTAAATTGACAGCAGGACCGCAGACCAGATCGTCTTCTCATGTAAGTGTCCAGATGTTTCCTGCTGCACAGCCTGCATTACTTTAAAGTATCACCCCTACATTTTTGGGGGGTTTACAGTCCTCAATTCTGCCCCTGCGGGTCCTTTGACAGGCTCCTCCCTGGTGGGTGAGAAGTTGGGGTGGCAGAGGCAGAATCACCACCCAAGTCAAGTTCAGGTATCAGAACCAAACTTTTTAGTTCAGCCAAACTCGCCAAACCCAAACCTCTAGGGGTTCGCTGAGCACTAGTCTCCAGCAAACCGGCGTTGTATTCGCCATTTTTTGAACACTCAATAGTTCTCTATAAATGTACTAAAAATAATAGGAAAGATGTTTAGTGTCCTACAGCTATTCGCTCAATTAGTAATTAGGTGATCCTATTGTTCGGATCACCTATAAGGTGACCTCACCCTTTAATGTCATTATTATGTCATATGTCATTATTTATTGTATTTGATTGGTTCAAAAGCTGGGCTGAAAATATAGTAAAATCTTGCTTTGGGGATTTTTTAGGCATAACCCCTACCTTTTATTAGCCCATTCATTTGACCACATCACTGAAATGCTAAAAAAATTCTATAGTTTATTTTGTTTTTTAAATATATATTTTTTTTCTGCAACATTTTAGAAAAATTTTGAAAAATTCCAAAAAGTAAATTTTAAAAACTTTTGCTCCCAGGCATGTCCAGACACCTCTAAACGCAGCTGGACGTGCCTGGGGGCACGAGGGCGGCGAACCTGATGGTACGCTCTTTATTTAACAAGAAGAGAGATATTGGCCAAAGTTGGAGGCAAGGCAGTCCAGGTGTGCTGCGACTTTTTGAGCGTAATACTGCGCATACCACATTTACTACTTCAAGGTATATACTGCGAATGGGTCTCGTGAATTCTAGGCAGTTCCAGCCTTAAAGCCACAGCGGTCCACACTAGGGTGATTTAACTAAAGAATAATTCTTTGGCTAAGCTGCATCTTCCCAAGGGGTAGCGAATTTTGACTGCACAATCCAGAGGGTATTGATAAAGTCGGAAGGCGAAACATGTCTACCCAGTCCCTCACAGAGAGGAAGAAAGCATGAGTTATTACCTCTGAGATGGAATGTTATACTTGTCAAACGTTATTAAAATTTACTTTTTGGAATTTGATATATATATATGGAATATATTTTTTCATTATATGGAATATATATATTTAAAACAAAAAATAAAATAAACTATAGAAATTTTGTAGCATTTCAGTGATGTGGTAAAATGAATAGGCTAATAAAAAGTAGGGGTTATGCCTAAAAAAAACCAAAAGCAAGATTTTACTATAGTGTCTTACATACTGGACTCCTCTCTCTTATGCAAATCTCACATTCATTCCCTAGACACCTCCTGTTGTCTCTAACTCCAAAACATCTCTCACATCCACCCTGGGGCAGGGAGGCTTTTATACCACAGAGGAGAAAACCCCCCCAATGTGACTAACAGGGCCGGCGTCAGCACCCGGCAAGGTGGGGCAGCTGCCAGGGCCGGCATCCAGATTTGTGTGATGTGACGCAACTCTTAACCACAAAGGGACCCACTGAGAACATCCCGCCCCAAGGGCCCACATAAACCTGGAGCCAGCCCTGGTGACTAATGATGTAAATGTAGGGGAGGGATATGTAGGTGGATTCCCGGGGGAATTAGTCACATAGAGGGGGGCATTCCACACAGACTCCTACCCTGAGGTATAAGAACCTCCCTGCCCCGGCGGGATGGGATTAGCTTGGCGGGATGCCGAGGAAGTAGAAAGGGGGGACCTGCATCATGTTGGGGAGCTGTAGTGATAGTGACTTAATTGACAGATATTGTTATTTTAGTAAGTTCTACAAGTTCTGTTTACCCCTCTGCCCATACCTACCAACTTTTCATGGTGGGTTCAAATAGGCCGCGCCCCCTCATTGAGGGATAGATAGGAGGTTATAACTGTAAAAACAATATAAACACTTTAACTAATAAATTTATTGATGCAGATCTGCATGTTAAACCTAAAAGAGAGACAAATAAGAACAACAAGGGACAAGAGGACAAGGACTCCAAAGAGGGACAGTCCCTCGAAATCAGGACACTTGGGAGGTATGCCTATGCTTGGTGCACACGGCTGGTTGCCTTGGGGGGGAGAAGGTTCTATGCTAAAAAATGATAACAGTATCTATTGCTAGTTCTACACCCTAATAAGGGAGTATTGGCAGGGGCTTTGGCCAAATGTATTTTACAAGTTTAATGGGTGTTGGCAGGGCCAGATCAAAGGTGGTGGAGGCCCCTGGGCACAAATATTGGTGCAGGCCCCAGATACAATTTTTTTTCTTTAAAATAATAGTCCAGCCAAGTAACTAATTGGTGGTTGTCTGGCACCCGCCTACTTACTAGAGCGTCAGATCGAGTCCCTTGTGCCACCCTTGTGCAGGTGCTGCCGATTGCTTAGATGCCGGCCCCGTGGCCCATCAGACAAAAGACTGAAAAGCCTCCTGGACCAGACCATACTCCAAAGGTTGGTGGAGGCCCCCTTTAGAGGGCAAGTGGTGGAGGCCCTGGGGCGTGCGCCCCTTGCTCCCCTCTCATAATCCAGCCCTGGGTGTTGGTATACTTTAAATAGAAGTGGCTGGAAAAGTGCGAGTTTGCCCAGGGGCAAACTGTTCGGACCACCTTCATTCATTTTGTGAATCAACCCCTCGTTCTTGGTACAATTAAAGGATGGGGTAGAAACATTAAATGAAGCCCCATCTTAGCTCATACAGTGTTTCCCATTCATCCCACTTCATCCTACAGTACATCCACCATTTTTACAAGTGAGCAGGATCCTTCCGACAATGTTAATGAGATACACCCCCAGCAAACATATGGTTTTCTTAACCCCTAATTATCTGCAATTAAATGTGGTGGGAGAGAACGATGTTTGGCCTGATAATGGAAGGGCAGGGATGTGTCCCTCTTCCTGTGATAGATGATCCTCAATTGTTACCGGAGTTGGGAAGCAGATGTCACTTCATGAATACCTGGAAGGCTCTTAATAACTCTGTAATTAAAGGCTACTTAGCATATTAGGCAGCGTGCACCTTGTTTAATTCCCTAATGAAGAGTGAGATCATTAATGAGTTCTTCTCAAGAACAGCTGATAGGGAAGCACAAGGCACCTGCTGGAGATCAGTCAATGGGATGTGTGTCAGGAGGTCTCCTTGGGGCCAGGACTCTGCTGATGTTGCAGGTCATGAGCTGGCCAACCATAGAAATGGTTCTGACGCTGATACCACCATTTATGGCGATAAAAAGTAGGGGCGTAATTATAAAGGGTGCAGAGGGTTCGACTGCACTGTGCCCAGAAAGTCAGTGAGGCCCCATCATTGTTGCTCCTCCACCTTATGTATCATATTTGTGCTCACTTGGCATCAGTTAGATGCTGATTTAGTCTTTAGTCTAGCTGCATTCGATTGAGTTAAAAGAAAGAAAAATGTTTACAGTATGATCCTTGAAACTGTCCTATTTATTGTTTGCACCAGGGCCCCGTCATATTTAGTTACACCACTGATAAAACTAATTATTTTCCTATGAATATTACACAACACATCATATCAAGCACAATTTGGCCAATTGACGTTGATTGAGTATGTTAAAGTGATCCAATCAGGGGTGTACATACCATGGCAGCTGCCTGTGGAAGAAGAGGGCCTGATGCAAGATGCTCCCTTTATGGAGGGCTGGGGGTCAGGGCTGTAGGTTGCACACAATGGAACAAAGATTTTAGCACATTGTTCCCCCCCCCCTCGGCGAGATAGCTTTGTTGTTGGACCAAGAAAAGTCTCCTGGACCAGGAGAAACCCAAAGGTTGGTGGAGGCCCCCTTTGCAGGGAAAGTGGTGGGGGCCCCGGGGCTAGAGCTCCTTGCGCCCCTCTCATAATCCAGCCCTGCCAGTACAGTATATCTGCTTTCTTTTGGGGGGGGCACTATGGCTTTTGCTATGGGGCCCTAGGAAACCTATGTATTCTAAATGTGTGCTGATCGCAGCAGAAGGGCATCACGATTGTGAATGCCCCTTGCTCATACCCCTCCTGCACCTCACCCCATACTGATGGCTGAAATTCAGCCCCAGTTGACCACTGGCAGCCAATTAGCAGGTGGACCATTTCACATACTGATGTACAAACGTCATCTTTAGGTCATCAGCAGTCAAGTGGTCAAGTGGAGGAAAAAGGGGGGTCTCCTGGTCTAGGGTTCAGATGCTGCTGCTGCCTCCTCTGACTTACCTGAACCACCCCCCCCCCGTGACCTCCACTAACCACTGACCTACCACCCTATAGCCACCCTATATTCCACCACTATATACCACCACATCATATCACACTAGGATATATACCAGGATAATATATATATATATATATATATATATATATATATATATATATACCACCACTTATATTCACCAAGTAGTACCACTATATACTACCACATCATATCACACCAGGATATATACCAGGATAATATATATATATATATATATATATATATATATTTATTTATATTTTTACATTTACCATGATATATACCACCACATCATATCACACCGGGATATATACCAGGATAATATATATATATATATATATATATATATATATATATAATATATACCAGGATATATACCACCACTTATATTCACCAAGTAGTATATATACCAGGATATCTACCACCACTATATACCACCCTATATACCACCACTATATACTACCACATCATATGACACCAGGATATATACCAGGATAATATATATATATTTACCATGATATATACCACCACATCATATCACACCAGGATATATTCCAGGATAATATATATATATATATATATATATATATATTAAATATATCAGGATATATACCACCACTTATATCCACCAAGTAGTATATATACCAGGATATATACCATCACTATATACCACCCTATATACCACCACTATATACTACCACATCATATGACACCAGGATATATACCAGGATAATATATATATATATATATATATATATATATATATATATATATATATATATCACCACTATATACCACCCTATATACCACCCTATAGCCAGGGCACAATGCGGGTGGCATCCCCAGCAGCAGAAAGTGCGGTGGTGTGCCGGCCTCACACTTTACTGTCTCTCTGGCAGAGGGTCACAGCACTGTTCACCTGCGACCAATAGTTGTAGTAGTTAAACCCATGATGGGGTCTGCTGTTGTAGTGGCTACTGGTCCCCCAGAGTTGGTGCCCAATAGGCTGTGACATTCTATCAGACCAATCACCTATATTTAGTTAGGGTCCAAAAAAGCCAGCCCTGTCCCTCTAATTGTTGCTTATGATAAAGTTCTTGTAGTCTTGTAGCTACGTATAGTGATTACCCATTGCTGACCTTTGCTTTCCTCCACCATCCTAGCTTGCCACTTGCACCTACACCTCTGCCTGCCTCCCCACGAGCCCATCATATTCTCCAGATACCCCCCTGCCTACCTGACTTGTGGCCTGTCCCTGGATTCGCCTCTTGTCTACGTTCTTCAGACTGATAACTTGTTACTAGCTTGGATGTCTCCACTGCTTCATCTCTGTCTTGTGTGCCCGGAAAGTTAACTTGTCTTCTCTACAACAGAAAGCATCCATTACTCTAAAAAGTCCTGAGGGCAATGGTCTTCGGGTAGGCATGTCGCGCGTCCCAGCCAATGGAAGTTTGTCTATAAGTGAAAGTGAAATTCAGGGTTACTGTCTGATCAACGCCGGGTGTTTGACCGGACATCACACATCCCATCAGGGCCGGATTATGAGGAGGGCACGCGGGACCTCCACCACTTGCCCTGAAAAGGGGGCCTCCACCAACCTTTGGGTTATGGTGCCCCATTGTGTGAAACCCCCCAGGTCGCCAAAACAAACTCCCCTATTCCCGGTCCTACGGCACATGCGCTGCCGCTCGTCCAATCAGCACGCTCCGAGCGATGACAGCCGCATTCCCCGCTACCCTCTAACAGGGAGCGTGCCCGCTCTGGTCATTTACAAATGCCTGGAGCGGGCATGCGTCCTGCTAGAGGGATACTGGGGATGCAGCTGCAGCTTGCGCATCCGCCGTTGGACTGAAAAGCAAGGTAAGTATATGGGCGACTTGGGGGGGGTTTCACACAGTAGGGCATCCCGGTTTTGGATTCCCCAGAGGGAGGGAATCGATCAGGCCAGGAATGTTATAGATTCCCGGGCCAATCGTCGTAGGTTTTGGTCCACTTTAAATAAATCCTTGTGCAATTTAAAAGGACAGAACCAACCTGGTTCAATAGATAAAGAATAAATATAAGACACATCTGGTCACTGCCGACTAAGAAACATGGAAGGATAACCCCAGGGGCGGACTGGCCATAGGAAGACCCGGGACAATGCCTGGTGGGCCGCACTGCTTAGGGGCCAGTTGGGCTGCTGCTTTTAACACCCACATTCAATTCCTGCCCAATTAGTCTTCCTCTCAGTCCCCTGTACCCACAAGCAAAGGATCCCCAGCCCCTAATGCTATGGCCCGGCATCTTAGTGGAGGGGGGCTTTAGCAAGGATGTCTCAGGCCGGCCAGGGGCTGGTAAAATCCAGGGCTGATTTTTGGCCCCAGTCCACCACTGGATAACCCCATAATCATTTTATAGTTTCCCAACTGACATTAAGAAAATATTCATTTGATAAACGTTCTAGACAGTGGTCCAGCATTACTCATGTTACCCACTTAAATCCATTGACTTTCATGTGGGATTCAGCTCCAGGAGGCCTGGGGCCCCTGCTGTAAGGGGATCTCCTGAGTGTTCTGGGCGGCAGGAGGTCCCCGATCGGCAGCCTGGCCCTTATCAGCTTAATAACCTCAGACAGCCCGAAGCCACTGTGGTGAGACCTATCCCCCTGAGTCTATAAAACTCCACCTGACGATGGATGGTGAGCTCTCCTGTTTTTGGCAGAAAGGGCCCCATTTTATTGGAATCCTTTTGATTGTTCCAGGGTTTTTTTTTTTATTTCAGGTTTTGTTTTCTGTTAATGAAGCCGATCATCCTGGCATACAAAAATGAAATCTTAAAATAATTTTATATTAACGTCATAATGGACTAAAGTCACCTCTCACCAGTCCTGAAGCGTTTACTTTTATGTTGTCCAGAACCTCGGCTTACCTCATTCCAAGACTACCTTCTGGAATCTCTTGGGCGCCATGCAACCTTAAAGTCAGGGTAACTTGTTCACACATTGTCCTACCTCCCAACTTTTCAGAGTGGAAAAGAGGGACAATTGGTAAATTAGGCCATGCCCCCTCATTGAGGGATAGATGAAGCCCCCCCCCCCCCCGTATTGAGGGATGGATAGGATGTAATAACATTTACAACAATAGAAACACTTTGAATAGGCAAATGAATAATTTATTGATGCAGATCTGCATGTTACACATCAGAGAGGGACAATCAAGAACAACGAAGGACAGGGGGACATGGAGTCTAAAGAAGGACAGTCCCTTCAAATCAGGGACAGTTGGGCTGGGCGGCATGCATTGTCCAAGCAGCCTCGTCATCCTATAATGCAACCAGACATTGCCCCAACAACAAGCTATGGTTCCCACCAGCAAAGTGGGCAAGTACCGTTGCCCGTCTTGAGGGGCACACTGACAGCCTGAGGGGCATACACTGACAGTGTATGCAAGGCCGGCTCCAGGTTTGTGGGGGCCCTTGGGCAAGACAGGCTTAATGGGTCACATGATGTCACCTTTCAGCACCACAAACAGGTCATCTCCTGCTGCTGATCTCCCTCCAGTCCTTGTCAGTTGTCACCTGGTTCTCGCCACCTTCTGAGCTTCCATCAATTTCCCTCCATTCCAGGCCACCTTCTTCATTGTTGCTGACCATCCCCTGTTGCTGAGTCCAGCCATGAGCAGGTCTGCACACAGCATCCGGCATTCAGTGGTTCGGGTCCAGTGTAAAATAATACAATGGCCAAGTGTGAGTCTGAGTGGGCCCCTGAAGATGCCAGAGGCCCTGGCAATTGCCCAGGTTTGCCCTGTGCTGGTGCCGGCCCTAAGTGTACGCGCTCTCTTGGAGCTTGAAAGGAGCATGCATGCACAGGAGCATCTTGAGATACTAATGAGCAATTCTCAACAAAGGTTTCACCAGAACAAGTATTATAGGATGAAGATTGCTTGTCATAGTTTTGCTAAGATACTGAGAATTGCGCCCCCCCCCAAGGCTATGTCACCTTTGAAGAAGTGAGCTTGTCTCACGGAACGCGTGGGGGATCAGGACGCCAGTTTTAAGCAGGGACCCCTCTAAGCCTTCGATCTGGTGATATCTTTTGCACTTTAACCATTTATTATTAATCTCTCTTGGGGCAAGTTGATTGGTTATTTGTTCTCTCTTTCTATATGGGACAAACATATATTTTTTGTTATATTGTAGCACTGTAGCACTTTTGTAGATCAGCATCTAGCACTTTAACATTGCACTAGTCACTTTATTCACTTTTTGTATCATACATTGTGTGATAGGGATCTATCTTTCATAAGAGGGAAGAGGGATGATTGTCTGTGTCCCTGCTATTGGATTTTTGTTTTTAAAAATATATATGTGATGGTGTATATATAACCATTAATAGATATTGATTATTTATGATATATTTTTGATTTAAGTTATTTGATTTGGTGGTGCCTGGGGTCGTCCCCGGTGGTAGCTGGGGCCACATACATTGTGTGCTTGTATTTGGATATACTCTTTTTGGGGATTACTCTAAGGCACACCTACACACATACATTGTAAAAAATTTAGTTAAGTGGTGCATTGAGAAAAAAAACTCTTTTGGCCCCCAAGGCTATGTTAATAGAGACGCTTCGCAGTGGGAAACCTCTCAGTTCTCCAAATTCATACCTAATTCTGGGATCCCACAAAGCATGCACATCTTGCTCAGGACCAAGTCGGATGAGGATACGGAGACAGGTCGTGTGCACATGACCGCTTACAGACAGCGTTGCAGATCCAGCGGCACACCCACGCCCGATAGAGGAGCCAGAAAGGTGAGGAGACCAACACTCCCCCCTGGATGTCCCAGCCATTGCGACGATCGCAGGCAACCTCACAGCGGTACAGGACTGTTTACAGCGGTGCCGGCAAGCTCACAGCCACGCGGGACTCATTACAGCAGCGCAGGACAACGGGACAAGATCCCCAAAGCGGGATTGTCCCAGGAAAATAGGGACACTTGGGGGGGTATCCCTTTAATGTATTGTATGGCTGAGAGAAATTACTTTAGCTTGTATATACTTGGCAGAAATGAAACAATTCTGATTCATCGTTAGCGCCAGCAGCAATAGGGTGGCAGCCAGCAGGCCTCTGGTCAGGGGTGCCAGCAAGTCTGCCTGGTCAGGGACCCCTGTTTGCATCCAGGGCCATCGGACCCCATACTGGAGTCTTTGCTGTCCTGCCCTGATGGCTTCCCACGCCACGGGACTCATGACAACGGCACAGGGCTCTTTACAGAGGCGCCGACAGCTCACAGCGGTGCGGGACTCTTGACAATGGTGCAGGGAAACGGGACAGGGGCCCCAAAGTGGGATTGTCCCACGAATATCGGGACACTTGGGGGGTATGACTTTGATGTATTGTATGGCTGAAAGAAATTCCTTTAGCTTGTATATACTTGTTGAAAACAAAACAATTCATTATTAGCCCCAGCAGCAATAGGGTGGCAGCCAGCAGGTCTCTGGTCAGGGGGGCCATCAAGTCTACCTGGCCTATTTGCACCCAGGGCCATTAGGTCCCATACTGTTGTCTTGGCCACCCTGATGGCTTCCCGTGGCACAGGACTTATGAAATCGGCACAGGACAACGGGAAAAGGGCCCCAAAGCTGGATTTCCCATTAAAATCAGGAAACTTGGAAGGTTCCTTTATTGTATTGTAAGTCTGAAAGAAACTCCTATAGTTTGTATAAACTTGTTGGAAATAAAACAATTCCGATTCATCATTAGCGCCAGCAGCAATAGGATGGCAGCCAGCAGGTCTCTGGTCAGGGGTGCCATCAAGTCTGCCTAATCAGGGACCCCTATTTGCATCCAGGGCCATTAGGTCCCATACTGGTGTCTTAGCCGTCCTGATGGCTTCCCGTGGCACAGGACTCATGACAACGGCACAGGACTCTTTACAGCGGTACTGGTATGCTCACAGCTGCGCGGGACTTATGACAGCGGCGCAGGATAATGGGACAAGAGCCCCAAAGCGGGATTGTCCCATGAACATCGGGACACTTGGGAGGTATGCTTTTATCGTATCGTATTGTATGGATGAAAGAAATTCTTGTATAAAACAATTCATCATTAGCGCCAGCAGGTCTCTGGTCAGGGGTGCCAGCAAGTCCACTTGGTCAGGGACCCTTGTTTGCATCCAGGGCCATTAGGCCCCATACTGGTGTCTTGGCCCTCCTGTCCTGATGGCTTCCCTGGACTCTGTAACTGATACAAGTGTCTTACTGTTTTTCTTTTTCAAAGAGGGCCGGGGTTAATCATAAAGTTCCGGAACTGATTTGTCAAACATTGTCAGTAATGGCTGAGAAGCCTCGGCCATTACGGGGGTCACACTGCTTTCTCACCTACCGTCAAGCTGTGTTCCTTCATTGTGACATTTCCCTTCTCTTATACACTTGTTAATTTCATGTGATTTCTCAAAGACCGACCAGCCTTCTTCTCTGCCTGCCAGGCACAAAAAAAAAAAAACAGCCATTAATAGCCCCTTAAATTTGCAATTAACTTTTTTATTTAGCGTCCATCATAAAAAGCCCCGGCCACGAAAAAAAAGGCTCATTTATTAATTTGCAGGAAGTTAAGACAAAACAGCTCCCCCGCTGCTGGGACAAATTGCGGCCCAGGCTTTTTACTAAGGTGCCCGGACCCGCTGCTCTCTCCCAGCATGCCCCAGGGCTTCAATTAGCTCTCGGCTAGTCTGAAATAAAAACAATTCAGCCCTTTTTTTTCCTCATTAAAACATGAAAGGATTTTTTTTTTTTTTTTTTTAAACAGCGCCGGTAAATTTAACCACTGTGAAGAAGCTGTGCGGCTTGATTGGGGAAGACAATGGCATCAGGCGGATTGAGCTGTTTAGGTCAAAAGAAAAGAAGCATAATGGGAGATTGATTAGGGTTAATAGACTTATTTTTACAGGTCACGCCACACAGAGCCTTGGACTGCCCAGCCTTACGGTTCATATTATTCCTGACCATAAATCAGACCCCTCACAAGTAATTGAGACTTCACTTTCCCTTCAATGACTGGCCACAATCTGCTTTTGTCTTCCCAAATAACAAGGGGGCAGGATAGGAGATTTATTCTAATCTAGGGGACAATCTACTCTATATAAATACAGTTTAAAGAATCTACTGTAATATTAGCCTAAAGGAAATTCAGAGCCATTTTATATTTTTATTTTTTAGGATGCCATTGTTTTTCATGGTGCTGTACAATGTAGAAGTTAGGCCTCTTTCACATTGTGCATTTCCGCACAACCGCAGCACAGCCCTATACATATCTGTGTGCTGAGCGGTGCCACCATTGAATTGCAGTGCAGCGGTGGCACTAACGCTAGCGCCAGGTAGTGCCACGTAGAGGGACGTAGCGTCGGGTGAACGCCGGGCATTGTATGTGAAAACTACATTTAAAGTGGACCAACAACCAGGAGGGATCGGCCAGGGAATCTATAAGATTCCCGGGCTGATCAGATCTCTCCCCGCGGGGCATCCGAAATCGGGACGTCCCGCGGGGTGAAACCCCCCAGGAAGCCCACAATCCTACCTTCTCCCCGTTCCAGCGGCGCATGCGCATCCGCCGCCGCCTCCCGCGCGTCCCTCTAGCAGGGCGCGCTCCCGCGCTGGCCGTTTGTGAATGTAAGAGGGACGCGCGGGAGGCGGCGGCGGACGCGCTCTGCTTGTCCGTTGCTGCCTCCTGCTTGTCCGTCGACGGGGATTGGATGCAGCGGTCACGTGGGAGCGGGGTGAGGTGAGTTTTCGGGGCTTTCTGGGGGGTTTCAAACAGCGGGGCACCCCCGATCGCGGTGGCCCACCGAAGTGGACCAAAACCCAGGATAGTCAAAATCCTGGGTGTTGGTCCACTTTAATAAAGTGACTCTAACAGCTTTATGTAGCGTCACATGTATCACTAGCAGTGGCTCAGCATAAAGCGCCGGCGCTCTAGGTTCAGCAGAGAGAGGTATTACCTTTCGCTCAGTGTCGCTCTCCCATACATTTCAATGGTGTTTTATTTGGTTGTGTTTAAATAGCGTTTTGCTATAGTAAATGTTAACATTTTTGGCTCAAATCATTGTGTGGCCTCACCTGCCCGGCAACCAAACACTTTTATAGTTTTTTTTATTATTATTTATTTATGCAGAATTGTATGTGCAGGTCTGGCATTGCAATGTCATTCCATATGTTTTCGCTCTGGTACTGGTGGATATGTGTTGAGAAACAGACTTTGATCACACAGCGTCTGGCACTATGCTATATCGCCCAGCTTTAGAGCACCGGCCCTGGTTGTGTGTAGTTTTTTGTTGAATACGGGCTTCAGCGCAGAGTGCCGGATGCACTTAACTGGCGCTACCTATTGCTCGCTGCAGCATTGTCCTATTGTTAGATGTTCTCCATTGGCTCTGCAGTGAATCAGGGAGAAGCTTCTACAGCGCCCCCTACAGGCATCACATTTATCAATGCTGGACAGGATAGTACAGCGCCACTTGTCCATCCGTTAAGCTAGGTTATAGCACCCGACACCCACTTACAGCGCTCTAAGCGCCGGTATACTGGCGCGCACATGGCGATATGTGGCACTAGTATTAAATTAGCCTCCACATTTCCTGTCTCCCTGGGAGTGGCAGTACAGGCACCTTAAAGAGGAACTTCCAGAGTGTGAAACCTTTATGAACCCCAGAAACACTCACCCTCTCCTGGAGCCCTCGCGCGTCTGTGCATTCTGGCCGCATCCCTGCTCGCCTTCCCCCTCGGCCAGCCTTGCGGAATGGGCAGTATGGTCAGGCCACGGCTGCAAGGCGGGCAGGGGATGTGGCTGGTGGCACCGCTCAGCTTCCTTCGGCAGGGCTCAGCTGCTTAGCCGTCTAAGCCGCGACCAAGTGAGTGAGCACGCTGCGCTCAGCCAATCAGCGCACCCACTCTCATTCGAGTGAAATGGGGCGACTTGAAGGGTACACACAGCGGGGCATCCCAATTCAGGAGGCCGCCACAGAGAGGAACAACACACAGGAAAGTGAAATTCATGTGTGTTGTTCCTCTTTAAACCGGACCAACACACAAGAAACAGTGCTCCCCAGATTGCTGCACATAAAAATTCATTTACCTTTTTGTAACTCCTGCTGGGATCAACAAAAATGGTGTCCCATGCTGCTGCAGGCCTCCTGCAAAGAGGAAGTTCTGCTGGGTTTCCTGTCACTGTGCATTGTGGCAGTTAAATCCAGGCAGCAGCACATCTGGGATTCTGTGAAAGGAAGCTCCAAAATGGCCTCGACCAGGAGAAAATCAGTTAGGTGGCATTTCAGCTTCGAGTGGATGCAAGAGAGAATGTAAGTGCTGACAATGATTCAATATCATGCATGCAGATGGGGCAAATTAGTTTTGGGGAGTTTTTTGCCAACTGTGCCAGGCTGTTGGTCTGCTTTAAGCGAGCAGGTGGAACTGGAGATAGGAGCTGGGAGGTATAGAGGAATAGATTGGAAAGAGATATGGGAGGCAGGGAGCTGAAGGAATGAGTGGACCCTGGCAAAGGGTTTGGGTAAGGTGCCAGCCCATTTGGCCCAAAAGCAGTGCGGCCCACCAATAATTGGCTCTGTGCTGCCTATGGCTAGTCCGCCCCTGGTTGTATGATGCCCCAAAAAGGAATAGCTACAATTAGCTATGAACTTTGAAAGTTTCTATAGATGTTTATGACCATTATAAATATATGGTAACATAATATGTAAAGCTGAATAAAGACTAATCCATCCAGTTCAGCCTGTTTATCTCCTTCCTGTGGGTCTAGTAGCCATAGCTGGAAATGTTATTACATGTATGGAGGGCATCCCGGCCACTATAGATCTCCTTCCAGTGGTCTAGTAGCCATAGCTGGAAATGTTATTACATGTATGGAGGGCATCCCGGCCACTATAGATCTCCTTCCAGTGGTCTAGTAGCCATAGCTGGAAATGTTATTACATGTATGGAGGGCATCCCGGCCACTATAGATCTCCTTCCAGTGGGTCTAGTAGCCATAGCTGGAAATGTTATTACATGTATGGAGGGCATCCCGGCCACTATAGATCTCCTTCCAGTGGTCTAGTAGCCATAGCTGGAAATGTTATTACATGTATGGAGGGCATCCCGGCCACTATAGATCTCCTTCCAGTGGTCTAGTAGCCATAGCTGGAAATTTTATTACATGCCAGGAAGGCATCCAGGCCACTCTTGAACTCTTTTACTGTATCCTTCATATCTACCTCCTCTGGCAGCGAGTTCCATAGTCTCACTGCTCTTACAGAGAAGAATCCCCTCCAATGTCAGTGGAGAAAGCACCTTTCCTCTAACCTTAGTGGATGCCCTTGGGTTTAGGTTACACTCCGGGGTATAAATAGATTGTGGGACAGATATTTGTATTGATCCCGAATATATTTATACGGGCAGGCTGATTCATGACTAGCGCCAGGTATCGGCAGATGAGCGTCTGTACAGAGGTGCTTAGAGCGACCACTAGTATACGCTGTGATTGGCTATCGGGCGCTGTAACAGAGCGCCTCAGTCGCTGTAGTAACCTGTCCAGCATTGATGAGTGAGCTGTATGTTGGGCAGTCTAACACCAGTACAGCGTTGCAGGGAGCGAAAGGTAGCGCCAGCCCATTGCGACCTACTCTCAGCGACTCACACCATATTCAACAAAAAAACAGACACACACAGCGTTGCCGCTCTGGATCTGGTCGCTATGGCATAGAGCGGCAGACGCTGTGTGATTAAAGTCTGTTCTGTACATGTCCACCTGTAACAAAGCAAAAACACATGGAATTACATTGTTGTAATTGTGACATTGTGACATACTTTAATGCCAGACCTATAATGACAATTCTGCATAAAAATATAAAAAATCCAAAAAGTTTTCAAAAATGACTTTTTCTAAGCCAGGAGAGGTCACACAATTATTTGAGAGAACAAAAAACCCTGTTAAAACAGAAGAAAAGCAACGGCCAATGAAATGTAAGGGAGAGCGACAGGTAATACCTGGCGCTCCGGAAGCCAGAGCGCCGGCGCTATACGCTGAGCTGCCTGTAATGATGAATCGTACGCTACATGGCTCTGTTAGAGTCGCTCACCAGAATCGGCTTCATAAATGTGGTATTGCGTTGCGTTGACCAGACGCTGCCTGCTGCTTACAAGGCACTACCTGCCGCTAGCCCTTGATGAATAAACCCCATAGTTATTAGATCACCCCTCAGTCGTCTCTTTTCCAAACTAAATAAACCTAACTGACAAGAAAAAAAAAAAAAATATATATATATATATATATATATATATATATATATATATTAAAGTGTTTAATGATAATGGTGTAACGCTAGCATTTTAGCTCTAAAAAACCCTCATTCCATAAGTTCCATAAGATAAAAAAAAGCCCCCAAAAAAGAGTCATAAGGCTTTAGAATTAGCATTTTAATGGCTTGGCGGTGCGTTTCGTATAAATGACAGCGTGTTATCGATGGATTATGCAGCCAGCCTTGCCCGGATGTGTGGGGATCTGGTACGCGGTTTTCCTCTTAAACGAGCTGTTTGAAGTTCAGCCACAGTAATCATATAATATCGTTATTTTTGTCAAGCGTTCGGAGGTTTTGGCTGGGAGGCGTGTCGAGCCCGTGCCCGGCAAGCTTAGAGAGCTCTGAGATGTCTCAGGAAGTCCAGTCTCAGCACTTTCTGAAGGCAAGGAACGCATCCAGAGCCCACCTGCATATGTGCGATAAACTCAGGAAAAGATTTTTTCCAATAACTCTGCAATAGAAACCAGAGAAAATATGCAGCTATGCCGAAGAAACTATGGGGACGGGGGGATGGGGGGTCACATCCTGGGATCACATAGGATTTTACATGGTCAGGTTTGGTACACTTTCTGAGAAACATGTCTAGGTTGTACAGCTATTGGCCAACCAGAAGGACTACTATATTCTTTGTCGTGCTTGTTTTGGTCTTTGTGGCCCTACTGGAGAGACTAGTGTAAGGGGTTTGGCAGGTATTAGTATGTTAGTTAGGAAATCACAAGTTAGTTTAGTATTTGGGGTAAAAGGTTTGTTAGATGTATATAGTTAGCTAGCTTTCTACTTGCTAGTGTCATGATACTCTCACCTTGTCGGCCTCGGTCAGCTGCTCGGCCGGCGAGCCCGGGTCCCTGTCGCCTAGCAGACACATCAATTCAATTTAATTTATTGTTCGCCAAGTTCATCGTGAGATGAACAAGGAATTATTTTTGGCATATACACAGTGCAACAAGATATACAGGGGTTCTTACATAGTGCAAGTGATACCATCTAATATAAGCCCTTTGAGCTCGGGCTTATGACGCCTGTCCCTTGTTATGGGTGCGGACAGCCAAAGGAACAAAACTCTCCTAGACCTAGAAGTTCTGCAAGCTGGTACCGCAAGCTGTTTCCTAGATGGTAGATACTGGAATAGGGTATGTCCAGGGTGGGAGGGGTCTCGAAGGATCTTTTCAACCCTTGACATTGTTCTGCGTCTATGTGGGTCCTGCAGGGATGGTAAGGGTGCTCCGATTATTCTTTCTTCTGTGTTGATCGTTTTTTTGAGTCTTTTACACTTGTCTCTTTTAGTTGCTCCGTCAAAGCAGACAGAAAAGGAAAAGCATAGAATGGAACCTGCTAGCGCTGGCTCGGGCGGTGCCGAGCATGTCTTCCGCATCCCCGGCTCGTCTGTCCATGCGAGAGCACGGCTTTCTTAGGTTAGTTTAAAGGCCCAATGAGCTCTAATAATACTGATGGGTGAAATGCCCTAATTATGTATTGGGCAATCAGCCTTATAGTTTGTAGCTGGGCCAATGAGCTCTAGTGTTCCCCAGCCAATCCCGTCCATTTCCCTTCTTTATAGGTGTTCCCAGCTCACTGTCTCACTGCCTGTGATAGCGTGATGCTGGCTGCTATTGTTCCTGTGATTGTTATACTGTTGCCAACCTAGCTTGCCTGACCATTTTATGATGCCAGCCTGGATTCTAGCCTCATCCCATGTACCGCGAAACCTCTGAATACCCAGTTTGACCCTTGGCTTGACCTTTGACCCTTCTGGTGCTTCCCCCTTGGCGCTGTGTTTCATGAGGACTAATTATTTCGTGTATGACCCCGGCTTACCCAACGTCGCCCAGTCTTGCCTCGGGTTCATCCGTCTTCACCCCTGTAAGTTTATTACAATCATTGAGCTACCAAGTCCTGGGGGCAACCGTGTCCAGTAGTTTAAAGCGCCTGGGCGAATGGGGGCTTGTCTATAGGTGAAGCTAGCAGGGGGTTGTCAACTCACTAAGAAGGCAGGTTTCTTCAGGGTTTGACAGCTAGTTTTAGCGTGGGCACGCGCCCGGCTAGAGGGATAGTGAAGTGACCTGAGGGGTTTCACACAGCGGGGCATCACGATTTTGGATGGCCTGGGGGGAATCGATCGCCCATGAATCTTGCAGATCCGTTCATGCTGGGTTTTGGTCCACTTTAAGCTGCAACTCGTCTGTGTGTGGGTTTATCGGCCGACCGTGACAGAGATGTTGGATTACCGTGAAAGTTAACTGTGGTTGCTGCTGTCTAACCCCCTAATATTTGGATTACATACAGGAGAGTGAAAATCTGGAGTGTTGTTCCTCTTTATAGCGGAATAAAATCCAAGATTTTGATTATCCCGGGCTTTGTTCTGTGCCCCGGAGGATCCAAATCGGGTGAACCCCCCAGTTCACCTGTAAGAGCTTACATTTCCCCAGTCCAATGGTGCATGCAGAGGCTCTATAGGTTAGCTTGGTTTACTGTCCTTTGGAACCAGAACCCTCCCTGGCTCCGGCTGTGTCCCAATTTGGGATGCTCCACTGTGTGAACTCCCCAGTAAAACCTACCTGATCCCCAATCCAACAGCGCATGTGCGGGTTGCGGACACACTTTAGCTTACCTTTAGCCAGGCGCACACTAGGCATCTGCGGGGATGCAGCCATCGGTGCGCTTGGCTGCATTCGGCTCTTACCTCATTCTTAGCCGAAAGGGCTGAGAAAACTTGGCAAAATGAGGCTTAGCAGAGAGCAGGACATGTCGGAGCCTATAAATGCCATGCTGGAAGTGAGGAAGTGATCGCACCACTCAGATCAGTTGGTGAGAATATAAGAGACAGTCACGCCGTAGCTTGTTGTGCAGCTTACCTGATACATATACTGCACTGATCAATGTGCAGGAGACAAGGCCTGAGACAGATCTGACACTAGCATCTGTAAAGACCAGGCTCATAGATGAGTATCAGCAAAGAAAAGAACCTACACATGACTCCACAGAAACTGACTCCAGAACAGCTCTTATGCCACAACCAGGGACCCGAAACCATTTTACTGCTTGCACCTATCACACCCAATAAATTGTACTGTGCATTGTGCTTGTGTATAAGTTGCCTAGAATGTGTAAAAGCAAAATTATCCCCATAACAAAACGTATTCCTCCAAAAAAACAAGCTGGAACCTTAACAGTAAAGATCCTTTCACAGAGACGTTAGTAAATCCAGAGCAGTGAAGACTCTTGGGAGAGTCCGGGGACATTGATGACCATGGGTGCATGGCAACAGATGGTGTAACCCTCATCCTATTCTCTCCATCAAAGCCTCAGATACAATTTTATGTGACCCCCACTGCTCCACCACAATGGCTGCTCGGGGACCTGTGTAGAACTGATGGTCAGTAAAAGGCAAAATAGAGTGGGGGGTTGTTGGTCCCTTTAGGAGGCCTTTTGTGTACCACTTCACTTGCTGTCTATTAAAAGGTATGAAGATCTCTCTTATTGGACGTTTTTTTTACAAGTGCGACAACTAGTAAAATCCCCTGGAGATGGTCCTCCTGACAAAAATGTCGCCTGCTTTGTGTTTAAATGAAGAACAACAAAGGATCTGTGAAATTGCAGGAATTTTAACCTAAATAATACGGGTTCGGGGGCCACACAAGCGACAATGTCATAAAATAAATCGCTATTTTGACGACTCTCCTGAGATTGAAACCTAATGCATGGCGGGGTGCAGGGGGGCTTTAAGAGGAATGTCTCTTGTTAAAGGCAGAAGAATTTTTAGGAGTCATGTTCTTTACTTGCAATTAGAATTAAAATGGAACAACCGCCCCCCCCCCCCAGAATCTATTGGTGGTCTTCCTCTTTAAGGGGCATCCCGAATTGGGATTCCTGCTGTCTAAAAACCTGGGGGTCACTCGATCTACTCACCTTCTCCCTGAGCCTATGCTGGGTCTCCGTGCTGCAGCAATCCTACTATCAGGGCAGTCGTCAGCACTGGGCGGGTGCCGGGGCCCCTGCAACTTGGGAGGGCCCCACCAGAACTAAGAAATGTCAGCCAGGGGACGAATGGCCGCTGGGAGCCTTTCTTTCTGTTAGTCTTTCTATTCCCTGATTCTTTTTATTTATTCTTTTCTCTTTCTTTCCATTTATTCTTTGCTTCTTTCTTTCATTTGTTCTTTCTGCCATCCTTTTTCTTTCTTTCTTTCTTTCTTTCTTTCTTTCTTTCTTTCTTTCTTTCTTTCTTTCTTTATTACTTTTATTATGTCTGTCAGTCCTTCTCTGCTTTGTTTTTTTTCTTGTATCCTTTTCTTTTTTCCGTCTTTCCATCTTTTCTTTGTTACTTTCTTTCATCTGTTTGTTCCGCCATTCGCTTTCTTGCTTTCCTTCTAATATTATTTTTTCTGTCAATTCTTCTCTTTCTTTTTTTCTGTCAATCTTCTTTTCTTTCTTTCCTTTCATCTCTTTTTTTTACCTTTCTTTCTCTTTCCTGCTTTTTCTGTCATTCGTTTTATTCCTTCTTTGTTTCATTTTGTTTGTTTCTTTGTTGTCATTCATTCTATGCGTTTTTTTTCTTTCTTTGTCATTCACATACCTACCAGCTTTTCAGGGTGGGAAAGAGGGACAATTATTAAATTAGGCCACGCCCCCTCATTGAGGGATAGATAGGGTGTAACAGTTACAACAAGAGAAACATTTTGAATAGGAAAATGAATCATTTATTGCTGCAGATCTGCATGTTACACCTCAAAGAGGGACAAATGAGAACAATGAGAAACATAGGGGCATGGACTGAAAAGAGGGACAGTCCCTCCAAATCAGGGACACTTGGGAGGTATGCATTCATTCAATGCTTTTGTTTTTTCTTTGTGTCTTTTCATTTATTTATTTTTTAAATATTTATTTATTTCCAACTATTCCATCTTTTTTTGTCATTCATTTTCTCTCTTTCCTTCTATTCTTTTATCTTTATTTCTTTTCCTTTCTCTCATTCCCTCTATACATTGTCATTCCTACATTGTCATTTTTATTCTATACATTGTCATTCCTTATATACATTGTCATTTTTATTCTATACATTGTCATTCCTTATATACATTGTCATTCCTACATTTGCCCTTATTCATCAAGCGATAGCGCCAGGTAGTGTCTGAAGAGCGCCAGGTAGCGGCAGCTAACGGCGACTACCGACTCAAGTACGCCCGGCGGCGGTCACAATGACGCATTTATCAAGCAAAATGAGGCTAGCGCCGGCGAGAGCGACGGCTAGCGCGGCATTCATCATGAAGCCGCCTGGACCGAACAGCGCCGCTGCAAATTCCCTCACAGCGCCAGGTATGAGCTGTCGCTCCCTGGCGATGTCCAATGCATTTCAATGGAGCAATCTATAATTATTCATAATTAATTGGTATTAATTTTTTTTTTTTTTTTTTAATGTCAAAAAATCGGAGACCACTTCTGCAATGTTAGGATTTATTTTTAAGTAAAAAAAAAATTTTAAAAAAATTTGTGCAGAATTGATCAAACAGGTCTGAGATTAATGTATTCATATTACAAAATGATTCTAAAAACATGTATAATGTTAAATTCAAAAAATATGGTTGTTTAGGGGTTAAAAACTAGTTAATACACATCGACGCCAGCGCTCTGGGGTTTAAACAAGGAATGGACAGCGACAGCACATTCGGAGCGTGATTTGTTAATGAATATGAAGCTAGCCGTTCGCTCTGGCCATTCGTTTTCAGGCGCTCACATACAACGCTGGACCTGTGAAACAGCGACCCCCCAGCCCGTATTCAACATTACCGCACACCGACTGAGTCGCTGTCATCAAGCTAACGCCGGCCAAGCACAGCGAATACTGGCTGGCGCTGAAAAAATCACGCTACAGTCGCTCATCTGTCGCTACCTGGCGCTATTAATGAATCGGCCTCCCCGTCATTTTTATTCTATACATTGTCATTCCCTCTATACATTGTCATTCCTACATTGTCATTTTTATTCTATACATTGTCATTCCCTCTATACATTGTCATTCCTACATTGTCATTTTTATTCTATACATTGTCATTCCTTCTATACATTGTCATTCCTTCTATACATTGTCATTCCTTCTATACATTGTCATTCCTTCTATACATTGTCATTCCTTCTATTATTATTTTCCTTTCTATTCTATAGGAGTATTCACCATACACGCAACTTTATCACAAACTATAGAGTAATATAACACACTGCAAGGGGCCCATTAAGAATCTATCGCCCAAGGGCCCGCATAAACCTGGAGCCAGTCCTGCCTGCTATACCTTTAGATGGGGCATGAAGCTATGGCAGGCATTTCTGAATGGCTGGTATGGGCACGCCACAGCTAGATGCAATCAGGGATGCGGCCAGTGGCACTCGCTCCATTCAGATTTTCTTGTTGCACTGACCCCAGAGCTGCAAATAAAATCTGAATAAATTTGTGCTGTGTGAAAGAGGGAAATGTGATTTTCTTTTCTTGGGGGGGGGGGGGGGCGATGCCTGGGGGATACACACAGCGGGGCACCCCAAATCAGGACGTCCCAGACAGGGGCGACAAAATACAAAAAATCTTTGGTTTTGTTTCTATTTAAAGGTAAACTCCCTTTATCTCAGGTTCTTAGTATTCTGCTTTATTGTTTTCCTCTTTTGGAATGTTAAATAGTCCTTTGTGTTAGGATTGTGCCCCTATACCCGAGATTTACTTATCAGCATGCTTACGTCTTTCTCATAATCCTGGGACTCTGTTTTGCTACAGTGGGAGTGGTTCTCATGGCCCTGAATTCTTCCAATATAACAGGTGAGCTCATCAGCAGTCTGAGGCCCTTATTTAACAAGGGATAGCGCCAGGTAGCGAATGGTGAGCGAACGGTAATGACGGTCACCGCCACGAGTACGCCGGCTCCCCACCACAATCACACATTTATCAAGCCGATCCTGCTTAGCGACTGAGATAGCGCCATATAGCCACTCATTCATCATTATTCCAGCCTCAGCCCACAGAGCCAGCGAGCGACCTTGAACAGCGACAGGTATGACCTCTCGCTACCTGGCGCTCTCCAATGCATTTCAATGGAACAATCTTTAAATATTCATAATTAATTGCTATTAATGTTTTTTTTTTTTTTTTTTTTTAACGTGGACCAACACCCAGGGGTGATCGGCCCGGAAATCTATAAGATTCCTGGGCCGATCACCTCCCACCCCGCGGGACATCCGAGATCGGGATGTCCCGCGGGGTGAAACCCCCCAGAAACCCCAAAAAGATCTTACCTGATCCGCCGCCGCTTCTGCCGCCGCCTCCGCCGCCTCCCGCGCGCCCCTCCAGACGTGCGCGCGCCCGCGCCGGCCCTCTGTGAATGGCCGGCAGGGGCGCACGCGCGCCGAGAGTGACGCATGGGAGGCGGCGGCGGCGGAAGCGGCGTGGACGTTCCTGTCCCCCGCCTGGACGTTGGCGGGGATTGGCTGCGGCGTTCACGTGGGAGCGGGGAGAGGTGAGTTTTTTGGGGTTTCTGGGTGCTCCGCCGAAGTGGACCAAAACCCAGGATAGTCAAAATCCTGGGTGTTGGTCCACTTTAAATGTCAAAAATTCTGTGACCACTTCTGCAATGTTAGATATTTTTTTTAAGGTTAAAAAAAAATAAAAAAAAATTTGTGCAGAATTGATATTACAGGTCTGATATTAATGTATTCATTTTACAAAAGGTTTAAAATTTTTTTTTTTTTTTTTTTCAAAAAATATGGTTGTTTGGGGGTTAAAAAACTACTTTTAACCCATCACCGCCAGTGCTCTGGGGTTTAAACATGCATTTTACAGCGCGAGAATTTTTTGAGCGTGATTTGTTAATGAATATGCTGGGAGCCGTTCGCTATGGCCATTCGCTGTCATGCGCTCCCATACAGCGCGGAACCTGTCAAACAGCGACTCCTAACCCCGTATTCAACATTACCGCACACCGACTGAGTCGCTGTCAACAGCCGAACAACGGCCAAGCACAGCGAATACTAGCGGGCGCTGTGAAAATAACGCTCATCTGTCGCTGCCTGGCGCTATTAATGAATCGGCCTCTAAGCAGCATAATGACCTCTCTAGGTGAGAACCCAGCCAGAAACCCTTTAGTTACTGGATTACAAGATTGTGAGTCATTGAAGACATCATTTTAGCACACCATAATGGAAACTTTAAAAAATGCCATTGAAAGTGGAATTTTGCAGAATCAGTAGAGCAGGGGGTCCCAATATTTTTTCATCAAGTACCACTTTCCATTTCTAAATGATCTTAGGTACCTCCTGGGTGGTACTTTTGGACTATTAGTCATCTAACACCATTTCAAAAACAAAACCATTTATAGTGGCCCAATCACCAGCCTTAGGGTTGGGATACCTTGCTATGTGCCACCCCGGGAATCGTCCTCAAAACTCGTTGTTGGTGCCATGGCAGCCCAGACCCATGGGTGAGGTGCACTTCCAAGTCCAGCTATTCAGATGAATGGCTGGGCGCAGACTGCAGCTCCCCTTTCGCTATGCTGGAGCTCTGTAAGCAAACAGGGCCATAAGTCGTGCAATAATATGCACAGCATACAGCGCTGATTGGAACAAGGGCCCTCTCATGCGCTGTGGGACCACCGGAAAGGTGAGTTTTTACAGTGATCGGAGGGGTTTCACATATCAAGATGCCCAGGTAAGAGAAACAATCAACAGGATAGTGAAATTGTGATTGGTCCACTGGCACAACTGTTTTCATCACATTTTCGAAACTTTTTTTTCTTTATGAAGCAAATCAGGCTTGGGTGAAGTATAGGTGGCAGCGGATTGGGTTGGGGTCAGTCTGGTGCTTCACCGAGTTCCACCTGATAGGATCTCCCGTACCACCAGTAGCAGGGACAATCAATTTCGGAAACATACCTTCCAAGTGTCCCTGATTTGGAGGGGCTGTCCCTCTTTTGAGCCCTTGTCCCTCATTGTTCTCCTTTGTCTCTCTTTGAGGTCTGCATCAATACATTATTTATTTGCCTATTTAAAATGTTTCTATTGTTTGAACTGTTACAACCTATCTCCTATCCATCAATCAATGAGGGGGGCATGGCCTAACTTAAAATGTCCCTCTGTCCCATCCTGAAAAGTTGATAGGTATGCGGAAGCCCTCCGGGCGCATAGTCCCTAGTATCTGGGATTTCAGTACTCCCAACGTGGTAACAGTTTTTTATTTTATTTTAAAACTGTATTTTTTTAATGGTTTGTGAACTGGTCAGGGTCCAAGGGACCCCTATACACATACCTTCCAACTTTTCGGGGTGGGAAAGGGGGGGGCAATATGTAAATTAAGCCACACACCCCTCATTGAGGGATGGATAGGACATAGCTTGTAACAGATACAACAATATAAACACTTTGAATATGCAAAGTAATCATTTATTATTGCAGATCTGCATGTTACGCCTCAAAGAAGGACAAATGGGAACAATGAGAGAAAGGGGGACATAGACTCAAAAGAGGGACAGACCCTCCAAATGAGGGAGGTATGGATACCAGTTCACAGTATAGTGATGGTCGGCATGCCACCATCGATGGGTGGCATGGCGGATAATTTAAACCCCATCTTGTCGGTGTCTCGGATGGGCTGAATCGCCAAGAACCGGGTTGAATCTAGCTTGGGCCTGGATCCGAAGGCCATCACTAACCATCAGTCCTGTGCTGCTAGAAGCTCTGCTCTCTGCCAAGCCTGTGTAACCCTTGCCTTGCTGCTGCCAACCTCATCTCTGCCAAGCCTGTGTAACCCTTGCCTTGCTGCTGCCAACCTCGTCTCTGCCAAGCCTGTGTAACCCTTGTCTTGCTGCTGCCAACCTCGTCTCTGCCAAGCCTGTGTAACCCTTGCCTTGCTGCTGCCAACCTCGTCTCTGCCAAGCCTGTGTAACCCTTGCCTTGCTGCTGCCAACCTCGTCTCTGCCAAGCCTGTGTAACCCTTGCCTTGCTGATGCCGACCTCGTCTCTGCCAAGCCTGTGTAACCCTTGCCTTGCTGATGCCGACCTCGTCTCTGCCAAGCCTGTGTAACCCTTGCTTTGCTGTTGCTGCCCACTGCCTGTCTGACTATGTCCCTGCCAAGTCTGTGTAACTATTGCCTTACCTTTGCTGACCGCTACCTGTCTGACCATGTGTCTGCCAAGCCTTGCTGTTAATCAGGGGTGTACATACCATAGAGCAGGGGTACTTAACCCCTTCTTGTAAAGGTCCATTTACAGGCATCCAGTGAGGGGTGAAGGTCCAGGCAGGGCACAGTCACGGGGGTTGGATAGTTAGAAATCAGCGCACTGGATGGGGGGGTTATTGATACCACAGGAAAAACTAAAAATGGCTGCTTGCCCCCCTCCCCTAGAACATGACACACTGCTTTTAACCCCTCTGTGCAGGTCATGTACAGGGGTGAAGTAGGGCCAAACATTTTACCGGCAATAAGGTCTGGTAAGAAGGATGGCTAGATAGAGATCAGGGGAGAGAGAAGAATGGGAGAGGAGCTGTAAAAGCTGGGGAGCGGGGGATATATGGTCAGAGCAGATAGAAAGAGTAATGGACTGGCAAAGCTGGGAGGCCAGGCATTGGATGGGAAAAATTGGGGGCACAGGAATAGATGGGGTGGGGATGGATGGGGTAGAGATTGCGGGACAGGTATGGATGGGACTGAGCTATGGCGGGGGGGGGGGGGGGCAAGATTTAATGGGGCAAATGGATCAAGAAACACATTTTGTGTGTACCTTGCAATTTCACTTCTCGTCTGTGCAGAAATGTATATTGTAATGCTAGGTGCCAAGGAGTTATGACACTGGCAGGGAGACTAAGCACCACATCACCGATCATATAAAGGGGGCAGCTCTGAGCACAGCAACACAGAAGCAACTGAGTACAGGGTTGTCCAGGGGTCCGGAAATCGGGTGCCAAGGTCCGCAATCGCCGCCTCGGTCCGCCAGTTGAGTATCGCTGCCATAGAGGAACGTAGGAGAAGCTGTAGGTTCTGCAGGGTGGCACTAAGATGCCAATGCACTGTTTACACCTGATACTCTGAGCACTCGGTGGAGAACTGGGAAAAAGTAGACCCAGAAACGGAGGACCCAGGCCACACTGCTTACAACTCGGACCACAGATCTTGTTTGTGTGAACCCCCAGGACCATTCAAAGTTTTATTACGATCCCCGCTCCCACGGCACATGCACAGCCTTTTCTGCAATCAGCATTGTTTGTGGTACAAATTAATGCATGGCAAACAATGATGAATTAATTTACCTGGGTGCCTACCCCTGCCCGCTACCTCTAGCTGTGCACAAACTGCCTGATGTAGAGATAAGGTCATGTCAACCGTCATTCTTGAGATCAGCCAATTGGCAAACTCAAAAATTCCAGCCAGCCGCATCCTCCGAGGTACTTGGGCGAGTGCACAGGGAGGGATATTTGGGGTGTTGTGCCTCTTTAAAGTGGACTATCCTGGGTTTTGGTCCTTGGGTTTGGTGAAACCCCCAAGGTCACCCGAACAAACTCACCTCTTCTCGGTCCTACAACACATTCGCAGCCAGCAGTTGGTCTGCTGCGAGCACCAGGGGCCAAAGCTGTAGGTTCTGCAGGGTGGAACTAAGATGCCAACGCACTGTGCACACCTGGCACTCTGAGCATAGAGCACTCAGTAGAGCACTGGGAAAAGAATGGACCCAGAAATGGACCCGGTGCCTGCATCGGCCTTCACAAATGCCTGGCGCGGGCATGCATCTTGCTAGAGGGATAGCGGGGATGCGGCCGATGCTTGAGCATGTGTTGTTGGACCGGGAAAGAAGGTGAGACGCTCCCACGGCACATGCACAGCATTTTCTGCAATCAGCATTGCTTGCTGTACATATTAACAACAATGCTGAATGAATTGACCTGGGGGGATGTCGCCATATGAACTTGCACTATGAGACCGAGTTAAAGTGGACTGAAACCCAGCAGGATTGGCCCAGGAATCTTATAGATCCATTCCTTCCCCGAAGTGAAACCCCACAGGTCGGCCGCTACACCTTAATCCCAGTCCAATGGCGCATGCGCAGGCGCATCCCCACTATCCCTCTAGCAGGGTGCGTTCCTGCGCCAGCCATTTGTGAATGGCCGGCGCGGGCGTGCTCTCTGTTAGAGGGAAGCGTGAGATGTGTCCACCAGCGCGTTCGGAGCCACTGAGCTTAGACGTCGGGTTAGACGTTGCGCATGTGCCTTAGGACCGCGGTGAGGTGAGTTGAAGCTGGTGATCTGGGGGGTTCACATAGCGGGGCAACCCCGATCGGGGTGCCCCGGGGGAGTGGACTAAAATCCAGGATAGTTAAAATCCTGGGTTTTGGCCCCCTTTAGGATTCAGTGGTGGTCCCAGGGGTTTCACACAGTGGGGCTTTCAAATTTGGAGTGTTTTTTACATCCTGGACTCTTTTTGACTCTAGGGCCGAGTGTCATGGGGGGACCTTTTTTTGGGGGCCCACTATGACTTTGGGCCCCTATGAAACCTATGTACACCCCTGTTATTGCTGACCTTATCTCTGCTAGGTTCAGATTTCCAATCTGTCCGCCCGACAAGTAGTGCCATGTATCTGCCTTTGCTCTCAAAATCACCGCCATCTCAGGTCGACCCCCAGCCTTGCCATCTGCTGCCAGGCTTGGGGCCCCTGGTTTCGGACAGCAGCCATTGAGCGGGCCCTTGTACAGCCTGCTTAGGCGCCAGCTTCGGGAACGCTCCTGCAACCGACTCGGCGGCTGCAGCCTGAAATATGTGACCATTGAATGTATAGCAGTACCTTGGTGGCCTGTTACAGGAACCTTTCTGTTTTACCAGCATGGAGCACTTTCTCTAGTTGGTTTTACATTCGCTTTGCAGTGATTACTAATTAATGCTGCTTTATTAAAAGACAAAACACACCTATAAAAGCAAAGAAAGCTCATACATATTTCAGTGGGCTCTACTCCTTAGCAGCAGCTATAAAAACAATGGTATTCACAAGTCCTCATAAAGCTGCTTTTTGTAGAAATGGAGGCAGAAGTCTGGTGCCTCAGCGGTGGTAACTTTTTCCTGAGACTGCTGATAGAGAAATGTTCATTTAGGGGTTTTGTTCATCAAGCAGGTTGTGCCTCGTAGCGGCAGGCAGCGTCTGGTGAACGCTGGGCACTGTACGCAAAACCATATTTATGAAAGCGAATCTGGTGAGCGCCTCTAACAGCGCCATGGAGCGTACGATTCATCATTACAGGTGGCTCAGCGTATAGCACCGGCGCTCTAGCTTCCAGAGCGCCAGGTATTACCTGCCGCTACCTGACGCTCTCCCATACATTTCAATGGACATTCTGTTTAAACAGGTTTTTTTGTTTTTAATTTTTTTTTTCTCTCAAATGATTGTGTCGCCTCTCCCGGCCTAGAAAAAGTCATTTTTGAAAACATTTTAGATTTTTTATATTTATATGCAGAATTGTCATTACAGGTCTGGCATTAAAGTATTAATGTCACAATGTTACAACAATGGGCGCAGGGCCGGGATGGAGATGGTATGTGCGCTGGTGTAGATCGGATCTGCTTGGCAACCTGCGGACGCGCCCCTTTGCATCAGAGCTGTAGCTGCGCCCGAGGCCAGTGCCTCATTCGCCTCATGGCTGCTACAGCTCTGCCCCCGGGCATCCAAAATCGGGATGATCTGCTGTGTGAAACCCCCCAGGTCGCCCCATACAATTACTTTCTTTCCCGGTCCAATGGCACATGTGCGAGCTCCATCCCCGCTATCCCTCTAGCAGGGCGCTTGCCCGCACCAGGCATTTGTGAATGGGGGATGAGGGCGCCAAAGCGCTCGGGCCGCTGGCCTTGGATGAATCCTTAGGCGATGGCTCCGAGTGCGCTGATTGAATGAGAGGCCGCGCATGCGCCATGGGACCAGGAAGAGGTGAGTTGGCATCTGTGTTCTGGGGGGTTTCACACAGCAGGGGCAGCCCCGATCGGGGTGCCCTGGGGGAACGGGCCAAAACGGTAATAATAAATCGAAAGAAAGGCGAACAACCAAGATTTGAGATGCAAAATAGTATAGGAAATTTAATAGGGGATAATTTTCACACGTGCTCAATATACATAGAACAGTGCAATTGTACATAAGTGTTGGATATACAATGTAGTAAGTATAAGTGTAAGTATAATGACCGCTAGGTGGCGCATGATTTGTTGCCAGCATACATTGTGTACATTGTGTACATACACATACGTTCAATTGAACAGAAAAGGCTTAGAACAAAGATATAAGCAAATCAGCATAATAACTCATATGTTGTACAGGTAATGTGTACCCCTAAGTTCCAAATGCTATCAGAAATCGGCATATCAAATCAGTAATGCAGTTTGGAGTGAGTAAAACAGAAAAAGAGTCTTACAAGCAGCGCCAAGTGGATGTAAACCCTCAACGTTTCGGTTGCATGGGCCTTTGTCAAGAGGGAGCGGGACCAAAACGCCAGCATAGTCAAAATCCTACGTTTTGGTCCACTTTAAACCTCAAAGAGGGACAGAGGAGAACAATGAAGGACTCAATAGATGGACAGTCCCTCCAAATCAGGGACACTTGGGATAATAGGGTGGATATTCCTGGAGGCGTCTGCAACATGGAAAATGATTTAGCTTTTCTGGATAGATGGTCAAAACTGTGGAAACTAGAGTTTAATGTCTCCTGCACTTGGGTAGAAGGAATCCCGGTTCTGAGCACCGTATGGGCAGTACTGTGTTAGCCAGGACCTCGGAGGAGAGAGATTTAGGGATACTGATTACTGATAGCTGCAAGATGAGTGGACAGTGTAGCCAGGCAGTGGGAAAAGCAAGCAGGATGCTCGGCTGCATAGCTCGAGGCATCACCAGTAGGAAGAGGGAGGTTGTGATGCCGCTGTATAGAGCCCTGGTGAGGCCACAGCTAGAATACTGTGTGCAGTTCTGGAGACCTCCCCTGCAAAAAGACATTATTCAAATAGAACGGGTCCAAAGGACGGCAACAAAAATGGTGGAAGGACTTAAACTTAAATCTTATCAGGAGAGACTTAAAGAACTTAATCTGTACAGTCTGGAGGAAAGAAGGGAGAGGGGGGACATGATGGAGACCTTTATATATGTGACAGGAGGGAATAAGGTGACGGACAAGGTGAGAGAGCACGCCACCACCTCTCGCGCGTCCCTCTTACAGGGAGCGCACCCGCGCCGACCATTCACAAATGACTGGCGCAGATGCGCGCCCTGCTAGAGGGATGATCGAGAGGCGGCGGCGGCCTGCGCATGCGCCGTTGGAACGAGGAACAGGTAGGATTTGCGGGCATCCTGGAGGTTTTCACAAAGCGGGGCACCCCCGATCGGGGTGCCCCGCAGGCAGGGAGCTGATCAGCATCGGGTGTTGGTCCACTTTAACGTGGACCAAGACCCAGGATTTTCACTATCCTGAGTTTTTGGCCACTTCTGCGGGGCACCCCGATCGGTATGCACGTCCAAGCGGTGTCCAACCACAGCGGCTCACCCGGCCCTTTACAGAGCAGGGCAGTTGGAGTGTCTCTTATTGTTAGTCATATTATGTTATTATTTCAAAATAATTTTAACCTTCTAACTAGGACCTGACTAAATTGTAAGGAAACTATTTAAAGCGGTCCTTCAGTCTGAATAAGAGCGTATCTTATATGTTTCCCCCACCCTGTACATACAGATGGCTCACATTAATCCGGACCTTCACCCTGAATAAGAGCCTATCTTATATGTTTCCCCCACCCTGTACATACAGATTGCTCACATTAATCCGGACCTTCACCCTGAATAAGAGCCTATCTTATATGTTTCCCCCACCCTGTACATACAGATGGCTCACATTAATCCGGACCTTCACCCCGAATAAGAGCCTATCTTATATGTTTCCCCCACCCTGTACATACAGATGGCTCACATTAATCCGGACCTTCACCCCGAATAAGAGCCTATCTTATATGTTTCCCCCACCCTGTACATACAGATGGCTCACATTAATTCGGACCTTCACCCTGAATAAGAGCCTGCATCTACTGCATGTTATGAGCCTTTAAAGATCCAAGATGGCGGCTCATGGAACATCAGGCAGCCTGCAAACAGGAAGTGCCTTCTGACTGTGCTGCTCTGCATTCTGGGACTGCTGACCTTTTCCTGACCCCAGATCTGCTCTGTCTGAGCAAAGCACAGCTATAACCCGCCCCCTGTACTTCATCCCACTCTCCTCTCCTCACTAAGTGTGATGCTTCTGAGTCAAGATGGCGGCGCCCGTATCCTAAAGTCCCGAACAGAGTTGCAGCCCAGTGGGGGAGAGAATAAGAAGTAAGTGATTAAAAACTTATAATATATTAATTTTAGATGATGGGGAATCATTTTTTTAAGGGTTTGGGCTTTTCAATAAATCATGGTGAAGGTCCGGTTTAAAGCGGTCCTTCATTCTGAATAAGAGTCTATCTTATATGTTTCCCACACCCTGTACATACAGATTGCCCGCATTAAAAATCATCCTACCTGCATCTACTGCATGTTATGAGTCTTTAAACATCCAAGATGGCGGCTCATGGAGCATCAGGCAGCCTGCAAAGAGGAAGTGCCTTCTGACTGTGCTGCTCTGCATTCTGGGATTGCTGACCTTTTCCTGACCCCAGCTCTGCTCTGTCTGAGCAAAGCACAGCTATAACCCACCCCCCTGTACCAGAATCTATAAGATCCAATCCCTCCCTGCGGGGCATCCAAAATCGAGATGCCCCGCTGTGTGAAACCCCTCAGGACGCCCACAAACCTTACCTGACTCCTGGTCCTACGGCGCATGCGGGGGCCGCGGCCACATCTCGCACTTCTCTCTAGCGGGCGCGCTCCCTGTTAGAGGGAAGCGTGAGATGCGGGCGCACATGTGCTCGGAGCCACTGAGGTTAGACGCGGCTTTGACGCGCATACCTCTGCGGCTCCGAGAGCGCTGATTGGAAGAGCGGGCGCGCATGCGCCGATCGGGGTGCCCCAGGGAAGTGGACCAAAACCCAGGATAGTCAAAATCCTGGGTGTTGGTCCACTTTAAGCCTTCATCTAAGGCGAGCAGATCTGAGCGCGCCGGCGGCTGCATCCCCCACAGGGAGCGTGCCTGCGTCAGCCATTCAAAAAGTGCCTGGCGCGGACATGCGCTCTGCTAATTGATAGTGGGGATGCGGCCGCTGCTCGCATATGCGTCCTTGGACTGGGAAAGAAGGTGCGACCTGGGAGGTTCCACACAGCGGGGCATCCCGATTTTGGATGCCCTGGGGGAAGGGAATCAGTCGGCCCCGGAATCTAAGACTGGTTTTCCCCTGGGGCATCCAAGGTCAGGATGCCCTGAGGTGTGTTACAGCAGAACTCACCGTTTCCGGGTCTCTCTCAGAATGTAAACAATTGGGCGCAAGAGCAACCGCATCCTCAGAATCTCTGGGCTGTGTCTGCCCGCGCCTGGGGATGCCGCCCCTGGGGATGCGGCCACTTTTGCACCCAATTGCCGAGCCTTAAATACTGAATTGGGATGCCCCACTGAGTGAAACCCCCAAGAACGCCCTGTAAAACTCACCTCATCTCAGTCCAATGGAGCATGGGCAGGCTCTCTTCCAGTCTGAGTCGTTTGCTGTGATTATGTCCTTTGGCAAACGGCTCTGATGTTCTTCAATGGGGAGCAAGAACGGCTGCATCCCCAGAGTCACGCTCCCGTCCCAGCCGATCTGAATGGCTGTGGCGGGTACACGTGCACAGCCTAAAGATGCAGGGGATGCGTCCGCTCACACTTCTCATTGTTAAAGTGGACCAACACCCAGGATTTTGACTATCCTGGGTTTTGGTCCACTTCGGCGGGGCACCCCGATCGGGGGTGCCCCGCTGTGTGAAACCCCCCAGAAACCCCAAAAAACTCACCTCGCAACGCTCCCACGTGAACGCCGCAGCCAATCCCCACCAACGTCCAGGCGGGGGACAGGAACGTCAAAGCTGCTTCCGCCGCCGCCGCCTCCCGCGCGTCACTCTCGGTGCGCGCGCGCCCCCGCCGGCCATTCACAGAGGGCCGGCGCGGGCGCGCGCACGTCTGGAGGGGCGCGCGGGAGGCGGCGGAAGCGGCGGCGGATCAGGTAAGATGTTTTTGGGGTTTCTGGGGGGTTTCACCCCGCGGGACATCCCGATCTCGGATGTCCCGCGAGGTGGGAGGTGATCGGCCCGGGAATCTTATAGATTTCCGGGCCGATCACCCCTGGGTGTTGGTCCACTTTAAAGAGGAACAACAAGGTGTTCTACATTTGGGCAATTTTTACTTACCCTGCCAGGGCATCCATCTTCTGGGTCCCTCGGATTCCAGACGACCTCCCAACGGGCGACACCATCTTGCATCCCATCAGGCATTGCGCAGTGCGCAGTGGGATGCAAGGGAGCCCAGACATAGCGGCGCGGGAAGAGACTGGCTAAAGCTGTGCTGTCAAGCAGAGACTGTTAAGGCAGCTTCGGGGACAGAATCAGGCCTTGAAGCAGCCAGATGTTGCAACATCAGGCAGTGGCGACATCCAAAAATGTAAGCAGGGCCCTATGAATTGGGGTTGGTCACATTTAACTTTAGGCCCTCTTTAAAGTGGTCCAAAACCCACCATGGAGTCTATGAGACTCCAGGGCGGGCATACTTGCTCCCCTCGGGGCATCCAGATTTTATTGCGGAGTGGCACGCACTAAGAGCATAAGCAGGGGGAAGGGTTGGGGTGCCATATAACTGTGGCTCTATCATCTATCTACCTGTGCACCAGGCCTCCCTGGATGGCTGGGCGTGGGAGCATGCACAGCTGTAGGGATGCCGGGGATGTGGCCTACGATCACAGCAAGGGACCTCTGGAAAGTTAAGGGGGTTTGTGGTTGATCTGTGTGGGGGGAATTTTCTCACAGTGGGGCATCCCTAATCGATGATGATGGGTCCACTTTAAGGTTATAGCTTTTATGCAGTAAACTGTCTGCATTTCCTCTTTGATTTTATTGCAGCCCCTTGAAGTGGAGCAATAAGACAATACAAATCAGGCAGGCTGATTCATTACTAGCGCCAGCTATCGGCAAATGAGCGTCTGTACAGAGGCGCTTAGAGCGACTGCTAGTACACGCTGTGATCGGCTATCAGGCGCTGTAACAGAGCGTCTCAGTCGCTGTAGTAACCTGGCCGGCACTGATGAATGAGATGTATGTTGGGTGTTCTAACACCAGTACAGCGCTGTAGGAAGCGAAAGGTAGCGCCTACTCATTGCGACTGACTCTCAGCGACTCACACCATATTCAACAAAAAATCTGACTCACAAAGCGTAGTCGCTCTGGATCTGGACGCTATAGCATAGAGCGCCAGACACTGTGTGATTAAAGTGGACCAACACCCAGGATTTTGGCTATCCTGGGGTGCCCCGCTGTGTGAAACCCCCCAGAACGCCCGGAAACACTCACCTCACCACGCTCCTACGCGGGCACTCGTTCAATCAGAGCGCTCAGAGCCGCTATGGTATGCACGTACAAGCGGCGTCCAACCACAGCGGCTCTGAGCGCTGGAGGCCGCGTCTCGCGCTTCCCTCTAACAGGGAGCGCGCCCGTGCCGGCCATTCACAAACGGCCAGCGCGGGTGCGCGCCCTGCTAGAGGGAAGCGCGAGACGCGGCCACGGCCCGCGCCGTTGGAACGGGGTTAAGGTAAGGTTTCTGGGCGTCCTGGGGGGTTTCACCCCGCGGGACATCCCGATTTCGGAGGCCCCGCGGGGAGGGATCTGATCGGCCTGGGAATCTTATAGATTCCCGGGCCGATCCCCCCTGGGTGTTGGTCCACTTTAAAGTCTGTTTTTGAACACATATCCACTAGTAACAAAGCGAAAACACATGGAATTACATTGTTGTACTTTAATGCCAGACCTGTAATGACAATTCTGCATAAAAATATTAAAAAATCTAAAAAGTTTTCAAAAATGACTCTTTCTAGGCCAGGAGAGGTCACACAATGATTTGAGAGAAAAAATAAAAAAATAAAACCCTGTTTAAACAGAAGAAAAGGAACGTCCATTGAAATGTATGGGAGAGCAACAGGTAGCGATAGCTACCTGGCGCTCTGGCAGCTAGAGCGTCGGCGCTATACGCTGAGCAGCCTGTAGAATCGTACGCTACATGGCGCTGTTAGAGTCGCTCACCAGAATCGCCTTCATAAATGTTGTATTGCGTACAGCGCCCAGCGTGCCTGCCGCTACGAGGCACTACCTGCCGCTACGAGGCGCTACCTGCCGCTACGAGGCGCTACCTGCCGCTACGAGGCGCTACCTGCCGCTACGAGGCGCTACCTGCCGCTACGAGGCGCTACCTGCCGCTACGAGGCGCTACCTGCCGCTACGAGGCGCTACCTGCCGCTACGAGGCACTACCTGCCGCTATCGCTTGATGATTAAACCCCTTAGACCAAAAAAGTTTTTGCTCCCTTGATTTAAATGCTCTATAGCTATCGCTCTATTTATCTAATCTACTTATCTATCAACCCATGTCTAAATATTTTATACCTGTACAGATATATTTTGTGAGAAGAGCTTCTCTGTACCCTGCTTATCGGTGCGTGTCAGTTCCCTATCACATTGTTAGCCCAACACGGGGATCTCAAGTCCCTCCGGCCTCCCGCCATCTTTAGCATGGCTGTTCTGCCCTGATAAGCCAATGGCATTTTCTATCCAATCAGTCGGCATCAGCGGAGAGTGAAGGCACGCACTGTACTCCCAGCACAGCAGTGCGTGTTCAAAGTTAGGATTATCTGCAGGCCTGAAAATCCCATCAAACAAGCAGGAATGAAACCGAGAAAAAAAGGAAAAAAAAAAAAAAAAAACAGCGGTTCTCTGGGTAAAATTGGAATATTGGTTCCTGCGGTAGCCCGAGCAGAGCCGTTTTATCTGCTGCCCGCTCAGGCAGATGGATAACGTCAGGGGAGCGAGCTGACAACGCGGCTTCCAGAGAAGAATTTCTGGCCTTCTTACATTACTCTTCTTGCCCGTTAAATATTCCAGTGCCTTTCTTCTATTTTTACTTAGCACCTGTCTAGAATCTGACATCTTATTTCTCACCCTTCATTAATCCAGGGGTCCTCGTGGCCTGGATGGCTTCTCTTCTTTTTTATCGCAGATCTGAGCAAATGACATTTTGTTCGCTTTTTTTTCTGAAAGGACATTTTTAGGAGACATTTATGAACCGCTGAAATGGCAGCAACACATTTTATTTATCTAAAGCTTAGCTGTCACAAACGTGGCAGGTATCCGGCCCAAAAAGGCAACGTCCCAATCACCCGCATACATTCAAAATTACATTGGGCATAGTCAATAGGACGTGGAGGCTGATTTAATTCTAAAGAAAAACTGGGCGGCACCAACTAATATATACTGACCCAGGTGCACTGCTCTGGTTAACTGCCCTGAATGCAAATCACACTATAACAAAGAAAAGGGGGATGCCCCAAAACCCCCAAGTAAAGAGCAGTAACCAGAGACATAGAGGCCGATTCATTAACAGCGGCAGGTAGCGACAGTTGAGCGACTGTAGCGGCATTTTCAGAGCGCCCGCTAGTAGTCGCTGTGCTTGGCCGTTGTTCGGTAGTTGATAGCGACTCAGTCGGTTTGCCGTAATGTTGAATATTGGGTGAGGAGTCGCTATTTGACAGGTTCCGCGCTGTATGGGAGCGCATGATAGCGACTGGTCAGAGCGAACGGCTCCCAGCATATTCATTAACAAATCACGCTCCAAAAATTCTCGCGCTGTAAAATGCTTGTTTAAACCCCAGAGCGCTGGCGGCGATGGGTTAAAAGTAGTTTTTTAACCCCCAAACAACCATATTTTTGGAAACCAAAAAAAACAAGTTTTTAAAATAATTTTGTAATATGAATACATTAATATCAGACCTGTAATATCAATTCTGTACATTTTTTTTTTTTTTACCTTAAAAAAATTATTAAAAATGGCAGAAGTGGTCACAGAATTTTTCACATTTAAAAAAAAAACAAAAAAAAAAAAAAACATTAATAACAATTAATTATGAATATTTAAAGATTGTTCCATTGAAATGCATTGGAGAGCGCCAGGTAGCGAGAGGTCATACCTGTCGCTGTTCAAGGTCGGACGCTGGCGCTGTGGGCTGAGGCTGGAGTAATGATGAATGAGTGGCTATCTGGCGCTATCTCCGTCGCTAAGCAGGATCGGCTTGATAAATGTGTGATTGTGGTGGGGAGCCGGCGTTCTCGTGGCGGGGCCCGTCATTACCGGCCGCTCACCAGTCGCTACCTGTCGCTATCCCTTGTTAAATAAGGGCCTAAATGAAATGCACTCAACAATAACTAGTATTAGAAAAATAGGCTGATTTAATACTAGCGCCCGTATCGTCATGTGCGCGTCTGTATAGCAGCGCTTAGAGTGACCACTAGAAGACGCTGTAAGCAGGTGTTGGGCGCTATAATCTAGCTTAGCAGGCAGACAAGTGGCGCTGTACTATCCCATCCAGCATTGATGAAGTGTGCTGGACGTAGAAGCTCTCTTCCTGATTCACTGCAGAGCCAATCGAGAACGCTAGGTGGTGTCCCAAGGTCATAGCGCCCAAGACGACGCTACATCTAACAAGAGGACAACGCTGTAGCGAGCGATAGGTAGCGCAGCTCAGTGCGTCCGGCACACAGTGCTCCACACCAAAAAATGACACACACACACAGCGTCGGCGCTCTAAAGCTGGGCGCTGTAGCATACAGCACCAGACGCTGTGTGATCAAAGTCTGTTTCTGAACACATATCCACCAGAAATAAAGCACAAACACTTGGAATGACATTGTTTTAACACTGTGACCTGTAATGACAATTCTGCATAAAAATATAAAAAGTAAAAATAAATTTATTAAAGTGGACCAACACCCAGGGGGGATCGGCCCGGAAATCTATAAGATTTCCGGACCGATCAGATCCCTCCCCGCGGGGCATCCGAAATCGGGATGTCCCGCGGGGAGGAACCCCCCAGGAGGCCCACAATCCTCACCTTACCTGCGATCCAACGGCGCATGCGCGAGACGCGGCCGCGTCTCTCGCTTCCCTCTAGCAGGGCGCGCTCCCGCGCCGGCCGTTTTGTGAATGGCCGGCGCAGGAGCGCTCCCTGTTAGAGGGAAGCGAGAGACGCAGCCAATGACAGCGCTCTGGTATGCGCGTCCAAGCGGCTTTGGACGCGCATACCAGAGCTGCTCTGAGCGCTGTCATTGGCCGGACGAGGTCACGTGGGAGCGGGGAGAGGTGAGTTTTTGCGGCGATCGGGGGGGTTTCAGACAGCGGGGCACCCCCGATCGGGGTGCCCCACCTAAGTGGACCAACACCCAGGATAGTCAAAATCCTGGGTGTTGGTCCACTTTAAAGTGTTTGTTTGCAGCCAGGAGAGGTGACATTTAAGCCAAATATTTTACATTTTAATTGCCCAACACGCTATTTATACACAACGAAGTGAAACACCATTGAAATGTATGGGATAACGCTACTGAGCGAAAGGTACTACTTGGCGCTGCTGAACCTAGAGCGCCAGCGCTATACACTGAGCTGCCTCTAGTGATACATGTGACACATGGGGGGGGGTGACGCAGGTTTTGTTCCTGTCCCGGGGACATCCCGATTTGGCATGCCCCGCTTTGTTAAACCTCCCAGATCTCCCATAAAAAGGAACCTTTCCTCTGTCCTACGGTGCATGCGCGGGCTCTTGTACAAACTTTTCCTTATGCAGTGCATTTTAACGATTGGCAATATGGCTCTGTTTAGACAAGGAGCTTAGCAGTAGTGAGCAGGAGTGCCCGCATCCCCAGGTTCCCTTTAGATAGGGGAGCGCTCCTGCCCCCAGCCTATCTGAATGGCTGGGTGCGAGAGCGCGCCTCAGTTCAGAAATGATGGTGATTCAGCTGCCGATGTCACAGTGGGAGCCAGGGCAAAAGTTAGTTGTGGGGGGGCTTCACACAGTGGGGCAACACAGCTTGGGCCAGCCGGCCGGCTGGCTCTGGAGTCTTTTAGATTCCAGGGCTGGCCACCCAGGGTTTTGTTCCGCTTTAAGCCTTATTTTGAAATAAATCATGAAACAATCCTTATTCTCCCAAGATATTTGAATCCAGTGTAGTCCAGTGTATTTTGTGTTCCTGTTGCCTATAGTAAGCCCATCACAGCAGGAGCACTGGGACTGGGAGAATCCTGACCTGGTCGAATATACATAATACTAGAATAATTAGCATATAAATAGAAGCTGTTAATCCTTAATGACACGCTGCTTTCAGCAATACATATAGTCATTGCCACATGTCTCCAATACTGAATGCTTGTCATATAGGCAGACAGTATACTGTACTTATAGCAGGCCATACTCATGGCAACATGGCTAATAGCCACAAGGGCAATTAAGGCACAACAAATCAATTATTTCAGTTCATTTTTAATCAGTGAGTCTCTTGCATAACGCTGGTGCCTAATTTCCCAAACAACAGCTGATCAGACAATCAGGACAGCAGCGGCAAGAGAGGGACAGGCTGCTAGTTCAGGGTGCTCCCATCCTCTTCTCTCAACAGTAATCTCTGGTTCTGTGTGTCAACTTAATACCCTTGCTTTTGACTTCCTGGGTACCAGGGCCTGATTATGAGGGGGGCTCAAGGAGCACGCTCCCGGGGCCTCCACCACTTGCCCTACGAAGGGGGCCTCCACCAACCTTTGGGTTATGGTCTTGTCCAGGAGGCTTTTCAGTTTTTGGTTTGATGGGCTGCAGGGGTCATCAACAAAGCTATGGGCGGCAGTGGGGGCCTTTTTTTTTCATTTTTGCAAACCTGCAGCCAAAGTCACCACAGGGCAGGACGGAGAGTCTAGAGCAGCAAAGCCTCCATCAGCAACGCTACAGTGATGAGTGCAGAGCTGTCACTGCACATAAGCCACCAAGCACAGCCGCTGGCAGATCAATACAGGGAAATGTTTTCTGCTAGACCAGCGGAGCGACTATATCCCCTGACCAGAATGGCAAAGCAGGAGTTCCCGAGCAGCACGCACCCGCACAAGGGTGGCACAAGGGACTCGATCTGACGTTTCAGTAAGTAGGCGGGTGCCAGACAACCACCAATCAGTTACTTGGCTGGACTATTAAAAAAATACTGTATCTGGGGCCTCCACCAGATTTTGTGCCCAGGGGCCTCCACCACACTTAATCCGACCCTGCCTGACCCCATTTATGTGGCACCTCAGAAGTGGATTTCTAGACAGAGGTCACTAGGACCCCTAACTAAGGTTGCCACCTCACCGGTATTTTACCAGGTACATTTTTTGATAATTGCAGGTATCTTTGTTACTGTTAAAGTGGAACAAAAAGATTCCATGACCGGCCGCTGGCTTTTCCCTGGGGCATCCCAAATTCCTGTTCAAATAGGCCAGGCATGCACAGGGGAACTGAGGATGCGGCTGCCGGTGTCACCAATGTCAGCGCAAATTTCAAATCTGCTGCTTTTTGCCGCCCATTAGTATGAGATGCATTTAGCAGAAAGGTGAGTGAAAGTGGGTAATCTGGGGGGTTTCACACAGGGGGGCATCCTACATATAGATGCCCCTGGAGCAGGGACAATTAGCAGGACAGTCAAAATCCTGGTGATTGGTACACTTTCAAAATCCAGTAGGTAGTCGCTAACACCTATAGAAGGACGTGGAGGTTTATCCATGATGGACACCGTGGAGCGAGGAAGTTGGGTAAAGCTCTCACCCTGAAGGCCACAGAAAGCGATAGATGTTTTGGATGCCCCCGAGCATCATGACCCAGGTCTGCCGTATACTGAACCCGGTGATCCCAATGGTTCATGCAAGGTTTGGCCCCAGTATCCCCACTGTTTGCACTTAAATGGCTGCCGACGTGAGCACGCGGGACAGAGGGAGCCCTGCTCTTTCCCCTGTGTACACTTACATCTGCGGACAGTTACTCTCCATGGGAGCGAGGATCAAGTTGATTTTAATGTGGAATAGGGATGCCCCGCTGTGCAACAACCTCCAGAACTTCCATTACAACTCACCTCTTCTTTGTTGGCGCATGAGCGGAACCACAGCAGGTAAGTGCCATTTGACATATTAACATCCTTCAGCAAATGGCCTCGCTAACCTTACCTTACTCCCGGTCCATCGGCGCATGTGCGGGCCCCGGTCGCATCTCGCGCTTCTCCCTAGCAGGGCGCGTGCCCGCGCCGCCATTTGTGAATGGCCGGCGCAGGGGCGCTCCCTGTTAGAGGGAAGCGCGAGATGCGGCCGCCAGCGTGCTTGGAGCCGCTGGGGTTTGAAGGCGCTTTGACACGCATACCACAGCGGCTCCGAGCGTGCTGATTGGACGAGCGCATGCGCATGCGCAGTAGGAGCGGGGTGAGGTGAGTTTTTGACAGAAATCTGTGGGGTTTGATCGGGGGTGCCCCGGGGAAGTGGACCAAAACCCAGGACAGTCACTGCTGAGGCAGTTAAGCACACACGGCGCTGGGGATGCAGCAGCTCGCATTCCCCATTGAAAACAATAAGAGCCTTTGCCGAATGACACAGTCACGTCAGACAGCTCTGATTGGACGAGAGTCCACGCATGCACCTTTGGACCGGGGAAAGGTAAGCGATTACCCCCTGGGGAGTTTCACACTGCCCCATGGGAAAGCCAGCAACCCCACTGTGCTGCAAAACACACTTTCCTGGCTCCATCTCTATATTAAATATTGGCGGCCGCATCCCCAGCATCTTTGGGCTGCGCATACTCCTGTGACCAGTGGCGGCATCCCAAGCAGTGGGCGCTCTCCCGCCTCCAGCCTATCTGAATGGCTGCAGGCGGGAGAGCGCCCACTGCTGGGGATGCCACCACTGGCGTTTCCAATAAACAGAGCCATTTGCCTAGTGATAAATATGCATGGCAAATGGCTCTAACTGGACGAGAGCCTGCATGTGCCGCAGGACCGGGGAAAGGTGAGATTTTTGGGCGATCTGGAGGGTTTCACACAGCCGGACATCCCAAAGGGGGAAGCCCCTGGGGCAGGAAACCATACCTGGGGATAGTCAAAATCCCAGGTTTTGTTGCGTCTTTAATATGCTGCATTTCCACTAACCCAGTAAACGGGGCCACCTGGATACTCACTTCTTCGGGAACCCCTCCATCGGCAGGCGCGTCTGGCAGTTGCATGACCCGGGAGAGGTGAGTATCAGTTTGGCTTAGTTCTCGAGTTTATCACCACCGATGCATAGTGGGGCAGTCCATTTTGGACCAGACTTCCTCTTTAAAGCAGAACAAAACCCGGATTTTGACTGTCCCAGAAACTATCCCATAGTTCGCCCACAATAGCTCACCTTTCCCTGATCCTAAGGCACATGCGCAGTCTCTCTGGTCCAATCAAAGCCGATTACTGTGCATATGCTGCTATTCTCTACAGGGTGGCTTAGGAGACAGTCAGAGATGAGCAGTTCTGCCCTGTAAAAGTGAAAGGCTAGGCTCAAACGCATGTCACCCCTGGATTTAAAGCACAAGCTTGGCGGGAAACCTTTTCAGTGACCTCCTCTCACTATCCAGCACCTTTATGTGGATATTTATTATTATTATTAGGCAATTTCTCAATAGAGCTCTTTTAAAGTGGAACAAAACCTAGGATATTCACTATCCTTGTCCTGGGGGCATCCTGATTAGGATGTATTACCCCCTGAATTGCCTATAAAAGCATACCTTTCCCGGTCCCACGGCACATGCTTGGTCTCTCGTCCAATCAGCGATGTATGCATATTATTGCCCGGCAAACGACGCAGAGCTCAGCAATCAAGAGCGAGAGCAGGCGCAACCCCAGTTCCCTTTTACACTGGGGAGCGCTCTCACCCTCGGCCTATATGAATGGCTGGGTGAGGGAGATGCTGAGGATGCGGCCGGCATCGGTTACTTCGTCGTGGGAGCCAGGGCAAAGGCGCGTTCTGTGGCACCCCGGAGGGGTTTCACACAGCAGGGCAAACCTGATTTGGGATGCCCCAGGGGAAGGCTGGCGACCTGCCCTGGAGTCCTTTTTAACTGCAGGGCCTGCCACTTAGCTCTGTGTTATATAAATAGTAGTCTGATAGACTCGCAGTACTGTGCCGTACCATGTTAGCCATAGAAATCAGTAGAGTAGTGTAGAAATAAGATACCTCAGCTATTGGGTAAAGGTTTAAAGAATACCGTGTTCTCTTTGTCAGACAACATCATGCTCCTGAAAAGTTCTAATATATATATATATATATATATATATATATATATATATGAGCTAATTTCTTCTCTCTTCTGCTGCTAGCCTCGCTTTACTACAGGTAGGCTCACAGTCAGTCACTAGAGGGCGCTGCAGGCTTACTTTACAGCACCAATAGGTCTAAACTTTGGCTACAGTCTGAGTTGAAGTGACTGTCCCCAGCCTATATGACAAATGTGACATTTATAAACCAGTGACACTTCCCGCTATCTCTTCTTGGCACAAATGTCTGTGCTATATACACCATCCTTTAAAGTGAACCAGAACCGAGTATTTTGAGTATCTCTGGTTTTGTTCCTAGCCCCCGGGAAACCCCGATCCGGGATGTTCTGCTTTGTGAATCCCCCTAGGTCATCCAATCTAAGTCACCTATCCCTGCTCCTGCGGTGCATGCGTGGCTTCTTGTCTAATCAGCGAGCTTGGACCTGCTCTCACCTGTCGTCTAAGACTCGGCTCCAGCCCAGTCTAGTTGAGGGGGCCGGCGGCTGCATCCCCGTTACCCTCTAACAGGGAGCATACCTGTGCTGACCATTCACAAATGCCTGGCACAGGTGCACGCTCTGCCTACTGTATAGCAGGGATTGAGCGCTGTACGCAAAACCACATTTAAGAAAGCGAATCTGGGGCACGCCTCTAACAGCGCCAAGTAGCGTCACATGTATTACCAGAGGCGGCTTAGCGTGTAGCTCCGGCACTCTAGGTTCAAGAACGCCACGTATTGCGCCATGTAGCGTCACATATATTACCAGAGGAGGCTCAGCGTATAACACCGGCGCTCTAGGTTAAAGAGCGCCATGTATTACCTTTTGCTCAGTGTCGCTCTCCCATACATTTCAATGGGGTTTAATTTGTTAGTGTTAAGGAAAATAGTGGCTTTCCTAGAACGGAAAGTATCCCAGTCCAAGGACAGATAGCATTACCCATCTACCCTTGCAGTAGGCGGAGCTATGCAAATCATCGCTTTACATCTCTGTGCCATCCAAGGCCCTTAGAACCGCTAAGGGTGCAATGCCAAGGATTAGCTTTAAATTTTATACAGCCAGACACATCCAACTAGTGGACACGTGTTTCGAGCTTTAGGCTCTCATCAGCACTAGGGCGGTTGCCTCTTTGTTAGTGTTTAAATAGCGTTTTGGGCAATAACATTTTTTTTTTGCTTAATTAAATCATTGTGTGACCTCTCCTGGCTGAAAACAAACACTTTTATACAATTTTTTTAAATATTTTTATCTGGCACTAAAGTGTTATTGTCCCAGTGTTAAAACAATTTCATTCCATGTGTTTTCGCTTTGTTACTGGTGGATATGTGTTCAAAAACAGACTTTAATCACACAGCGTCTGGTGCTCTATGCTACAGCGCCCAGCTTTAGAGCGCGACACTGTGTGTGTCCTTCTTTGATAAGTATGGTATGGAGCGCCGAGTGCCGGATGCACTGAGCTGACGCTACCTCTCGCTCGCTGCAGCGTTATAGAGTGCCCAACACACATCATATCCATCAGTGGCGGCCAGGTTACTACAGCGACCAAGACGCTCTTTTACAGCGCCCGATACCTGCTTACAGCGTCTACTAGCGGTCGCTCTAAGCACCGATACAGACGCTCACATGCCGATACATGGCGCTAGTAGTAAATCAGCCTCTAGGTTAGTTTAGCGACCCTGTGAAGCAAGACCCACCCTGGAACATGTAGGGAGAGTAGGTCCACAGGACCCACTGAAATAAACAGACGGGAGTTACGCAGGGCTGGCTCACCTGTCAGCCCCCTAGGAAGCCATATAAAAACCCTGCAGAGAGGTATACATGAAAGGCTGGAATTAGATCATGTCTTTTGTAGCTGCCAGTAAACAGCTGCCTGGCCGCTCTTTGATGTCGTCATGTTCCCTGTACACGTCTGCCTGCATGTACACAGCGTTTTACTCACTTCACAGGTCTACCATGAAACCCCACTGGGTTGAGAATTTATGGCATATTTCCACTTGTGTCCCCCCCACCAGCATGCTGACCAGTAAATATCACCAAAGAGAATTTGCGCAGTTCATTTACGTTTTCCTTATCCCTGACAGACATCATAGCTGTAGATACACTCGGGTCATTTGTAGCTGGATAGTTAACTCACCAGCGTGTTTATGAATGGTTAAAGAAAACCAAAGAAGTGATTTAATGCTACGTCTACATGGGAAGAGCACATACATGTGTCACGGAGATACGGGTGTTTTGACACTTTCCCTTCTTCTATGGAACCTTTCACTGACTAATTGCTTTAGAAGTAGGCCAGTCAGCCTGAGAAAATGCTGCTTAGAAGGACTCCGCCATGGGATTATCTCCAGGCATCACTTCCAAGATGTCATTGCTGACAGAAAATGTCAGGGCCTTGCTTGATTTCTAGTAAACGCTGGTGGACTATATTGTCCCCTCTCAGTAGAGCGCACATTAACATATGTTGACTGCAAGGCTGTATTTAGGAATCCCCTTACCCTGGACACTCTTCTAAGTAAACTCAACTTTCGCCGTCTTGTCGGACGAAAGGTGAGTTTCGCTCTGCTGATGATAACTGAGGTGGGACTAAGGGGTTTATTCATCAAGGGATAGTGGCAGGTAGCGCCTCGTAGAGGCAGGCAGCGTCTGCTTAACACCGGGCGCTGTACGCAAAATCACATTTAAGAAAGCGAATCTGGTGAGCGCCTCTAACAGCGCCATGTAGCGTCACATGTATTAATCCAGGCGGCTCAGTGTATAGCGCCGACCCTCTAGGCTCAGGAGCGCCATGTAGTACCTGTCGCTCTGTAGTGCTCTCCCATACATTTCAATGGGCTTTCATTAGTTGTGTATAAATAGCATGTTTAGCAATTATTTTTATTCTAAGCAGACAGCACGTCCTGCTCCAGACATAGTCCTTACATGTGGGTATACCTCCGCCTTCAGCGCCGTGCACTGCAGAACATGAAGAAAACAAGCTCCTCCCGGCCCTACATATACCGGAGGACCTCCCACAAATCCCCAGTTTTCTCTGCAGTGCTTGAACTGCGAAGACATGAAGTATCACGCTCTCGCAGGCGAGCGGGGCTTTACAGCCCGAGGCCCTGCGGGACTATTTCCACCCGTCCTCGTTGTGAACTAATGCCTCCCAGCCTGGGCTGCGTCGGGTCGGGTGAAGGTAGGCAGAAGGTAGGCAGTACCTAGTGTGCTTATGGAGCACTCCACCGCAATCCCCCTCCATAGGGTAGGCGGTTAAGGCGTATGGTGAGCCTTCTATTGGATGCCCCTCCCGCACTAGTGCCCCTCGCCCGGTGTAGCGGTGAACCCAGTATATTGGATCACCTTCCTCCCTAGATTTCCCCGTTAGTGGGAGGAAAAAAGAGGGGGGGGTCGTGTGTACGACGGCTAATCCTTGCCCTAATGACACTAGTCAACCATTGTCTTATTGGTCCTTGGAGTCAGAGCTGTGCTTCACTCTCAGCCTTTTGCTTTCCTACTGTGCCTTCATGTATTACTCGGCGCGTGCTTCAGTTTCATTCTATTGACGCTTGGCGTTCTATCACTGTATTCACCCTGTCAGATCTCTCTGAGGTGATGTCTCCCTGACAACATCTGTCGCTTCTGATTGGCTGCGCGCCTTCGAGCTTCGCGCTCCGTGGTTCGGTTTGGCGCGCTCCGCGTCATCGTCCGCTCTGGCCCGCCCTTCGAGGTTCGCTTGGCTCCATTTCCTTCTCACATGCGCGTGGTGAAGACGGTCCTCCCCTCGCTGTTCTGTAAGTGCCCTCATGGGCGATCCCTTTCCTAGCTTTGACTTCCTCGCGCTTGGCTCTGACATCCCTGTTCCCCTTGTGTCTTTCAGACCGCGGTCTTCGGTGGCTTCTCCCGGCCCGGGGTAGAGTCTGGCCCAGAACCTTTTAACAAACCACTCCCACTTCCCGGCGGGTGTTTGGGGCATCCAGGGTTGCTTTACAGCGTCAATCCCTACTGGCATATTGAATACAATAATCACCATATGGAGGCATCTCAGGATATCGTGAACGGGGTTCCTTCGGGACAAGCCCGTCTGTGTGTAGCTTGTGGGGTCACACCTAGCAGTGGTGACAATGCACGGGTCTGCGTCCCTTGTGCCCAGCAGGCGCTAGCTGGCCTACCCACTTCTTCCGAGGCTGGGCCCGCGCCTCGCCTTGTTTCCCCTACTCCCCCAAGCCTGAGTCTAACCCCTAATACTAGCGGGGACTCTCATGCTGATTTGGCCGCTAGACTGGCTAGCGTGGAAAGTTTAGTCGCTGGCTCCTTGGCGCGCAAGGCTACCGCTAAAAAGCGTCACTTGAATCCTGAAGCCACTATTCTTCCTGTAGAATCTGAGGATTTACATTTGTCTTATGCACACTCCCCCTCAGAGGAAGAGGAACTGTTTTCTGACTCAGGGTCCTATGACGATGAGTCCAGGAGTCAGGATGAATCGGGTTCTGATCTTTGTTCCCAGGATGACGTTGATAGATTGCTGGCCCAGATCTTTGATGTGTTATCCCTCTCTCCCCCGCCTGCAGCTCCTCGGCAAAGAGGTGACCTGTTCCATACCGCTAGGGTGCGGTTGGAGTTTCCTGAACAAACTCATTTTAATAGTCTCGTCTTAAAGGAGTGGGAACATCCCAGCAAACTCCAGGGGGTTCCTAAGACTGTGGATAAGAAGTATCCATTCCCTGCTGACCTGATCAAGTGTTGGACTTCGCCGCCCGAAGTCGATGCCCCGATCCTTGGTCTGTCCAATACCTCTATTATGCACTCCCCTCACACTACTATGCTGCGGGATCTGGAGGATCGGCGGGTTGATCAACTGGCATGTCATGCCTTTGCATTTGGGGGAGCCTCGCTCCGCCCAGTTTGCGCCTTAGCCATCACGGCGGTGGCGCTCAGGACTGTGGTTAAGACTGCTCTTGAAGGGACGGATGACTTGCCATCTGATGCCGCCAATGCTTTGGTTACCTGTGAGACTTTTATTAATTATATCCTGTCTGCATCGGACGATGCTATTAAGCTGAGTGCTAGATCCTCTGCTCTGGTGGTAGCCATACGCCGTGCGGTCTGGTTACGCCAGTGGGCAGCTGACAATGTCGCCAAGAAGGCCCTTACGGGGCTTCCTTTCAAAGGGCTGCGCCTGTTTGGAGAAAGGTTAGATATCTTTGCTAAAGGGGGCAAGCTGCCCCAGCGCAAGCGTCAGATTCGGCCCTTTCGTGGCCCAAGCTCCCACTCGACCCCCTATCGTGGGGCTAAACAGGGAAGGGGGGTGTCCTTCGCTGGAGCTCGCACAGATTCCTGGAACAAGAATAGAGGACGCCGCCCCAGCTCTTCCTGGGGGCCAAAGCCCCTCCCAAGACCCCCCAGGCATGAAGGGGCGCCCTCGCCCATCAGGGTGGGGGGACGTCTACAGCATTTTCAGCATGTCTGGAGACGCCACGTCCCAGACCGGTGGATTCAGGAGGTAGGGTCCTCCGGTTACAAAATAGAGTTTGCTGTACTGCCCCCTCCCAGGTTCGTTGGGTCCCCAATCCCACAGGACCCTGCCTCAACGCGAGTCTTGATGCTAGCAGTGCAGAACCTTCTAGACCTCGGGGTCATTTGCAAGGTCCCCTCAAAAGACAGAGGCGTGGGGTTTTATTCCAACCTGTTCACGGTGCCCAAAAAGAATGGGTCAGTCAGACCCATTCTGGATTTAAAAATCTTAAACAGATTTGTGAGAAACAGACATTTTCGTATGGAAACTCTGCGCTCGGCCATTGCCTCGTTGCGCCCAGGGGACTTCATGACATCTGTGGACATCAAGGACGCTTACCTACACGTCCCGGTGTTCCCAGGGCATCAAAAGTTTCTCAGATTTGCGCTGCTGGATCAGCATTACCAGTTTGTGGCCATTCGGTCTTACGTCAGCCCCCAGGGTATTCACCAAGGTGCTGGCAGGAGTAATGTCCCTGTTGAGACTAAAGGGCATACGAGTGTTGCCCTACCTGGACAATATTCTTATCTCATCCCAGTCTCTGCAGCAGGCAGAGCTGGACACGCGGTCGGTGGTGACCACCCTGGAGTCCTTCGGCTGGGTGATCAATTACCCAAAGTCCTCTCTGTCCCCCTCCTCAATCACCTCGTTTCTGGGGATGATTCTGGATTCAGTTCAGTCAAGGATATTCCTTCCTCCACAGAAGGTGGAAGCTCTGACAACGCAGGTGAGGTTCCTGCTCTCGAGCCCTCATCCCTCCATCAGGCAGGGAATGCAGTTGGTGGGCCCGATGGTGGCAAGCTTCGAGGCGGTGCCCTTTGCACAATTCCGTTTGAGAACTCTGCAGCTTCACCTTCTGTCACTTTGGAACAAGGACCCAGCGTCCTTGGACGAGATCTGGGTGCTTCCCCCCTCGGTCAGACAATCCCTGGCGTGGTGGCTGGACCACGGGAACTTGACAAGGGGCAGATCCTTCCTGGCTCCCTCCTGGGAGACGGTCACAACGGATGCCAGTCTCTCGGGATGGGGGGATTCTGGAAGTCCCTGCGTTTCCAGGGGAGGTGGGGCCCTCAGGAGGCCCATCTTCCTATCAATGTCCTGGAACTCAGGGCGGTCAGGTTGGTGCTGGAACAATTGACCCAGCACCTGAAGGGTCTGGCGGTTCAGGTACGCTCAGACAACAGGACAGCGGTGGCCTACATCAATCATCAGGGAGGAACCCGGAGCAAGGTTGCTCTCCAGGAGGTGTCTCTGATTCTAACATGGGCAGAGACCAATGTTCAATGCATCTCGGCTGTTTACATTCCGGGGGCGGAAAATCTGCTAGCAGAATATTATTAATCCAAAAAGTTTTCAAAAATGTAATTTTCTAGGCCAAGATACATGTCAGAAAGTTTTGAGATTTTATTAAGAAAAAAAAAAAAATTGGGATCAGGAAAGGGATTTAAGGATCGTCCATAGAAATGTATGGGAGAGCGCCAGGTAGCGAGAGGTAATACGTGGAGCTCTGCAAGGATGTACGCTGAGGCTGGGATAATGATGAATCGGATGCTACATGGCGTTGTTCCAGTTGCTCACCAGATTCGGCTTCATAAATGTGTAATTGCGCGCCGTGGCCGGCCTTGACCTGCCGCTTACAAGGCACTACCTGGCGCTAGAGCTTCATGAATAAGGCCCTAAGGCGCTCTATTATATCGGCCAATACCAACTTACAGTGCGTACTAGCGGTCGCTATATAGACGCTAATCTGGCAATACTTGGCGCTAGTAGTGAATCAGCCTCCACTATATTGAGAATTCCCGGATACCAGCAGCAAGTAATCGAGGTCACTCGGTTTAGTTATAGTGACATTATAATTGTGTAAATGTGGGCTCTAGTTTCCTTTGAGCTTGTGATGGATGTCACATTGCGTTTTCTTCCACAGATAGCTGTAGGACCGGTCTGAGGCTTCCATTCTCCGGCTAGAGCCCCGATCTGTGACAGGTGAGTGACATTACACAGGGAAAGCACCTCATCAAGTTACTGAGTCAACATGGCTGTGCTGTGCGGCTGGGCAATCCGGCTCCACATGAAGCGCAGCAGATGGTTGTGTGATGTTGGGGCTCGCTGCTGGTGGCTGCTATTTACAAAGATACAGACGAGGGCCCCTCATACTGTGCCAGAGATCCTTCTGTACTTTCCCGCATCATCTGTTTCTACCGTCAGTCTTTCTGGCTCACCTCCCGCTGTCAGTCTTTTCCCACAAAATGAATATCTTTTATTTCATGGAACTTGTGGAGTGTGTCTTTCCCTGTCACTACTTCACATCACTTATATCTACAAGTTGTCTGTGTGTTATGTCTGCCTGTGTGCTCTCATACTTAGGCCCTTATTTAACAAGGGATAGCGCCAGGTAGCGACTGGTGAGCGAACGGTAATGACGCTCACCGCCACGATAACGCCGGCTCCCCTCCGCAATCACACATTTATCAAGCCGATCCTGCTTAGCGACTGACAGAGCGCCAGATAGCGAATCATTCATCATTATTCCAGCCTCACCCCACAGCGACAGGTATGACCTCTCGCTACCTGGCGCTCTCCAATGCATTTCAATGGAGCAATCTTTAAATATTCATAATTAAATGTTTTTTTTTTTTTTTTTTTTTTTTAAATGGCAAAAATTCTGTGACCACTTCTGCAATGTTAGATATTTTTTCAAGGTAAAAAAAAATTGTGCAGAATTGATATTACAGGTCTGATATTAATGTATTCATATTACAAAATGTTTGTAAAAACATGTTTTTTTATTTTTCTAAAAATATGGTTGTTTGGGGGTTAAAAAACTACTTTTAACCCATCGCCACCAGCGCTCTGGGGTTTAAACAAGCATTTCACAGCGCGAGAATTTTTTGAGCGTGATTTGTTAATGAATATGCTGGGAGCCGTTCGCTATGGCCATTCGCTGTCGCGCTCCCATACAGCGCGGAACCTGTCAAACAGCGACTCCTAACCCCGTATTCAACATTACCGCACACCGACTGAGTCGCTGTCAACAGCCGAACAACGGCCAAGCACAGCGAATACTAGCGGGCGCTGTGAAAATAACGCTACTGGCGCTCATCTGTCGCTACCTGGCGCTATTAATGAATCGGCCTCTTATCTGTCAGCCATTGATTGCTTTTGCTTCTATGAACCAATACACTGCCCCATCCAAACTTTTAAAAAAGGATGAGTTCTCAATAACAGTCAACTGTTTTAGGGAATAAACATGTTATAGAGACAAACACTCTAAATGCACTATAAATGATATACTACACATGCATATAAACCCATACTTTCTAAAAATTTCAGGGTGGGAAATAGGGACAGTTGTTAAATTATGCAATGCCCACTCATTGCGAGATCGATAGGAGATCTATAAGATTCCCGGGCTGATTAAGTCCCTCCCCCGGGGCATCCAAAATCGGGATGCCCCGCTGTGTGAAACCCCCCCAGGTCACATTGTTCCCTTACCTTACTTCCCGGGCCAACTGCACATGTGCGAGTCGCAGCCACATCCCACTATCCCTCTAGCAGGGCATATACCCGCGCCAGCCATTTGTGAATGGCCAGCGCGGGCACGCTCCCTGTTAGATGGAAGCGGAGGATGCAGCCACCAGTGCGCTTGAAGCCGCTGGCCTTAGACGCCGACTTAGATGGCATGATGTCAGCGGCTTCGAGCGCACTGATTGAAAGAGCGGACGCACATGCGCCATAGGATTGGGAAAAGGTGAGTTAGATTGGGTGATCTGGGGGGCTTCACGCAGCGGGGCACCCCCGATCAGGCTGCCTTCGGGTAAAGGACCAAAACCAAGGGCAAAAAAATCCTGGGTTTTGTTCCACTTTTTACTGTAAGCTCGTAAGGGCAGGGCTCTCCTTCCTATTGTCTCCTGTGCTTACAACACCTGGTTTGAACCTCGTGGCATCTAGTTTTGTATTGTTCCCTGTACTAATATGTTAATATATAAATAAACATTATTAATAATAACAGTTACAACAATAGAAACACTTTGAATATGCAAATGAGTCATTTATTGATGCAGATCTGCATGTTACACCTCAAAGAGGAACAACTGAGAACCACGAGGGACAGGGGCACATGGACTCAAAAGAGGGACAGTCCCTCCAAATCAGGGACACTTGGGAGGTATGATCCATCTGTCATAATTGTACCTTTACATTAAAACTGGTAAATAATGCATGGAGCGACAACAGAACCACTATATAACTCGAGGGGCAGTGGTCTCCACTATGTGAACCCCCCCATCATCCGATTCACTTACCACTTCCCATAGCCCTCGCTGGGTCTCGGTGTCATGGGTGCACCCCCATCATACCTTTATTTGCGGTGCCAGGCTTTTCTGCAGCTAAAGCCGAGGGGGGATGTGGCCGATGGCACTCCCTCTATGCAAATCTGAGTCGAATGAGTAGCTCTGATTGGCTTAGCAGCCAAAACCATGAAGAGGTGAGTTTTTCGATGATCCCACGGGATACACGCAGCGAGCCAAATTTGCCATGCCCCACCAGGCAGGTAGAAAACCCACAATTTTTTGAGTTTTTATTCTGCTTTAAATCTAGATTAAATCAATTTAAAATAAAAGTCTCTTGTAAATATATATGTTATAACTTATAGGGACTTTACACCCAATGGAAATAATAAGGCAGCAAGCAGCTCACCTGATGACCTACCCATGTGCCTGTCCTCCATGTCCGGGTGGAAGCCGTAGCAGGGCCCACTTTTTGCCTTCCTTGCGAATTCATTCCTCCAGGACAACGCCAAAAAAGTGGTTCAACAGCCCCTCCCTTGGTGCTCTCCGCGTGAGCGAGCACAGTAAGCTTCAGTTGTCCCACAACTGTCTATTACCACAGCAGAACATGAGCAAGACTTATTAAAGTGGACCAAAACTCAGGATTTTGACCTTTCCCCTGGGGCAGGCACCTGTGTGAAACACCCCTGATCGCCCAAACAAACTCTCCTATTCCTGGTCTTACAGCTCATGCGCGACCGCTCGTCCAATCAGTGCGCTCGGAGCCGCTGATGTCACGCCATCTTAGATGGCGTCTAAGGCGAGCGGCTCTGAGCGCGCTGGTGGGAGCATCCCCCGCTTCCCTGTAACAGGGAGTGTGCCCGCGCCAGCTGTTCACAAATGGAGGGATAGCGGGGATGCGGCTGCGGCTCGCGCATGCACCGTTGCACGGGAAAGCAAGGAAAGTGAACAGGGTGACCTGGGGGGCTTCACACAGTGGGGCATCCTGATTTTGGATCAGCCCGGTAATCTTAAAGATTCCTGGGCCAATCGCGCTGGGTTTTGGTCTTCTTTAAGCTGCGCCATGACATGCCCTTCCTAGCTCAGCCATGGCCCAGAAATTGAAGTGAAGAAAGTGGCTTTGTTTAGAACACATACGCTATTTACATATAATCTGAGATTTTGAGATGCTTTGACATTTCTCATTTGATATTCCCCTAGCTGGGGAGGAGTCGGGCGACGCCATTTATCTTTTTTTATCCAATTTAAAGTCAGGCTAGCTTAGCTAGGAATGAATATCGGGCAAGTGCTCATTTGCCAGCATCTCATTCATGTACCATGGGATTGCTTGAAGATGAGTTTTCCCCAATTGTGATGCCCTGCTGGAGAGGACAACACTCAGGAAAGTTAAAATCACAGGTGTAGCTCCTTATGAAGTACTTCCATGCTTTGGTTTTTGGAACTGTTTCCTGTTTCCCCCAAGAGCCTCCTTCTGCCCCCTAGCTGAAAAATGACACTAGCGGAAATCCCTGGAAAGCCACACCTGGGGGTATAAATGCCCCTCCATTCGGTGGAGAGCACGGAGAGCCTGGTAGGCTGACAGGAAGGGGGACCTTTGTCCTCCTTCCAAACACTGACAGAGCTTTCATTTTGACAGCTTCTGCTGGCAGAAGAGGAGCCGACGAGGGACCCCATAGGTGCCAAACATGGGGAGGACACCACACAGGGCTGGATGAAGATGGCGAGGTGAGTAGAGTTTAAACCGGACCTTCAGCATGATTTAATGAAAAGCCCAAATCCTTAAAAAACTAATCATCATCATTAATATATTTTAAGTTCTTAAGTCACTTACTTATTACTCTTTCCCTCATCGGGCTGCAACTCTGTTCAGGACTCTAGGATACGGGTGCCGCTATTTTGCCTCAGAAGCATCACATACTGAGGAGAGGAGAGCAATCTGTAAAGATGGAGGCGCCCATATCCTGGAGTCCTGAACAGAGTTGCAGGCCAGTGGGGGAAAAAAATAATACGTAAGTGTCTAAAAACTGAAGGTCCGGTTTAAATAAAAATTACTTAATGAAAAAGAGAGTTCTAAACAGGTGCTTCATGCGCTGAACCTCTTACTCCAACAGTCCAATGAAGGCAAATATTACTTATATAGCACAGAGCACAAGAAACGTAAAAAAATAGCGTGAATTACCTTTGCATTTCGCTAAACGAAAGGCGTCGGCAGCGGCTTGTGGCGGTTTCTTACAAATCTAGATATACAGATCGCTCTATCTTAGCGTTTTGTGGAACGCTTCACTGTACCCGGAGTGGCTTCTGTAGTCTCGGGACGGATGGGAGGCTGCCTGTAAACACTTACACGCTTTTTATATTGTTCTTACTCGTGATTGTAGTTATTGACTATTATTAAACGCTCTAGCTTTTTAAACAGAATTACGCTAGATGTTCTGTTTCCTTCCTTTGTTCCGTCTTGAAACTGATTTGGCATTTTATGAGGAGCACTTGTGATCAGGCCAATCTCCATTTATGGGCAACCTTTAAACCGGACCTTCAGCATGATTTAATGAAAAGCCCAAACCCTTAAAAATGATTCCCCAGCATCTAAAATTAATATATTTTAAGTTTTTAGTCACTTACATATTATTCGTTCCCCCTCTGGGCTGCAACTCTGTTCAGGACTCTAGGATACGGGCGCCGCCATCTTGATTCAGAAGCATTACACATACTGAGGAGAGGAAAGCGGAATAAAGTACAGGGGGCGGGGTTATAGCTGTTCTTTGCACAGACAGAGCAGAGCTGGGGTCAGGAAAGGGACAGCAATCCCAGAATGCAGAGCGACACTGTCAGAAGACACTTCCTGTTTGCAGGCTGCCTGTTGCTCCATGATCCGCCATTTTGGATGTTTAAAGGCTCATAACATGCAGTAGATGCAGGTAGGATAATTTGTAATGTGAGCAATCTGTATGTACAGGGTGTGAGAAACATATAAGATAGGCTCTTATTCAGGGTGAGAGTCGGGATTAATGTGAGCAATCTGTATGTACAGGGTGGGGGAAACATATAAGATAGGCTCTTATTTAGGGTGAAGGTCTGGATTAATGTGGGCAATCTGTATGTACAGGGTGGGGGAAACATATAAGATAGGCTCTTATTCAGGGTGAAGGTCCGGATTAATGTGAGCAATCTGTATGTACAGGGTGTGGGAAACATATAAGATATGCTCTTATTCAGGGTGAAGGTCGGGATTAATGTGAGCAATCTGTATGTACAGGGTGTGGGAAACATATAAGATAGACTCTTATTCAGAGTGAAGGTCCGGATTAATGTGAGCAATCTGTATGTACAGGGTGTGGGAAACATATAAGATAGGCTCTTATTCAGGGTGAAGGTCCGCTTTAAGACACTGAATTTGTGGAGGCCAGGGAATTCATGTTTATGTTTTTGCGATCTCAGCCCATGCCTTCCAGTAAGAGTCGGTGTAGTTGGTGGAGGGCACACTGGTGACTATATATTCTGGAGACGCGTGCGCTTTGGGACCACGGCCATTTCTGTGATTGTTTTGGACGTTTCTGGTGCTCTGTGCTATATAAGTAATAAAGTGTATGAACTGTCATTCAGCAACTCACCTCATCATGGCTGCGCTCTCCCTTCCTGTCAGGACACAGCTGCTTCTGAAAGTAGGAACAAGGCAAAGAGTAGTGGCACACACCCTGAATTACTTTGCCATAGACCACCAATCATAGAGCTAAGCTGGTGGTCTGAAGCTCCGCATTATCAGACTGTGGACACTGGGAGAGAGGGGGAACAGTCAGGGTGATAAGGATGCCTGTTTTACAGACCCCGCCCATTATGCTGATTTTTATGCAGCATCACAGAGCCAAAGGCCACGCCCAAATATTCCAAGAGATAAATCATAACTTTAAACCTTCATATTTCGGTCATGTCTTCTTCAATTTAAAAATGGAAAACAGTTTCGGATAGTGCCAAACATAGCCTGACACAATGGTCTAACAATTGCCTTTGCCTTCTGAATCCCTTTAAAGTGGACCAAAACCCAGGATTTTGACTATCCTGGGTTTTGGTCCTTTCCCCCCAATCGGAGATGCCCCACTGTGTGAAACCCCCCAGAAGTCAACTCACCTCTTCCTGGTCCTACGTCACATGTGCGGCCACTTGTCCAATCAGTGCGCTCGGAGCCGCTGACGTCCCGTCGTCTAAGCTTTCGTCCCGTCGTCTAAGCTTTCGTCTAAGGGCAGTGGCTCCTAGCGTGCTGACCGCTGCATCCCCCCGCTGCCCTCTAACAGGGAGCGTGCCTGCGACGGCCATTCACAAATGCCTGGCGCCGGCACGTGCCCTGCTAGAGGGGTAGCGGTGATGCAGCTCGCGCATGTGCCGTTGGACCGGGAAACAAGGTAAGTGAATGAGGCAACCTGGGGGGGTTTCACACAGCAGGGCATCCCGATTTTGGATGCCCCTGGGGGGGAGAAAATTGACCAGCCTGGGAATCTATAAGATTGCAGTGGGTTTTGGTCCACTTTAAATAGGATTTGGGTCCACATATTGCAATGTCCCAGTACAGCATTTGCAATACTGTTCTATATGTGTCCCCTCGACCTTCGGCTGTCCCTGTGACTTTGAGGTCTGTTATATTGCGTAGCTAATATGGTATAATATATCTGTGCTCATACAGTATATATATATATATATATATATATATATATATATATATATATATATATATACCCTGTTCCTATATAATAACCTTTTATATCCTGTTTTCATGTAATGGCATGTTTCCTATGTGAATTTATGTAGTTTGCATTCACATTGTGCAGCTTCACAAACTTAATAACTCCCTAATGCTGTAACTAACTTGCTAGGGAAGGGTCACGTGACAAGTGGTGAGCCTATCAGGACTGCTGAGCCTCTAAGCCTGGGCTCTCCTCCATTTTCTAGTCAGAATAGCTGGGACATCTGAAGGGAGAAGATCTGTGCTTGTGCTGCTGGCTGTTCTCATGTGGCTAGTGTGGAAAAAGAATCCAAAACAGCACCTGGACAAAGAAGTAATGCTTTTCAGGTCTGCTGATGAATCTACTGTATCATCTCTCATATTCCAGGTCACAGAGCCTGTCCTGAATTCAGCTCTAATCTCCAAGGCTGCAGAATCTTCAATCTTGCAAGTAAGCTATTCAGCCTAAAAGGCACTATAAGTCTCAGCAAGTCCTCTAGTCTCCCGCACCACAGGATCGCTCCTGATCTGTACTGTCACTGTAGACTGCCAGTAAAAGTTCCATTGATCCTAATCTGGCCCCTGCCTGTTATTGCTACCCAGCACCTAGCAAGGGATCTTCTGGGACCCCCGGTTGGTAGGGTAACCGGTGCCACCAAACCCTCCTGGCGTCACGACACAGGGCCTTCATACCATCTGGGCCTACAGACTTTACTACCTGTCCGGAACCTAGGCTTCGGCCTGCCACCCTAAAAGCCGGTGACCCACAGCTGCCTCCCAGCTTCCCTAACCTGGTCACCACAATAGCATCCTAGGGTGCATTCATATTTGGGATGCCCCACAGTGACCTGTGGCAAATAACAGAGCACACTGCAGGGCCGTGCAGAATGTTAGAAGTGGGGCGAGCAAAGCGCCCCTCTAATTGTCACTGGTTACTGCCAAATTGAGATGTCCCGCTGTGTGTACCCCCCCCCCCACCCTCGGGTCACCGCAATACTCACCTTTTCCCGCAGCTCCCTTGGTGATGCAAACATTGTCGGCTGCATCCCCAGCCTCTCTGTGCACACACTTCAGCCATTCAGATAGGCTGTGGGACGGGAGCGCGCCCACTGCTGGGGATGCGGCCGCTCTTACTCCGATTGCCGAACGCAGAGCTGTTTGCCGAGCATTACATATGCATGGCGAATGGGTCTGATTGGACGAGAGCCTTGCTCATGCGCTGTACGACCAGGGAAAGGTGAGTTGTGTGGGCAATCTGGGGGGTTTCATACAGCAGGGCACCCCAAATTCAGTATGCCCAGGGGGCCAAGGAACTAAGGGCCTTATTTATCAAGGGATAGCGCCAGGTACCGCCAGCTATCGCCGGCTACCGACTCCAGAACGCCCGGCGGTGGACACAATCACGCATTTATCACGCTAAATGAGGCTAGCGCCGGCGAGAGCGTCAGCTAGCGCGGGATTCATCATGTAGCTGACTGCAACGAACAGCGCCGCTGCTAATCCCATCACAGCGCCAGGTATGACCTGTCGCTCCCTGGCGCTCTCCAATGCATTTCAATGGAGCAATCTTTAAATATTCATAATTAATTGATAATATTTTTTTTTTTTTTTTTTAAATGGCAAACATTCTGTGACCACTTCTGCAATGTTAAATTTTTTTTTAAAGGTAAAAAAAAAAAAATAAATTTGTGCAGAATTGATATTACAGGTCTGATATTAATGTATTCATATTACAAAATGTTTATAAAAACTTGTTTAATTTTTTAATCAAAAAATATGCTTGTTTGGGGGTTAAAAAACTACTTTTAACCCATCGCCGCCAGCGCTCTGGGGTTTCAACAAGCATTTCACAGCGCGAGAAATTTTTGAGCGTGATTTGTTAATGAATATGCTGGAAGCCGTTCGCTCTGGCCATTCGCTGTCAGGCGCACCCATACAGCGCGGAACCTGTGAAACAGCGACACCTATCCACGTATTCAACATTAACGCACAACGACTGAGTCGCTCTCAACAAGCGAACAACGGCCAAGCACAGCGAATACTAGCTGGCGCTGTGAAAATCACGCTACTGGCGCTCATCTGTCGCTACCTGGCGCTATTAAATGAATCGGCCTCCCCATGTCAAATTCCCAGATTTTAATTTTTCTTACTTTATTGGAAAAAAAATGAAATTCTTTGGCCGAAGTTTCCCTGTAACAGTGAACATTTTGTGAATGGCGCAGAGAAAGAAATAGAGGGATTTGGGACTGTTTCTCTTTAAGCTGTTCACATGACTTTCAGCACAATCCCTCATTATTCCTCCCTGAAAGATAATTCTATGTGTCTGGCAGAATTGTGCTTTAATGTTATGCAAAGCTGTTTATTTAGGCCGTCAGTGGTTGTCCTCTCCCAAACTGCTTTTTTCCCCTTCTTTCTACCCCCCCCCCCTCTATAGCATGGCAAAATGGGGTAAGGAGGAGGGAGTGTGAAGCCAATGTTTAAAAAGTTGGCAGGGGCAACAAGCCGTGTTTGGTAACACTCCCAAACTACTCCTTATTGACTCAGACTGTCCTTTGGAGTTCTTTACCAGAACAAAGATGTTTCAATGTGCTGTTACTCCTCACCGCAGCCCTGTTTGTCCCCCGCCACTTATTTATATGTCTTTGTCGTCTTTCTATTGTGGTTCATAGCAAGTGATTCCACGCTAAGCCCTGCCTATTATATTTCCCCCTCTTTCTCCTTTCTGCCCTAGATGATCATTTCCATCTTTCGTCGCCTTCCAGCTTCACGAGACGTTCCTGAGATCTGAACACGCAGGGGCCCATGCCTTTTAATTAAAGCGGACCTTCACCCTGATTAAGAGCCTATCTTGTATGTTTCCCCCACCCTGTACATACAGATTGCCCACATTAATCCGGACCTTTACCCTGAATAAGACCCTATCTTATATGTCTCCCACACCCTATACATACAGATTGCTCACATTAATCCGGACCTTCACCCTGAATAAGAGCCTGTCTTATATGTTCCCCCCCTGTGCATACAGATTGCCCACTTTAATCTGGACCTTCACCCTGAATAAGAGCCTATCTTGTATGTTTCCCCTCTGTACATACAGATTGCCCACATTAATCCGGACCTTCACCCTGAATAAGAGCCTATCTTGTATGTTTTTCCTCTGTACATACAGATTGCCCACATTAATCCGGACCTTCAACCTGAATAAGAGCCTATCTTGTATGTTTTTCCTCTGTACATACAGATTGCCCACATTATTCCGGGCCTTCACCCTGAATAAGAGCCTATCTTATATGTTTTCCCTCTGTACATACAGATTGCCCACATTAATCCGGACCCTCACCCTGAATAATCCGGACCCTCACCCTGAATAAGAGCCTATCTTGTTTGTTTCCCCCACCCTGTACATACAGATTGCCTACATTAATCCAGACCTTCACCCTGAAAAGGAGCCTATCTTATATGTTTCCCCACCCTGTACATACAGATTGCCCACATTAATCCGGATCTTCACTCTCAATAAGAGCCTATCTTATATGTTTCCCTACCCTGTACATACAGATTGCCCACATTAATCCGGACCTTCACCCTAAATAAGAGCCTATCTTGTATGTTTCCCACACCCTGTACATACAGATTGCCCACAATAATCCGGACCCTCACCCTGAATAAGAGCCTATTTTATATGTTTCCCCACCCTGTACATACAGATTGCCCACATTGATCCGGACCTTCACCCCGAATAAGAGCCTATCTTGTATGTTTCCCCCCTGTACATACAGATTGCTCACATTAATCCGGACCTTCACCTTAAATAAGAGCCTATCTTTTATGTTTCCCACACCCTGTACATACAGATTGCTCACATTAAAAATAATCCTACCTGCATCTACTGCATGTTATGAGCCTTTAAAGTTGACCAAAACCCATAATAGTCAATTGTTTTGACTATCCCGGGCTTTGTTCCATTCCCTAGGGGCACCCCGATCAGGATGCCCCGCTGTGTGATACCCCCAAGGACGCCGCCACCAACTCGCCTCTTCCCGGTCCCACGGCCGCATCCTCCACCTCCCTCTAACAAGGAGCGTGCCCTCACCGGCCATTCACAAATGCCTGGCGCGGGCACACACACTGCTAGAGGGAAGCGGAGGATGGGACCGGGAAGAGGTGAGTTGGCTGCGGCGATCTGGGGGGTTTCACACAGCGGCGCACCCCTGATAGGGGTGTCCCCGGGGATAAGACCAAAACCCAGGATAGTTAAAATCCTGGGTTTTGGTCCACTTTAAAGTGGACCAACACCCAGGATTTTGACTATCCTGGGTATTGGTCCACTTCCCCGGGGCACCCCGATCGGGGGTGCCCCGCTGTGTGAAACCCCCCAGAAAGCCCCCAAAACTCACCTCTCCCCGCTCCCACGTGGCCGCGCCGTCCAATCGGCGCCGACGGACAAGCTGATTGACAGCGACGTACAAGCAGCGTGCCCGTCGGCGCCTCCCGCGCGTCACTCTTGACGTGTGCGCGCCCGCGCCGGCCATTCAGAGACGGCCGGCGCGGGCGCGCGCACGTCTAGAGGAGCGCGAGTGCGGCGGCGGCAGCAGCGACTGGAGAGGTAAGGTTTTTCGGGGTGTTTGGGGGGTTTACACCCCGCGGGACATCCCGATCTCGGATGTCCCGCGGTGTGTGAGGTGATCGGCCCGGGAATCTTATAGATTCCCGGGCCGATCACCTCAGGGTGTTGGTCCACTTTAAACATCCAAGATGGCGGCTCATGGAGCATCAGGAAGCCTGCAAACAGGAAGCGTCTTCTGACTGTGTCGCTCTGCATTCTGGGATTGCTGTCCTTTCCCTGACATCAGCTCTGCTCTGTCAGTGCAAAGCACAGCTATAACCCCACCCCCTGCACTTTATACCCCTCTCTTCAGTATGTGATGCTTCTGAGGCAAGATGGCGGCGCCCGTATTCTAGAGTGCTGGACAGAGTTGCAGCCCAGTGGGGGAAAGAATAGAAAGTAATTAATTTTAGATGCTGGGGAATAGTTTTTTAAGGGTTTAGGCCTTTCATTAAATTATGCTGAAGGTCCGCTTTAAAACAATGCTGCATTTTTATTCCAACCTGAGCGCGCTGACCCCCCTCAAAGTACGGCCCGTCCACCGGGACCCAGGCAGCTGAATGGAACACACAAAGCTCCTGTCTACCCGACTGAGCCGAGAGGGAAAGGTGAGGCCAGAGAGACTTTACCTCAGCAAGATGAAAGGAAGCCATGGACTGGTGCTAACATAAAATCTGTAAATTAACCTAAAGTGCTGTGCACGCTGAGCAAGGATAATATTTTCCCATATAACGTATATGCTTTGAAAAAGAGAGTTCAGTTGGAGGATTGGGACTGTTTTTCCTTTGCGTCATGTGGAAGATGCAGGTCTGTTCTCAGTTCTTTTCTCTTGGATGATGTCAATTTATTATTATTATTGTTGTTTATATAGCGCCATCATCTGTCGTAGCGCTTTACAAGGTGTGACAAGGTGTACAGACAAGAAAAAACAAATAATACGGCCAAAAACGCTGGAAGGAACAGAGGCTGATTCCCGTCTGAGAAAGTAGGCCCGGCGCGCCCCGGGGCTCGCACGTACCCAAAGAGGATCTTACTGGGAGGCTGAGGGCCTTATTTAACAAGGGATAGCGCCAGGTAGCGACTGGTGAGCGAACGGTAATGACGGGCACCGCCACGAGAACGCCGGCTCCCCTCCGCAATCACACATTTATCAAGCCGATCCTGCTTAGCGACTGAGAGAGCGCCAGATAGCGAATCATTCATCATTATTCCAGCCTCACCCCACAGCGCCAGCGTCCGACCTTGAACAGCGACAGGTATGACCTCTCGCTACCTGGCGCTCTCCAATGCATTTCAATGGAACAATCTTTAAATATTCATAATTAATTGTTATTAATGTTTTTTTTTTTTTTAAATGTCAAAAATTCTGTGACCACTTCTGCAATGTTAGATATTTTTTTTAAGGGAAAAAAAAAAGCATTTGTGCAGAATTGATATTACAGGTCTGATATTAATGTATTCATATTACAAAATGTTTATAAAAACTTGTTTTTTTTTTTTTTTTCAAAAAATATGGTGGTTTGGGGGTTAAAAAACTACTTTTAACCCATCGCCGCCAGCGCTCTGGGGTTTAAACAAGCATTTCACAGCGCGAGAATTTTTTGAGCATGATTTGTTAATGAATATGGTGGGAGCCGTTCGCTATGGCCATTCGCTATCATGCGCTCCCATACAGCGCAGAACCTGTCAAACAGCGACTCCTAACCCCGTATTCAACATTACCGCACACCGACTGAGTCGCTGTCAACAACCGAACAACGGCCAAGCACAACGAATACTAGCGGGCGCTGTGAAAATACAGCTACAGTCGCTCATCTGTCGCTACCTGGCGCTATTAATGAATCGGCCTCCCCGTGCGGTATGTGGATTACACAGGCTGCCAGAAGGGCCTGCCCACATGACCGCCAACAGCCAATCACAGTGCTGCATTCCCGGCCAAGCATCAAGCATAAGTTAAGACTTGCAGGGAGTTCTCTGGGGCGATGCGCAAGGGGACTCCAGCATTGTAGCTTCACCCCAAACCTGTCTGAATGGAGCCCACACCCGTTAGCAGGGAATCAGGTGTTGGCCAGCTATAATAAATAAAGCGAATTAAAAAAATACTTCCCGAATACCCCGAACCTCCTTTCCTTTCAGCCATGTTCCCTTGCAATAGTCATGTTAAAAAAGCACACGTTCCCCTTGTTGGATTCTGCTAGAAAAAAGGGAAACGCCAATTTGAAAAGATCTAGTGTGACTTTGATCAGCGTGACTTGGTTTTGAGACCAAAGAAGTAGACCGCCCAGTACTACAAGAAGGTGTTTATAGTTTGGTAGGTAAATAGGACCTGTATCTTTTCGCTCTATAAGACGCACCCAGGATTTGAAGGAGAAAATTAAGGTACAAGCTTCTATCAGCAGCACAGGAGACCCTTTCTTTAAACTTTTTGAAATATGCTGATACAGTGATTAAAAATCTCTCTCCCTCTGTTATTGTTAGCGGTTCTCCCTAAGGCGCCGGGTCTGTCATTAGCATAATTCCCCCCCTCCCGATCTTTATTTCATTCGATTATTTTATTGTGACAAAGTCTATTAACTTTGGGATCTAGCTGGAGATCCGCCAGAGGCTCAGACGTGCTTGTTTTTCTTCAGACTCGCGTTTCCACTCATAGACTTGGCTCCATGGTAAACATGTACGTATGGATATGAAGCCTGTGCGAGGCCATACATACATACATCTCTAATAGGAGTGGATACATTGTGTTGCTCTGTTGTTCAATATTCCTTTATTCCCCATGCGCTCCGCATGGTATACCAGGCGTGGCGCAAACACATTTTATTCCCTGCCATTTGCATTTCGTTGTCAATTACAGATCATTAGACATCACAATTGACATGCACTTTCAATTTATTCCATTCCATTAGCTTCCGTCGCAAATATACACAGCGGGACTGGGTTAACCCCACACATTCCAGCCAAAACCTTTTATCGGCTTTTGCAGCAGTTGATTTTCAATCATCCCACGTGGATGAGGGGGTTACGGTTGCCTACGAAGCCTTGAAAAATTGCCTTCGCTCCCCTGCTTAATTTAGAGCTGAAACAGAGCGGCGCATTCATTTGATAAATAAAACATTTAGGGCATAGAGAAATAAGCAGCTGGTTTTAATCATATGTTCTCTGAAGGACGCTCTTTGGATAATTTCACTGGTAGCACATTAGGAGTCTTCTCTCAAACAAGGAACCAGTCGGTTAGGACGCACGCTTGACAAGTTTATCTATTAATTCCGGGGCTTAGTCGATTCTCCTAGTTATCGCATTCTAGTAGCTGTGTAATGGCCGGGAATCCAGCAAGTATGGAGAATGGGCAACTGCAGTTTATTGGCTTTTGCTAGATATTTTTAAAGCATGTGTTTATTGTTCTTTAGGACCCGACCAGTGTGTGCCCCCAATGAAAGTGCGCTGTTCTGCAACACGGGAGTAGTACTTAGGCTGAGCGGGGAAGGAGGAGATAAAAATTATATATATATTGTCAGGATCTGAGCCAACGACAATGACTCTGAAGAAAGTTCTTAATCAAATAATAAGCAATTTATTGAAAATAAATACCAACAGGCAAAATCTCTTAACTTCATAGTATGATGCAGGATACAATGCACTACAGCAAGCGGTTACCTCACCAACTCTAGCTGTCCAGTGTAGGATAATTACAGCGTATTGCAAGTCCTTGATATAACGGGTCCATCTTTCAGGGCATACAAGTCCAGTGTCAGTAACCGCTTACCTGGACCCCGTTCCAGCTCCGTCTCCAGGCGGCCGGCCGCAGCTGTCACTGTGCGGCGGCCGCGCCAAGCGGCGGCGGCTCAGGCGGCATCGAGCACGGCCGCTCTCCTCCCTCCTCCCCGCGTCACAGCCTCTCGTGCTCGCGCGCGTGACCGTTTTATCCTCCGGCGGCGCTGTACACAGCGTGGCCGCCAGAGGCTGTGATAGGGCCAATGAGCCCAGGGTTCTGGTGTAGGCCAATGAGCCCGTGTGCTGGGGTTTTGGGCCATTGGCCCAGGGGAGGTTTGGGCTATACGCCCTTCCATAAGTGTTTAGCCAATGATCTGTTTAATCCTAGTGAGCACCAATCACACACCCATTTCCCCCCATCTCCCATCATATCTGTTCCTATAAAGGTTTCACCCCATCAGTTACTCAGTGCCTGTGATAGCGCCTTGACCCTTGTTTGCCTTGAGCTAATTTCTGTGATTGATCTTCGTTGCCGACCCCTGCCTGAACCGACCATCCTTGTCTGATCTCCGTTGCCGACCTCTGCCTGAATTGACCAATCTCTCGTCTGAACCCTGTTGCCGACCCCTGCCTGAATCGACCATTCTCTCTGCCTGACCCCTGTTGCCGACCTCTGCTTTGTACCCTGACCTCGAGCGGCCTCATCCCTCTGTACCGCTGTGATCTCTGACTTCCCGGTGTCTACCTCTGGCCTGTCTCTGGACTTTCGATAAAACTCGCTCTCAGCTATTGGTTCTTCAGACCTCCAACTAGTAAGCCTCCATCGTTTGAGCCATTGAAGTCCTGGGGGCAACCGATCCCGGGCAGGCGTATACTGCGTCCTGGCAAGCGGGGGCTCCTACAGGTGAAGCTGGCTGCGGAGATTGGGGGTTGAGGGCTTACCTGGAGGGCTGGAGTTACCCCGAGCGTGACATCCAGGCTGTTAATCCACAGGTTCCCAGAACGGATAACACATAAAGTCCCTCGGCTGCAATTCACCACTGTCAGCATTGGAAGCAGTAAGGCACGGGCTCCTCATCCCAGCCCCTTCATCTCCACTCTGAAAGCCTCAGAAATTCCTTTAATAGGTCTTCCGTCAATTAGTCTCATCACCTGGGAAGACCTGTGAGTAGGGGAAAAACCCGTACAGGACCCGGGATGTTGGATTGGATCTCTGATATCCCGGCATAGATCGTGCCTGCATGAAAAACTCATGGGAAAAATAGACCCCATCCACCACTTTTCTATACACCGCTCCATAAGACACACTTCTCTTTCCAAAAGTGGGGGTGTTGGTGCGTCCTATGGAACACATGTGTTACATAACCAGTGCCACCAGGCTGCCGGACAATGGATGAGTGGTAGGCCAGCAGGGAGAGGACAGGGTAACTTGATTCCTGCCCGCTGCTTAGGTCCGTGCAGCGAGTGGGCATGGCTAGCTGGCACCATCCATTGTCCTCAATGGACAGTGCCCACAAGCCACGCCCACCTGCTGCACGGATCCGAGCGTGTGTGTGAGTTAGCCTGCCTGTCCACTGCTCCTCCAGTGTCAGGGACGCTCTGTCCTGCATCCAGGGTGGGGGTGATGGGTTGATTCTGCCACACTGACTATAATGGGGCAATGGGGGGGGGGTGCCACACTGCCTATGATGGGGGAAGGAGAGGGGATGCGTCTTATGTAACGGATGTGTTGCATTACCAGTGCTCCCGTGTCACTGCTTGGGCTGCCGCAGCCACCAGGTTGCTGGACGATGGACGAGTGGTAGGCCGGCAGGGAGAGGACAGGGTAACTTGATTCCTGCCCACTGCCCCTCTCCTGACGCTTCTCCTCGGGTGCGGTGCACACACACATCTACTTAGGTCTGAGCAACCTGTGGGCGTGGCCAGTGGGCACCGTCCATTGTGTTCAGTAGAGTGGGTTGAATGCCACATTGATTACAATGGTGGGGCAAAATCCACACTGCCTGTAATAGGGGAGGATTTTGGGGGCAGGAATGCTGCCACACTGACTGTATTTGGGGGGGGGGGATCCTGCACACTGCCTGTTATGGGGTGATTGAGGGGAGATTCTGCACACTGCCTGTTATTGGGTGATTGGGGGGTTCTGCACCTTGCCTGTTACTTGGTTCTTGGGGGGGGGGGGGGGGAGTATTTTAGCACATTTGGTTTACAATATTTTTTTTTCTTATTTTTTCCCTCTAAACCCTAGGTGCATTTTATGGTCAGGCGCGTCTTATAGAGTGAAAAATATGGTATCTCTTAACCTGTCCTCTCATTGGTCTGGGTACTGTGATGCAAGCATAATTAAAACCAGCATAATGACTGGTCTGTAAGACTGCCGTTATGCAAATTATCAGCACATTCATCAAGTAAGGCTATTGCAGCTCCCCAGCCACTGCAACACATAAAAAATGACATGCATCCCCCCTGTCCCAAAGTTACCAGTCGACACTAAGCATGGGTTTCCCATGGCTTGGAGACATTCAGCCATGCCAGGACACCATCCCCTTGATGGTTCTTGGGGGGGGGATATATTTAGCACAACATTTGGTTCAGAATATTTTTTTTCTCCTCTCTAAACCCTAGGTGCATTTTATGATCAGGTGCGTCTTATAGATCGAAAAATACAGTATCTCTCATCCTGTCCTCACATTGGTCTGGGCACGGTGATGCAAGCATAATTAAAATCGGCATAATGAGCGGTTCGTTAAACTGCCATTATGCAAATTATCAGTGCAGTCATCAAGGCTTGCAGTGCCCCAGCCATTGCAGCTCATAAAGAAATATCATGTGGCCTCCCCCCTCCTCCCGAGGCTACCAGCCGGCGTATCACAAACTTAGGGTCTGGGTTTCCCATGGCATGGAGGCGTTCAGCCATGCCAGGACACCAGTCCCACATCTTTCAACACAGTTCCAGTCCTCCCCCTGATGGACACGGGGCTCTTCTATACCCCCTCGCTGTTGGTGGTACAGGTATCAAATGGGCTGGGGGTAACTGCTGCCTTGGTGGTAGGTAACTTCCCCTTTAAACTACTATAGGGGTCCCATGGATTCCTTACTAGTTCAACATAATGAAAGTAAAACTTAGAACACGACACAAAAGCATTTAATTCATCTAGATTTACACTATACTCACCTCATCTTCATCCAGCATCGGGCGGTGTCCTCTGGGGTCTCACGTCAGCTCCTTTTCTGCCTGCAAATAAGGTCATAATGACTATTCCACTTTTACAGGGATGATCTTCTCCATTACAGTGTCTGTGGGGAGCAGCAGCATTAAGCACTCTACTTATTTGCCAAAGTATTGCATGATGGGAAAAAGCATCTACACACAACAGAAAATTTCCAATAGTAATAAACTGTTATTCTAGCACAGGCTGGTTCCAGAGAAAGGCCATTAGAGTTGATCAGGTCTCCCCTGTTATAGCAGTATAGTAGTCTCAAAATATTTTTCTTACATTAAAAAAAAGAAACAGGCTTTGGTGAAATATTTTGTAATGCATTGGGTAATGCAAGTCGCTATTTCTTTTGCTATTTAGCATACTTAGGGCCTTATTTATCAAGGAATAGCGACAGATAGCGACTGATAGCGACTGGGGAGCCGGCCAGTAAAGCCAGGTACCGCAACTAGAACTCCGGCTCCCCTCCACAATCACACATTTATCAAGCCGATACTGCTTAGCGACTGAGATAGCGCCACCTAGCAACTCATTCATCATTATCCCAGCCTCATCCCACAGCGCCAGCGAACATCCTTGAACAGCGACAGGTATGACCTCTCGCTACCTGGTGCTCTCCAATGCATTTCAATGGCAGAATGTATTTTAATTAATAATTATTTTTTAATATATATATTTTTTTTTAATTTCAAAAAAAAAATCTGTGAACACTTCTTCCTTTGAAAATGTATTTTTTGGGGATTTAAAAAAAAATTTTTTTTTTTTGGCAGAATTGATATTACAGGTCTGATTTTAAACTATTCAGGTTTGAATATTATTTCAAAATCATTCCATTTTTTTTTTTTGGGTGGTTAGGGGGTTAAAAAACTACTTTTAACACATCGCCTACTGCGCTCTGGGATTTAAACATGCATTTCACAGCGCTAGGAATTTTTAAGGCTGATTTTTTAATGAATATGGTGGGTGCCGGTCGCTATGTCCAGTCGCTATCATGCGCTCCCATACAACAGCGAACCTGTCAAATAGCGACTCAGCATCTTGTATTCAACGTTACGGCACACCGACTGAGTCGCTATCATCCACCAAACAATGGGCAAGCACAGCGACTACTAGCGGTCGCTGTCAAAATACCGCTACAGTCGCTCAACAGTCGCTATCTGTCGCTATTAATGAATCAGCCTCCCCATTGGATTGTTATTATTGGACCATTTTTGCAATGGTGCTGCTTTAACTGGACCAAAACCCAGGTTTTTTCTCTATCCTGGGTTTAAAAAAAAAGTTGACTATCCTGGGTTTTGGTCTTTTCCCCCGGGACACCCTGATCGGGGGTGCTGCATGAAACCCCCCAGATCGCCTAAGCCAACTCACCTCTTTCCGGTCCTGTGGCGCATGCGCGGCCGCTCGTCCAATCAGCGCGTTGAGAGCTGACATCAGCTTCACTTCATCTAAGGCCAGCGACAAAATGCTGGCGGAAAATGCAAGAGATACAAATGCCAGCCACGCATGCACCAGGGAAAGGTATGGAAGGTGGGTGATAAACAGGGTTTATTAATCCAATTCTTAGGCACAAAAAAGATAAAATGACATATATAAAATGACAAGACCAATTAAAGTGGACCAAAACCCAGGATTTTGACTATCCTGGGTTTTGGTCCTTTTCCCGGGGGACACCCTGATCGAGGGTGCCCCGCTGTGTGAAACCCCCCAGATCGCCTCATCCTGGTCCTGCGGTGCATGCGCGCCCACTCGTCCAATCAACGTGCTGACGTCATGCTATCTAGGATGATGTAAAGCTCTGAGCGCGCTGGCAGCCGCATCCCCCACTTCCCTCTAACAGGGAACATGGGGATGCGCTGTTTGACCGGGAAGAGCTGGGTTTTGGTCCACTTTAACCAGACCTACTGTACCGTTTTATACACGCTAGGTCTGTTTTTGGTCCACTTTAACTTCTTGTATTCTAAGTAAGTCACACACCCTGCTTCAAGATATTCATAACCTGTGGGTATACTGACCTGAAGAGGGCGATCTGCAGAGATGATTGGAGGAAAGAAAGCCCCTCCCGGTCCATAAATACCTGGGACCTCCCACCCATCACCCAGTCTTCATCTCTGCAGGACGGCGAGCAAGCAGAAGATGATCTCTCCTCCTTGCACAGGGGGTTTTTCAAGGTAGCCGGGACTACTCCCGGCCAATATTATTTATTCCCGCTCGGACTTGTTTCCTTCCCCTATTTAATATATATATATGCCTCCTCAGTTTTGACTGCGGTCCGGGTGATGGTACTCTAGCACACAGGTGCTCAGGAGCTATGCTCCGCCGCGAGACCCTCTTTAGAGGGTAGACGGTTATACCGGGTTGGTGACCCCGGTTTGGGATGCCCTGTCCATGAGAATAGTTTCCCTTAATTGGCCTACCCCCTCCCTTCTAGCCTGGGTTGGGGGTCCTCTCCTCACAATTTGGATACAATTGGGGCAGCCATACGGCTGGTGTGGAGCGTCTGGGAGTAATTCCACAATGATTTGGTTGCACTGTTTTTTATTATATGTTTGTGTGTTATGTAACGTTTTTTTATGGCTTCACATTGATAAGAACAGACACCGTGCTGTGATTTACCTCAGAAGGCGGAGGGGAGTGGCTCTCCCCTCACGCTCTTCTGTCGGGGGCGGGGCCGGGCCTTTTGCTTGAGGCCGCGGCCCGCGCCCTGGCTTTCCTAGCTGGGCAGCGGCTCGCAAGCAGCGGGCCGCTGCCGGTATTAGGTGGCGCGTCGTGCCGGGGCCGCGGGTCCCCGCGACACCGGCGTGCTGTGTATCAGCGGAGGGGAGCTTCTCCCCTCATGCGCTGAGTCATTGGGGGCGGGGCCAGACTTGCGGCGCGTCGCCGCGGCCCGCCCCCTATCTCTTCCCGGGCACCGCTGAGGAGCTTGTAGCTCCTATTTGCACTGTGATAGGGGGACGGAGCCGGTAAAGCGCGCTGGCCACGCCCCCCTTCTCCGTCTCCCGCTCTGGCTGTGCTGCTCTGCCAAATTTACCTCACACACGGAGACACAGCGTGCTGACAAGGCCTGGACTAGCCCGGAGGCTCTGTGAGTGGCCCTGTGGGCCCTTGTTTTATACCATTTTCACATTATTATATAGCTTCTGGCTTATAATTGTATTTTCTGTGTTTTTAGGTGATTCTTCAGGGAATTTTATAAGGGGGTACTTTCACTTGTTTTTAAAAAATTCCTCCCACTTTTAAAAAAGGACACTATAAGGGCATCCCGGGTTGCTTCACAGCGTAATTCCCTCGGTCATAGCGACTTACTTAAGTTCACCTTATGGAGGCATCCCAGGATTCCGGGCTCCCCTCGGGACAATCTCGGAAGTGTTTGGGGTGTGGGGTATCCCTAACTGGGGATGATTTCTTTTTATGTATTTCATGTGCACAACAGACTATTACGCGGCAGTCAGGACCCCAGGCTTCTGGGTCAGCACCGCCGGCTTCATCCCTTCCCCCTCCCATTTTGACCCGTGCCCCATGTGATGTTGTCATGGGGGGGCAGTCGCAATCTGATGTATGTGCCAGATTGGACAGTATTGAAAAATGTATTTCCTCTACGGTGGCCAAGAAGGCACCGGCCAAGAGAAAACATTTATCTACGGTTTCTCATTATGAATATGATGATGTGGATGGTCTGGATTGGTCAGATTATTCCCCTCCAGAGGAAGGGGAGGTATTTGAGGATTCGGATAATTCCGAGGATCAGCAAATTGTTGGCGCTGATTCTGATCGGGGGTCAGGGGGTTCCTCGGACACCCCTAATGTTCTGACTCAGATGTTTGAGGTTTTGGCTATCTCGCCTCCGGTGGAGGCCCCTCAACAACAAGGGGAATTTTATGAGGAATCCAGGCCGCGCTTAGAAATTCCTAATCAAAAGCAATTTGATAATATTATTTCCAAGGAATGGGAGAGGCCAGCTCGTCTCCCAGGCATTCCTCAGAGTTGGGATAGAAGGTATCCTTTCCCCGCGGACACGGTTAAGCGCTGGGCTTCCCCCCCCGAAGTGGACGCCCCAATTTTGGGGTTATCCAACTCAGCCGTTTTGAATAACCCTGATTGTTCCTCTCTTAAAGATGGTGAGGATAAACGCATTGACCAGATGGCTTGTCATGGTTTTTCCAGTATTGGGGCAGCCATACGGCCAGTTTTTGCCTCATCACTGTTGGTGGTGGCTACTAGAAAGGTGGTCAGGGATTTGCTATCCTCGTCTGACTTGGATCCGGACAGTGATGAATCGGTGATGGTCGTGCCCGTTCGGGATACAGTTGGGGTTCTAAACCCAAGCCCGCGGCCAAGCCGCTCAACAATGAGGGGGCGCCCTCACCCGTGCGGGTGGGGGGACGGCTGTGACACTTCTCCCAAGTCTGGATTCGGGAGATCTCGGACAGATGGATCGGGGAAGTGGTGTCTTCCGGTTACATGCTGGAGTTCGAGTCCCGCCCCCCCGCGTTTCCTCAGGTCTCGGGTGTCCCCGGACGCACAGGCTGCACTGCAGCTCCGGGCGGCGGTATCGAGTCTTCTAGAAATGGCGGTCATTTGCCCAGTGCCCCCATTAGAACGGGGTCGGGGTTTTTACTCAAATCTGTTCACGGTCCCGAAGAAGGATGGCTCCGTTCGGCCCATCCTGGACCTAAAGATTCTCAACAGATTCGTCAGGCTGCGAAAATTTCGCATGGAAACGTTGCGTTCCGCTATCCACTCTCTTCGTCAGGGGGACTTCATGACTTCCATAGACATCCAGGACGCTCACCTCCATGTTCCCATTTTTCCCGCGCACCAGAGGTTTCTAAGGTTCGCACTGGAGGATCGGCACTTTCAATTTGTAGCTGTAGGTGCTCGCTGGGGTGATGGCTCTTCTCAGAGCTCAAGGAATTCGCATAGTGCCATATCTGGACGATCTCCTCATATTGGCATCGTCATTCAGCCAAGCGGAATTGGACACCAGGACGGTTCTATCCACTCTGGAGAGATTCGGCTGGGTGATCAACTACCCCAAGTCCTCTCTCTACCCGTCCAGGTTAATATCCTTTCTGGGAATGTCTCTGGATACAGACCAGGCAAGGGTGTTCCTTCCTCAGTCCAAGGTTCTTCTGATTCAGGAGTTGGTTCGGTCACTCATGTCCATTCCTCGACCATCCATCCGGCTAGGGATGAGACTGGTGGGTTTGATGGTGGCCTCCTTCGAGGCAGTCCCCTTTGCTCAGTTTCACACAAGGATACTACAGCTCCATCTGTTGTTGGTCTGGAACAGGTCCCCTCAGTCGCTGGATCAATTCTTTCAGATGTCCCCCCGGGTTCGCAGCTCGCTTCGGTGGTGGCTGAACTCAGCCAACCTGCTGAGGGGCAGATCCTTTCGGACTCCCCAGTGGGAGATAGTCACCACGGATGCCAGCCTCTTGGGATGGGGGGGCTTCTGGAAGGATCTGCAATTCCAGGGTTTGTGGGGTCCCCTGGAAGCCCACGAGTCTATCAATGTTCTGGAATTGAGGGCTATCAGGATGGTTCTTTGTCATTTGACTCATCAACTGCGAGGCTTGCCGGTCCAGGTCCGGTCGGACAATCGGACGGCGGTTGCCTACATCAATCACCAGGGAGGGACCCGCAGCAGGAATGCCCTCAAGGAAGTGTCTCTGATTCTGGACTGGGCGGAGAGCCACGTCCCGTGCATCTCGGCAGTTTACATCCCGGGAGTGGAGAACACGGAGGCGGACTCTCTGAGCAGGCTATCAGCCTGCAAAGGGGAGTGGTCTCTCAATCCCAAGGTCTTTCTCTCGATCTGTCGCAAGTGGGGGTCGCCGGAGGTGGACCTCTTTGCCTCCCGTCACAATCACAAACTTCCGTCATTTGTGTTCCTGGCGAAGGACCTTCTAGCTCTTGCAACGGATGCCATGTCTCTGAACTGGAGGGATCTGGGTTTTCTGTACCTGTTTCCTCCGTTTCCCATGGTGGCCAGAGTAGTGCGCAAGCTTGCTCTGGAGAGAGCGCCAGCAATCCTGGTGGCTCCAAGGTGGCCAAGACAGATCTGGTTCGCAGACGTGGTAAGGTTGGCAGGAGATCAGTTCGTCCTGCCCCTGCTGCCAGATCTACTCACACAGGGTCATCTTCGTTACCCCAATTTACCAACGCTGGCTTTGACGGCGTGGCTGCTGAAACCTCCATCTTGAAGGAGGAAGGTCTTTCTGATGCTGTGATTCGGACTCTTATTAGCGCTAGGAAGAGGTCTTCTTCATCAGTGTACTATAGGACTTGGAGGTCTTATATTGATTGGTGTGAGACTAGGGCCTTCCCTTGTAGGGAATTCTCTATTTCTAGAATCTTGGAGTTCCTGCAACATGGTTTGGATCTAGGGCTCCACCTCAGTACTCTGAAGGGGCAGGTGTCTGCCCTGGCGGTGTTTTTCCAAAAGTCTTTTGCACTTCATCCTTTGGTTAAGACTTTTTTCCAGGGGGTTACACATGTGCGGCCTCCTAGGAAACCTTTGATTCCGGTTTGGGATTTGAATTTGGTTCTTTCTGCGCTCCAGGGTCCCCCCTTTGAGCCTTTACATGATATTCCTTTGTCTTCCCTTACGCAGAAGGTGGCCTTTTTGGTAGCTATCACTTCTGTTAGACGTGTTTCTGAGTTGGCGGCTCTGTCTATTCAAGCTCCGTATTTTGAAAGACATCAGGATAAAGTGGTTTTCCGTTTTAAGACGGACTTCCTTCCTAAGGTGGTTTTGTCCTTTCATCTAAATCAGGATATTGTTCTGCCCTCTCTGTGTCCTAATCCCAGCAATGACAAGGAGAGGGCCCTGCATTCTTTGGATGTGGTTCGGGTTGTGAAGTATTATTTGGTGGTAACGTCTGCCTTTCGCAAGACTGATGCATTCTTCGTGGTGCCATTTGGGCCCAAGAAGGGTCTAGCACCCACAAAGTCTTCCATCAGCAGGTGGATTCGTCAGGCCATTGTCGGGGCCTATTCTGCTAAGGGGAGAAATCCTCCCTTTCGTGTTACAGCTCATTCTACTCGTGCGGTTGGGGCTTCCTGGGCTTTTCAGCACCAGGCCTCTGTTGATCAAGTTTGCAAGGCCGCTACCTGGTCTTCTGTTCACACTTTTTCAAAGTTTTACAAGGTTGATGTTCGGGCCTCAGCGGATGCTGTTTTTGGCCGCAAAGTTCGGCAGGCTGCAGTAGTTTAAGTTGTGCTTTATGCCTTGTTTTGGATCTCCACCCCTTATGGACACTGCTATTGGATGTCCCACAGGTTATGAATATCTTGAAGCGGGGTGTGTGACATACTTAGAATAATACCATTTTGTGAATACTCACCTTGTAAAATGGGTATTATAAGTATGTCACACACCCCGCTTCAACCCGCCCTTTTGTATTCTGGATCCTTCGTTTTGTGAACTTTGCATTGTTATGACTTATTTTTGGCTCTTCCTGGTCCCTTACCTTACTGCTTTCTTTATACTGGGTGATGGGTGGGAGGTCCCAGGTATTTATGGACCGGGAGGGGCTTTCTTTCCTCCAATCATCTCTGCAGATCGCCCTCTTCAGGTCAGTATACCCACAGGTTATGAATATCTTGAAGCGGGGTGTGTGACATACTTATAATACCCATTAGTATTCAAAAAAATACCATTTTGTGAATACTCACCTTGTAAAATGGGTATTGTAAGTATGTCACACACCCCGCTTCAAGAATCCATAACATGTGGGTAGTATCGTCCTGAAGAGGGCGTTCCTGCAGAGATGATAGCAAAAGAAAGCCCCTCCCTGATCCATAAATACCTGGGACCTCCCACTCATCACCCAGTATACAGAAGCAGTAAGGTAAGGGACCAGGAAGAGGCAAATATAAACCACAACCACGCAAAGTTCACAATAAAGAGGATCCTGAATAAAGAAAGGGCGGGTGAAGCGGGGTGTGTGACATACTTACAATACCCATTTTACAAGGTGAGTATTCACAAAATGGTATTATTCTAAGTATGTCACACACCCCGCTTCAAGAATCCATAACATGTGGGACATCCAATAGCAGTGTCCATAACAAGGGCGGGGATCCAAAACTAGGCAACAATGCACAACTTTAAACCACTACAGCTTGCAAAACTTTGCGGCCAAAAACAGCATCCGCTGATGCCCGAACATCAACCTTGTAAAACTTGGAAAAAGTCTGAACAGAAGACCAGGTAGCGGCCTTACAAACTTGCTCAACAGAAGCCTGGTGCTGAAAGGCCCAGGACGCACCAACTGCACGAGTAGAATGAGCAGTAACCCGAAAAGGGGGACTCCTCCCCTTGGCAGAATAGGCCCCAATGATGGCCTGACGAATCCATTTACTAATGGAAGATTTGGCAGGAGCCAAACCTTTCCTAGGCCCACAGGGCACCACAAAAAAAGCATCAGTCTTACGAAAGGAAGACGTAACCTCCAGATAATGATCCACAACACGTACTACATCCAAAGAATGCAACGCCCTTTCCATGTCGTTGCTGGGATGTGGGCATAGAGAAGGCAAAACAATGTCCTGATTCAGATGAAAAGCCGAGACCACTTTAGGAAGAAAATCCGGCTTGAAACGAAAGACAACCTTATCCTGATGCCTCTCGAAGTATGGAGCTTTAATGGATAAAGCTGCCAACTCAGAAACATGCCTAACCGAAGTGATAGCCACCAAAAAGGCCACCTTTTACGTAAGAGAAGACAAAGCTACCTCATTCAAGGGCTCAAACGGATAGCCCTGGAGAGCAGAAAGAACCAGGTTCAAATCCCAAACTGGAACAAAAGGCTTCCTAGGAGGCCGTACATGCGAAACACCTTGGAAAAAGGTCTTGACTAAAGGATGAAGTGCAAAGGACCTTTGGAAGAACACCGCCAGGGCAGAAACCTGCCCCTTCAAGGTACTAAGCTGGAGCCCCAGATCTAGACCATGTTGAAGAAACTCTAAAATTCTAGGAATGGAGAACTCTCGACAAGAGAAAGACCTACTTTCACACCAATCAATATAGGCCCTCCAAGTCCTGTAGTAAATAGAAGAGGAAGAGCGCTTCCTGGCACAGATAAGAGTCTGAATCACCGCGTCAGAAAGACCTTCTTCCTTCAAGATGGCGGCTTCAGCAGCCATGCCGTCAAAGCCAGCGATGGTAAATTGGGATAGCGTAGCCGACCCTGGGTGAGCAGGTCCGGCAGCAGAGGCAGGGCGAAATGATCTTCTGCCAGCCTTACAAGATCTGCGAACCAAACGCGCCTTGGCCACCTTGGGGCCACCAGAATCGCCGACGCGCCTTCCAAGGCCAGTTTGCGCACCACTCTGGCTAGCATTGGGAACGGAGGGAACAAGTAAAGGAACCCCAGATCCCTCCAGCTCAGAGACATGGCATCCACCGCCAGAGCCAGAGGATCCTGCGAGAGAGACACAAAGACTGGGAGCTTGTGATTGTGACGAGAGGCAAAGAGGTCCACCGCTGGGACCCCCCACCTGAGACATATCGAACGAAACACCTTGGGACTGAGAGACCACTCCCCCTGACGAGAGGAGGCCCTGCTCAGCAAGTCCGCCTCCGTGTTCTCCACCCCCGGAATGTAGACTGCTGAGATACACGGGACGTGGGTCTCCGCCCAGTCCAGAATCAAAGACACTTCCCTGAGGGCACTCCTGCTGCGAGTCCCTCCTTGGTGATTGATGTAAGCAACCGCCGTTCTGTTGTCCGACCGGACCTGAACTGGCAGGCCTCTCAACTGATGAGTCAAGCGAAACAGAACCAACCTGATGGCTCTCAACTCCAGAACATTGATGGGCTCGTGAGCCTCCCGCGGGCCCCACAGACCCTGAAACTGGAGGTCCTTCCAAACACCCCCCCAACCTGACAGACTGGCATCCGTGGTGACTGTTTCCCAACACGGAGCCAGAAAAGATCTGCCTTTCAACAGATTGACCGACCCCAGCCACCATTGCAGGGATCGACGAACTCGGGGAGACATCAGGAAGGACTGATCCAACGATAGAGGAGACTTGTCCCAAACCTTCAGCAGATGAAGTTGAAGCGTCCTTGTGTGAAACTGCGCAAAGGGAACTGCCTCGAATGAGGCCACCATTAACCCCACCAGCCTCATCCCTAGCCGGATGGTCGGATGAGGGGTTGACAAGAGAAGCCGAACTAACTCCTGAATCAAAAGAATCTTGGCCTGGGGTAGAAACACCCTGGCCTGTGAAGTCTCCAGAGACATTCCCAGAAAGGTCAGAATTCTGGACGGAGAAAGAGAAGACTTGGGGTGGTTGATCACCCAACCGAACCTCTCCAGAGTGGACACCACCGCTCTGGTGTCCAACTCCGCTTGGTTGAAGGAAGAGGCCATGATCAGTAGATTGTCCAAATAGGGCACGATGCGGATACCCTGACCTCTGAGCAGAGCCATCACCCCCGCTAGCACCTTGGTGAACACCCGAGGAGCTGAGGTGAGACCGAAAGGAAGTGCCACAAACTGAAAGTGCCGATCCTCCACCACGAACCTGAGAAACCTCTGGTGTGCTGGAAAAACCGGAACGTGAAGATAAGCATCCTTGATGTCTATGGACGTCAGAAAGTCTCCCTGACGAAGAGAGTGAATGGCCGAACGCAGCGTTTCCATGCGGAATTTCCTCGGCCGGATGAACCTGTTGAGAAGCTTCAAATCCAAGATGGGTCGGACCAACCCGTCCTTCTTGGGTACCGTGAACAGATTGGAATAAAAGCCCCTGCCCCGATCTGAAGGGGGCACTGGGCAAATGACAGCCATGTCCAGAAGATTCTCCACTGCCACCAGGAGCCCCTGCGCCGCCTGAGGCTCCGACGGCATCCGAGACCTGACAAATCTGGAAGGGGGGCGGAGCTCGAACTCCAGCTTGTAGCCGGAAGACACCACTTCCCGGATCCATCTGTCCGAGACCTCTTGATCCCAGATCTGAGAGAAGTGCTGCAGCCGTCCCCCCACCCGCATGGGTGAGGGCGCCCCCTCATTGCTGAGCCGGCTTAGCAGCCGGTTTGGGCTTAGAGCCCCAACTGTATCCAGAACGGGCACGTCCTCTGCCCCTGTTTCCGGAATCTCCTCTGGAAGAGGGAAATGCAGAACCCCTGCCAGATCTGGCCCCCCGAAAGGAGGGGGTAAAGGCAGGCGCCCCCCGAAAGGAGCGGCGTTGTTTCTTACGTTGAGGTAACCTACCACCCTTGGTGACAGAGTCCAATGTCTCTCCAAAGAGCCGTAGACCAACAAAGGGTAAAGCCGTCAGTGATTTTTTGGACATGAAATCGGCCGCCCACTGGCGCAGCCACACCGACCGCCGAATAGCCACAAGCAGAGCCGACGTCCTACCACACATCATCAAAGTGTCATCCAAGGCAGTCAACACAAAGGATAGAAACAACTCACACCGTTTAATGCTAAGGAGCTCGTTACTACCAGGACGAAGTCCGGAAGAAGTCAACAGGTCCCTGACCACAGACCTGGTAGCCAACACCATTAGCTCCGAAGCGCACACAGGCCGGATGGCCGACCCAATGCTAGTAAAGCCATGAGAAGCCATCTGATCAATACGTTTATCCTCTCCATCTTTGAGAGTGGAACAATCAGGTCTGTTTAAAACCGAGGAGTTAGACAACCCCAAAACCGGTGCATCCACCTCGGGGGGAGATGCCCAGCGCTTGACCGCCTCAGAAGGAAAGGGATATTTCCTATCCCACCCCTGAGGGATGCCAGGGAGCCGAGCCGGCCTATCCCATTCCTTGTCAATGATTCTATCAAAATGGCGTTGCGTAGGAAATTCCAGGCGCGGCCTGGATTCCTCAAACAATTCACCCTTCTGCTGTGACGCCTCCTCGGGAGGGGAAATATTCAGAACTTCCAGCATGAGAGACAGAGCGTGAGGAGAGTCCAGGGATCTCCCTAAGTCAGAAAGCTCGGCATCAGCGCCAGCAGACTGCTCATCATCCGAAAATTCTGAACCCTCATCAACCTCCCCTTCCTCTAGCTGGGGATAATCAGACCAATCCAGATTATCTCTGTCATCAAGATCATCCACCGGCGGAGCCGGCGACAAATGCTTTCTCTTAGACGGAGCCTTACGGGCGACCGAGCTAGAGAGCATTTTCTCAAGGCTAGCCAATCTGGCACACATCACAGATTGCAGATCCCTGCCCATGACCACGTCACACGGGGCGCGAGTCAAGGCGGGAGGGGGAGTTGAGGTGGCCGGCTGTGCTGACCCCGACGCTTGGGGTTCGGACTGCCGCGTAATAGTTTGCTGTGCACATGGTATACACAGTAACACATCGTCCCCAGTAATGGAAACCCCACACAACATACACTTTTTGGGATGCCCCGAAGGGGTCCCAGTCCCAGTATCCGGGGATGCCTCCATAAGGTGAATTTTGAGTGGTCGCTATGACCCAGGGAATTACGCCAGTTAGACAACCCGGGATGCCCCTTTAATGTCCCGAGTGGGAGGATTTGTGAAGCTAAAATGGACCCAGGGACCCAGGATCAGGAGAGACCTTCCAATACTACAGAAGATCCTCCTGAATAACCTCCACCTAAAAGACAGAGAGAGACCAATAAGTCCCTACAATAAGACTTAACAGAAAATGAAAAGAAGAAATAAATGAGGCCCACAGGGCCACTCACAGACGCTGCGATGAACGATCCGCCTCAGAACAATGGCGACCTTGCTGAGGAGAAGGAAGAAGAAGAACGGCCGTGTCAGGGGCGTGGTCGGCGCAGCCCGCGCAAAACTGAGCTGTGCCCCCTTAGTGACATAGTAACAGGGAGCTCAGCTCCGCAGCGGTGCCAGTACAGAGGAGGGCGGAGCCGCGGCGACGCGCCGAAAGCCCGGCTCCGCCCCCCCTCTGAATGAAGCGTGAGGGAAGGCGGAGCCGCGGCACCGGCTGCCGTGACAATGGGTGCGTCCGCTGTTACTAGCGGAGCACCCGCCCCGCTCGCTGCGGGAGGAAAGAAGGAGAGAACGGGGGCTGGCCGCGGCAGAGCGCCGAGTGCCAGCCCCGCCCCCCCAAAGCGCGTGAGGTAAAATATCTCCTCACAAGACTGAAAGACCCCGGCGCCAGGCTGCAATGACAGCCGCGGTGCCACAACATAGTAACAAACAGAAATAAAGTCATTGAGGAATTACTCCCAGATACACCACATCAACAAAGAGATAGTGAATAAAACTAAACCCTATGAGAGGAACCCCCAGCCCCCATAGTTGGTAAAAGGGAAGGGCCCCCCCCAGGGGAAAGTCAAGGGGCGGGGCATCCCAAACCGGGATCACCTACCCGGTATGACCGCCTACCCTCTCTTTTAGGGTCTCACGGTGGAGCTCTGCTCCTCAGCACCAGAGGTGCCAATGTACCCTCGCTCGGGCCAGCAGCCAAGACTGTGGAGGCATGTATTATGAGGTAAATTCAGGGACAAACAGGGGTCCGAGCGGAAATATAAAAAAAAAAGAGGCCGGGAGTTACCCCGGCTACCTGAAATCCCCCTGTGCAAGGAGGAGCCATCATCTTCTGACTTGCTCGCCGTCTTGCAGAGATGGAAAACTGGGTGATGAGTGGGAGGTCCCAGGTATTTATGGATCAGGGAGGGGCTTTCTTTTGCTATCATCTCTGCAGGAACGCCCTCTTCAGGACGATACTACCCACATGTTATGGATTCTTGAAGCGGGGTGTGTGACATACTTAGAATATGGTATTTTCCTTAACACTCAGTAGTAAGTGAGACTGTGGGATCAGTTCCACTGTTTGCTAATGATAGCTTAAAAAAAAAGGCTTTGGCTGGAGTTTGCCTTTAACTTTTTTGCTAAAGAGCTCTGGGCCAAGTGGATGTAAATGTTTGTTCATGGCGAGTATCACAAGCAGTTTGTTTGATTTTAACCTCATCAAATGAAAAGCTCTCTCATGCCTCAAGTGCTGCCTCGTTATTCTGTGACCAGGCGTCATTGTGAATAGTAAGTGGTGAGGAGGTGCGTGAGAGGCTCTCCCATGTTAAATCCCTGCACTTGTTGCAAGTTGATTGTTTGGGGTTTATTCTTTATTTTATCCTCCCCCCCCTATTGAATAGTCTGGGTCATTTGAATTACAAATGACCCTTCATCTCTTGCAGGACAAAGGCCGGTGTAAGGAGCTGGACAGGATGGCTGCATTGATGGCCGCTCGCCCCAACAATGGCCTGCTTCATATGTCATCTGAGGTATATTAAAGTGGACCGAAACCCAGCACGATCGACCCAGGAATCTATAAGATTCCTCTTCCCCCGGGGCATCCTGATTTTAGCTGTGTAAAACCCCCCAGGTCGTCCCATTCACTTACCTTGCTTCCTGGTCCAACGACGCATGCCCGTGCCAGGCATTTGTGAGTGGATGGCGCAGGCACGCTCCCTGTTAGAGGGAAGGGGGGGTGCTGCTGCCAATGCGCTCGGAGCTGCTGGCCTTAAAAGAAGCCTTAGACGCCGTGACGTCAGCAGCTCTGACTGCACTGATTGGACGAGCGGCTGCGCATGCGCCGTAGGACCGGGAACAGATGAGTTTTGGTCAGCGATCTGGATCTGGGGGATTTCAGACAGCAGGGCACCCCCGATTGGGGTGTCTTGGGGGAAATGACCTAAAACCAGGATAGTCAAAATCCTGGGATTTGGTCCACTTTAAAGGGGTTCTTTCACACTGGCAGTTCTTCAAAACACATGTAATACGGACACATAACAAGTGCAGGTTCTGGTATAGCCAGGTACCATCCATAGAATACTTTTATCTGACATATTGCCAGCATAAGTGGGTCCTTTAAACTCAGGATTTTGCACTGCTGTGTGAACCCCCCAGAACACCCATACAAACTCACCTTTCCCCAGTCCTTCGGTGCATGTGCAGGCTCTCGTTCAATCAGAGCAGTTTATATGTAATGCTCGGCAAACGCCTCTGTTTACATGCAGAGCTTTGGCAATCTGGAGCGCAGCGGGCACAACCCCAGCAGAGCACATACGCCCATCCCCTGCCTATCTCAATGGCCTGGGCAGGAGCGGCCTCACAGACCAGGGCCAGGGTTTTGTCCTGCTTTAAAGCATGTGTTAACGTGAAAATGTAGGTGCTCCACATAGCAAGTGTGAGTTCTGGTATAGCCAGGTACCATCCATGAAATACTTTTATCTGACATATTACACAGCACAAACATGTCCATTAAAGGAGCACTATCGCGAATTGTGTAATGTTAAAAATCCATATAAACACGTCGGTTAATAAGAGAAGGGGTCACTTATACACCCAAACTGAATAAAACTCGTGCCAAGCTTGTGGTTTATTTTCACATAGTAGGAACAAAATCAAGGGGTGACAGTTTTAGTCTATGAGGGGTGACAGAGCCCCAGATGTCCTTTTCCTTCCATTAAAATAAAAGAAACAAGCCTGGCTGGATATTTCTTGATGACAGGTGTATAAGTGACCTGGAGTGAGTGACCTATATGGATTTTTATCACTGGTCCATTTTTTCGCGATAGTGCTCCTTTAAAGGAGCTCACCAGCTCTACAAACTAAGCTAACAATGAGGCTGATTTAAGACTAGCGCCACATATTGCCATGTGAGCGTCTGTGTAGCGGCGCTCACAGCGACCGCTAGTAGACGCTGCAAGCGGTTGTCGGGAGCTTTGCCCTAGGTTAGCGGTCAGACTAGTGGCGCTGTACTATCCTGTCCAGCAATGATAAATCTTATGTGTGGTGGGCGCTGTAGAAGCTTCTCCCTGATTCATTTCAGAGCCAATCGTGAACGCTAGGTGGTGTCATAGTGCCCAAGGCTAACAGGCTGATTCATTAATAGCGCCAGGTAGCGGCAGATGAGCGACAGTAGCGTTATTTCCACAGCGCCCGCTAGTATTCGCTGTGCTTGGGCGTTGTTCGGCTGTTGACAGCGACTCAGTCGGTGTGCGGTAATGTTGAATACGGGGTTATGAGTCGCTGTTTGACAGGTTCCGCGCTGTATGGGAGCGCATGACAGCGAACGGCCATAGCGAACGGCTCCCAGCATATTCATTAACAAATCACGCTCAAAAATTTCTCGCGCTGTGAAATGCTTGTTTAAACTCCAGAGCGCTGGCGGCGATGGGTTAAAAGTAGTTTTTTAACCCCCAAACAACCATATTTTTTGAAAAAAAAAAAAAAACAAGTTTTTCCAAACATTTTGTAATATGAATACATTAATATCAGACCTGTAATATCAATTCTGCACAAATCTTTTTTTTTTTTTTCCCTTAAAAAAAATTACTAACATTGCAGAAGTGGTCACAGAATTTTTCACATTTAAAAAAAAAAAAAAAAAAAAAAAAAAATAATAGTTAATTATTAATATTTAAAGATTGTTCCATTGAAATGCATTGGAGAGCGCCAGGTAGCGAGAGGTCATACCTGTCGCTGTTCAAGGTCGGACGCTGGCGCTGTGGGCTGAGGCTGGAATAATGATGAATGCTTCGCTATCTGGTGCTATCTCAGTCGCTAAGCAGGATCGGCTTGATAAATGTGTGATTATGGTGGGGAGCCGGCGTTCTCGTGGCGGTGACCGTCATTACCGTTCGCTCACCAGTCGCTACCTGGCGCTATCCCTTGTTAAATAAGGCCCTAAGCTAACAATGAGGCTGATTTAAGACTAGCGCCACATATTGCCATGTGAGCGTCTGTGTAGCGGCGCTTACAGCGACTGCTAGTAGGCGCTGCAAGCGGTTGTCGGGAGCTTTGCCCTAGATTAGCAGCCAGACTAGTGGCGCTGTACTATCCTGTCCAGCATTGATAAATCTTATGTGTGGTGGGCGCTGTAGAAGCTTCTCCCTGATTCATTGCAGAGCCAATCGTGAACGCTAGGTGGTGTCATAGTGCCCAAGGCTAAGCTACATCTAACAACAGGACAACACTGCAGCGAGCGATAGGTAGCTCCAGTTAAGTGCGTCCGGCACTCGGTGCTGAAGCCCGTATTCAAGAAAATCCTACACAGACACAGCGCCGGCGCTCTAAAGCTGGGCGCTCTCGCATAGAGTGCCAGACGCTGTGTGATAAAAGTCTGTTTCTAAACACATAAACACCAACACCAGAGCGAAAACACATGGAATGACATTGTTTTACCACTGTGACAATGACACTGCTATGTCAGACCTGCACATACAATTCTGCATAAAAAAATAAATATATATATATATATAATATAAAAAAAACAATAAAAAGAGTTTGGTTGCTGGGCAGGAGATGCCACACAATGATTTGAGCCCCAAATTGTAAATTTAACTTTAGCAACACGCTATGTATACACAACCAAATAAAACCCAATTGAAATGTATGGGAGAGCGATACAGAGCGCTGTACATCGCTAATGATACGCTAGTGTGACGCTACATGACGCTGTTAGAGGTGCTCACCAGATTGACTTTCTTAAATGTGGTTTTCACATACAGTGCCCAGCGTTCACCCGACGCTACGTGGCACTACCTGTCGCTAATGTTTCTTAAATAACCCCCATAATGGGGCCCTTTTACAGCTCATGCAGTCAATTTTTTTCTGTCTTTTAACGCAATTGGATGCAGCTAGACAACTAAAGACGGAAATAGCAGAGACACATGCTGCTTCCTGTCTGTCGATGATACCAACAGGCTGATTCATTACTAGCGCCAGGTAACAGCAGATGAGCGTCGGCACAGCGGCGCTAAGAGAGAGTGCTAGTGGTCGCTCTGATCGGCCGTGAGTCGCTATTACAGAGCGCCTCAGTCGCTGTAGTAACATGGCCGGCATTGATGAATTTGATGTGTGAGTTGCTATAACACCAGTACAGAGCTATATGGGAGCGAACGGTAGTGACTGGTCAGTGTGAACGACTCAAACCATATTCATCCAAAAAACAGCCTCACACAGCGCCGGCGCTCAAAATTGGGTCGCTGTAGCCCAGAGCGCCAGAAGCTGTGTGATTAAAGTGGACCAACACCCAGGATTTTGACTATCCTGGGTGTTGGTCCACTTAGGTGGGGCACCCCGCTGTGCCCCGCTGTGTGAACCCCCCCCCGATCGCCGCAAAAACTCACCTCTCCCTGCTCCCACGTGACCTCGTCCGGCCAATGACAGCGCTCAGAGCCACTCTGGTATGCGCGTCCAAAGTCGCTTGGACGCGCATACCAGAGCGCTGTCATTGGCTGCGTCTCTCGCTTCCCTCTAACAGGGAGCGCGCCTGCGCCGGCCATTCACAAAACGGCCGGCGCGGGAGCGCGCCCTGCTAGAGGGAAGCGAGAGACGCGGCCGCGTCTTGCGCATGCTCCGTTGGATCACCGGTAAGGTAAGGATTGTGGGCCTCCTGGGGGGGTTCCTCCCCGCGGGACATCCCGATTTCGGATGCCCCGCGGGGAGGGATCTGATCGGTCCGGGAATCTTATAGATTCCCAGGCCGATCCCCCCTGGGTGTTGGTCCACTTTAAAGTCTGTTTTTGAACACATATCCACTAGTAACAAACCAAAAACATATGGAATTACATTGTTATTACATTGTGACATTAATACTTTAATACCAGACCTATAATGACAATTCTGCATAAAAATATAACAGAACAAAAAAGTTTTCAAAAATTACACTTAATAGGCCAGGAGAGGTCACACAATTATTTGACAAAAAAAAAAATAACAAATATAAAGAAAACCCTGTTTAAAGTGAAGAAAAGTAACATCCATTGAAATGAATCGGAGAGCGACAGGTAGCGACAGGTAATACCAGGTACCAGGACCGTCTGTGATGATGAATTGGACGCTACATGGCGCTTTTAGTGTTGCTCACCGGAATCGCTTTGATAAATGTTGTATTGCGTACAGCGCCCGTCTTTCACCGTTCGCTACGAGGCACTACCTGCCGCTATCCATTGATGAATAAACGCCCAAGTGAGCACAAATATGATAAATAAGGTGATGGTGCAACAATGAGGGGGCCCTCCTGACCTTCTGGGCCCCAGTGTGGTTGTACCCCCTCAAGTTACGCCTCTGACGATAGGGATAAGTGTCCAAGAAGGGAGGTAAACAAAAACTAGTGGAGAATGTAAGGCAAATTAAGCCCAGGGCTTATAGGGAACTTTGTGTAGAAGCATCCTAAACCTCTCCCGCACGTCCTGCTCCTGTCTGAGCTTCCTTTATCTGTCGGAGATTTGTTGCTGGTTAATTCTAAATGACCATCGCTTCCCCCCTCTCCGCCACAAAGGCTGGTCCTTTTTTTTTTTTTTTTTTTTTTAAGATGTGGGTAAATGGTATGGAAAATGGGAGGTGCCGCTGGGCTTCATGGACCTAATAAATCTTAACTATATTAAGGCTCATTCCTTCGCCTTCTCTCCTCCGGCCTTTGTCTTGCTAATACACATTACGTTTTGCCTGGCTACACACTTTGAGCCCATTCTGAGGTGAGGCTTTGAAAAAGCCACAGATGTGGGGACCTCGACGACCCCCCTGACCCCCCACCCCCCACTTCTTTTGCAGTTACCCATTTTAACAGGAGGAGGAGGAGGGTGGGTGGAAAAAAAAAAAGCAACAGTGCCCAAATGAAGGAATTTTGCCCTGGAATTTGTGTCCTCCTGAAAAGCTTTCAAAGAGAAAAGGGGGAGAAAAAGGCCAGAAAATCTCCCTTTCTGCATTAGAGTGAATGGAGCGGGGCCGTGGCGATTTGCATTGGAAAGTAGGTTGTGGGGCTTACAAATTAGCCGTACTGTGCCGAGCCTTTCCAACCCCCAACTACCGAATAAGAGGGGGGGGGGGGGATGCAAATGTGGGAAAAGAAAAGATTGGCATAATGACACATCAGCCTGACAGATGATTAGAAGGGAAAAAATGCAAAGCCCGGCTGAAATAATGTCATGTGCGAGCGGGATTAACCTTTCCGATGACAAATTAAAGCTTTCTGCGGCGACTGGTGACATCACCCAAGGCGTGCTTTCATGCTGAAGCCTCATAGGGTGGAATTCGCTTTTACTTTTGTGGGTGCAGGAAACACGGGGATGCATGCGCGACACGTCTTCTGTACCCGGTGTCCTTCTGCAATGCTTATTCAGATCCGATGATATATAAGCCAGTACAACCTTAAAGTGGAACAAAACCCACAGCGACCAGCCCAGGAATCTATAAGATTCCCGGGCCGATCGTTTCTCTCCCCCTCTTGATTCCGTCTCCCCTGTGTGAAACCCCCCAGGTCATCCTACACACTTACCTTCTTTCCCGTTCCAACGGCGCATGCGCAAGCCCCATCCTCGTTATCCCCCCAGCAGGGTGCGTGCCCACGCCAGGCATCTGTGAATGGCCGGGGTGGGCACGCACGCTCCCTGTTAGAGGCTAGTGCGGGGATGTGGCCGTGAGTTTTTATGGCCGTCCTGGGGGATTTCACACACGGGGCCCCAAGGAAAAGAGATTTCAGGGGCAACTGGTGGGTTTTGTTCCTCTTTAAAGTGGAGCAAAACCCAGGATTTTGACTATCCTCGATTTTGTTCCTTGCCCCCCTGGGCACCCTGATCAGTTGTGTGAACCCCTCCCCCCCCCAGGTCACCAAAACCAACTCACCTCTTCCCGGTCCTGCGGCGCATGCGTGGTCACTCGTCCAGTCAGCTCACTCAGAGCCGCTGACGTCACATGATCTAAGCCCTCGCCTAAGGCAAGCGGCTCAGAGTGTGCTGATTGGACGAGCGGCCACACATGCGCGGTAGGGCCGGAAAGAGGTGAGTTGGTTTTGGTGACCTGGGGGGGGGGGATTCACACAGCGGGGCATAAAAAAACAGGATAGTGGGTTTTGCTCCACTTTAAAGAGGAATAATAGCCACCCGTCCGGCCATGAAATCACTTTTTCCTGGTGCCTTGTGTGTAAAACAGTGAACCCATAAAAACTCACCTTTCCTTACTCCAATGGTAGGCTCTCGTCCAATGTGAGTCGCCTGCTGTTACTTACAGGCTGATTCATTAATAGCGCCAGGTAGCGACAGATGAGCGACTGTAGCGGTATTTTCACAGCGCCCGCTAGTATTCGCTGTGCTTGCCCGTTGTTCGGTTGTTGACAGCGACTCAGTCGGTGTGCGGTAATGTTGAATACGGGGTTAGGAGTCGCTGTTTGACAGGTTCCGCGCTGTATGGGAGCGCCTGACAGCGAATGGCCATAGCGAATGGCTCCCAGCATATTCATTAACAAATCACGCTCAAAAAATTCTCGCGCTGTGAAAAGCTTGTTTAAACCCCAGAGCGCTGGCGGCGATGGCTTAAAAGTAGTTTTTAACCCCCAAACATCCATATTTTTTGATTAAAAAATTAAACAAGTTTTTCTAAACATTTTGTAATATGAATACATTAATATCAGACCTGTAATATCAATTCTGCACAATTTTTTTTTTTTAAATTTTTTTACCTTAAAAAAATATATAACATTGCAGAAGTGGTCACAGAATTTTTGACATTTAAAAAAAAAAAAAAAAAACATTAATAACAATTAATTATGAATATTTAAAGATTGCTCCATTGAAATGCATTGGAGAGCGCCAGGTAGCGAGAGGTCATACCTGGCGCTGTGATGGGATTAGCAGCGGCGCTGTTCGTTGCAGTCCGCTACCTGATGAATCCCGCGCTAGCCGACGCTCTCGCCGGCGCTAGCCTCATTTAGCGTGATAAATGCGTGATTGTGTCCGCGGCCTGGCGTTCTGGAGTCGGTAGCCGCCGATAGCTGGCGATACCTGGCGCTAGTGAGACACTACCTGGCGCTATCCCTTGATAAATAAGGGCCTTAGTCATTCGGCAGGTGGCTCTCACGCTGCCCCATTCCCAGCATTGTGTGCGCGCTCCCACCTCAGCCATCCAGATACACTGGGGCGGGAGTGCGCTTCCATATCCCCTGCATTCCCGGCTGTACGTGCACTCCCATCCCTGCCTATCTAGATGGGTGGGACGGGAGCTTGCACGCGATGCCAGGGATGCAGGGGGTGGGGCAGCGTGCGAGAGCCACCTGCCGATTGATGTAAGCACAGCAGACGACTCTCATTGGTCTAGAGCCTGCGCATCACCATTGGAGCAGGGAAAGGTGAGTTTTAAAATCAAGTAAATGAGAGCTGTCTGCCGAATCACATTGCCACAGCAGACGGCTCTCATTAGACGAAAGCCCGCACATGCTCCGTTGTAGCCAGGACAGGTGAGTTTTTATGGGTGCACAGGAAGGTTTCACACAGCAGGGCATCCTAGTTCACACGCAAAAAAACCCTGGGTTACCCGAGATAGAAATCACTACAACTTTAGAGCAGAATTAAATCCTTAGTGGCCGGCCCTGGAATATAAAAGATACCTTGGCCGCTTGCCCTCCTCCTGCTGTGTGAAACTCCCATAGACCACTCATAATAACCCACCTTTTCTAGGTCAAATGGCACATGCCCGGGTTCTCGTTCATTGAGAGCCTTCTGCCGTGACTATTGCCCTTATTCATCAAGCGATAGCGCCAGGTAGTGTCTGACGAGCGCCAGGTAGCGGCAGCTAACGGCGACTACCGACTCAAGTACGCCCGGCGGCGGTCACAATGACGCATTTATCAAGCAAAATGAGGCTAGCGCCGGCGAGAGCGACGGCTAGCGCGCCATTCATCATGAAGCCGCCTGGACCGAACAGCGCCGCTGCAAATTCCCTCACAGCGCCAGGTATGAGCTGTCGCTCCCTGGCGATGTCCAATGCATTTCAATGGAGCAATCTATAATTATTCATAATTAATTGGTATTAATTTTTTTTTTTTTTTTTTTTTTAATGTCAAAAAATCGGAGACCGCAATGTTAGGATTTATTTTTAAGTAAAAAAAAAAATTTAAAACAAATTTGTGCAGAATTGATCTAACAGGTCTGAGATTAATGTCTTCATATTACAAAATGATTCTAAAAACATGTATAATGTTACATTCAAAAAATATGGTTGTTTAGGGGTTAAAAACTAGTTAATACACATCGCCGCCAGCGCTCTGGGGTTTAAACAAGGAATGGACAGCGACACCACATTCGGAGCGTGATTTGTTAATGAATATGAAGCTAGCCGTTCGCTCTGGCCATTCGTTGTCAGGCGCTCACATACAACGCTGGACCTGTGAAACAGCGACCCCCTAGCCCGTATTCAACATTACCGCACACCGACTGAGTCGCTGTGATCAAGCTAACGCCAGCCAAGCACAGCGAATACTGGCTGGCGCTGAAAAAATCACGCTACAGTCGCTCATCTGTCGCTACCTGGCGCTATTAATGAATCGGCCTCCCCGTAATTCGGCAAACGTCTCTCATTGTCAGTGGGGAGTGTGTCCTGCTGCATCCTCCACCCATTCTGATGAGGTGGGAGCTGGAGATGTAGGGGATATGACAGTGCGCGCTCCAGATTCTAGTCAATGAGGCCTGTTTGCCGCATTAAATAGCCTTAGCAGACTGCTCTCATTGGACGAAAGCCCGCACATGTGCCGTTGGAATGAGGAAGGGGTGAGTGAATAGAGGCGTTCTGGGGGTTCCACCCAATTGGGGATGCCCCATGGGAACGGAAAACAAGGTCCACTTTTGATGGCATTTTGAAAAGTTTCTATTATTGTGTGCCAAAATGTGCTTAAGGTGCTGAGCTTTTTCTCTCCCAATCCATTCCAGGCCATCATCTCCAGAAAAGAAGGGGTTAATTCCTGCCAGGAGGGTGTGGACTGCAAGATAGAAAGGTGTATCCAAAGCTGCAATGGATGTAGAAAATGCTAAGGCCCTTATTTATGAAGGAATAGCGACAGGTAGCGACTGGCGAGCGACCGGTAATGACGGGCCCCGCCACGAGAACGCCGGCTCCCCACCACAATCACACATTTATCAAGCCGATCCTGCTTAGCGACTGAGATAGCGCCATATAGCCACTCATTCATCATTATTCCAGCCTCAGCCCACAGCGCCTGCGTCCGACCTTGAACAGCGACAGGTATGACCTCTCGCTACCTGGCGCTCTCCAATGCATTTCAATGGAACAATCTTTAAATATTAATAATTAATTGTTATTAATGTTTTTTTTTTTTAAATGTGAAAAATTCTGTGACCACTTCTGCCATGTTAGATAATTTTTTTAAGGTAAAAAAAAAAAAATTGTGCAGAATTGATATTACAGGTCTGATATTAATGTATTCATATTACTAAATTCTTTAAAAATATATATTTTTTTTGGTTTCCAAAAATATGGTGGTTTGGGGGTTAAAAAACTACTTTTAACACATCGCCGCCAGCGCAATGGGGTTTAAACATGCATTTCACAGCACTTGAATTTTTTGAGCGTGATTTTTTGATGAATATGGTGGGAGCCGGTCGCTCTGACCAGTCGCTATCATGCGCACCCATACAGCGCGGAACCTGTCAAATAGCGATTCGTCACCTTGTATTCAACATTACTGCACACCGACTGAGTCGCTATCAACAACCGAACAACGGCCAAGCACAGCAACTACTAGCGGGCGCTGTGAAAATACTGCTACAGTCGCTCAACTGTCGCTACCTGCCGCTATTAATGAATCGGCCTCTAAGTTTTCAACCGCTTTGTATCAAATCGGAGGGGTGTGAAAGGGACCATAGAGGATACATCATATTACTTTTTCTGCTGATCTGCAAAACGCATCCGGAAAAGTGTGAACGTAGCCTGAGACCACCGGCCCTAGCATCTTATACATACCTTTCAATTTTTCAGGGTGGGAAAGAGGGACAATTGTTGCATTAGGCCACGCCCCGTCATTGATTGATGGATAGGAGATAGGGTGTAAGAGTTACAACAATAGAAACACTTTGAATAGGAGAATAAATCATTTATTGCTGCAGATCTGCATGTTACACTTCAAAGAGGGACAAATAAGAACAAGTCCCTCACAATCAGGGACACTTTGGAGCTAAGGGCCTTATTTATCACGGGCTAGCGCCAGGTAGTGTCTGACGAACGCCAGGTACCGCCAACTAACGGCGGCTACCGACTGAAGTACGCCCGGCGGCGGTCACAATGACGCATTTATCAAGTTAAATGAGGCTAGCGCCGGCGAGAGCGACGGCAAGCGCGGGATTCATCATGTAGCCGCCTGGAACGAACAGCGCCGCTGCTAATCCCATCACAGCGCCAGGTATGACCTGTCGCTCCCTGGCGTTGTCCAATGCATTTCAATGGAGCAATCTTTAATTATTCATAATTAATTGCTCTTAATTTTTTTTTTTTTTTTTTTAATGTCAAAAATTCTGAGACCACTTCTGCAATGTTAGGTTTTTTTTTTTTAAGTAAAAAAAAAAAAAAAAAAAAATTGTGCAGAATTGATATTACAGGTCTGATATTAATGTATTCATATTACAAAATGATTCAATAAACTTGTATCATTTTACAATCAAAAAATATGGTTGTTTGGGGGTTAAAAACTATTTTAAATCCATCGCCGCCAGCGCTCTGGGGTTTAAACAAGGAATTCACAGCGCGAAAAAATTCGGAGCGTGATTTGTTAATGAATCTGCAGCAAGCCGTTCGCTCTGGCCATTCGTTGTCAGGCGCACCTGTGAAACAGCGACCCCTAAGCCCGTATTCAACATTACCGCACACCGACTGAGTCGCTGTCAACAAGCAAACCCCGGCCAAGCACAGCGAATACTAGCTGTGAAAATCACGCTACTGGCGCTCATCTGTCGCTACCTGGCGCTATTAATGAATCGGCCTCCCCGTCTAGACTGAGCCTCGCACCCCTTTACAGACAGTTTAAGGTGGCACCCTGTGCCGGCCATGCACTCTGCCCTGTGTGTGATCGTAAAATAAACATTTTTGCGACAATGAGATGTGGTTTTACACCTTTTAATTTTACATCTGACATCCCGATAATGAGATGCGCGGCCCTTCCATAGTCATCCCGATGCTTTTCATCGCGTCACACAAAGCGTTGCCTGCAGCTGATAAGATATCAGTAAATGTCAAGGTTTCCTAACTGTGCCAAAGATGACGCCTTGCTATTCAACCCCCCCCCCCCTCCTTCCCCAGCTCGGGTCCCAGTAGAGCTTGTTTCACATGAAGGAGGCAGAGGCACGGCTGATCCTATCTGGTTCTGCTAAAGCCCGGAGTGCCATAGCTGTAGACCCCTGCATGGCACGCACTGAAACAACTCCATCAAAGAACAATGCTGTAAAAGCTCTGTTGTTGTGATCTACATAATTATACGCCATTAGTAGCTGGCTTACGTTATGCTGCGCCAACATCAAAGGACAGCGGGGGGGATCATAATCCCTGCTACACTGAGATCTGTCATCGCCGATACAGTCACACGATGCTTCACAGAGACATTGCTGTATGACATATATCTCTGTACAGTAATGAAGGGCCTCCATTGTTTCCCATTGGACTGTCGTGCTAAATATTTGGTGAGGCCAGTGTGACTTGCAGTGTGCGTTGCGGTGTGGATTGTAACCTGCATCCCGGTGAGCCTTTTATGGATAACACACCAAAAAAAGTCTTTGTCCCTTATTTAACAAGGGATAGCACCAGGTAGCGACTGGTGAGCGTCCGGTAATGACGGGCACCGCCACGAGAACGCCGGCTCCCCACCACAATCACACATTTATCAAGCCGATCCTGCTTAGCGACTGAGACTCATTCATCATTATTCCAGCCTCAGCCCACAGCGCCAGCGTCCGACCTTGAACAACGACCTCTCGCTACCTGGCGCTCTCCAATGCATTTCAATGGAACAATCTTTAAATATTCATAATTAATTGTTATTAATTTTTTTTTTTTTTTTTAAATGTGAAAAATTCTGTGACCACTTCTGCCATGTTAGATTTTTTTTTTAAGGTAAAAAAAAAATGTGTGCAGAATTGATATTACAGGTCTGATATTAATGTATTCATATTACAAAATGTTTTTATAAACTTGTTTTTTTTGTTTCCAAAAATATGGTTGTTTGGGGGTTAAAAAACTACTTTTAACCCATCGCCGCCAGCGCTCTGGGGTTTAAACAAGCATTTCACAGCGCAAGAATTTTTTGACCGTGATTTGTTAATGAATATGGTGGAAGCCGGTAGCTATGGCCAGTCGCTATCATGCGCTCCCCAGCGCGGAACCTGTCAAATAGCGACTCATCACCCAATATTCAACATTACCGCACACCGACTGAGTCGCTGTCAACAACCGAACAACGACCAAGCACAGCGGCTACTAGTGGGCGCTGTGAAAATACTGCTACAGTCGCTCAACTGTCGCTACCTGCCGCTATTAATGAATCGGCATTCAAGTCCCACATTTTCCCCCAAAAATCACCTGTACATGTGATGGCACATTTTTTATGGTTTAGGTACATTACTTTCCCAGTGATGTAAGGATATATGTTTAAACTTTGGAAATAACAGCTAATGCTAAAGATTTCACCATTTTTTTCTGCATAGCCCTTAGGGTTCTGTTGTTTCCTAACTGGACCAAAACCCAAGGACTTCGGCCCTAGAATCTATAAGATTCCAACGCCGCTAGTTTCCCTCCCCCCGGGATGCCCCACTGTGTGAAACCCCCCAGGTCACCCAGTATACTCACCTTCAGCCCTGGTCCAGCGTTGCATCCCCAATATCCCCTTAGCAGTCTGCATGCCATTCACAAATGCCTTGCACCGGGCAAGCTCCCTGTTAGAGGGTAGCGGGGATGCGGCCGCTGGTGTGCTCAGCTGGACTCGGCTCATGAGATGAGTCTAGTTGAGTTCGCATCAACGCACTGATCGGATTGGAGACCGCACATGCGCCGTAGGACCTGGGAAATGTGAGTTAGATCGGCGACCTGCAGGGTTTTACACAGCGGGGCATCCTGTATCGGGGTTCCCCAGAGGCAAGGACCAAAACACAGGATAGTCAAAAGCCTGGGTTTTTGTCCACTTTAAAAACAAACACCCTTACCTCATTGGAAAAATGATGTGCCTAACCTGTAAAAATGCCCCATCACAGGTACATGTAATTTTGGGGGAAAAAGGTAGAAAAAACTAAATGTATGGGGGTCATGCTAAAGATTGAATAAAGCAAGTTCAACACTGCACATTTGGGTGTGACTTGCCGCCTGCATCTCTGTGAGCTTTTTAATTTTAACACAAAATGTGCAATAAAAAAATGATAGTAATAAAAAGATTTGTTTCATTTTTTTAAATCATCTGCACATGTGATAAGGCATTTTTACATGAGAGGTGAATCATCTTTCTAATGAGGTAAATAAGGTAAAAAAGAAAAATTGTATTAAAAAAGTTTAAAAGTTTTATATATATATATATATGTACTCTTTTTTTCATTGGGTCAGATTTGGGCATGGACTGGACCTGGAAATGAGCTAGGTGATATAACAGACAGCCTCAGATGATTCCAAGATGGTGGCACCCGTGACATTCAGGGGCAAACAGGGAGCATTGGGGAGTTAATGGTAAGATACAAGGTTCTAGGTCTAAAGGGCTATTTCAACTGAATTATTGTTAAAGTGGACCAACACCCAGGGGGGATCGGCCCGGGAATCTATAAGATTCCCGGACCGATCAGATCCCTCCCCGCGGGGCATCCGAAATCGGGATGTCCCGCGGGGAGGAACCCCCCAGGAGGCCCACAATCCTTACCTTACCGGCGATCCAACGGCCGCGTCTCTCGCTTCCCTCTAGCAGGGCGCGCTCCCGCGCCGGCCGTTTTGTGAATGGCCGGCGCAGGCGCGCTCCCTGTTAGAGGTATGCGAGAGACGCAGCCAATGACAGCGCTCTGGTATGCGCGTCCAAGCGGCTTTGGACGCGCATACCAGAGCGGCTCTGAGCGCTGTCATTGGCCGGACGAGGTCACGTGGGAGCGGGGAGAGGTGAGTGTTGGTCCACTTTAAAGAGGTCCCCCGGGGACTTGCAAAGCTGCATTTATACTTCTGTAGGTGCCACCTGTTCTGCTAAGCCATTAGCAGACTTCTGGTGCTTCCGCTCTGTTCATCAGAAACACATCCCCATAGAGTTCAAAATTCTAAGGCCCTTATTTAACATGGGATAGCGCCAGGTAGCGAATGGTGAGCGAACGGTAATGACGGTCACCGCCACGAGAACGCCGGCTCCCCTCCGCAATCACACATTTATCAAGCCGATCCTGCTTAGCGACTGACAGAGCGCCAGATAGCGAATCATTCATCATTATTCCAGCCTCACCCCACAGCGCCAGCGTCCGACCTTGAACAGCGACAGGTATGACCTCTCGCTACCTGGCGCTCTCCAATGCATTTCAATGGAACAATCTTTAAATATTCATAATTAATTGCTATTTTTAAATGTCAAAATTTCTGTGGCCACTTCTGCAATGTTAGATATTTTTTTTTAAGGTAAAAAAAAAAACAAATTTGTGCAGAATTGATATTACAGGTCTGATATTAATGTATTCATATTACAAAATGTTTTTTTTTTTTTCCAAAAATATGGTTGTTTGGGGGTTAAAAAACTACTTTTAACCCATCATGGGTTAAAACAAGCATTTCACAGCGCGAGAATTTTTTGAGCGTGATTTATGTTAATGAATATGCTGGGAGCCGTTCGCTATGGCCATTCGCTGTCATGCGCTCCCATACAGCGCGGAACCTGTCAAACAGCGACTCCTAACTCCGTATTCAACATTACCGCACACCGACTGAGTCGCTGTCAACAACCGAACAACGGCCAAGCACAGTGAATACTAGCGGCCGCTGTGAAAATACCGCTACTGTCGCTCATCTGTCGCTACCTGCCGCTATTAATGAATCGCCCTCTAAGTTGAAAATGTTTGCTGAGCTGAGAAAGCTGATCGGATGACTAGTAAAAAATCTTCAAAAGAAATATGGCAAGTCCAGTTGTCTTGATTTATTACTGCTGATATACTATTACGTGGGTGGTTGAGAAAACTCAGACATGCTTTGCCTATGGCGTTCTGGATGCTGAAAAGTTTGCCACCCATCAGTAGAGCATTCACAGAGCATAATCGGTGGAGGGAGCTTACTGATGGCACCCTCATGCTGGTCATCAACAACATGGGACCAGCAGCAGGCTGTCAGGATATTCAGGACAAACCAAGTCGATTGCTCATTCTCAGTAGCAGTTGGGTAAGCCACATCAATTTCTTGCCATCGGCCTTCACTGCCAGCTTGGGCATAGGGTTATGCCTCGATCTGGTTTATGATCCAGACATGCCCAAAATGACCTTTGGCATGTCACGTATGATCCAGAGCTGTCTGAAATAACCTGTGGCCTGAACCCTCATATCTTATCCAAATGAGCAGCTTTTCTCAGGCAGATGCAGGGCGCTCGCCCTAAAGGGTGAGCACTCCACATCTGCAGAGGTGTGAAACCAGCCTTATGATCCGGAGCAGCATGACCCAAACTGTGGACTGTATTCACATTTATAGTCCACAGCTGCCTGACTTGACCTGTGGCCTGTACCCTTCTTTATTATCAATAAAGACCTGCCTGAACCAACCTTTGGTTTTTCAGTTATGATGAGTTATGATCCATTGCTACCTGAAGCAATCTTTGGCCTGAACTGATCTTTGATTTCTTTTATCATCCAGATTTGCTTTAACTGGTTCTTATCCTGAAACCTAATTCATGATCCAGACCTGCCTGAACTGATCTTTGGCCTGTATCCAGACCTGCCTGAACTGATCTTTGGCCTGTATCCAGACCTGCCTGAACTGATCTTTGACCTGTATCCAGACCTGCCTGAACTGATCTTTGGCCTGTATCCAGACCTGCCTGAACTGATCTTTGACCTGTATCCAGACCTGCCTGAACTGATCTTTGGCCTGTATCCAGACCTGCCTGAACTGATCTTTGGCCTGTATCCAGACCTGCCTGAACTGATCTTTGGCCTGTATCCAGACCTGCCTGAACTGATCTTTGGCCTGTATCCAGACCTGCCTGAACTGATCTTTGGCCTGTATCCAGACCTGCCTGAACTGATCTTTGGCCTGTATCCAGACCTGCCTGAACTGATCTTTGGCCTGTATCCAGACCTGCCTGAACTGATCTTTGGCCTGTATCCAGACCTGCCTGAACTGATCTTTGGCCTGTATCCAGACCTACCTGAACTGATCTTTGGTCTGTATCCAGACCTGCCTGGACTGATCTTTGGCCTGTATCCAGACCTGCCTGAACTGATCTTTGGCCTGTATCCAGACCTGCCTGAACTGATCTTTGGTCTGTATCCAGACCTGCCTGGACTGATCTTTGGCCTGTATCCAGACCTGCCTGAACTGATCTTTGGCCTGTATCCAGACCTACCTGGACTGATCTTTGGCCTGTATCCAGACCTGCCTGGACTGATCTTTAGCTTGTATCCAGACCTGCCTGAATTGAATGCATGGCGAATTCTGATCTGCCAGGGACCTTTACTGCTTTTAGGCTGTGTTATCATTATGATGGTTTTATCGATTTGAAGAAATAAAGTTTTGAATATTTTAAGGAGTGCGGACCTGTTCAAAGTTTGTATTGGATACCTTGTGGGGCTGGGGACGGCCCTAGATCTTGCACCCGCTTACCAGTGTGCGTTTACACCTCTTCTTTCTTCAATTGGCTGCCTGAACTGATCTTTGGTCTGTATCCAGACCTGCCTGAACTGATCTTTGGCCAGTATCCAGACTTGCCTGAACTGATCTTTGGCCTGTATCCAGACCTGCCTGAACTGATCTTTGGCCTGTATCCAGACCTACCTGAACGGATAACTGGCCTGTATCCAGACCTGCCTGGACTGATCTTTGGCCTGAACCCTTGTTTATGATCCAGACCTACCTGAACCAATCTCTGGCCTGAACCCTCAGTCTGAACCCTGTTTATGATAAACACCTGCCTGAAACAACCCATGACCTGAACCCTTGTTTATGATTAAGACCTGTCTCAACCGTTCTTTGGCCTGAACCAACCTGTGGGCTTGTATATGCTACTGCTAAAATCTCCACAGTCAAATCCCTCCCCTCCTGAAGGATGGAGTCCAAAGACTTGGTGAGCAGGTGACACCTAACTAAATAAAGAAAAGCTATGCTGTTGGAAACCCCGGTGTTCGCCGACTGTACTTACCTGTCCTCGGTCCAGTGACACATGTGCGGCCACACATCCAGTCAGCTTCTCCAGCCACGTATATTAAGGTGGAGCTGGAGAAGCTGAATAGAATCCCCGCACACACAAATCGGCAGGACATGACATCACTCTCATACTTCAGTTGTGCACTGCGAGGCACAGCCAATCAGTTGCGGCAGGCGTGAAGGAATGTGAGTGATGCTGCTGCCGGCCGAGCCAATTCCTCGGGGGCTTTCTGAATTGGTGAGCCTTCAGTGGATGCCCCTCCCGCACCAGTGCCCCCATGTCCCATCTAACGGTGAACCCTCTATTCGGGTCACCTTCCTCCCCAGATTCTCCCGTTAGAGGGGGGAAAAAGCGGGGGGGGGGGGGGGGTTATGTGTTTGATGGCCTATCCTTGCCCTAATTACACTATAGATGGCTTTACCGCTACCGGGTGTCAGAGCGCGCTTCACTTTTTAGTTTTTTAACTAACCGCAGCGTTTTACCGTTCTCTATGGCGCATACGGCAGCACTGTTCGGGGAAGCTACGGCATTTTTCTATCTCCTTACTCACTCTGTCAGACTTCTTCTCTGAAGTGATGCTGACGTATCTACTGTTCTCTCCTGATTGGCTGTGCGCCTTCGCGCTTCGCGCTCTCCGGGGGGGGCGTGGTTCGGTCTGGCGCGTTCCGCGTCATCGCCCGCTCTGGCCCGCCCTTCTAGGTTCACTGGGCGCCATTTCCTTCTCGCATGTGCGTGGTGAAGACGGTCCTCCCCTCGCAGACCTGTAAGTGCCCTCATGGGCGATCTTTTCCCTAGCTTGCTTCTTCGCGCTCGGCTCTGACATCCCTGTTCCCCTTGTGTCTTTCAGACAGCGGTCCTCGGTGGCTTCTCCCGGCCCGACGTAGCGCCCGGTCCAGACCATTTTTCAGAAATTACTCCCACTTCCCAGCGGGTTATTGGGGCATCCAGGGTTGCTTAAAGCGTCAATCCCTACTGGCATATTGAATTTAATAATCACCATATGGAGGCATCCCAGGATATTGTGAACGGGGTCCCCCTGGGACAAGCCCGTCTGTGTGCAGCTTGTGGGGTTTTACCTAGCAGCGGTGACAATGCACGGGTCTGCATTCCTTGTGCCCGACAGGCGCTAGCCGGTCTCCCCACCTCTTCCGAGGCCAGGCCCGCACCTTGCCTTACTTCCCCTACTCCCCCAAGCTTGAGCCTAACCCCCAATACTAGTGGGGATTCTCACGCTGATTTGGCCTCTAGATTGGCTAGTGTGGAAAACTTCATCGCTGGCTCCTTGGCGCGCAAGGCTACTGCCAAGAGGCGTCATTTGAATCCTGAATCTATTATTCTTCCTGTAGAATCTGATGATTTACTGCTTTCCTATGCACATTCCCCATCAGAGGAAGGGGAACTGCTCTCTGACTCAGGATCCTACGAGGACGAGTCCAGGAGTCAGGAGGAGTCTGGTTCTGATCATTGGTCCCAGGACGACATTGATAGACTGCTGTCCCAGATCTTTGATGTGTTATGCCTCTCTCCCCCTCCCACGGCCCCTCGCCAAAGGGGTGATCTATTTCATACCGCTAGGGTGCGGTTGGAGTTTCCCGAACAAACTCATTTTAATAGCCTAGTGCTGAAAGAATGGGAACATCCCAGCAAACTCCAGGGGATTCCTAAAGCTGTGGATAAGAAGTATCCATTTCCTGCCGATCTGGTTAAGTGTTGGACATCGCCGCCCGAGGTCGATGCCCCGATTCTGAGTCTGTCCAACACCTCTATTATGCACTCCCCTGACACTACTACGCTGCGGGATTTAGAGGATCGGCGAGTTGATCAATTGGCATGTCATGTCTTTGCATTTGGGGGAGCGTCGCTCCGCCTGGTTTGCGCCTTAGCCATCACGGCGGTGGCGCTCAGGACGGTGGTTAAGACTGCCCTGGAAGGGGCGCATGACTTGCCATCTGATGCCGCCAACGCTCTGGCCACCTGTGAGACCTTTGTGAATTATATCCTATCTGCATCGGACGATGCTATTAAGCTGAGCGCTAGATCTTCTGCTTTGGTGGTGGCCATACGCCGCGCGATCTGGTTACGCCAGTGGGCTGCGGACAACGTAGCCAAGAAGGCCCTTACGGGGCTTCCATTTAAAGGGCTGCGTCTGTTTGGAGAAAGGTTAGATATCTTTGCCAAAGGTGGCAAGTTGCCCCAGCGCAAGCGTCAGATTCGGCCCTTTCGTGGTCCAAGCTCCCATTCGACCCCCTACCGTGGGGCCAAGCAGGGTAGAGGGGTGTCCTTCTCTGGGTCTCGCGCAGAGTCCTGGAACAAGAACAGAGGACGCCGTCCTGGCTCCTCCTGGGGGCCCAAGCCCAAAGCCCCCCCCAAGACCCCCCAAGCATGAAGGGGCGCCCTCGCCCGTCAGGGTGGGGGGACGTCTACAGCACTTCGAGCATGTCTGGAGACGCCTTGTCCCAGACCGGTGGATTCAGGAGGTAGTCTCCTCCGGTTACAAGATAGAATTTGCTGTACTGCCCCCTACCAGGTTCGTTGGGTCTCGGATCCCACAGGATCCTGCCTCAGCTCGAGTCTTGATGCTGGCTGTGCAGGACCTTCTGGAGCTCGGGGTCATCTGCGAGGTCCCCTTAAGAGACAGGGGCATGGGGTTTTATTCCAACCTGTTCACGGTGCCCAAAAAGGACGGGTCAGTCAGACCCATTCTGGATTTGAAAATCCTAAACAAGTTTGTCAAAAGCAGGCATTTTCGTATGGAAACTCTGCGCTCGGCCATTGCCTTGCTGCATCCAGGGGACTTCATGACATATGTGGACATCAAGGACGCTTACCTGCACTTCCGGTGTTCCCAGGGCACCAAAGGTTCCTCAGATTTGCGCTGTTGGATCAGCATTATCAGTTCGTGGCCCTGCCATTCGGCCTTACGTCGGCTCCCAGGGTGTTCACCAAGGTGCTGGCAGGGGTGATGTCTCTCTTAAGACTAAAGGGCATACGCGTGTTGCCCTACCTGGACGATATACTCATCACCTCTCGGTCTCTGCGGCAGGCAGAGTCCTGGAACTCAGGGCGGGCCGATTGGTGCTGGAACAATTGACCCAGCACCTGAAGGGTCTGGCGGTTCAGGTACGCTCAGACAACAGGACGGCGGTTGCCTACATCAATCATCAGGGAGGAACCCGGAGCAAGGATGCTCTCCAGGAGGTGTCTCTGATTCTAACATGGGCAGAGACCAATGTACAATGCATCTCAGCTGTCTACATTCCTGGGGGGGCGGAGAATCTGCTAGCAGATGCTCTGAGCAGGGGGTCGTCCCGTTAGGGGGAATGGTCCCTCTGCGACAGGGTATTTCAGTCCCTGTGTCACCGTTGGGGTGTGCCAGACGTGGATCTCTGTGCGTCACGTCACAATCACAAGCTACCGAGCTTTGTATCCCTGTCTCAGGATCCTCTGGCCACGGATGCCCTGTCAATGTCTTGGAGGGAGTTTCGGCTCCTGTATGTGTTTCCACCAATTCCCCTTCTGGGCAGAGTGCTGCGCAAGATCGCTCTGGAAGGGGTACCCGCGATTCTGGTGGCCCCAAGGTGGCCAAGAAGAGCGTGGTTCGCAGATGTGGTTCAAATGGCAGTAGATCAGTACGATCTGCCAGGTTAACTCAGGGGTCTCTACGCCATCCCAATTTACTAACTCTGGCTTTGACGGCTTGGCTATTGAAACCTCCATCTTGATGGAAAAGGGTTTGTCTGCATCTGTTGTGGCTACTATGGTGCAAGCCAGGAAGAAGACTTCTGCCGCTATCTATTATAGAGTATGGCGTGCTTACATTGACTGGTGTGAATCCAGGTCTCTTCCCTGCCGGGAATTCTTAGTATCCAGGGTGCTGGAGTTTTTACAACGTGGTCTAGACTTAGGTCTTAAAGTGGACCAACACCCAGGATTTTGACTATCCTGGGTTTTGGTCCACTTCGGCGGGGCACCCCGATCGCCCCGCTGTGTGAAACCCCCCAGAAACCCCAATAAACTCACCTCTCCCCGCTCCCACGTGACTGCCCGGTCCAATCCCCGCCAACGTCCAGGCGGGGAACAGGAACGTCCAAGCGGCTTCCGCCGCCGCCGCCTCCCTCGCGTCACTTTCGGCGCGCGCGCGCCCCCGCCGGCCATTCACAGACGGCCGGCGCGGGGGCGCGCACGCCTAGAGGGGCGCGAGGGAGGCGGCGGCGGCGGAAGATAAGGTAGGTGATTTGGGGTGTTTGGGGGGTTTCACCCCGCGGGACATCCCGATCTCGGATGTCCCGCGGGGTGGGAGGTGATCGGCCCGGGAATCTTATAGATTTCCGGGCCGATCACCTCTCGGTGTTGGTCCACTTTAAGCTTAGATCCTTGAAGGGCCAGGTTTCGGCCCTGTCTATCTTCTTTCAAAATACCTTTGCCCAGTACCCTCTTATCAAGATCTTCTTTCAGAGGGTCACTCATGTGCTTCCTCCTCGGAAACCTATGGTTCCTGTTTGGGATCTGAACTTGGTTTTGTTGGCCCTGCAGGGGGCTCCTTTTGAGCCTATTCATGAGGCCGCTCTCGCTGTGCTCACGCTCAAGGTTGTCTTCCTGGTAGCTATCACTTCGGTTAGACGTGTGTCTGAGTTGGCTGCTTTAGCTATTCAGCCTCCCTACTTTGATAGACACCGGGATAAGGTGGTGTTTCGCTTCAAGCCAGACTTCCTGCCTAAGGTTGTGTCTGCATTTCATTTGAATCAAGACATCGTGCTTCCTTCCTTGTGCCCCAATCCTAGTAACCCTAAGGAGAGGGTTTTGCATTCCTTGGATGTGGTTAGGTGTGTCAAGTCTTACCTGGTTACCACTCAGGCCTTGAGAAAGACGGATGCTCTCTTCGTTGTGCCTCATGGGCCTAGGAAGGGTTTGGCTCCCGCCAAGTCTACCATCAGTAAATGGATTCGTCAGGCTGTTGTTCAAGCCTATACTACTAAGGGGAAGACTCCCCCCTTTCGTCTTACTGCTCATTCTACTAGAGCTGTTGGGGCTTCTTGGGGTTTTCAGCACCAGGCCTCTGTGGAGCAAGTTTGCAAGGCCGCTACTTGGCCTTCTGTACATACCTTTACAAAGTTTTACAAGGTTGATGTTCGGGCCTCAGCTGACGCTGTGTTTGGCCGCAAGGTTCTGCAGGCGGCAGTAGTTTAGACTGCTTGCTGTTGCCTTCTGTTGGGGATCCCACCCTTCTTTATGGACACTGCTTTTGGATGTCCCACATGTTATTACTACTACTGGAGCAGGACGTGCTGTATGCTTAGAATAATACAACTCTGTGAAGTACTCACCTGTAGAGTTGATATTATATGCATACAGCACGTCCTGCTCCACCCCACCCTGTTTTCACCTTGTTCTGGATCCCCTGTTGGTGATTGTTATCTTTGATATTTTTGCCAGTTTTGGGTGGTTGTTTCTCCTGGCCTCTCTTTCTCACTGCTTTTCAATGCTGGGGATTTGTGGGAGGTCCCTCGGTATATGTAGGGCCGGGAGGAGCTTGTTTTCTACATGTCTGCAGTGCACGGCGCCGGAGGCGGAGGATTACCCACATGTTATTACTACTACTGGAGCAGGACGTGCTGTATGCATATAATATCAACTCTACAGGTGAGTACTTCACAGAGTTGTATTTTATACACAAGCAAAAAACTCCCATTGAATTGTATGGGATAACACTGCTGAGCGATAGGTGCTACATGGTGCTGCTGAACATACAGCCCCGGGGCTTTACACTGAGCCACCGCTAGTGATACATTTGAAGCTACATGACCCTATTAGAAGCACTCACCAGATTGGCTTTCATATATATTTTCACATACTGCGCCCAGCGTTCACCTGACGCTACGTGGTACTACGTGGCACTATGTGGCATTAGCGTTTCTTAAACAACCCCCATAATCACCTTTGTTCTGTGTCTGCTCTGGCTTTTCTACTTGATAAGACACCAGTATTACATTCCACCCCAAAGCCTCCATAGGTTCAATGTCTGCTCTTGGAGTTGGGGAGGGACATTAACCTCATAGCTGGTTGAAAAATAGCTTTCACATTAACCATCAGAACTATGGTGGCTATGGGGGTTATTTATGAACCGATAACGCCAGGTAGTGCCACGTAGCGCTACGTAGCGTCAGGTGAACGCTGGGCATTGTATGTGAAAACAACATTTAAGAAAGCGAATCTGGTGAGCGCCTCTAACAGCGTCATGTAGCGTCACATGTATCACTAGCGACGGCTCAGTGTATAGCGTCAGCACTACACGCCACGCCATGTAGTACCTGTCGCTCAGTAGCGTTATCCCATACATTTCAATTGTGTTTCATTTGGTTGTGTTTAAATAGCGTGTTAAAGATTCACCAGATTATTAGAATACATGCACTTCATAAAAAAAAACAAGGATCCCACATCCATAACCAAATTAAAGATATGCCCACTTCTTCCACTTAGAGGGTTATTTAAAGTGGTCCTTCACTCTGAATAAGAGTCTATCTTATATGTTTCTCACACCCTGTACATACAGATTGCTCACATTAATCCGGACCTTCACCCTGAATAAGAGCCTATCATATATGTTTCTCACACCCTGTACATACAGATTGCTCACATTAATCCGGACCTTCACTCTGAATAAGAGTCTATCTTATATGTTTCCCCCACCCTGTACATACAGATTGCTCACATTAATCCAGACCTTCACTCTGAATAAGAGCCTATCTTATATGTTTCCCCCCTGTACATACAGATTGCTCACATTAATCTGGACCTTCACCCTGAATAAGAGCCTATCTTATATGTTTCCCACACCCTGTACATACAGATTGCTCACATTAATCCAGACCTTCACTCTGAATAAGAGTCTATATTATATGTTTCCCCCACCCTGTATATATAGATTGCTCACATTAAAAATCATTCTACCTGCATCTACTGCATGTTATGAGCCTTTAAACATCCAAGATGGCAGCTCATGGAACATCCGGCAGCCTGCAAACAGGAAGTGCCTGCTGACTGTGCTGCTCTGCATTCTGGGATTGCTGACCTTTTCCTGACCGCAGCTCTGCTCTGTCTGAGCAAAGCACAGCTATAACCCCACCCCCTGCACTTTATCCCACTCTCCTCAGTAAGTGTGATTCAAGATGGCGGCGCCCGTATCCTAAAGTCCTGAACAGAGTTGCAACCTGGTGGGGGAAGGAATAATAAGTAAGTGACTAAAAACTTAAAATATATTAACTTTAGATGCTGGGGAAGGGGTTTGGGCTTTTCAATAAATCATGCTGAATGTCCGGTTTAAGATACAATAACGCCACGTAGCGGCACATAGTGTCAGGTGACTGCCGGGCATTGTATGTGAAAACCACATTTAAGAAAGTCAAACTGGTGAGCGCCTCGAACAGCGCCATGTAGCGTCACATGTATCACTAGAGGCCGCTCAGTGTATAGCGCCAGGTTCAGCAGCGCCATTTAGCACCTGACGCTCAGTGTCGCTCTCTCATACATTTCAATGGGGTTTCATTTGGTTGTGTATAAATAGCGTGTTGGCCAAGTAAACTTTAACATTTTTGTCTGAAATCATTGTGTGGCCTCTCCTGCCCGGCAACCAATCACTTATATTGTTTTATTTTTTTTTATGCAGAATTGTATGTGCAGGTCGGCCATTGCAGTGTCATTGTCACAGTGTTAAAACAATGTCATTCCTTATGTTTTCGTTCTGGTGCTGGTGGATATGTGTTGAGAAACAGACTTTTATCACACAGCTTCTGGCGCTCAACGCTCAAACGCCCAGTTTTAGAGTGCCGACGCTGTGTGTGTGTTGTTTTTTCTTGAATACGGGGCCAGAGTCTTGGTTGCGATTGGCTCTGCAGTGAATCAGGAGACGAAGCTTCTACAGCGCCCCCTACAGACATCACATTCATCAATGCTGGACAGGATAGTACAGCGTCACTTGTCCAGCCGCTAAGCTAGGTCACAGCGCCCGACACCCACTTGCAGTATCTACTAGCGGTCGTTCTAAAAGCCACTATACAGACACTCACATGGCACTACATGATGCTAGTCTCGGACCAACACCCAGGGCGGATCTATAAGATTCCCGGGCCGATCAGATCCCTCCCCGAGGGGCATCCGAAACCGGGATGCCGCGCTGTGTGAAACCCCGCAGGACGCCCAGAAACCTTACCTTACCCCCGTTCCAACGGCGCATGCGCGAGCCACGGCCGCATCTCGCGCTTCTCTCTAGCAGGGTGCGCACCCGCGTCGGCCGTTCGTTAGAGGGAAGCGCGAGATGCGGCCTCCAGCTTGCTCAGAGCCGCTGTGGTTGTCCGCCGCTTGTCCGTACATACCACAGCGGCTCTGAGAGCTCTGATTGGACGAGCGCTCGCGTAGGAGCGGGGTGAGGTGAGTTTTTTTAGGGCGATCTGCGGGGTTTCACGCAGCGGGGCACCACCGAAGAGGACCAAAACCCAGGATAGTGAAAATCCTGGGTGTTGGTCCACTTTAAATCAGCCTCTATGTAAGATGGGACACTGGATGTGACGCATGATCTGCATCCCGTGAACTAGAATCCACATTACAATACTGTAACAGGCTCTTGCGTTGTTTCCCAGCACATGGGCGTGTGGTCTTGTTGGGAAAAGGCTCCCAGCACTAGAGAATGGCAGCATTACAGCGAGCATTTCTTTGTAAGGAGCCAATTAGACTATTAACTTAATTACTAATCGTTGTTTTCTCTGCCACTTTTATAAGGCACCAGCTGTACAGTTCCTTAAATGAATTGATCGCCCCATTGGTAATTACCCTTTGAAACAGTTACAACTGTAGGGGGGCTGTTTTCTTGTCTATGTATGGAAAAATGGAGCATAATAAAAGCTAATGGCTTCCATCTTCACATAACAGCCATAGGATGGAGACAGGCGATCGTCTGTATTTATAGCGTGGTGTATATTGTTTTTTTCAAGCTGCTCATAAACTTGATGTTTGGCCTAAAAGGGTTACTTTAGTCTAGGCAAAAGATTTCTCCAAGTGTAGTGCCAGCCATCCTTGTGGGAACTGAGCCCAGCTTTCTATCTGCAGGGAACATCCGGGGGTCAGGGCTGTAGGTTTAAAGTGAACCAAAACCCACCCTGGAGTCTGTGAGACTCCAGGGCAGGCATACTTGCTCCCCCAGGACATCCAGATGCCCCGCTGTGTCAAACCCCCCAGATCACCCGAAAAATCACCTTCTTTCCCGGTCGAACGGCACATGCGTGAGCAGCAGCCAAATCCCCGCTATCCCTTTAGCAGCAGATTGCGATTAGAGGGTAGCGAGGATGCGCACGCGGATCTGAGTGCGGTGACTCGATGAGAGGCTGCGCATGCGCCGTACGACTGAGGAAGGGTAAGCGAGATCGGGCGACCTGGGGGGTATCACACAGTGGGGCAGGGCAACCCCCAAAATCTATACGTTTCCCGGCCTTATCAGGTTCCTCCCCCCGGGGCATCCAAAATCGCGATGCCCCGCTGTGTGAACCCCCCAGGTTGCCCCGTTCACTTAACTTTCTTCCCGGTCCAACGGCGCATGCGCAAGCCGCTATCCCACTAGCAGGGCACGTGCCGGCGCCAGCCATTTGTGAATCACGGGCACACTCCCTGTTAGAGCGAAGCAGGGGATGCGGCCGCCAGCGTGCTCAAGCGCACACGCTTCCACACATGTGCCATAGGACCGGGAAGAGGTGAGTTGAAATTGTTCTTCTTTTTCTCCATTTTCCCTCCAATAATCACAGAGACCTTTGGTTGACACCAGGGCTGGATAAATGCGGAGGAAGAATTCCATGTGTGTTGGCACACAATGGCCACTATTATTATTATCTATTTCTCTGGATCAGAATCCTCCAAGTGGCTAAGATAAGTGGATACGTTTTTCCTGGTTCAGGAAGCATCTGTCTCCCCGCCCCAGTCTTAGAGGCCGATTCATTAATAGCGCCAGGTAGCGACTGTAGCGTGATTTTTACAGTGACAGCCAGTATTCGCTGTGCTTGGCCGGCGTTTGCTTGATGACAGCGACTCAGTCGGTGTGCGGTAATGTTGAATACGGGCTTAGGGGTCGCTGTTTCACAGGTTCAGCGTTGTATGTGAGCGCCTGACAACGAATGGCCAGAGCGAACGGCTTGCTTCATATTCATTAAAAAATGACGCTCCGAATTTGCTGGCGCTGTCCATTCCTTGTTTAAACCCCAGAGCGCTGGCGGCGATGGGTGTTAACTAGTTTTTAACCCCTAAACAACCATATTTTTTGATTGGAACGTTATACATGTTTTTGGAATCATTTTGTAATATGAATATATTAATATCAGACCTGTTAGATCAATTCTGCACAATTTTATTTTTTTTTTACTTTAAAAAAAAACCTAACATTGCAGAAGTGGTCTCAGAATTTTTGACATTAAAAAAAAAAAAAAAAAAATTAATACCAATTAATTATGATTAATTAAACATTGCTCCATTGAAATGCATTGGACAATGCCAGGGAGCGACAGGTCATACCTGGCGCTGTGAAGGAATTTGCAGCGGCGCTGTTCGTTCCAGGCGGCTTCATGATGAATCCCGCGCTAGCTGACGCTCTCGCCGGCGCTAGCCTCATTTAGCTTGATAAATGCGTCATTGTGACCGCCGCCGGGCGTACTTGAGTCGGTAGCCGCCGATAGCTGGCGGTACCTGGCGCTCGTCAGACACTACCTGGCGCTAGCCCGTGATAAATAAGGCCCTTATTTTTGTATCACCCAACTATCCATCCCCCAACACCTGAAGCTCCACTTTTCTCCCAGACCAGCTGCCATCTAACCAAGCTGTGAGAGGTAAGACTTGCTTGTATCTCGTATTGATTCTTGCTGGCTGCCCTCTGACCCCGGCCTAGACTTTGACCCTGCTTTTGCTTATTACCGTGTCCACCATCTAAGGGCCTTATTTATCAAGGGATAGCGCCAGGTAGTGTCTCACTAGCGCCAGGTATCGCCAGCTATCGGCGGCTACCGACTCCAGGCTGCGGACACAATCACGCATTTATCACGCTAAATGAGGCTAGCGCCGGCGAGAGCGTCAACTAGCGCTGGATTCATCATGTAGCAGACTTCAACGAACAGCGCCGCTGCTAATCCCATCACAGCGCCAGGTATGACCTCTCGCTACCTGGCGCTCTCCAATGCATTTCAATGGAGCAATCTTTAAATATTCTTAATTAATTGCTATTAATGTTTTTTGTTTTTTTTTTAAATGTCAAAAATTCTGTGACCACTTCTGCCATGTTAGATATTTTTTTTAAGGTAAAAAAAAAATAAAATAAAATGTGTGCAGAATTGATATTACAGGTCTGATATTAATGTATTCATATTACAAAATGTTTATAAAAACTTGTTTATTTTTTTTTTCAAAAAATAAGGTTGTTTGGGAGTTAAAAAACTACTTTTAACCCATCGCCGCCAGCGCTCTGGGGTTTAAACAAGCATTTCACAGCGCGAGAATTTTTGGAGCGTGATTTGTTAATGAATATGCTGGGAGCCGTTCGCTATGGCCATTCGCTGTCATGCGCTCCCATACAGCGCGGAACCTGTCAAACAGCGACTCCTAACCCCGTATTCAACATTACCGCACACCGACTGAGTCGCTGTCAACAACCGAACAACGGCCAAGCACAGCGAATACTTGCGGGCGCTGTGAAAATAATGCTACTGCCGCTCATCTGTCGCTACCTGGCGCTATTAATAAATCGGCCTCTAAGTCAACAGAGAGAAAAATGTATCACACAACACAAATTAAGGGGGTTATTTGAGAACGGCTAGTGCCAGGTAGTGCTTGGTAGCGTCTGGTGAACGCCGGGCGCTGTACGGGAAACCACATTTAGGAAAGCGAATCTGGTGAGCGACAGCGCCATGTAGCGTCACATGTATTATTACAGACGGCTCAGTGTATAGCGCCGCCGCTCTAGGTTCAGCAGCGCCATATATTACCTTTCGCTCAGTGTCGCTCTCCCATATATTTCAATGGGCTTTCACTTATTTGTGTATAAATAGTGTGTTTGACAATTACATTTTTTTTTTTTGCTCCAATCATCGTGTGACCTCTTCTGGCTGCAAACATTAAATTTTTTGACTTTTTATATTTTTATGCAGAATTGTCATTACAGGTCTGGCACTAAAGTGTTATTGTCACAGTGTTATAACACTGTCATGTTACAGGTGTACATGTGTTTAAAAACAACCTTTAATCACGCAGCGTCTGGCGCTCTATGCTACAGCGCCCAGACTTAGAGCGCCTACGCTGTGTGTGTGTGCAGTTTTTTGATAAGTATGGTGTGGAGTGCTGAGAGTCGTACTGAGCTGGCGCTACCTCTCGCTCCCTGCAGCGCTGTACTGGTGTTGAAGCGCCCAACATACATCACATTCGTCAATGCTGGCCAGGTTACTACAGCGACTGAGGAGCTCTGTTACAGCGCCCGATACCTGCTTACAGCGTCTACTAGCGGTCGCTCTAAGCGTCGCAATACAGACGCTCATCTGGCAATATCTAGTGCTAGCAGTGAATCAGCCTTCACCCCTACAAGTAGCAGGATGGGCAAAATATAGGCTCAAAGGTCTCAAAACGTGTAAATGAGCCAAAAGTGCCGAGTGCGACAATTACTACACTAGAGCTAAGTGTAGTAAATGTTTTGCACTATGCTCTTTTGCAATGGAAATTGAGTAATTTTTGGGGTAATTGTTATTGTATTTACAATTTTAACGGGGAGGCTGATTTATCAGTATGGGAGAGCGACAGGTAGCGAGAGGTCATACCTGGCGCTGTGCAAGGCTGAACGCTGGCGCTGTTCGCTGAGGCTGTGAAAATGATGAATCAGACGCTACATGGCGCTATCCCAGTCGCTCAACAGATTCAGCTTGATAAATGTGTAATTGTGTGCCGTGTCCGGCGTTGACCAGTCGCTATCTGTCGCTACCTCTCATTAACCAGGCGCTACCTGACGCTATCCCTTCTTAAATAAGGGCCTAAGTTACTTAGGGGGCTGGGGGGAGGGTTTTGTATATATATTATGTTTTATGCTTTATGTATTTTTTGCACTGACGAAACTATTTATAGTTAGTCATTTTTGCACTAGACACTTTTGGCTTGTTTACATTGTTTGGGGCCTTGCAGCCTAAAGTCCTTGCCGGCAGTCATGTTCAGAAAGATGAAAGCGCAGATGATCTGGTCTGGCAAGGTTTTTAGCCTGTTCACAAGCTACCTTTTGTGGCAGGGCACACCCGAATCAGAATACCCCCAGGGAGGCATTTAAAGTGGATCAAAACCCACAGCGTTTGGCTCTGGAATCTATAAGATTCCCGGGCCGATCGATTTCCTTTCCTCGGGGCATCCAAAATCGGGATGGCCTGCTGTGTGAACTTACCTTCTTTTCTGCATGCGGGAGCCACAGGCGCGTCCCCGCTATCCTTCTAGCAGGGCGTGTGCCCGCACCAGGCATTTGTGAATGGCTACTGTGTGTAGTTCTGGAGACCTTACCTGCAAAAAGACATTATTCAAAAAGAACGGGTCCAAAGGCCGGCAACAAAAATGGTAGAAGGACTTAAACTTAAAACTTGAGAGACTTTTGCCCTTATTCATCAAGCGATAGCGCCAGGTAGTGTCTGACGAGCGCCAGGTCCCGCCAGCTAACGGCGGCTACCGACTCAAGTACGCCCGGCGTCGGCCACAATGACGCATTTATCAAGCTAAATGAGGCTAGCGCCGGCGAGAGCGTCAGCTAGCGCGGGATTCATCATGTAGCCGACTGCAACGAACAGCGCCGCTGCTAATCCCATCACAGCGCCAAGTATGATCCGGCGCTCACTGGCGATGTTCAATGCATTTCAATGGAGCAATCTTTAATTAATCATAATTACTTGCTATTAATGTTTTTTTTTTTTTTTTTTTAATGTCAAAAATTCTGTGACCACTTCTGCAATGTTAGGATTTTTTTTTAAGGTAAAAAAAAAAAAAAAATGATTTTGTGCAGAATTGATATTACAGGTCTGATATTAATGTATTCATATTACAAAATGTTTATAAAAACTTGTATAATTTTACAATCAAAAAATATGGTTGTTTGGGGGTTAAAAACTATTTTAAATCCATCGCCGCCAGCGCTCTGGGGTTTAAACAAGGAATTCACAGCGCGAAAAAATTCGGAGCGTGATTTGTTAATGAATCTGCAGCAAGCCGTTCGCTCTGGCCATTCGTTGTCAGGCGCACCCATACAACGCTGAACATGTGAAACAGCGACCCCTAACCCCGTATTCAACATTACCGCACACCGACTGAGTCGCTGTCAACAAGCAAACCCCGGCCAAGCACAGCGAATACTAGCTGGCGCTGTGAAAATCACGCTACTGGCGCTCATCTGTCGCTACCTGGCGCTATTAATGAATCGGCCTCTTAATCTGTACAGTCTGGAGGAAAGAAGGGATAGAGGGGACATGATGGAGACCTTTATATATGTGAAAGGATTGAATAAGGTTCAAGAGGGAAGTGTTTTTAAGAAGAAACGGGGAGGCCGATTTATTAATAGCGCCAGGTAGCGACAGATGAGCGACAGTAGCGTGATTTTCACAGCTCCGGCTAGTATTCGCTGTGCTTGGCCGTTGTTCGGTTGTTGACAGCGACTCGGTCGGTGTGCGGTAATGTTGAATACGGGGTTAGGAGTCGCTGTTTGACAGGTTCCGCGCTGTATGGGAGCGCATGACAACGAATGGCCATAGCGAACGGCTCCCAGCATATTCATTAACAAATCACGCTCAAAAAATTCTCGCGCTGTGAAATGCATGTTTAAACCCCAGAGCGCTGGCGGCGATGTGTTAAAAGTAGTTTTTTAACCCCCAAACAACCTTCTTTTTGGGAAAAAATAATAAGTTTTTAAAAACATTTAGTAATATGAATACATTAATATCAGACCTGTAATATCAATTCTGCACAAATTCTTTTTTTTTTTTACCTTAAAAAAAACATATAACATTGCAGAAGTGGTCACAGAATTTTTGACATTTAAAAAAAAAAAAAAAAAAAAAACATTAATATCAATTAATTATGAATATTTAAAGATTGCTCCATTGAAATGCATTGGAGAGCGCCAGGTAGCGAGAGGTCATACCTGGCGCTGTGATGGGATTAGCAGCGGCGCTGTTCGCTGAAGTCTGCAACATGATGAATCCCGCGCTGACGCTCTCGCCGGCGCTAGCCTCATTTAGCGTGATAAAGGCGTGATTGTGTTCGCAGCCTGGCGTTCTGGAGTCGGTAGCCACCGATAGCTGGCGCTACCTGGCGCTAGTGAGACACTACCTGGCGCTATCCCTTGATAAATAAGGGCCTTAGTACAAATGCCTGGGATAAACACACATCTTTCCTAAGATAAAAAGAACATACAGTATACACATTAGGGCAGACTAGATGGACCATATGGTCTCCTTCTGCCACCAACCTTTGGGCAGGCTGATTCATTACTAACGCCAGGTAGCGACAGATGAGCGTCTGTAGCGCGGATTTCAGAGCGACCGCTAGTAGTCGCTGTGCTTGGCCATGGTTCTTTGTTTCAGAGCGTCTCAGTAGCTGGCCGGCATTGATGAATATATTGTGTGAGCCGCAGTACATTGCTGTATGGGAGCGAACGGTAGCGCCAACTCAGTGCGACCAACTCACACCACATTCATCAAAAAAAAGCCTCAAACAGCGCCGGCGCTCAAAATCATGTCGTTGCAGCCCATAGCGCCAGAGGCTGTGTGATTAAAGTGGGTTTTTGAACATGTATCCACTAGTAACAAAGCATTACATTGTAACATGAACACTTTAATACCAGACATGTAAGGACAATTCTGCATAAAAATATTATTAATCCAAAAAGGTTTAAAAAATGTCATTTTCTTGCCCAGGAGACATATCAGAAGTTTCGAGATTTTTTTTAAGAACAAAAAAAAAAATTGGGATCAGGAAAGGGATTTAAGGATCGTCCATAGAAATGTATGGGAGAGCGGCAGGTAGCGAGAGGTAATACGTGGCGCTCTGCAAGGATGAACGCCGGCGCTGTACGCTAAGCCTGGGATAATGATGAATGGTACGCTACATGGCGCAGTTCCAGTCGCTCACCAGATTCGGCTTCATAAATGTGTAATTGCGTGCCTTGTCCGGCGTTCACCTGGCGCTACCTGCCGCTGTACAGACACTACCTGGCGCTATCCTTTCATGAATAAGGCCCTATGTTTCTATGTAAGTACCCCTTTGCTTTTTAAGTTGGCCGTTGACTCACTTTTAAGACTTTAGGACCCCTTTAAGGCTTGCGGCCTTATTTATCAAGGGCTAGCGCCAGGTAGTGTCTGACGAGCGCCAGGTACCGCCAGCTAACGGCGGCTACCGAATCAAGTACGCCCGGCGGCGGTCACAATGACGCATTTATCACGCTAAATGAGGCTAGCGCCGGCGAGAGCGTCAGCTAGCGCGGGATTCATCATGTAGACGACTGCAACGAACAGCGCCGCTGCTAATCCCATCACAGCGACAGGTATGACCTGACGCTCCCTGGCGTTGTCCAATGCATTTCAATGGAGCAATCTTTAAATAATCATAATTAATTGCTATTAATGTTTTTTTTTTTTTTTTTTTAATGTCAAAAACTCTGTGACCACTTCTGCAATGTTAGGATTTTTTTTTAAGTAAAAAAAAAAAAAAAAATTGTGCAGAATTGATATTACAGGTCTGATATTCATGTATTCATATTACAAAATGTTTAGAAAAACTTGTATAATTTTTACATAAAAAAAAAGGTTGTTTGGGGATTAAAAACTACTTTACACACATCGCCGCCAGCGCTCTGGGGTTTAAACAAGGAATTCACAGCACAAGAAATTTTTGAGCGTGATTTGTTAATGAATCTGCAGCAAGCCGTTCGCTCTGGCCATTCGCTGTCAGGCGCACCCATACAACGCGGAACCTGTGAAACAGCGACCCCTAACCCCGTATTCAACATTACCGCACACCGACTGAGTCGCTGTCAACAAGCAAACCCCGGCCAAGCACAGCGAATACTAGCTGGCGCTGTGAAAATCACGCTACTGGCGCTCATCTGTCGCTACCTGGCGCTATTAATGAATCGGCCTCTTAGTGTTATATTCATGCTGGTTGGAGGTTCAGCTTTCAAATAGCCAATTTTTTGTTGGCCCCAAGTTCAACTTTATGGAAATCCAAATGCCATCTGCTGCTATTGTGTGGATTTATTTTGTTAGGTAGAGCTGGAAGTTGCCCTGCAGACACAACCTCTTCCTTGCTTTGCTGTGAAGCCTTATCTGGTAAACAGAATTGTGTTCCTGAGCTTGTTTGCCGCTTTGCCCAGGGAAGGGTAGCAATTACCTTGGAGTGCGCTGGCCTCCTTGATTACTTCACATCAGCCTTATCTCCGAGGAACTGAGCTATAAAACTTTCCCAAAGGCTCCTCATATCTACATAACCTTGACAGAGGTTGGCTTTGCAGTAATGTAAAGTTTACCAGCCATCTCCTCTTGAGTATGTAGAGATAAAAGATAATCAATTCTGCTAAACTGCTCAGAGATTAAAGCCCAGACGGCTTTTAATTGCCAGGAAGGATGGAAACAGGGTGCTGCTTATTTTCCTACTTCTTTACAACATGGCTCTAAACAGCCGCTGAAGGCCAGGAGACTCAGCCGGGCAGTCACTGTATGTGCGAAAGAGCTATATTCACATTTACTGCAGGTAAAACTGGTTAGCACATACAATAGATATTCCTTGTTGTTAAAGTGGCCCAAAACTCAGGATAGTCAAAAGTTTTGACTATCCAGAAAGCGCCGTCCCTTTAAGGAGGGCAGCCCACATGACTGGCCTGCGTTCCTGTCCGGAGGCAGACCAGCCATGGGGGGGAAGTGGTCACTGGGGAAGTGACCTCAGGGGGGAAGGGGAGTATATAAGGGGACGTCCGTCCCCTTCCCCTTCCTCTTTGACCCGGCGTGGATGGACGAGCAGTCCCACCCGCCTGCCCTGTTTTTGGTTATGTTTGGGTTTTTTCGGCCACAATCCTGGTGGGGGGGGGGGGGGGGTTAGGGTTTTTTTGAATACGTTTAAGGTTTGTATGGCTAGTTATTTATTGTATAAAAAAGAAAAAAAAAAGTATTTTGTATTATGTCTGTTGGCACCTGTTGGGGGTGCCGCAGAATTCTGTTATTTATTTATGTTGAACCATGTTGTAAAAAAAAAAAAAAATTTATAGAAATTTGTGTCATACTTTGTACATATTTTAATATTTGTATTGTTCTTAATGTTAAGTTTTTGTTTGTGAAAGTTTGTATTGTATTTGTCACAGCCGTTGGGCGGGTCTCCTCGCGGGTTTCGGGTCTGAGATAGCAGTTCCATTGGAAGGGTACGCGGCTGTTTCTGGGGAAACCGGCCAGGACGAGTTGGTTAAAGGATTTTGGATGGTTGTGGTTCTGGTAAGGAAGGGGATGTTTGTGGTCACTGGCGGTTAGTCCGATTAAGCTCCCTGGCCTAGGAGGTTTTGCGGCCGAGCTTATGTTGGCTTCCGCTTGGTGGGGGTCGGGAAGTTAATTTTGTTCCCTCCCCTTTCCTTCATTTTTGGGATCCTAGGCTTCTCAGACCCGGAACGCAGGGGGGACTCTATTTTGCTTGTATATATTTGTTTATTATATGTTGGGCTGTGGCCGATTAAATTTAATCTTTCCAACGACATGGTGGTCTGGTCTTGTCAATTTGGTGATGGACGCAGGGCATATTGGAACGCTAGCACAGTCATGGGTTTTGTTCCTTACCCCCCCGCTGTGTCAAACCCTCCCAGATCACCGCAGCCAACTCACCTTATCCCGGTCCCATGGCGTGTCTAAGAGCAGCAGCTCTGCCTCCCTCTAACAGGGAGCGTGCCCGCGCGGTCATTCACAAATGCCTGGCGTTGGCACGCGCACTGCTACAGGAAAGCGGAGGATGCGGCCGGCAGTGCTGGCACTAGGAGTGTGCTCAGTCATAGGAGTGGCAGCCATTTTTCTGTGGCCCTGGCTGTAGCCCATTTGACAGGAACGCCGACCACAGACCAGATCGAGGCTCAGTTGAGTTACTGCTGCTGCCTTGTGCACACTCTGCATAGGTAAGCTGGGTTGATGGGCTTGGTATGGTACGAACCCGAACTTCGCCCTATGCTATGAATGACCATTAGGTACATTTAAAAAAAAAATCATATTTAAAGCTTGACTGCACTGGCACAGGCTTAAGGGGCATCCAGATTGCTGCCCCCTGGGTATAACCCCCCTGTAACCCCAAATTTCAAAGGATTTTAACAATCCTCCAAGGAAAATATGCCCTGTAATTGGCTGCCAGCGGTGCGGATACCCCTGCCCCATTACCTGCCCACCCCACTACGTAAGGGGGTACAGAAAAACTCAGTGAGCATTGGCATGCATCTAGTGTTAGTCCACTGCTCTCTCATTTTCTCTCCTGTTTTCATAACATTGGTTCTGAACTTTGTAGCATCCCATGATAGTCTATGTACTATATGTTTTACCTGCCTGTCTGTAATTCTACCTTGTACAGCGATACGCAAAGAGATGGTGCTGTATAAATAAACACTTATAATTGGGGTTCCCCTGGCACCTCTAGCAAAGCACCAGACCTGGCATGGGAGATGGTAAGTTGGTAAGAGCCGACAGTCCAACCTCTGGACACTGAGTTTCCAGCCTCTATGCCTGGTGCTCTAGGCTGAATTATTATAACCAGGATAGATGCAAATATTTTTTTTGCAGAGGACAGTGGCAGATTTATTTTTCCCAGGACGGATACAGAGTTATTTTGCCCAGGACAGATGCAAATGATTTATTATGCCCAGGGCAGATGTAGATGATGCATTTTTTGCCCAGGACAAATGCATATTATTATTTTGCCCAGGACAGAGGCAGATGATGGATTATTTTGCCCAGGACAGATGCAAATGATGAATTATTTTGCCCAGAACAGATGCAGATGATTTATTATGTTTCCCAGGACAGATGCAGATGATGCATTTTTTTGTCCAGGACAAATGCATATGATTATTTTGCCCAGGACAGAGGCAAATGATGGATTATTTTGCCCAAGACAGATGCAGATGATTTATTATTTTGCCCAGAACAGATGCAGATGATTTATTCTTTTGCCCAGGACAGATCCAAATGATACATTATTTTGCCCAGGACAGGCATATACTTATTTTGCCCAGGACTGCCACATAATTAATTTGCCCAGGATAGATGCAGATTTATTTTGCCCAGGACAGATGCAAATGATTTATTTTACCCAGAACAGATGCAAATGATTTATTTTACCCAGAACAGATGCATATGATTTATTTTGCCCAGAACATATGCAGATGATTTATTATTTTGCCCAGGACACATGCAGATGATTTATTATTTTGCCCAGAACAGAGGCAGATGATTTATTATTTTGCCCAGGACAGATGCAGATGAATTATTATTTTGCCCAGGACAGATCCAAATGATACATTATTTTGCCCAGGACAGCCATATACTTATTTTGCCCAGGACAGCCACATAATTAATTTGCCCAGGATAGATGCAGATTTATTTTGCCCAGGACAGATGCAAATGATATATTTTACCCAGGACAGATGCAAATGATTTATTTTGCCCAGAACATATGCAGATGATTTATTATTTTGCCCAGGACACATGCACATGATTTATTATTTTGCCCAGAACAGAGGCAGATGATTTATTATTTTACCCAGGACAGATGCAGATGATTTATTATTTTGCCCAGAACAGAGGCAGATGATTTATTATTTTGCCCAGGACAGATGCAGATGATTTATTATTTTGCCCAGGACAGATCTAGATGATAAATTATTTTGCAACAGCAACATAATTATTTTGCCCAAGACAGCCCCAGAATCAAATGTTTCCCACCCCACCTGGTAATACCTAGCAATAACAAGCACCCTCTGCTGTGGCAGTAAGTTAGGTGGGTTAGACAGGCCCCCATGCCACATAGCAAGGGAAGGGGGTCCCTTATACAGCCTGTATCAAGGATAAATCCAGCCTTGTAACGTGCTGTCTTCTAAGCCAGCCTGCGCCGGCTTATTGCTATTGCAACTCTTCCAGTGCATGCAGATGCTTTTATCCATCATGCAATGCTTTGGACAGAGTGGTTAAAGTGAACCAAAACCCGTGACTTTCATCTTCTTCCTGGGGCATCCCGGTTCGGGAGATGCGGGGGATATGGCCACGGCCCGCGAAACCAGCGTGGGTAACGCCGGAAAGGAGAAAGTGAACTATGGGGTGGTCGTGGATTTCATACAGCGGGGCATTGCAAATCGGGCAATCCCACAATGGCTGCATCATCTCTGGGCTAAGGCGTGCTCCCACACTCAATCATTCACACAGCGGGGCATGGAACGAAACCTGTGATAGTCAAAATCCAGTGTTTTTTTCTGCTTTAAAGTAGCTCAAAACCTGTCTTGATCGGCCCGGGAATCTATAAGATCGATTCCCTCCCCCCCCCCGGGGTATCCATAATCAGGATGCCCCGCTGTGTGAAACCCCCCAGGTCGCCCCGCTCACTTACCTTTCTTCCCGGTCCAGCGGTGCATCCCTGTAGCAGGACGTGTGCCATTTGTGAATGGCTGACTCGGGCACGCTCCCTGTTAGAGGGAAGTTGGGGATGCAGCCGCCAGCGTGCTCTGAGCCGCTGGCTTTAGACGCTGTCCTAGATGGCATGACGTCAGCTGATTGGAAAAGCGGCCGCGCATTGCGCCATAGGAACGGGGTGAGGTGAGTTTCTTTGGGCGATCTAGGGGGTTTCACACAGCCCCAAGGGAAAGGAACACTTAAAGCCCAATAATGGCTCTACAAGCTCTAGTGAAAGCGATGGGTGTAGAGAAGAGAGTACAGTTTGGTGCCTAGGGCAGGCGGGCGGGGAAATACCACCTGACACCCGCAGTTGCCGATTCCCATGTCACAGTTGAACCTAAAATAATGCTTCTATGAGAACGTTTTCCTTTCATCTCGCACATCAGAGCCAGTTGGATGCGAGGAGCCATTGTAAAAACTGTTTATCTTTAATTCCTTCGACTTTCACATGGGACGCTCCGATTCGCCTGCTGAGCAAATCCCTTTCCACTTCTTCTAACCTCTTCCGGAAACCCAAACCCGAGGATAAAAAGGTAAATAAAAAGGCTTAGCAGCTGACAAAGAAATAAAATGCCGCCCGTGCACGCAACGAAAGCTGCTCACAACAATGACTGACAAGCAAACAGGTGCTGTCCTCCTTTATTCCTCCTCCCACCTCCGCAGTTTACAAACTTACCTGTCACGCAATACGGCTTCCACATCACAGAGCACGCCCCCGCCCCGACACCCGTCACAACAAGGCCGGGGGGGGGGGGGGGGGGGTGATCCGAACACACAATACCGCACATACACAAATGATGTACAGTGCTGCACTTCAAAGTGCCCCAATCCTCTATTAACTTCAAAGTATCTCAGGAATGCCACTTATTTACTAAGCAGAAGGCTCCGTGTCTGTAGTTTATTTGTGGAACGCTGTTTGTTTTTTTTGTTTTTTAATCCCTGACAGATGCAAGTACATGTTGTGGGTCGTGGCCGTGTTATATCTCATTTCTTTTATGTCCTACCACTGCCTTTATTACGATTAAACCGGTCCTTCAGCATCATTTATTGAAAAGTCCCAAGTTTCTAGTTGCTTACTTTTTATTCTTTCCTCCACTGGGTTGCAACTCTATTCAGCACTCTAGGATACGGGCGCCGCCATCTTGCCTCAGAGGCATCATACACACTGAGGAGAGGAGAGCGGGATATAGTGCAGAGGGGCTGCTTAAAGTGGACCAACACCCAGGGGTGATCGGCCCCTCCCTCACCGCGGGACATCCGAGATCGGGATGTCCCGCGGTGAGGGACCCCCCCCAAAAGCCCCAAAAAACTGACCTCCCGCGCGCCCCTCTAGGCCGGACGTTTGTGAATGGCCGGCGCGGGCGCGCGCACTGTCAAAGGGGCGCGCGGGAGGCGGCGGCGGACGCGCTGTCTTGTCTGCAGCTGTCACCCGCTTGTCCGTGGCTACGTGGGAGCGTGGTGAGGTGAGTTTTGGGGGGTTTCTGGGGGGTTGCCCCCCTGAAGTGGACCAAAACCCAGGATAGTCAAAATCCTGGGTGTTGGTCCACTGCTGTACTTTGCACAGGCGGAGCAGAGCTGGGGTCAGGAAATGGACAGCAATCCCAGAATACATGGCGGCATAGTCAGAAGACACTTCCTGTCTCCAGGCTGCCTGATGCTCCATGAGCCGCCATCTTGGATGTTTAAAGGCTCAGAATATTCACTAGGTGCAGGTAGGATGATTTTTAATGCGAGCAATCTGTAAACATATAAGATAGACTCTTATTCAGGGTGAAGGTCCGCTTTAAGTGAATAATAGATGATACATCAATTTTATATTGTCTTTCATTAAAGCGGAACAAAACCCTAGCGAGATGGCCCTGGAATCTAAAAGATTCTGTCTAAAAGATTCCAGGGCCGTCCGTTGGAATGGCCCTCCAGAGGACCTTCCAGTGGGCCCCATCGAGGGCTATCCTCAGGGTAGTACAAGAGACGTGGAGGCTAATTCATGACTTGCGCCAGGTATCAGCAGATGAGCATCTGTTTAGTGGCGTTTACCCCTAGTAGATGCGGTATCGGGCGCTGTAACAGAGCACCTCAGTCAGTGTATTAACCTGGCCGGCATTGATGAATGTGATGTATGTTGGGCGCCCTACAGGGTCTTTTTGAAAACGGACTGAATGTGTAGCCTGAGACAATGGGACCATGAAACTTAGGGCCTTATTCATCAAGTGATAGCGTCAGCTAGTGTCTCACTAGCGCCAGGTATCGCCAGCTATCGGCGGCTACCGACTCCAGAACGCCAGGCTGCGAACACAATCACGCATTTATCACGCTAAATGAGGCTAGCGCCGGCGAGAGCGTCAGCTAGCGCAGAATTCATCATGTAGCGGACTTCAACGAACAGCGCCGCTGCTAATCCCATCACAGCGCCAGGAATTACCTCTCGCTACCTGGCGCGCTCCAATGCATTTCAATGGAGCAATCTTTAAATATTCATAATTAACTGATATTAATTTTTTTTTTTTTTTTTTTTTTTAAATGTCAAAAATTCTGTGACCACTTCTGCAATGTTAGATTTTTTTTTAAGGTAAAAAAAAAAAAAAAAATTTGTGCAGAATTGATATTACAGGTCTGAGATTAATAAATCGGCCTCTTAGAGGCCGATTTATTAATAGCGCCAGGTAGCGACAGATGAGCGGCAGTAGCGTTATTTTCACAGCGCCCGCTAGTATTCACTGTGCTTGGCCGTTGTTCGGTTGTTGACAGTGACTCAGTCGGTGTGCGGTAATGTTGAATACGGGGTTAGGAGTCGCTGTTTGACAGGTTCCGCGCTGTATGGGAGCGCATGACAGCGAATGGCCATAGCGAACGGCTCCCAGCATATTCATTAACAAATCACGCTCCAAAAATTCTCGCACAGTGAAATGCTTGTTTAAACCCCAGAGCGCTGGCGGCGATGGGTTAAAAGTAGTTTTTTAACCCCCAAACAACCTTATTTTTGGGAAAAAAAAATAAACAAGTTTTTATAAACATTTTGTAATATGAATACATTAATATCAGACCTGTAATATCAATTCTGCACAATTTTTTTTTTTTTTTTTTTACCTTAAAAAAAATATCTAACATTGCAGAAGTGGTCACAGAATTTTTGACATTCAAAAAAAAAAAACAAACATTAATATCAATTAATTATGAATATTTAAAGATTGCTCCATTGAAATGCATTGGAGAGCGCCAGGTAGCGAGAGGTCATACCTGGCGCTGTGATGGGATTAGCAGCGGCGCTGTTCGTTGAAGTCCGCTACATGATGAATCCAGCGCTAGCTGACGCTCTCGCCGGCGCTAGCCTCATTTAGCGTGATAAATGCGTGATTGTGTTCGCAGCCTGGCGTTCTGGAGTCGGTAGCCGCCGATAGCTGGCGATACCTGGCGCTAGTGAGACACTAGCTGACGCTATCACTTGATGAATAAGGCCCTTAGACTCAAGGGGGTTGTTGCTCCTGTCTCCCAGGATTCTGCCTCTTGGGAGGACTTTCACCCAGCCTTAGAGTATTATAGACTCCAGGGTTGGATCCTAAGGATTCATCCCAAGGAGTCCTGCTGGTCTGGTTTTGTCGCTGTCAGCTGACCCCCCTCCCCGGTCTTTGTGCACGTCCCTGCCACAAGACACAATGGAGCATTGATTGGGGGTGTGCCACATAAGTTCAGGTATGTTTTACCGGCGAACCGGGGGGGGGGGGGGGGTTTAAAGTGGACCAAAACATAGGACTTGGACTATCCTGGGTTTTGGTCCTTTGCCCCGGGCACCCCGATCAGGGATGCCCCGCTGTGTGAAACCCCCCAGATCGCCGAGCGTGATCCTGGTCCTATGACGCATGTGCAGCTGCTTGTCCAATCAGCGCACTCGGAGCCGCTGATGTCACGCCATCTAAGCCAGCGTGTAAGGCCAGTGGCTCCGAGCGTGCTGGCGGCTGCATCCCCCGCTTCCCTGGTGTGGGCACGCATCCTGCTAGAGGGATAGCGGGGATGCAGCCTTGGCTCGTGGAGGGTTTCACACAGTGGGGCATCCTGATTTTGGCCCGGGAATCTATAAGAGCCGATCGTACTGGGTTTTGGGCCACTATAAACAGCAATTTGGGATGCCTCGGATAGTGAGGATCAGGTTGTCCTGGAGTCTTATAGTCTTTTAGACTCCAGGGCCAGCCAGTTACATGGTTGGTCCTCTTTAATGCAGCATTCCACTTTCCATGATGGGGTGGGACAGGGTTCTCTGCCTTCCTTTACCTCACGCAGTTGCTTTGCACAGTCACTGGCAGCTGAGCCGGCTTCACGCCATCCTGCGTAGAGGGAGACAGCAGCTCAGCCTGGTTGGCAGTTGCATTTGCCAACCACTGGGGTAAGTACTTCCCTACTACATCATCTTAGAGGCGGAGTTTTACATCAAATCCCTGTCCCGCAATCTTGCCAGCCGCCAGGTTGCAATCCCGCAATGCAGTCCAGTCGCCGGGAGGGCTTATTTACTTGACTTTCAAGGGTTAAGCGCCACTGGGCAGCAAGTGTGCGGCCGTGTGCCTGGTTTACAGAGGACCCCTTGCAGCCGGACTGGAATCTAAAAGATTCCAGGCTGGACTGCTACCCTGCCCCCGTGGGCATCTTATACAGGATGCCCCGCTGTGTGAAACCCTCTGGGGCGGCGGTAATCTTACCTGATCCCGGCTGCTGCCGCGACGCTGTGTTTGCCGGCGCCCGCATCCCCGGCTTCCCTGTAGCTGTGGCTCACGCAGAAGAGCACACAGGAAAGGCAAAGTTCAAATTGGCCAGGAAGGAAGGTGGGTAGGCAGATGGGTGACCTAGGGGCTTATTCATCAAGGTCTAGCACCAGCTAGTGACTCGTAACGGCAGGCAGCGTCTGGTGAAAGCTGCGCGCTGTACGCTATATCACATTTATCAAAGCGAATCTGATGAGTGACTGGAACAGCGACATGTAACGTCCAATTCATCATTACAGGTGTCTCAGCGTATAGCTCCGGCGCTCCAGCTTCCAGAGCGCCAGGTATTACCTGTCACTACCTGTCACTCTCCTATACATTTCAATGGACGTCCATTTATTCTCAAATAATTGTGTCATTGTATAATCTCCTGGCCTTGAAAAGTCATTTTTGAAAAGTTTTTTTTTTTTTTTTTTTTATAATTTTTATGCAGAATTGTCATTACAGGTCTGGCGTGTTAATGTCACAATGTTAAAATAATGTCATACCATGTGTTTTTGCTTTGTTACTGGTGGATATGTGTTCAAAAACAGACTTTAATCACACAGCGTCTGGCGCTCTATGCTATAGCGAACCAATTTTGAGCGCCAGTGTGAGGGTGATTTTTTGATGACTATGGTGTGAGTCGCTGAGAGTCGGTCGCACTGAGCAGTCACTGCCGTTCGCTCCCTGCAACGCTGTACTGGTGTTAGAACACCCAACATACATCTCGTTCATCAATGCCAGCCATGTTACTACAGCGACTGAGGCACTCTGTAATAGCGACCCACAGCCGATCACAGTGACCACTAGCGGTCGCCCTGAGCGCCGCGCTACAGACGCTAATCTGCCGATACCTGGCGCTAGTAATGAATCGGCCTGTTAGTGGGCAGCCAGGCAGGAGGGAGGAAAGGACTCCGGCAGAGAGAAGAGGAAGGACAGAACGGTAATCTACGCTGTCTTTGCCGGCGTCCACTTCCCCGGCTTCACCTGTAGCTTTGTTTCAGGCCCAGCCATTTAGATAGGCCTGGCGAGCGGAAGGGCACACAGGGGAGGCACACAGGGGAGGCGAAGTTCAAATCAATGGCTATATGCCACACATTAGTATGCTCCGCATAAAGCACTAATTGTACCTGCCCATGCGCCGTGGGAGCATTGGAAAGGTGGGTGAAAGTGGAGGGGGGGGGGTTCACACAGGGGGGCACCCGTATCAGGATGCCTCCGAGGCAGGGACCAATCACCGTAATAGTCAAAATCCTGGTGATTGGTCCGTTTTAAAGGTTGCGTTCACCCCAGCCCTGTCACTCATAGATTCGCTAGTCAAATCTGATGACACTGTGAAACCAGAGTTTGACACGTGTGCGCTAGTGAGTATTTGCGATGCCTTTTGTGCCTTTCTTATATAGTTATAGCATACCTCCCAAGTGTCCCTGATTTGGAGGGACTGTCCCTCTTTGGAGTCCGTGTTCCCCTGTCCCTCATTGGTCTCTTTTGTCCCTCTTTGAGGTGTAACATACAGATCTGCATCAATAAATGATGGGGAGGCCGATTCATTAATAGCGCCAGGTAGCACCAGATGAGCGACTGTAGCGTGATTTTTTCAGCGCCAGCCAGTATTCGCTGTGCTTGGCCGGCGTTAGCTTGATGACAGCGACTCAGTCGGTGTGCGGTAATGTTGAATACGGGCTTAGGGGTCGCTGTTTCACAGGTTCAGCGTTGTATGTGAGCGCCTGACAACGAATGTCCAGAGCGAACGGCTAGCTTCATATTCATTAACAAATCACGCTCCAAATGTGCTGTCGCTGTCCATTCCTTGTTTAAACCCCAGAGCGCTGGCGGCGATGGGTATTAACTAGTTTTTAACCCCTAAACAACCATATTTTTTGAATGTAACATTATACATGTTTTTAGAATCATTTTGTAATATGAATACATTAATCTCAGACCTGTTAGATCAATTCTGCACAAATTTTTTTTAAATTTTTTTTTTACTTAAAAATAAATCCTAACATTGCAGAAGTGTTCTCCGAATTTTTGACATTAAAAAAAAAAATAAAAAATTAATACCAATTAATTATGATTAATTATAGATTGCTCCATTGAAATGCATTGGACATCGCCAGGGAGCGACAGCTCATACCTGGCGCTGTGAGGGAATTTGCAGCGGCGCTGTTCGGTCCAGGCGGCTTCATGATGAATGCCGCGCTAGCCGTCGCTCTCGCCGGCGCTAGCCTCATTTTGCTTGATAAATGCGTCATTGTGACCACCGCCGGGCGTACTTGAGTCGGTAGTCGCCGTTAGCTGCCGCTACCTGGCGCTCGTCAGACACTACCTGGCGCTAGCCCGTGATAAATAAGGGCCTTAGTCTCCTATTTAAAGTGTTTAAATTGTTGTAACTGTTACATCCTATCTCCTATCCATTCCTTAATGAGGGGGTGTGCCTTAATTTAACAACTGTCCCACATTTGGAGGGACTGTCCCTCTTTTCCAAGTATACAGCACGTCCTGTTTCACTAAATTCTTTACGTCTGGGTTATCCACCACTAGGTGGCGCAGTGGACTGCAGAAAAGACTTGTGGCATCTCCCGGCCCTATAAAAGGCCAGGAACCTCCCACAAATTCCCAGTTTCCTTCTGCAGTCTGGACTGCAAAGATAGAAGATGGCTCTCTATATTGCGCAGGCGAGCGGGGCTTACCAGCCTGCGGCCCTGCAGGACTATTTCCACCCGTTCTGGACCCACTGCCTCCCACCCTCTGCTGACTGGTTCGGGTGAAGGTAGGACAGCACCAGGGTCAGGTGCTCGGGGAGCGCTTCTCCAACCGCAATCCCTGTGCCATAAATGGGTAGTCCGTTCAGGCTTATGGTGAGCCTTCTTTGGAATGCCCTTCCCTGCTGTCAGGTATATTTTGTGCCCTTCCTCCCCCCCCCCCCCCGCTCTTCCCAACTGCTCTCTCTCCCCCTCGTTCTCTCCCTGGGGAGTTCTCTGGGGGGGTGGTAGGCGGTGGTGCCCTGAGAGGTGTTTGACTTATTTAGCTGTGCTTTGTCACTGTCTTGATGTGCGCTCGCCGCCGCGCCGCTTTGTACGGCGCTCCGCGGCGGGCAGCGATATAAGCTGAGGCGATTCACTGCGCTGTCATGGCGCTGGTGGGTCATGTGACCTGCGAATTTGCGCTCTTCGGGGGGGGGGGCGGGTCCTGTCCGTCCTTGGTGAGGTCCTTTCTGGGCATGACTCTGGATACATCTCAGGTCAAGGTTTTTCTGCCTCAGTAGAAGGTGGAGAGCCTGCAGACGCAGGCACGGTTTCTACTTTCTTGTCTCCATCCCTCCATTCGGCAGGGGATGCAGTTGGTGGGCCTGATGGTGTCATGCTTCGAGGCGGTCCCCATGCTCAATTTCACATGAGACCTCTTCAGCTGCACCTCTTGTCAGTGTGGGATCAGGACCCTGTGTCCTTGGATCAGGAATTTGCTCTGTCCCCTCTGGTCAGTCAGTCCCTCTCGTGGTGGCTGGACTCAAGGAATCTTCTAGTAGGCTGGACATTTCTGCCCCCGTGCTGGGAGACTGTCACCACAGATGCCAGTCTGACAGGTTGGGGGGCTTTTGGGAGTCTCTGAAGTTTCAGGGTCAGTGGGGCCCTCAGGAGGCCCATACTCTCCATTCTGGAACTGCGGACGATAAGGTTGGTTCTCTCCCAGTTGACCCCACACCTTCGGGGTCGGGCTGTTCAGATCCGCTCGGACAACCAGACGGCGGTTGCCTACATCAATCATCAGGGAGGGACTCGGAGCAAGCGAGCCTTCAAGTAAGTGTCCCTGATACTGTCCTGGGTGGAAGAGAATGTCCCCTGTATATCGGCAGTTTACATCCCGGGAGTGGAAAACCTGGAGGCAGACTCCTTGAGCAGGGGGATGCCTCGGCTGGGGGACTGGTCCCTCAGCAACAGGGTGTTTCACTCCCTGTGCCGTCGCTAGGGTCTGCCAGATGTGGACCTGTTTGCGTCCCGTCACAATCACAAGCTTCCATTCTTTGTCTCTCTGTCACAGGACCCTCTGGCCTTCGCCACGGATGCGCTAGCAATGCCTTGGAAGGGGTTTCGGCTATTCTATGTGTTCCCTCCGTTTCCTCTGCTGGGCAGGGTGCTGCGCAAGATAGCCCAGGAAGGGGTGCCAACCATTCTGGTGGCCCCCTGTTGGCCAAGAAGGGTGTGGTTCGCTGACATCATGCAGTTGGCAGTAGATCAGTACGTCCTGCCCAAGGATCCAGACCTTCTCACTCAGGGGCAGCTGCGCCATCCCAATTTACAAACGCTAGCTTTGACGGCTTGGCTGCTGAAACCTCCATCTTGATGGAAAAGGGGTTGCCTGCCTCTGTTGTTGATACTATGATTAGGGCTAGGAACAATTCCTCGTCCTTTACCTACTACAGGGTCTGGCATGCTTACATTGCCTGGTGTGAGTCCAAATCTCTTCTCTGTCGGGTGTTTTCTATTCCCAGGATTCTGGAATTTTTGCAACATGGTTTGGATCTGGGCCTTCAACTTAGTACCCTCAAAGGTCATGTTTCAGCTCTGGCAATTTTTTTCCAAAGATCTTTTGCCAATCACTGTTTGGTTAAGACTTTTTTCCAGGGGGTTTCTCATGTGCGTCCGCCACATAAGCCTATGTTAGAAGTTTGGGATCTGAATCTGGTATTATCTGCTCTGCAGGGTCGTCCCTTTGAGCCTTTGCGTGAGGCCCCTTTGCCCATTTTGACTCTTAAGGTGGCCTTTTTGGTGGCTATTACTTCTGTAAGGCGTGTTTCTGAGTTGGCGGCGCTTTCCATCAAACCTCCTTATTTTGAGCGACACCAGGACAAGGTGGTGTTTCGGTTTAAGCCAGATAGATCTCTTGCCTAAGGTTGTGTCTGCTTTTCCCTGTGGTCAGGGTTCTGAAGTTTTATTTGGTTGCTACTGAATCATTCAGGAAGACTGATGCTTTTTTTGTTCTCCCTTGTGGACCTAGGAAGGGTTTGCCTCCGGCTAAATCCACTATCAGCAAGTGGATCCGTCAGGCGGTGGTGCAAACCTATTTTGCTAAAGGGAAGGAACCTCATTCCACTCGTGCTATTGGTGCCTCTTGGGCTTTTCAGCACCAAGCTTCTGTTGAACAAGTTTGTAAGGCCGCAGCTTGGTCTTCTGTTCATACTTTTTACAGCGGGTCATCCTAAATTTGCAAACAGGAGAATTTCTCTTGCTCCTTTTTCTCTCATGCAGGAAACTTTCTCAGTTTTACAAGGTTGATGTTAGGGCCTCAGCTGATGCTGCTTTTGGCCGCAAGGTTCTTCAGGTGGCAGTGGTTTAAACTGCCTGCCGTTGCTCTTTGGGGATCCCACCCTACTTTACGGACACTGCTTTTGGATGTCCCAGACGTAAAGAATTTAGTGAAACAGGACGTGCTGCATACTTGGAAAAATACAATTCTGTGAGTACTCACCTGTAGAATTGTTTTTGTAGTATGCAGCACTTCCTGTTTCATCCCTCCCTTGTTATCATTATTCTTGGTTACCTCTGTTTGGTGATTTGTTCAAATGTTTGGTTGGGGTTTCCTTCATCATTATTCTCCCGGCTTATTGTCTAACTGCTTTGTAACACTGGGAATTTGTGGGAGGTTCCTGGCCTTTTATAGGGCCGGGAGATGGCGCAAGTCTTTTCTGCAGTACACTGCGCCACCTTGTGGCGGATAACCCAGACGTAAAGAATTTAGTGAAACAGGACGTGCTGTATACTACAAAAACAATTCTACAGGTGAGTACTCACAGTATTGTATTTTTGAGTCTGTGTCCCCCTGTCCCTTCTTGGTCTCTTTTGTCCCTCGTTGAGGTGTAACATGCAGATCTGCAGCAATAAATGATTCATTTGCCTATTTAAAGGGTTTATATTGTTGTTACTGTTACATCCTATCTCCTATCCATTCTTCAATGAGGGGGCGTGGCTTAAATGAACAAATGTCCCTCTTTCCCACCCTGAAAAGTTGGTAGGTATGTTATAGATGTAACGAAAAGGCTTTAGCTAGTTAAAGTGGACCTAAACCCAGGATTTTGACTATCCTTGGTTTTGGTGCAGGGCGGTTGGGGGTGCCCAGCTATGTGAAATCCCCCAGATCGGCCGATTCAACTCACCTCACCGCGGTCCTACGGCGCATGCGCGGCCGCTCGTTCAATCAGCGCGCCGGAGCCGCTGAGCTAATCACGTCTTAGCTGCGTCTTAACTCCGAGCACGCTGGCGCTGCCGCATCTTGCGCTTCCCTTTAACAGGGAGCGCGCACGCACCGGGCCGAGGGATAACGGGGATGCGGCACGGCCCACGCATGCACCATTGGATCGGGATTAAGGTAAGTGTAGCGGGTGTCCTGGGGGGATTTCACACAGTGGGGCATCCCGATTTTGGATGCCCCGTGGGGAGGGAATGGATCAGCCCAGGAATCTTATAGATTCCCGAGCCAATCCAGCTCTGTTTTGGTCCACTTTAAGGGCCTTATTTATCAAGGGCTAGCGCCATGTAGTGTCTGACGAGCGCCAGGTACCGCCAGCTAACGGCGGCTACCGACTCAAGTACGCCCGGCGGCGGTCACAATGACGCATTTGTCACGCTAAATGAGGCTAGCGCCGGCGAGAGCGTCAGCTAGCGCGGGATTCATCATCTTTAGACTGTAAGCTTGCAAGGGCAGGGCGCTCCTCCCTATTGTCTCCTGTGCTCACAACACTTGGTTTTAACCTGTGGCATCTAATTTTGTATTGTTCTCTGTGCTATATGTTTTACCTTTTCTGTATTCTTAACTTGTAAAGCGCTACGGAAGTTGATGGCGCTATATAAATAAACAAGCTAAGAAACAATTTGAGACTGCACCAGTCCTAATAATAGGAGTATTCAGATAATAAGTACAGGTGGTGTGCTCACATGGGTGACCAATACTCTAAACAAATTAAATGGGGCAAGTCCCACAACCCGCCCAAACACCCATTAAGCAGTGGCACAACCGCTGAAATTAATTAAAAATAATAACTATTTTATTAAGTAGAAAAATATAACATACAATGGACAAAGTTAAAAAACATTAAAGACAATGAATACAAAGGAAGGGAGACATCTGATGGGGGCAGTGGGGAGTGGACCTAATCATGATCGATACTAACCTATCTGAATGAATGAAATCTGGCTGTGTATATAAAGTGCATAAGTGCCAATAAATCTAAATCACCTAAATATATGCAAATCACTAAGTTACACGCAATACACTGTTGTGAAAAATACCTAAAGCATAATAAATACAATTATCTACAATTCATAATACCAACATGTGCTACTGTGCAGCATCCCTAATAACGCTACCTCTAAGACTCGATAAAATAGACACAGCCAGGGCAGACAAAAGAAACAATCCCCAAAATGATAATAGACTTACATGCAGACGACCACCTGCCCACCGCCCCGCCCGTCTACGCGTTGCGTGACGTCAGAACGCGTCACTTCCTCAGGAAGTGAGGAAGTGACGCGTTCTGACGTCACGCAACGCGTAGACGGGCGGGGCGGTGGGCAGGTGGTCGTCTGCATGTAAGTCTATTATCATTTTGGGGATTGTTTCTTTTGTCTGCCCTGGCTGTGTCTATTTTATCGAGTCTTAGAGGTAGCGTTATTAGGGATGCTGCACAGTAGCACATGTTGGTATTATGAATTGTAGATAATTGTATTTATTATGCTTTAGGTATTTTTCACAACAGTGTATTGCGTGTAACTTAGTGATTTGCATATATTTAGGTGATTTAGATTTATTGGCACTTATGCACTTTATATACACAGCCAGATTTCATTCATTCAGATAGGTTAGTATCGATCATGATTAGGTCCACTCCCCACTGCCCCCATCAGATGTCTCCCTTCCTTTGTATTCATTGTCTTTAATGTTTTTTAACTTTGTCCATTGTATGTTATATTTTTCTACTTAATAAAATAGTTATTATTTTTAATTAATATAAATAAACAATAATAATAATAATAATCATGTAGCCGACTGCAACGAACAGCGCCGCTACTAATCCCATCACAGCACCAGGTATGACCTGTTGCTCCCTGGCGCTCTCCAATGCATTTCAATGGAGCAATCTTTAAATATTCATAATTAATTGATTTTATGTTTTATGACCACTACGGCAATGTTAGATATTTTTTTTAAGGTAAAAAAAAAAAAAAAAAAAAAAATATGTGCAGAATTGATATTACAGGTCTGATATTCATGTATTCATATTACAAAATGTTTAGAAAAACTTGTATAATTTTTACATTAAAAAAATGGTTGTTTGGGGGTTAAAAACTACTTTACACACATCGCCGCCAGCGTTCTGGGGTTTAAACAAGGAATTCACAGCGCGAGAAATTTTTGAGCGTGATTTGTTAATGAATCTGCAGCAAGCCGTTCGCTCTGGCCATTCGCTGTCAGGCGCACCCATACAACGCGGAACCTGTGAAACATCGACCCCGAACCCCGTATTCAACATTACCGCACACCGACTGAGTCGCTGTCAACAAGCAAACCCCGGCCAAGCACAGCGAATACTAGCTGGCGCTGTGAAAATCACGCTACTGGCGCTCATCTGTCGCTACCTGGCGCTATTAATGAATCTGCCTCTAAGTTATAGCCTGGGCCCTGGTCTTCCACCTTCTGTGATGGGAAATAAATAATAGCCAAGCAATTATAGGGAACCTCACACCACGGGCCGGTCGAGCATTGTCCCCAGCTGTGTGCCTTTGATCTCCAACCAGCTCTCTCATCTTCTAAGTGTCTCCTGCCTCTTGATATTGTTCAGGATCCACTTTGTTTTTAATTTCCTTGACTTTGATACCTCCAACGGCCGTAAAACATATCTCCCCTTCCTCCACCGCTAAAGATTAAATCAGTTGCTTCCACAGGTAGCTCTTCTGTCCTGCAGAGCCATAAACCTGTCATCTAGACTTCCTCCAGGCTTGCCCTACTTTTAATTTAAAGTTGACCAACCAATTGCATGGCCGGCAATATATCAATATCATTGATATTACAGGTCTGATATTAATGTATTCATATTACAAAATGTTTATAAAAACTTGTTTCTTTTTTTTTTTCCAAAAATATGGTTGTTTGGGGGTTAAAAAACTACTTTTAACCCATCGCCGCCAGCGCTCTGGGGTTTAAACAAGCATTTCACAGCGCGAGAATTTTTTGAGCGTGATTTGTTAATGAATATGGTGGGAGCCGTTCGCTATGGCCATTCGCTGTCATGCGCTCCCATACAGCGCGGAACCTGTCAAACAGCGACTCCTAACCCCGTATTCCACATTACCGCACACCGACTGAGTCGCTGTCAACAACCGAACAACGGCCAAGCACAGCGAATACTAGCGGGCGCTGTGAAAATACCGCTACTGTCGCTCATCTGTTGCTACCTGGCGCTATTAATAAATCGGCCTCCCCATTTTTAATATTTTGATTTTATTTATTTTTATATCATTTTGATTAGCTTGGTGTATTATTGTTATGAGCGCGACCCAATAAGATCTTTAGATCAGATTGTTTTTTTATTTGTAGTAAATATTTAACCCCCTTGGCGGTGATCCCGAGCGTGACTCGGGGTCAATTTGAGCAGTAAGTGGCGGTGACCCCGAGTCACGCTCGGGATCGATTAGGGAGCAAGAGCGGGCGGCGCAGCCTCCTTACCTTCTCCCTGCGATCCAGCGATGTCTCCTCCGCGATCGCAGGTGAGAGCCGCGGCTGCGGCGTCCGTCTCTGCTTCCGGGTTCCGTCTCTGTGAGCCGCAGAGGCTCATGGGGGCGGAGCCGTGCGTCAGAGACAAATGCAATGGCAACGCTTTCGTCGGTATCAGAACGCCAGGGAGGTTAACATGACCATTTTGGAAGGTGAGTTTCAGACAAGTCCTGAAGTATGGGTGACAAATGGCCTCAGCTGCAGGGAAGCCTGGGCCTGCTGTTTAGTCAGCCATAAAGTGGCCGGTGACATTGGGACACTGATCTCTCATCGTTAACAGTCTCTAAACCCATGGCCTGGTGCAGAAAGTGAAATATGGCTTTTTCACAGGGAGTCCGTGTCTTGTTGAGTCGCTGTGTGGTCCACGATTAATGGAGCTGCACGGAGGAATGGCCTAAAATGAAAAAAAAAATATATATATATACCGTATATACTCGAGTATAGGCCGACCCGAATATGGCTTATATTCGGGTCGGCCTATACTCGAGTATATACGGTATATATATATATTTTTTTTTTTCCATTTTAGGCCATTCCTCCGTGCAGCTCCATTTTTCACCTAATTTTACCACAAAAAAAGTTATTGACTCGAGTATAAGCCGAGGCGGCTTTTTTCAATTGGAATTGGAGTTGACACACAGAAAGAGAGATACACACACACAGAAAGGGACACACACACAGAAAGAGACACACACACACACACACACCATACCACCCAAGTGTCCCTGATTTGGGGGGACTGTCCCTCTTTGAAGCTCATGCCCTCATGTCCCTCGTTGTTCTTCTGTGTCCCTCTTTGAGGTGTAACATGCAGATCTGCATTAATAAATGATTCATTCCCCTATTCAAAGTGTTTCTATTGTAAGTAAATTGTCCCTCTTTCCCACCCTGAAACCCTGTGGGTACCTGCTGCTGCTGCTGCTGCCGCCGCCGCCGCTCTCAGATGCGCAGGTGTCGGGGGTCAGGGTTTGGCCGAGGTTACCCTCCTCCCATCCTCCGTTCCTCGCCAGCCGCCGCCGCCGCCGTCATTCTCACACACACACATCAGCACTTCCTGGCTGTTGCGTGCTCGTCATCGGTGGGCGTGCCCCATATGGCAGGCGTCCAATGAAAACATTGGACGCCGCCCATTGACGACCAGCGCGCAGCAGCCTGAAGTGCCGGTCAGTGTGTGAATGTGTGTGCTTGTTTGTATGAATGAGAGCGGCGGCGGCCGGCCCTGGACTCGAGTATAAGCCGAGGCGGCTTTTTTCAGCCCAAAAAGTGGGCTGAAAAACTTGGCTTATACTCGAGTATATACGGTATATACATATTAGAAAGTGATAGGAGCTTCTTATACATTCCATCTGTAAGAAAGCCAAAGCTTTTTATTTTCTTCTGCCGGTAGAAATAGGTAGCAGCATACCTCCCAACTGTCCCTGATTTGGATGGACTGTCTGAAGTCCAGGTCCCTCGTTGTTCTCTGTCCTTTTTTGAGGTGTAACATGCAGATCTGCATCAATAAATGATTAATTCGCCTATTCAAAGTGTTTCTATTGTTGTAACTGTTGCATCCTATCTCCTATCCATCAATCAATGAGGGGGTGTGACTTCATCCATCAATCAATGAGGGGGCGTGGCTTCATTTACATCCTGTTTCTTTTTAAGGTGTAACATGCAGATCTGCATCAATAAATGATTCATTTGCCTATTCAAAGTGTTTATATTGTTGTAACTGTTACATCCTATCTCCTATTCATCAATCAATGACGCAATGACCGGGCGTGGCTTCACCCATAAATCAATGAGGGGCGTAACTCCATCCATCAATCAATGAGGGGGCGTGGCTTCATTTACATACTGTCCCTTTTTAAGGTGTAACATGCAGATCTGCATCAATAAATGATTAATTCACCTATTTGAAGTGTTTATTTTATTGTAACTGTTCTGATCAATAAATGAGGGGGCGTGGCTTAATTTAACAATTGTCTCTCTTTCCCTCCTTGAAAAGTCGGAGGGTATGGGTGACGGGTATCTGAGCAGATCATCTGTTAAAGTAGACCAAAACCCAGCGTGATTGGCCCTGGAATCTCTAAGATTCCCGGGCCGATTGATTCCCTCCCCCCCCGGGGGAAACCCCTTAGGTCGCCCCATACACTTACCTTGTTTCCCGGCCCAACGGAGCATGTGCGGACCGCAGTCTCATCTCCGCTTTCCCTCTAGCAGGGCGCGTGCCTGCCCCAGGCATTTGTGAATGGCCGGCGCGGGAACGATCTCTGTTAGAGAAAAGCGGGAGATGCGGCTGACAGCGTGCTCGGAGCCACTAGCCTTAGACATCAGCAGCTCCGAGCGCACTGATTGGATTGGTGGCTGCGCACCATTCCCTGGTCACACGGCATATGCGTGGACTGTCGTCCAATCAGCACTGTATGTTGTGCATATTAATGATCTGCAATACGGCTTGGTTTAGAAGCAGAGCTTGGCAGTAGCGAGCAGGATGGGCTGCATCCCCAATTTCTCTTTAAACCTGGACATGCCCCCCCCCCCCCCCCCCCCCCCTCTGGGCAGCGCACCTCAGCCTGGAGAAATTGGGGAAGTGGCCGCCAGTGTTTACATTGCTGTGGGAGCCAAGGTAAAGGTGAGTTTTTTTTGGGGGGGGGGGTCACAGTGCCCATTCCAATTTGGGATGCCCCAGGGGAAGGCCAGTGGCTGGCCCTGTGATTCATGTTCTTTGTTAGGTTTTGTTACGCTTTACGTTAAAAATGAAGAGGGAAAACCAGAGCCACATCAGCACCTTGTGGCTATCAGGCAGCGCCGTCAGCTCGCCTTCTTCTGCGTTGGCATAAATGTCGCGGCCCCACGATAAGTGCTCAGGATTAAATCCCTTTCACCTTTGTTAACAGGGATGAGTATTCCTCACTCCACAGCACTTTCTAATCTCGTTCTGCCTGACAGTTCTGGGACTTGTTTCTACTTCTGCCCTGCGGTGGGAACGATATCCACATTGATCCCTACTAGAGGCAGATAAATAGGATTTTCAGCGCAGACAGGTGTGAAATTCCCCAAGCGAAATGCCGAGATGCCGGCCGACTGGGATTCCTCGGCTCTCACCTCCCGTCCTCTCTCTTCATATCGGGCCACTCAGAGGCTCAAGAGCCGACATGTCAACACTTAACGGCTGTTACCATGTGAGCAATGGCTGCACAAAAGGTGACCATGCGAGTGACCATGACTGTGCCGCTGCTGGACGAGGTCTTACATGACCTCATAGTGAGGTGGGAAAATAGTTTAGAGGCCAAGAAAGATATCAGATAGCAGTTGACAAGCTGTTAGGTGAGCAGCTTCACAGCAGCATCAGAGCTAATTTACGCTTAAAGCGGAACAAAACCTGGGATTTTCACTATCCTGGGTTCTGTTCCATGCCCTGCGGGCATCTCGGTTTGGGATGTCCCACAATGTGAAACCCCCAGATCGTCCATAAAAACGTACCTTTCCCTGGTCTGGGGCATGTACGATATCTCATCCGAACAGAGCGGTATGTCGCGCGTATTTAAAGCACTGGGCTAAGTGGCCCGCGCATGCGCCGTGGGAACCAAGAGAAGAAAAGTTTGAGCAATCTCAGGGGATACACAAAGCGAGGCATCCAAAATAGGAATGCACGAGGCAGGAGGGATAAAACTCAAGATGGTGAAGATTTTGTTCCCCTTTAAATCATTGGGGCTTCCCAAATTGGGACTTTCAGTGGTTGTTTAAAGCAGACCTTCACCCTGAATAAGAGCCTATCTTATATGTTTCCCCCCTGTACATACAGATTGCCCACATTAATCTGGACCTTCACCCTGAATAAGAGCCTATCTTATATGTTTCCCACACCCTGTACATACAGATTGCCTTCACACTGAATAAGAACCTATCCTTTATGTCTCCCACACTCTGTACATGCAGATTGCCCACATTAATCCGGACCTTCACCCTGAATAAGAGCCTATCCTTTATGTCTCCCACACTCTGTACATACAGATTGCCCACATTAATCCGGACCTTCACCCTGAATAAGAGCCTATCTTATATGTTTCCCACACCCTGTACATACAGATTGCCCACATTAATTTGGACCTTCACCCTGAATAAGAGCCTATCTTATATGTTTCCCACACCCTGTACATACAGATTGCTCACATTAATCCGGACCTTCACCCTGAATAAGAGCCTATCTTATATGTTTCCCACACCCTGTACATACAGATTGCCCACATTAATTTGGACCTTCACCCTGAATAAGAGCCTATCTTATATGTTTCCCACACCCTGTACATACAGATTGCTCACATTAATCCGGACCTTCACCCTGAATAAGAGCCTATCTTATATGTTTCCCACACCCTGTACATACAGATTGCCCACATTAATTTGGACCTTCACCCTGAATAAGAGCCTATCCTTTATGTCTCCCACACTCTGTACATACAGATTGCCCACATTAATCCAGACCTTCACCCTGAATAAGAGCCTATCTTATATGTTTCCCACACCCTGTGCATACAGATTGCTCACATTAAAAATCTTCCTACCTGCATCTACTGCATGTTATGAGCCTTTAAATGTCCAAGATGGCGGCTCATGGAACATCAGGCAGCCTGCAAACAGGAAGTGCCTTCTGACTGTGCTGCTCTGCATTCTGGGACTGCTGACCTTTTCCTGACCCCAGTTCTGCTCTGTCTGAGCAAAGCACAGCTATAACCCTCCCCCCCCGGTACTTTATCCCACTCTCCTTTCCTCAGTAAGTGTAATGCTTCTGAGTCAAGATGGCGGCGCCCGTATCCTAAAGTCCCGAAAAGAGTTGCACTAAAAACGTAAAATATATTAATTTTAGATGCTGGGGAATAATTTTTTAAGGGTTTGGGCTTTTCAATAAATCATGGTGAAGGTCCGGTTTAACCCTGAATAAGAGCCTATCTTATATGTTTCCCACACCCTGTACATACAGATTGCTCACATTAAAAGTCATCCTACCTACACCTAGTGCGTTTTTTGAGACTTTAAACATCCATAATGGCGGCCCATTGAGTCTCAGGCTGTCTGCAAAAAGGAAGTGGCTTCTGACTTTGCAGCTCTACTTCTGGGATTGCTGACCTTTTCCTGACCCCAGCTCTGCTCTGTCTGTGCAAAGCACAGCTATAACCCCCCCCCCTGCACGTTGGCCCCCTCTCCTCTACTCAGTATGTGATGCTACTGAGCTAAGATGGCGGCGCCCGTATCCTAGAGTGCTGAACAGAGTTACAGGCCAGTGGGGGAAAGAATAATAAGTAATTGATTAAAAACATAAAATATATACATTTTAAATGTTGGGGAACAGTTTTTTAAGGATTTGGGCTTTTTATTAAATAATGCTGAAGGTCCGCTTTAAAGCGGAACAAAACCTGAGATTTTCACCATCCCGGATTCTGTTCCCTGCCCTAGGGGCATCTCGATTTGGGATAGCCCGCTTACCTTTCCCTGGTCTGGCGCATGTACAGATCGTGTCCGATCAGAGCCATATGTCATGTGTATTAAAGGAGCACTATCACGAAATTGTAATCATATCAAAAATCCATATCGGATCCAAAAATACCACGTCGGCTAATAAGAGGAGGGGTCACTTATACACCCCAGCTGAATAAAACTTCTGCCAAGCTTGTTGTTTTCTTTTCCTGGTAGGAATAAAATCCTGGAGTAAAGATGAAAGGTGAAGGTCCGCACTCCTTAAAATCTTGAATCTTTATTGTAGGAAAATTAAAATCATCTCCATCTAAAGGATAATCAGCAAAAGCATAAGATCAGTATGACAGACCCAGACCAATGGGGGCATTGCAGACCTCTGATGCGTTTCAGACGCTATTGGCTCTTAATCATAGGAATAAAATCCTGGAGTGACAGGTTTAGTCTATGAGGGGGTGACAGAGCCTGTCACCCATGATTCCCTCTTCCTTTCATTAAACTAAAAGAATCAAGCCTGGCCAGATATTTTTTGATGTTGGTTGTATAAGTGACCCCTCCTCTCCCTATCCTGCTCCCAGCCAACCTGAGATGCTGGAAATGCAGCCCCAAAGATGGGGTGGCTTTAAACCAGACCTTCAGCATGTTTTAATGAAAAGCCCAAACCCTTAAAAACGATTCCCCAGCATCTGAAATTAATATATTTTAAGTTTTTAGTCACTTACATACTATTACTTACTTACCGTATATACTCGAGTATAAGCCGAGTTTTTCAGCCCACTTTTTGGGCTGAAAAAAGCCGCCTCGGCTTATACTCGAGTCCAGGGGCTGGAGGGTGAGGGGCGGCCGCTGCGGGTCCCTGCTGTACCCGCTGCTGCCGCCGCCGCCGCCGCCGCTCTCATGCACACAAACACGCACACACATTCACACACTGACCGGCACTTCCAGGCTGCTGCGTGCTGGTCGTCAATGGGCGGCGTCCAATGTTTTCATTGGACGCCTGCCATATGGGGCACGCCCACCGACGACGAGCACGCAACAGCCAGGAAGTGCTGGTGTGTGTGTGAGAACGGCGGCGGCTGCGGAGGAGCGGAGGAGGGGAGGGGAGGGGGACCCTGCTGCCCCTCTGCAGGGTAACCTTGGCCAAACCCTGACCCCCAACACCTGCGCGTCTGAGAGCGGCGGCAGCGGCAGCAGCAGCAGGCACCCACAGTGTGTGTGTGTGTGTGTGTGTGTGTCTCTTTCTGTGTGTGTGTGTGTGTGTGTGTGTGTCTTTTTCTGTGTGTGTGTCTCTTTCTGTGTGTGTGTGTGTGTGTGTGTGTGTGTCTTTTTCTGTGTGTGTGTCTCTTTCTGTGTGTGTGTCCCTTTCTTTGTGTGTGTGTGTCTCTCTTTCTGTGTGTCAACTCCAATTCCAATTGAAAAAAGCCGCCTCGGCTTATACTCGAGTCAATAACTTGTTCCATTTTTTTGTGGTAAAATTGGGTGCCTCGGCTTATACTCGGGTCGGCCTATACTCGAGTATATACGGTACTATTCTTTCCCCCACTGGGCTGTTCAGAGGCTCTTTTGAGGCTCTTTCAAAAGTGCAGCAGGGCCTGGCTTTGGCCGTCGAAAAAAACAAGCCGAGCCAACAGCAGCGCCCGGCTGCTCAGGGGTGAGAGGCAAACAATGAGCGGTGGACCCAAAATTGGATCTCCAACCGCTTTAGCTGCTAGAGCCGGCCATAGAGCCTAATTAGCTTACAGTGCTGTGCACCACCCTGCCTGTTCTGTCTCTGAGAAAGAAGCTGATAGAACAGCTGCAGAAGATCCAATTTACTGGCCATGACAAACAGGACAGTTGCTGCCCCAGATATCTGGCCCTATAAATACAGTATATATATATATCTGCTGCTCGCCTCATCCACCCCTCCTCTCGCTTCTCCAGCGCTGCTCCTCTGTTTCAATCCCTCCACTGGTTAGCTGTCTCCCAGAGAGTTCAGTTCAAACTTCTAACACTTACCTACAAAGCTCTCTCTAACCAGGCTCCTCCCTACATTCATCTCTGATCCAGCGTTACCAACCCAAGCGCAACCTCCGCTCTGCCTCTGACATTCGCCTGTCCTCATCCTTGGTTACCTCCTCGCACTCCCGCCTTCAAGACTTCTCCCGTGCCTCCCCACGTCTCTGGAATGCACTTCCCCGCTCAATCTGCCACTCTCCATCACTCCAAGCCTTTAACGCTTTAAGTGCCAACCTACCTGGAGTTTTTGTCACCCTTTGTTGCCAGACCATTTTGCACTATTCTGCGCTACACATGTTCAACTGTGATTTTTGAAGGGATTTCCCAGGAAAATGATCTATTGTTTTTTTTCAGTAAAGCCTGGGCTTTAATGTGAACGTCTTGTTTGTCACTTTTTAGTTGTATTCTCAATCTTTTTGGGTTAAATATGTGCAAAAAAACTTTAAAAAGTCTATTTTTTACAATTTGCTGTGTTCTTTTGTAATACAAAATGTAAGTTTGTTAATAAAATCTTATTGTGTGTGAAATCCCATTTTCTCATGGTTACAGAGATACGACATATGTATTGTTAGACACCCTTTCCTGCTCAGAACACGCCCCCAAGCTGAAACAGTGCTTTAGGGGATTTTGAGATAAAATACAACTATGCAATGCGCTAGGCAAAGCTTGCAGTTTTTCAATAAAAACAACCCTTTACATTTGAAATACCCCCAACAAACTATATATTTTCTGGAAGTACACACCTCAAGCTTTCTAGGCGTACCAGTCTTGTTGATGTGGGCACAGTTTTCTGGAAGTAATCCTTCAATGTATTCTTTGGTTGCAAAGAGTTTACCTAAAAAATGGATAAAAAAGCAGAATCAAAGCCAGATTTTCCTAAAAAAAACTATATACAAACAAGAAAATCTGAAAAAAGCAACATCCCCGAACAGAAAAATACCCAACATGCATAGCTACTGTCAAAGGAAGAGTTGCCAAACACCCCAAAGTAAAACATAACGGTAATTTTCCTTGGAAATTTCAGCTCTGCAGACAAAGTGTGCACCTTGCGCTTTTTCTACCAAAACAACCGTTTACATTTGGAATATCCCCCATGCCATGAAAGAACACATGTTCAGCTTTCTAAGTGTACCCAGCTTGTTGTAGTGGGCTCATCTTTCTGGAAGTAATCCCTCAAAGAATTCTTTCGTTGCACTGGGTTTCCCTAAAAAATGTATAAAAAAGCAGAATAAAAAACACCTTTTCCTAAAATATCAATATGCAAACAAGAAAAAACAAGCTAAAATCTGAAAGCACAAGGTTCCCCCGAGCAGAACAATATCCAACATGCATAGCTACTTTTAACCCTTTTAGCTGCCCGCCTACTTGAGATTTTGTCACCCTCTGTTGACAGGTCATTTTTCACCATTTTGCGCCATGTTTTGCACCATTTTTGCAGGCATTTTCAGAAAAAATTATATATAAATATTTTGCGGCAGAGTTTAGGCTTTAACATGAAATGTCTTGTTTGTAATTTTTCTGCTGTCTTTTAAAATATTAAGTAAAAAAAAAACAAAAAAAAAATTATTATTATAATAAAACCCTTTAAAATCGCAAAAAAATTACATGGGGTCCCCCCTAACCGAAATACCCAGTACGGGACCAGCTATGCAGGACTTGTAGGAACAACCAAAGCTGGCTCCTGGCCCTGCAGGCTACAAGCCAGCATAGCCTATGACCACTGGCTCTTCTGCCCCCCCCCCCCCCGGGCAAGTTAATGGCAAGTCACCCGCTAACCGCAGTTGACTTGCCAGCCTCCAGCCTTGTGGACTGGTATAGGAGTCTCATGGACCCCTTACCAGTTCACAAGGGGTTGAATGTAAAAATAAGCACACTGACACTGAAAGATAAAAAAAATGACATTTATTTATTTTTTTTTACTCTACTCACCTCCGATCCTGTGTCCCTCGCGCTGTCCCACGCTGATGACAGCTGTCAGTGACAGATGCCGGTGGTGATCGGAGCAGGGCAGGTGAGAAGGCTTCGATCGGAGCCTTCTCGCCTCTCACACGCCCTGCTCCGATCACTAGCGGCATCTGTCAGAGCCTGGTGCGGGAGAGAGACTATAAGGAGTGGGATGACGTCATCCCGCTCCTCCCACAAAAAGGCGGGGCTATGGGCGGCGGGCAGCGCCGTCTTTAGAGGTGGGGAGGACCCTCTTCTGGGTCCTCCCCCGAAGCCTGCAGAGCCCAGGGGGGGATCAGAACCCCCCTGGTGAAGAGAACAAGCTCTACCACTTGTGATCCCGCCCCTTCGTCTCCACCCCCATCCTTTAGACTGTAAGCTCGCAAGGGTAGGGCTCTCCTTCCTATTGTCTCCTGTGCTCACAACACCTGGTTTGAATCTTGTGGCATGTAATTTTGTATTGTTCCCTGTACTATATGTTTTACCTTGTCTGTAATCATACCTTGTAAAGTGCTACGGAAGATGATGGCGCTATATAAATAAACATTATTATTATTATTATTATTAATAATAATAATAATAATAATAATAAAGTATACAGACCCCCACCCCCGTGGTGCCAGAGCTTACAATCTATAACAGACCTGCTTCCTGTCACCCATCACTTAGGAGGGGACGACTTTACCTTTGCCTCGTTATTGCTGTCGTTGCTTCATGAAAATAATACGTAAGCGCAGAATAATAAGGAACACGCTTGCGGGGGCGCGGGATCACAGCTTGTGCAGTAGCCGGGGCATAACTCCTACTATCTGCCCCCCTGTCTCATTATCCCGGGAAGGTGGCAAGCCTGCATTTGCACTTTTGTTGTTCTGAAGGATTTGCAGCAGGATGTCTGGAGACAGCGCAGGAATTAATGCTAAGACCATTAGCTTTTAAAAGGTGCACTTACACCTCCTCCCCCCCCCCCCCCCCCCGTGCATAATGGGAATTCCTTCTCTGATACGTAGGAGGGGATCAGCATTGCAACCGCTGGAATCTGTCGATTCCGCTTCATTCATTGTATTTTCCGTGTATATTAATTAGACTGATATACATTTATTTAGCACCATCATCTACCCTGAGTCGGTACAAAGTAGTGTGCTACAGACACACATACGGTACATGGACTTAGGGCCGGAGTAAGTGCGGTGGAGGCCCCTGGGCACCAAATCTGCTGGAGGCCCCCGATACTGTATTTTTTTTTTCTTTAAAATAATAGTCCAGCCAAGTAACTGATTGGTAGTTGTCTGGCACCCGCCTACTTACTGGAACGTCAGATCAAGTCCCTTGTGCCCCCCTTGTGCGGGTGCGTGCTGCTCGGGAACTCCTTTGCCATTCTGGGTGGGGGGTAGTGTAGTCGCCCGGCTGGTCCAGCAGAAAACAGTTCCCTGCATTGAGATGCCAGTGGCTGTGCTTGGTGGCTTATGTGCAGTGACAGCTCTGCACTCACCCATCACTGTAGCGTTGCTGATGCTGCTCTAGACTCTCCATCCTGCCCTGTGGTGGCTTTTGCTGTGGGTTTGCAAAAAAAAAAAAAAAAGGGTTGCCCAGACGCCCCCCCACTGCCGCCCATAGCTTCGTTGTTGGCCCCACAGCTTGTCAGACAGAAAAGCCTCCTGGACCAGACCCCAACCCAAAGGTTGGTGGAGGCCCTCTTTGCAGGCCAAGTGGTGGAGGGCTCAGGGCTCATGTCCCTTGCGCCCCCTCATAATCTAGGCAATGCATAGACTACAAAGTTTGAATTAAGGGTAGAGCATTTTCTGCCCAGAACACAAACTCTACAAAGTGCCAGCTTGGTGCTACAGATTTCATTTGTAATTTGAATACAAGATACAAGTGTATCATCCAAAATCTCCAACAGAGATCAGACAAAACTTCACATTTATTTGGAATGCTTTAAAGTGGACCAAAACCCAAGCCGATCGGCCTGGGAATCTATAATATTCCCGGGACGTTCAATTTTCTCTCCCCGCTGTGTGAAACCCCCCAGGGTGCCCCATACACTTACCTTGCTTCCCGGTCCAACAGCGCATGGCGCAGCCACATCCCCGCTATCCCTCTAGCAGGACCGTCTGGTGAACGCTGGGCGCTGTACGCAATACCACATTTATGAAGGCGAATCTGGTGAGAGACTCTAACAGCGCCATGTAGCGTCCAATTCATCGTTACAGGCGGCTTAGTGTATAGCGCCGGAGCTCTAGCTTCCAGAGTGCCTGGTATTACCTGTCGCTACCTGTCGATCTCTCATACACTTCAATGGACGTTCCTTTTCTTCTGTTTAAACATGTTTTATTCTTAGTATACAGTACGTCCTGCTCCAGATATAGTACTTACACTTGGGTTATCCTCCGCCAGATGGCGCTGACTGCAGAGACATGCAAAACAGGCTCCTCCCGGCCCCTCAAATACCCGGGGACCTCCCACAAATCCCCAGATTTCTCTGCAGTGCCGACTGCGAAGACATGAAGTATCTCTCGCAGGTGAGCGGGGCTATTCAGCCTGCTATTGGACTATTGGACTATTCCCACCCGTCCTCCTTGTGATGTGACTCCCAGCCTGGGCTGCGCTGGTCGGGTGAAGGTAGGCAGCACCATGCGTGCTTATGGAGCCATGCTCCACCGCAGTCCCCCACCAAAGGGTAGGCGGTTTAGACTGATAGTGAGCCTCTAGGGGATGCCCCTCCCGCATTATTGCCCCATGCCCCGTGTAGCGGTGGGCCCTATACAAAGGGTCGCCATCCTCCCTCGTTCCCCCCGTAGCTCGGGGGGAAAGAAGGGGGGGTGTGTGTGGCGGTCTCAGTGTACTGTGATTACACGCTTATGGCCTTAGTATTGCCCTTGACTTGTAACTTGGTGTCAGAGCCGCGCTGTTTGCTATTTTATTGTGTATCTGCCGCCGCCGCGCACGTCTTTTTCCCTTATTGGATGTGCTGCGCTGGGCGGCGGCGTCGCCCCAGAAGCTGCGGCTTCTCCATTGGCAAATCATCTATTCTATGTGTGTCATACACTTTGCTTCTCTTGACAATATTGACTACTGTCTTAGAGCTTTGCGCTCTTCGGGGGGGTGGGGACCTGGTTTGGTGCGCTCCACGTCACGTCCCGATCTGGCCCGCCCTTCGAGGTTCGCTTGGTGCCATTTTGATGCTAGTCGCGCCCTCCCTTGGTCTGTAAGTGCCGTCGCGGGCGATTTTCATGATTCTTTATTACTGCGCATGGCTCTGACACCCTTTATTCCCATTACGTCTTTCAGACGGTTGAATCCAGTGGCTTCTCCCGGCCCGGTTTAAATTATAGCGGGCCTTGTAAAATTCTCCCACCTTCCTAGCGGGTTTTGGGGCATCCAGGGTGGCCTATAGCGTAAATCCCTGCTGGCATATCGTGTCTAATTAATCACCATATGGAGGCATCTCAGAATTATGTGACCGGGGTCCCTCTGGGACAAGACCGGCTGTGTATAGCGTGTGGACAACCCCATGCTGATGCTGACATGGCACGGGTCTGCGCACCATGTGCCGAACAAGCACTGGCCCTGCAATCAGGCTTGCCAGTGGCTGCACCTCGTTTCAATACACCTATTTCCCCATGCTTAAATCTCACTCCTGCTGAGTCGCATACAAGTGGGGATTTGCAGCCTGCTGTGTCTTCCAGACTGCCTACGGCTGATCAGATTATTGCGAGGTTGTCAGAGTGCATGGGCCCTGGTAAGAAGCGGCCCTTGACGCCTCCTGTTTCTGTTTTCCCTATGGGAACTGAGGAGTTCACTACTCCGCGTGCCTATACCCCTTCTGATGAAGGAGAGCTGTTCTCTGACTCAGGCTCATCTGATGAGAGACTGAGGAGTCATGACGATTCTGGCCCTGAATACTGGGGCCAGTGTGACACTGACGGTTTGTTGATTAAGGTCTTTAAGGTTCTATCTATCTCTCTCCCTGGTGAGGCTCCCAAGCCGAGAGGGGAGAGTTTCCATACAGCGACAGCGCGCTTGGAATTTCTAGAGCAGGCTCACTTCCATGCTCTTGTACTCAAGAAACAGGAATGCCCCAGTAAACTTCCAGGGGTCCCAGGGGACTGGGATAGGAAATACCCTTTTCCCCCTGAGGTGGTTAATTGTTGGTTATCACCCCCCGTGGTGGATCACCCCCCCCTTTATCACAGCCCCGGCTTATAGTACCCTTCGGGATGCTGAGGACCGGCGCATTGATAGGCTGGCTTCCCACGCCTTTTCTTGTGCAGGAACAGCGCTGCGCACGGTCTGTGCCGCGGCCATCACTGCAGTGGCCGCTAGAACCCTCATCAGAAAGATGCTTGATCATCACCCTGAGGATCTCCCCTGGGAGGTGTTTAATGCACTCTCCAGTTGTGATGTATTTGTAAAATTTATCCTTTTAGCGCTGGATGACACCATTAGAATGTGTGCAAGGACTTCTGCCCTTGTGGTGGCTATACGTCGCTTGGTCTGGCTGCGATAGTGGGGTGCTGACAATGCTGCTAAAAGGACTCTGACTGGGCTTCCCTTTAGAGGGCAACGCCTGTTTGGGGCCCGTCTGGACCTGTTTGGTAAAAAGGGCAAATCACTCCAACGCAGGCGGCCGTCTCGGCCCCCTCGGGGCAGGGGCACCCCTCCCTACCAGAGTGTTAAACAAGAACCAGGGGTGTCCTCCCTGGGGGCTCGTGCAGACTTCTGCCCCAGGAGCGGCAGACAACGTCCTGGCCCCTCTGGCGGGGCTAAGCCTAAATCTTCCACCAAACCCCCTCAAGCATGATGGGGCGCCCTCGCCCATCTGGGTGAGGGGATGGCTGCAGCACCTTGCTCTTGTCAGGAGGCATCACGCCTCATTCTGGTGGATTCAGGGGGTAGTGTCCTCCAGATACAGGATAGAGTTTGCTGCGCGGCCTCCCCCAAGATTATCAGGGTACTCTGGGTCCCTGCCTCTGTTCAGGTGCTGGTGCAGGCCATGCAAGGCCTGCGGGGTCTGGGGGTCACTTGCAGATTGCCCTTAACAGGCAGGGGCCTCTACACCTACCTTTCCACTGTTCCCCAAAAGGATGGGTCAATCTGGCCCATTCTGGATTCACAGATTTTCGGCAATTCCACAATTACAGGCAGTTTCTGCAGGAAACTCTGAGATGGGCCATCAGCGCCTTGCGCCCAGGGGGCTTCTTGCCGTCTGTGGAGATCAAAGATGCTTATTTTCACATCCCTGTGTCTTATGACACCGAGGCTCTTCAGGTTTGCGTTGGAAGTCCAACACTGCTAATTTGTGGCCTTGTTATGTGGCCTTTCTTCAGCTCCCAGAGTGCTCACCAAGGTGCTGACGGGGGTCATGTCTCTGATGAGACCAAGGGGCGTCCGCGCGATGACCTACCTGGACGTCCTTTTTCACTTCCCAGTCTCTACGTCAGGCTGAGTTGGATACTCGGCTGGTGATGTCCATTGGGAGTCATTTGGTTGGGTGATCTGTCACCCCAAGTCCTCATTGTCCCCTTAACTGGTAACTCCATTCCTAGGAATGAATCTGGATACGGTTCAGGCGAGAATCTTCCTTCCTCAGCAATAAAGTGGACAATCTGGTTGCATGGGCTCAGTCCCTCATAGCTGTCCCCGTCCCTTCACCAGGCAGGGATGCAGCTGGTGGGCCCGTTGGTGGCTGGCTTCGAAGCGGTCCCTTATGCTCATTCCCCTGGGGCTCTTCGGCAACTGCTCCTAAGGTTAGTCCAGGACAAGGATCCAGCATCCCTGGAGCAGGGTCTGTGTGCCTTCCCCCTGGTTGGGAGATCCTTCTTGGAGTGAATGAACTCAAGGAATCTGTCTGGGGGTGGTTCCCTTCTGGCCCCTTCCCGGAGACGGTCACCATGGATGCCAATCTATCAGGGTGAGGGGGGAGTTTTCTTCCGAAACTCCCTGCAATTCCAGGGGAGGTGGGGCCCTTTGGAGGTCCATACACCTATCAATGTTTGAAACAGTGAGCGTTCAGATTAGTTCTAACTCGCTTGACTACCCCTCTTCAGGGCCTGACTGTTCGGAGGGCTCGATCTGTCTTGCGGCAGTGGCCTACATTAATCATCAGGGAGGGACCCGGAGCAGGAGGGTCTTCCAGGAAGTGTTTCTGATCCTGATCTGGGTGGAGGACAGTGTTGCCTGCATATCAGTGGTATGCGCTCCGGTGGGGGTCCCCCTGCGACAGGGTGTTCTAATCCCTGTGTCTCCATAAAAGGGTCTAACCAGTTGTGGTTTTGTTTGTGTCCCGTCACTATCACTTGTTCTCAGCCCTGGCCCCTGTCCCAGGATCCTCTGGCTGTGGTCATGATGCCATAGTAACTTCATGGCAGGACATTTTGTTCTGTATGTCTTTCTCGATTCCCCCTGCTAGGCAGGGTTCTGCGCAAGATTGCTCTAGAAGGGGACCAGTGATTCTGGTGGCCCCCGGGTGACCAGGAAGAGTGTGGCTCGCAGATGTGGTACAGAGGGCAGTGGTTCTGTACGTTCTGCCAGGAGTGCCAGCTCTGCTTGCTCAGGGTCCCTTACGTCGCCCCAATCTACAGACTCTGGCCTTGACGGCCTGACTGCTGAAACATCCATCTTGATGGAGACAGCCTTATCTGTCTCGGTGATTGAGACTATGGGAAGTCTAGGAGTAAGCTTCTTCTTCTTCCATCCATTTTGGTTTTGGTGTACCCATATTGATTGGCGTGAGTCTAGGTCTCTTCCCTGTCGGGCTTTCCATGTTTCCAGGGTTCTAGAGTTATTACATCATGGTTGGAGTTTGATCTCTTACTTGGTACTCTGAAGGGTCAGGTTCTGCCCTGTTTTGCTATTCCCTCTGTGCCTTATTCCTAGCAATGCTGAGGAAAGGGGTTCTGCATTCCTTGGACAGGTATTGGAAGTTCCTTGTAGTCTCTGGTCCTTTGGGAGTACTGATGCTCCTTTGTTGGCCTACGGCCCCTACATCCTGAATGCGCCCTATCTCGTCTAATTTCGGGGGGCTAGGCGGTGTTGGGACTGGTCATTACTTGGATGGGTTGGTCCCTTCTTGTCCTTGGAAAGATTTTTGGCTTCTGCCAAGTCTACTGTTAGCATTTGGATTCGTCAGGCTGTTACTCAGGCCTATTCCGCTAAGGAGAAGTTTCTTCCTTTTTGCCTTGTTCTTATTCTTCTCGTGCAGTGATGCCTCTTGGGTTTTGTCAGCACCAGGCTTCTGTTGAACTGGTTTTACTAGGCTGCTTTTTGGTCTTGCTCTTACCTTCAAGGTTTTACAAGGTTGATGTTAAGGCCTTAGCTCATGCTGGCTTGGCCACAAGGTTTTGCAGGTGACAGTGGTTCTAACTGTCTGCTGTTGCCTTTTTTGTTGGGGATCCCACCCTACTTACGGACACTGCTATTGAATGTCCCAAGTGTAAGTACTATATCTGGAGCAGGACGTACTGTATACTAAGAATAATACAATTCTGTAAAATACTCACCTGTAGAATTGATATTATAAGTATACAGTACGTCCTGCTCCACCCCACCTTGGTTTTGCATCATTCTGGATCCCCTGTATGGTGATTGTTATCATTGTAGTAGTTATCAGTTTTGGTGGTTAAATTCTCCCGGCTTCTTGTTCACTGCTTTTCAATGCTGGGGATTTGTGGGAGGTCCCCGGGTATTTGAGGGGCCGGGAGGAGCCTGTTTTGCATGTCTCTGCAGTGCAGCGCCATCTGGCGGAGGATAACCCAAGTGTAAGTACTATATCTGGAGCAGGACGTACTGTATACTTATAATATCAATTCTACAGGTGAGTATTTCACAGAATTGTATTTTTGTGTTTTTTTTTTCCTCTCAAATAATTGCGTCACTTCTCCTGGCCTAGAAAGAGTCATTTTTGAAAACTTTTTATATTTTTATATTTTTATGCAGAATTGTCATTACAGGTCTGGCATTAAAGTATTAATGTCACAATGTTACAACAATGTCATTCCATGTGTTTTCGCTTTATTACTGGTGGAAATGTGTTCAAAAACAGACTTTAATCACACAGCGTCTGCCGCTCTATGCTATAGCGACCAGATCCAGAACACCGACGCTGTGTGTTTCTGTTTTTTCTTGAATATTGTGTGAGTCGCTGAGAGTCGGTCACACTGAGCTGGCGCTACCTCTCGCTCCCTGCAACTCTGTACTGGTGTTAGAACGCCCAACATACATCTCATTCATCATTGCCGGCCAGATTACTACAGCGAATGAGATGCTCTTTAACAGCGCCCGATAGCCGATCACAGCGTCTACTAGTGATCGCTCTTAGCACCTCTGTACAGACGCTCATCTGCCAATACCCAGCGCTAGTAATGAATCAGCCTGCCCATTTGGCACGTTGGTGTGCTTATACTCCGCGGGAAGAAGAATTCTCTTCCATTCTTGATTGGGACAGTTTAAAGACATTTTTATATTTACTGTATATGGCCTTTGGGTGCAGCCTGGACTTTCCTAGCGTTTAGAGTACAAGAATAATTGATTGAAATATTTTAGATATCCTGCGCGTATGTCAATAAGCCTGGTGGTGTATACCACCAAACATATTCATTTTTATTATTAATATTAATAATGGCTGGATTCCTAGAAAGTGAAATATTCGTTTCAGGAAGATGTAATGCTGAATGCAAAGCGACATCAATCCCATGTTTGTTGCTCCCCGAGGGAAGTTGGCTTCCACACGTTCTGTGTCTTTTCCCTCTCCTGTCAGAGCTCTCATGTTCCAGGGAAATCTTCTCCGACTCCCACACTGTATGTTAGAGACGAGCTCTTGAAAATCTGCTGTTAGCTCTGACTTCTCCGATAATGCCCCATCCCTGGAGATAGCGGCACCGACAGGAGCGCTCTGAGGCTTCGCAGGCCCGGGCCAGTTAACGTCTTCGCTGCTAAATCTCCTCCAGCCTCTCGCTGTTTGTAGAGAGCGAGAATCTGCATTTCCTTCACGTATCGCTGCGCCCGGTATAAGCCAGAGGCCTAGAACTCAGGTAACGCTATGCTAATGAGAGCGGCCCATTTTTAGAATAAGGCATTTTAATATTCCACGGATCCGCGAAGAGAAGAGACAAAATCGGAGGCTGACGCAATCAAAATTACCGGTAGATTGTATATCAAAATAAAGAAACAAGTAAGTTTGGGTTTTAAATTGACCTTTGGCTACTTTTATAAACTGATTATGTCCCCCAGAGTGGGACACTATGGGTGGTTTGGGGTGTGACTTATTCACAGGTTTTTGAGCAATAAATAGGTTTTTATTGCCCCTGTGAGGCAATAGAAATTATTATTATTATTGTTTATTTATATAGCGCCATCATCTTCCGTAGCGCTGTACAAAGTAGTAATTACAGACAGGGTAGAAACATACAGACTATTACAAATGCAGTGTTACAGAGTTTACAATGAATATTCTGAATACAAGATACAATAGGAGAGAGATCCCCACCCCTGAGGAGCTTACAGTCTAAAGGAAATATAAAAATCCATCTCTGGCCGGCTCAGCAACAAACCGCACGCCTGCCAGTGCCCCCCCCCCCCCCCCCGCGTGGCTTTGACCTCAAAGGCTCCTTAACTGATAAGATTTGCACCTAAGCAGCAATGAAGACAGAAGTTCTATGGTTGGACGCACCCGCTGCCGCAAGCCTGCTCTGGCCGCAACACTTCAAATAGGACAGGCAGACATTTGGGCACCTCAATGTTATATAGAATTATGAAAATCCCATCCATATTACACATAAATTGGGGAGATTATACCGCATGCATGTGTGGGTCTCCTGTCATCCCCTTACGCTCAGGGGATAAGATCTGGGCAGCAGTTTCTAGCATTTCTAGAATTTTGTTACATAGTTAATACAGTTGAAACAACATATGTCCATCAAGTTCAATCGTTGGACCCACCAATACTAGCTCTGCGTCCCTGTGACATTTCGACAAAAGTTAGTGGTTTAAGATTTAGCTAACCACTGCTAAGAGGGTGAGACCCAGGCTCCCAGTAGAAGGGGGGGGGGGGGGTGTCCCACCAGTCTATAAAGATCTGAAGAGCCCAGTCCATGCTTCTCAGTTATATTACAAGTTACTGGGCTGGCTTCTGCCTGATATAATCCCGATAACGGACTGGGGGTATATCAAACAGAGCTGGTGGCATTCCTATGGTAATGAAAGGGCCCCACAGGGTCTTGAATAACCTGTATTAAGGAACCGTACCAAGCGATCTCACATCAGTCCAGGTACAATTCCTCACAGCCCCCATGGATATTAGTCATAAGTAAGTTATAAATTATGCAGGCATATAAAAGTATACATAAAATACATATAACTTAGTAATTCTGGCCTTAAACACACTCACTCTACTATCTCAGTAACTGAAGCTACAAAGAAACAAAACACAAGCCTCCCCTACTATGAGTGGATAAGCTGTGCTCCTCTGCTCCCTCTTTTGAGTCCATGTCCCCCCCTTGTCCCTCTTTGAGGTGTAACATGCAGATCTGCATCAATAAATGATTAATTTGCCTATTTAAAGTGTTTATTTTATTGTGACTGTTTCACCCTTCTATCCATCCCTCAATGAGGGAACTCATTTAACAAATGTCCCTCTTTCCCACCCTGAAAAGTTGGTAGGTATGGTTTTACACTTTCCAAAATGACAATGTCATTTAGCAGCCAAAAAAAGCCTCGGCATACTACCTCCATAGCAGCGTGTGTAGCTGATGGCAAGTCACAAGCCCAGCACACCATCAATCTCAGGCCCTAGACGTCGCGGGATCCAGCGAACAATAGGTAAGTAACCTTTTGGTTTGTATTTTTTATTTGGCTGCGGAATCACTTTAAGGAGGCCCTTTCGGATTTTTTCTAAAGTGGACCAACTCATTTCTAAGAGGCCCACCTTACTGAACCATTTTCTTTCATAGCCCCCATCATAGGCCATAGCCCTCATTTGTGGCTAACATACATCACGGCATTGTATAAGAAAGCTTTAATATCGGCAGTAAAAGGCCAGTCTTGGCGTTGAGCACATGGCTCTTGTCCGCCGACACTCTCTGCGGATTATTTACTAAACAGAACGGGTGATGTACACAATGCATAAATTTATCTTACTAGGCCATATATAACGGAGCTGAATTTTAATTGGGATCGCCGGCCCCCGTCGTATGAATCTCAGGAATTTACAGGCCTTTTTCCTCAAGGACAACAGCGCGCTTATCATCCACACCACTTAAGGAAAAGCTTTGAATGCGGACTCTAAACCCTCACCATAAACGTGTCCTCCTAATGAAATGCAGAGGCGACTCGGAAAGGAACCTAACAGACTTTACAAGGTTTACGTTAAGAGAACCTGTTTACCTGGAGGTGTGGGATTTCCATGTGGTAAACTGGCATTTTATGTGTGAGATTTAGGAGAGGGGGGATTCTTCAGAGAGCAGCTCTTAAAAGTAGAAGATAAGAAGAGGAGCTAATTGGGTCAAGACGTAAAGGAATGCGCAAGTCTCGGGAGTATTCCACCAACATAAAGTAGAGATTGTCCAGGTAACCTGTTCATCGCAACAGTTACAAATGAGGCCTAACAAGACAGCTTTCAAGATAGAAGGGTTATTTTGTGTGATTTGAAGAAGCTCGCCACTTTTTGAGGACCTCTCTAATCCTCACACAGTGCATGGCAGATCAAAGGCCTACAGGGGTTTATGAAAAGCTGTGTCAAGCTGTTACAGTATTAGCATTGTTACAGTAACCTATGTTTACACCTATTGGTGGTGGTTGATGGTTTGCAGTTAAAAAACAATCGCTTGGCATTGCATCTCCAGAGTTTTCCCTGCACAGTGATACACAGTAACATGGAGAGTCACCAGAGGCCCCATCCCCGCTGTATAAATGTCTCCCTATCTGGTGGAATTCTACCTGGCAGGATGCCCAAATGCCAGCAGAGCGGTCACTTTGACATCTTGTGCCGATGAAAGAGAAGACCCCAGTCTATCTGAATGGCTGGGCGTGGGAGTGTGCCTCAGTTACAGGAAAGCTGGGGATGCTGCCACCGGGGGTTTTCACACAGTGGGGCGTCCCATTTTCTTCTACTACTCAGAGCCTGCTGGTGTGGCTTTTGAGCCACATTAAGACAGTGTGTTTTTAAACTACTTTTTACTACTTGTGAACTGGTAAGAGATCCAAAGGACCCATATGAGATTTAAAAGTGTAGGAGGGCCAGCAAGTTAAAAGCCAGCACGCCGGTGGGGGACCAATATCCCCTGCCTGATTACTTACACTTTCGTCTGCCAGGGGGGTGTGGAAGAGCCCGGTACCCATCGGCACAGGCCATTGCCCTTCCAAGGTGTCCTGGTATCGGAGTCTGAGACATGGGGGAACCCATCTCCCAGGCATGGTGCCTCAGGGAGGGAAGACCACACATCATTGTTTTACTAGTAAAAAAAAAAAAAAAACACTTGGACCAGGATCACTTGAGAGATTACAATTATCACATAATGCAGCGGTGGTCAACCCTCCTCTTCAAGGGCCACCAGGTTTTGCAGATTTCCACATTTATTCACAGGGAAAGTAATTACGGTAGTTGTCAGTCAGTCAGCTCTGTCTGACCACTAATTATCTTATCTGTGAATCTATGTGGAGATCTGCAAAACCTGGATGACCCTTGAGGAGGAGAGTTGAGCACAGTTGAGCACATTTGACATAAGGGTTGACCTGTATATTATGTTAGGCTAATTCTTCAGAAACTAAGAACAGGCAAAGCAGCAGGTCCTGATGGCATATCACCTTCCTGTGCAGACCACCTAGCCCTCAGAAATCTACATCAGAAAAGAAGCCTGGAACCTCTGACCTCAATGAATTTAGACCAGTTGCTCTCACCTCCATAACCATGAAACTCTATGAACGACTTGTGATGTCACTTATGAGGGCTATAAATAAGTCTTGGCATCCTCTCCATTTCCCCTTTCAAGACAACTGAGCTGTAGGGATGCGCTGGAACATATAGATTGACCCTGTTCCTTTGTCAGGATGGTATTCCAGGATTTCTCTTCCTTCTAATACTACCATCCCAGACATTTTTTATGGCAGACTGTCTGAAACTAGTCTGCCATCCAACATCTGCAACTGGATCAGCAACTTTCTAACAGGGTGATCTCAGCCCGTCAAGCTGGGCCTGTATTGAAGAAAAGTAGGAAAACAGCTTGAACAGTTCCCAGAAAGGGTACACCAGCGATATGCTCAGCCCAGAAGTCCATACTATGTACTCTGAGGACCAATCTCCAAATTAAAACTTAAAGCGGACCTGATTTGGAGTCTTAAGACTCCAGGGCCAGCTGCTGATTGCCTCTCCCTGAACTGGGATGCTCAGCTATATGAAAACCTTCATACAGCGCACGGAATCCTGGCCGAGCCTATGCCGCATGTGCGGGTTCATGTGCACATCCACTTTTGCTTGTGTGCAGCCACACCTTCAGCAACTGAATGGCTGTTGAGGTCCTCATCAGCACAAGGCTAGGAGGATATGGGAGTGGTTTGTGTTCTGGTACTTAACAAGTCTCACCCCATACAGCCAAATACGTCTGGCATTGTGCTAATGCGAGCCACAAGCTCAAAACACGTATCCACAAGTGGAAGGTGTTTGGCTGTTTAAACCGGACCTTCACCCTGAATAAGATCTTGTATGTTTCTGCCACCCTGTACATACAGATTGCTCACATTAATCCAGACCCTCACCCTGAATAAGAGTCTATCTTATATGTTTCCCCCACCCTGTACATACAGATTGCCCATATTAATCCGGTCCTTCACCCTGAATAAGAGTCTATCTTATATGTTTCCCCCACCCTGTACATACAGATTGCCCACATTAATCCCGACCCTCACCCTGAATAAGAGCCTATCTTATATGTTTCCCCTACCCTGTACATACAGATTGCCCACATTAATCCGGACCTTAACCCTGAATAAGAGTCTATCTTATATGTTTCCCCCACCCTGTACATACAGATTGCTCACATTAATCCGGACCTTCACTCTAAATAAGAGCCTATGTTATATGTTTCCCCCCCTGTACATACAGATTGCCCAGATTAAAAATCATCCTACCTGTGCCTAGTGTGTATTCTGAGCCTTTAAACATTCAAGATGGTGGCTCGTGGAACATTAGGCTACCTGCAGACAGGAAGTGTCTTCTGACTATGCCACTCGCCACTATAACCCGCTCCTCTGCACTTTGCCCCGCTCTCCTCTCCTCAGTGTGTGTGATGATTCTGAGACAAGATGGCAGCGCCCATATTCTAAAGTCCTGAACATAGCTGCAGCCCAGCGGAGGAAAGAATAAAAAGCAAGCGACTAAAAACTTAAAATATATTAATTTTAGATGTTGGGGAATCGTTTTTTAAGGGTTTGGGCTTTTCATTAAATGATGCTGAAGGTCCAGTTTAAATTTAAGATAATTCTTGACCACACTCAGCCGTTTTCTGAGTGCCTTGGATGGCACTGAGACGTCCAGAGATGACTGTATAGTACCGCCCACTGCAGGGAGTGATGGATAATTTCATTATTCCATGTGCCCTGCGCTGTTGTAAATACTTTCCTTTCTAGGAAAGCACATCTTTTCCTTTACCTTTGAGTAGAGGCCTCCCTATATTAATTATTTTTTATTCTACTGTCAAGCCCCTTTGTTTTTAAGGGAGGAAATTCAAAAGATTTTAGAGGTATTATGTCGCTACAGGAAAAATAATCCCAAACAGGGAGGTATACAGAAAATCTCTGCAATATAGGGCGAGCGCATATAGGAGATCTAGACATTCATCTTTCTTATCTGAGCAGGGAGTCTCTGCGGAGCTTTCCTGCCCTACTTCTCTGCAGCTTGCCGCATGGCTGCTACATCCCGACTCCTCAGCTATATATGCTCACTGCGCGGCTTAGGCAACTTGTTAAAGAAAGCCTTGAAGAAACAACTTCCCAGTCTTGAATGGCTGCCTAAGCTAAGGATATCTGTAGACCAGTGAGAAATATTTGGCTGGCAATTATCTTCTGAGCATCCTATAGACTCCAGCTGGTTCCATACCTACAGGGCTTCCAAATTTGGGATGCCTTTGCTGTGTGAAATCCTTTGGTTTTCCAGGAAACTTACCTTTCCGGTGATTGTAAGTGCGGGTTTCTTGTGGCATTGTGGCCTAACGCAAGCATATCTGAATGGCTGGCACTGGTATGCACAGCTGTAGAGGAGCAGCCGCAAGGGATGCTTACCACATCCATCTATTTAGAGATCTTAGCCGCACATTATAGCAGAATTCCAGTCTGCATGTAACCAACCCAGTCCCCTGGCGCTGAGGCAGGACAAGGGGGTAGGGGGCAGGGGATTGGGGTGGTTACAAAAAAGAACAGCTCACCTCGCCTGGAATCCAGTTCAATTCCCAATATTTGACTGTGCCACGGCATCCTCCAGTGGGCCCCGGGCACTGACCCAGGGCCACTATCAGGACAGAACAACAGATACATGACAAAACAATGCTTTTGCCCTACCTAGGGTGAGTTACTTCTCATCCCTATGTGAACCCCCCCCCCCCCCCCCCCCAAATTGCCCACACAACTCACCTTACTGCCATTCCCACAGCATATGCGCAGGCTCTGTAAATCCACCAGGCAGGGGCTCCATCCTGGCCCAGCGGGCTGTGATCTTCTAGATGCTGGGGAGCTGCTACAGCCACCCTGCCGGCATCTTTAGTGAGAGGGGATGCAGGGGAGCCCCACCTTTTTCCTTGACATCCCACCAAAGCTGATCCCAGCCCGCGGTGGCAGGGAGGCTTGTATATGAGGAGGAGCCTGTATGGAATCCCCCCATGTGACTAATGACATCACTGGAGGGGGATTCAGGGGGAATCTCCCTCCATGTCCCTCCCCTCCAGTGATGTTGTTAGTGTGGTACACTACACTACTGCCGTGGTACAAAAGTCTCCCTGCCCCGGCAGGCCAGCATTAGCTTGTCAGAACGCCAATGAAGGAGGAGGGGGACCTGTGTCCCCCCTCATTACAGATGTCGGTGGGGTGGCTGCAACAGTGGCTCTCCGGCATTGAGGAGATCACAGCCTGCAGGACCAGGAGGGAGCCCTCAACCAGGTGGACCAGCAAAGAAAATGCAGCTTGGTGGTAACAGATGTAGGAAGAAGCAGCAACTGTAATTTTTTTTTATTTAAAAAATTAATTCCTTTCTTTTAACTTTTTTAACTGAACTTATCTTAGGGACCCCGATTCACAGGGTCGTGTTGGCTGGTGTGCCACCTGCCAGCACCAGCGGGTGGCATTCTGGATGATTTGACCTAGATCTTGGCAGTTTCTAGGATGGGGTGAACCAGAGTGAATCGAAAATATCTGGGTCGAATCTAGCTTCAACCGAGATCCAAAGCCTATCACTGCTGTACTTACAGACTGTGGGGGATTGATCCTTTAGGAGCTACGTATATTTGTATGCGTTTCGGGTTTACTAATTCTTTGCTGCTCTATACAAGTTAGTCTGTTGCAGCGCCTCTGTATGACTTTCGTGCAAATCACACTGAAATCCTAAAATGTAGCCGAGCCACCGGGAGCCTGAATCACTCTGCATAAGGGATCTTGGCAAAATCTCGAGACATGACTCCCAATGTCTAAGGAAGGCGGGTATGTGCTCAAACTCTGCAGAGAGGACCAGGGGGGTCTGTGGTTTTAACCACACCTGCCTCTAGAGCTTGATTTTTGCCTGCGTTCCTGAAAATCCACTCCCACCCGACTCATTCATCCCATTTATCACCAATCGAATCTAACACGCTCAGAAATAAGAGAAACCTCCCATCAGTTTGATTTTCTGCTACGAAACAGCCAGCAAATTCATTGTGGTTTAATTTCAGCAGCGCTGCAACACATACACACACACACACACACACACACACACACACACACATACACATATTTTTATAACAAAGAAACCACCCCCTGGGGCATAAGACCCCAGAGAGCCACCAGTATCCCCCCACACACAAGAGGCTGCACAATAAATAAGTAAAAATGATAATGAATTTTGTTAGACACCTAAAACATACACCAAATCACACAAGGACAAGGTTAAGAACAAGGGATTCCAATACCTTCCCAAATGGGAAAGAGGGACACAGGCAGAGGTGCTCCTAGCGTGCTAGGGAACATTTTTTACAATTAAACTGAGCCCCCAGCCACGCCCTGAAAGGGAAACATCACCTAAGAATTACATAATAATAATACAGACAATCCCCCCCCCCATACATATATACATATAGATGCAGGCACACCCCCCCCCCCCCACACACACACACACACACACACATATCCAGGAAAGCCCCCAGGGGTGGACTGGGGTTAAAAAAGGGCCCGGGACGTTTTAGGGCACAACGGCCCTGCTGTACTGTTCATGGCCCAGTATAGTATCTTAATGTCACATCATAAATATACATATACTATATTTTTCGTTCCATACGATGCACCTAGGGTTTGGAGGACAAAAATAAGAAAAAAAATATTCTGAACCAAATGGCGTGATAAAATTCCCCCCCCCCATCACCCCATTACAGTGTGGAAAATCCTACCATTACAGGCAGTGAGGCGCATCCCTCCATTACAGGCAGTGAGGGGCATCACTCCATTGCAGCCAGAAAGGGACATCCCTCATTACAGCCAGTGAGGGGCATCCCTCATTACAGCCAGTAAGAGGCATCCCTCATCACAGCCATTGTGCTGCATCCCTCATTACAGCCAGTAAGGGGCATCGCTCATTACAGCCAGTAAGGGCATCGCTCATTACAGCCAGTGAGCAGCATCCTTTCAGCTCCCTCCCCCAGAAAGCTGGACACACACCACAACCACACACAAACACACACACAAAACATACATAGCACTCTTAACTCCCCTTTTGGTGCAAACAGGCTCCTCCTTCTCTTCCTCTCTGGTCGCCTGCACCCCCCCCCCCTTGCCCACTGGATCTATGTCAATTAGGCAATAGACAATCAAATAGGCAAAAAAAATCAGCTGCCACCTCCATCCCAGGGAAGCTGTGTGAGCGCTCAGCTGCACACTAGTGGCTGGCATCAGTGGTGAGGGGAGGCGAGGTGACGAGCAGCACTGGCGGCGAGTTGATGGATGGCGGTGAGATGAGGCAGCGGTGGCGAGAAGACGGCGCGGGACACATGATAGCTGGACACCGGGACAATCGCTCGAGAACGGGATTTTCCTGAGGACCATAGAGAAACACCCTGGAAAAAAATCACAAAAACAAAATGATAATGGAACTAGGGCAGAAATAAATAGAGATACAAATTGAGCAGGGAGGGGGCCCAAAATGAGACTCCTCACTCATGGGAGCTGGCTGCCATCTTTCTTTAGTCTGGGGACAATTTTGAAGGAAGCTGATGCTGACAGGAAGCATCGCGGTAGGGGGGGGGGGGGGGGCTGAGGTAAGCTGCAGCAGCACTCCCTGCTGCACACACTGCATCCCCAACCGCAGAGGTCGGGTGTTCCCCCACAGCTCCTCTGTGTAGGTCTGGTGTTACTCCGCAGCTCCTCCATGCAGGACCGGCATCTTCATACTTACCAGTGGCAAGGAGCAAGTAATTTCATCTTCCAGCACCAGCAGCCTTTCATGGAGACATCCACGGAGCCTTGTTTACAACCCCACAAGTCTGCTCTAATTATTGCAATAAAGAGATCATCCCAAAGTGGGTTCCGCACACCTAGCCTCCATTGCAATAAATGGATTAGGAGTGTTAGGGGACCTAAAACCATATTTCTGGAATACAGTATGTCTGCCCAGTGATGGATGATGGAATCGCTCGTTTCCCCTCATTGATTAGTATGAAGATGCCAGCGCTGCACGGAGGAGCTGTGAGAGAATGTGAGTATAGACCTTTTGGCTGCAACGATTTTTGCATACATTTTATTTCTTACCTCACATCTCTCTTCCCTTTATTTTTTCAAGTGAATCAGTGGGCACCGGGTTCCATGGCCATGCTCCTGGACCTCGCACTCGGTTTCTACCCCGATGACCCATCACAGATGCCTGCTGGCCAATATCCAAACCAGGAAGCAGGGGAAGAACTTGAAGCAGGCTGCAAGTACATGCCGTTGGGTGGGGTAGGCACGCAGGCCGGGCATCCAGTTATTTTTGGGATCCTGAGATCTCATGATCTCATGATGAGTGAGGCCTGCAGTGGGACATGGTTTTTGGGATGCCCAGATCCTGCTGCTAGACTCATGATGAATGAGGCCTGCGGCAGGACTTACATGGAGCTCCTGGCTGTCTAGGATGTGGATCGGGCCCCTCTTTCAGCAGGGCTTAGATTCCGGCTGCCCCTGGTGGTGAGGCCTTCCCCCTTGCCCTCGTCTACTTCCTTACTTTTAGGCGATGTGGGGGGTTGCTCACTGTCTGGGCTGCCTTTCCTCTTTCACACAGCCTACACATTTATGTAGGTTTAGAGGTGCTGTTCTGTGTTGTATTCATGTCCACCTTGCTTCAGGTCAGCCTGTTCCCCGTGGGGTTCTATTTACTAGTGCCATAATGGGGCTAATTGGGCATCCCGTGTCCACACCTGGGGTTGGGTTTCCTGAGGCATCTGGTCTCGCAACCGAGCAGGGGGTTATGCCATGCAGATATGTGTGTGGGTGTACAGGTGTCCGCGGATGAGGTATATACTTATGCGGATCTGCCCTCTCGCTGTTCACCTTGTGCCTAGCTGGTCTCCAGTTAGGCCTGCCGGGTACAGGGGGACTCTGCTTGGCAGATGGGACATCCCGTGCCCACACCAGGGGCTTGATCCTTCGCTCCTTACAAAGATAGAAAATATCGGTGAGGGATGTGTGCTATCTGTTCAGGAATTTGGCAGGAGGGAGTCTTTCTGAAGTCAGTATCTAACAGTATGACTCTTACCCAGGCCTTTGCTGAAGAGGAGATATACTCCAGCAGTTCAGTGTGTCTGCCAGACTTCTGGTTCAAGATGCCGTTCGACACATGGTCGATGGCCTTTTTTTTCTCTAACCTGTGCGGCCTTTCAGGTTAAGGGAGAGGCCTTGCTGTTACCTTGTCCTAGCCTTTTTTAGGGCTGGACAGGGTGGTTTGGGAGGATGGACTAGCTGCCTGCAACTCCCAGGATACTTTTTTTCCCTCCCCACGGCTGGACTAGAAGGGATCTAACCCCTCTGCAGTGCAGGGCTCCATCTGCAGCCTTACCCACCATACTTTCAATGTGACAGGCTTCGCCTGAGGTTGTGTCTTTGCCGTGGAGGTTTTTCCCATCCTGCACGCCATCCTTCTCTTGTTATGTTTGCTTCTCTCTCTAAGCGCAGGACGGCGATGTTCTCTGGGCCATAATGGGGCTGGTGCCTGCCTGGTTTTCTGTTAACATAAAGTGTGCAGGCTGTGACTATTCCCTTGGCCTGCAGGAGCAAGGAGGTTTTTCCTCTGCCTTTTTTTTTCTGCCAGCCATAGTGTTGTGTTCTGGCCCTGTTACCCTTAGGCTTCCTGGGGCAGCAGTGCAGTTACAACCTATTTTTCATTTTCCCAAGATGACAGGGTAGCTGGGTGGTCTTCAGGGGTCTTTCCTCGACTTTGGTCCTTTGCTCTTGCAAGTGGCGTTTTCTCCACTGAGGATCTGCTGGGCTGTCCTTTGCCCAGCTATTTAGGGTCACAGTTTTGTGTTTGCCCTGTTCATACTCTCTGGTTGATATTCCCACCTTAAGAAGTAGACTGCTTTGGGACGTCACACGTGTAATTAGTGTCCTTCGAGTTGGAGCAGATTATTGGAGAAAATACCATTTTGTGATAACTCACCTGTAGAATGGATTTCTCTGTAGTACTCTGCTCCACCTCGACAGCCCCACCCTTGGGCTCCTTCCTGGGTCAACTGCTTTATCTTGCGTCCAACTGGTTGTGATTCTTTGCTTGCTTGCCCTTGGCATTAATTTCATGATTCAGTTGATTCCTCCCACGGCTGGTGCTACTGCTTTTCGGATTGACTAGGTCCTGAAGGGGTAGCCCTATATAGGTTTGGTGGGAGGAGCTACAGTTTTTTTTATCTTTGCAGACACGCCTACCGGCTGAGTGGCAACCCATGTTTGATTACTGTCCGTCGAGTTGGAGCAGAGTATAGGAGAAAATACAATTTTGTGATAACTCACCTGTAGAATGGATTTTTTTGTAGTACTCTGTTCCACCACGACTGCCCCACCCTTGGGTTCCTTCCTGGGTCGACTTCTTTATCTTGCGGCCAACTGGTTGTGATTCTTTGCTTGTTTGCCCTTGGCATTAATTTAATTATTCCGTTGATTCCTCCCACGGCTGGTGCTACTGCTTTTGGACTGACTAGGTCCTGAAGGGGCAGCCCTATATAGGTTTGGTGGGAGGAGCTACATTTTTTTTTATCTTTGCAGACACGCCTACCGGCTGACTGACAACCCATGTGTGATTACTGTCCGTCGAGGTGGAGCAGAGTATAGGAGAAATTCATTTTACAGGTGAGTTATCACAAAATGGTGTTATTCCTTGTGTTGGACGCTGTGTAAATACTTTCACTTATCTTTTCACTTAGAAGAATAAATACTATATCCTGGTGTTTGTTCCGACAGTCTATTGGAGATTCAATGCCTGCTTCCACATGCTTCATGTTCTTTAGGGCAAGAGGAGTTTTGCGGGTAAGTAATATTTCCCAGTCAGATTGGGTAGTTAGTGGCCTTTAGATTTCCTCCTGTGAAATCCTCAATACTCTTTGAATATTTGTGCCCTAGACAAGAGTTAACAGTGATTTATAGAAGAGCAGACGTGTGATTAATTTGCCGCGTGAGGGCGCATGGCACCTCCTGCATCTAATAATAGAGGATGACAGCAAAATCTGCACAGCATCATTAATCGTCAGCTCCTAGGCTGAGGAATTTCTGCCGGGGCCCCACCAGTCCGCTGGTGACCCCAGCGAGGTCAGGCATCAGTTAATGAGGAATACGAGATGATACTGTACATTCCCATGGTCAGAGGTCAAGCAAGCTTTCATATCATTGGAATTACACTATTAGCTCATGTGCGATTCATAAGCACCACGGAGGGGGTCTGGGCTGGGCGGGGGGGGGGGGGGGCCCGGGGTGTAGATCTTTGTAGTAGAGAGGTGGCCATTATTGCGGGGTGACTGAGCTTTCATACAAACGTATGACGGCGCCTATTTGTAAGCTGGTTTGTGTATGCGTTAAAGCAGACCAAAACCCACATTTTTAACTAGCATCCCCTGAATGGTCCCTCCATGAGGAGCACCTTTTACCAATTTTTAGTGCTCACTCTAATCCCAGATAATTCAATGTGTGTTGGCAGAGGCACTCTTACCCAAAACAATATGGTCGGGTGCAGTGGCTAGCGGTGGCGCCGCATAACATATATCAATGAAAGCCAGCGCTCCTCATTACCAGATTTGCTTGTATTGTGCAAAAAATATATACATGCAGTAATCTAATTCCATCCACTAGTTTGCGCCAATATGCATCCATACGTCCAACGTTTCGGGGTGTTGATACGCCTTCATTAGGGACACACAAGAACAAAGTCAAGCAGATTTTGAGTAGCTCTGAAATATTTGATTGCATTGCATGTCCCAACTTTGGGGACTCAAAAAATAGGAGTAGGGACTACACTAAACACAGAGTGCCTTGCCGGGGTGGTGTGGCTTCCACATGTATCTGCAGATATATGCAACCATGTTTGGTGCTTAATACTTCGATGATGAGAGGGTTAAACTGGGCGGTACATTGGTTCCCAGGCCCTGAATAATAATAATAATAATAATAATAATTTTGCATAATAATAGTGATGGAGCGACTCTCACTCTCTTTCCTTAAGCAGATTCTGCTTGACTTTGTTCTTGTGCAGACCTGGGCCTTGTACAGCCCGCGGGCAGTATACGGCCCTTTGATTGGCTCTGACCGGCCCGGCTGAGCTGGCTGGCGGAGTCCCTCCTCTCGTGATTCGGCGTCCTTCTGCTCGTGCTGCCTGCGAGGCGCCCGCCCGTCCCTCTTTGGAGCGGGTCGGCGCCTCCCGCCTCCCGCACTGTACACAGGCGATCACTCGGTGAGGAAGGGAGAACGCGCCAGACCCGACGTGCCGAACGGCCGATTGGCTGCTGCTTAAACCGGACCTTCACCATGATTTTTTGAAAAACCCAAACCCTTAAAAAAACGATTCCCCAGCATCTAAAGTTAATGTATTTTACTTTTAGTCTTTACCGTACCCATATCTACTACTGGCCATAGTGGACTAGGGGAAGGAGGACTATTTCTTCAGTGATCAATTTGTGCGTTCTTGTTTGGATTTTTGTAAGTGCAATTTTAATCTTAAACACTTTAATAACATTCAGATGGGGTTGCACTATTTTTTCTTCATGTTTTCTTCTATATGATTAACTGACTACTACGGATTGAGTTGTTTTGGAAGTTTTGAACACACGTATACATTATTGGGATCATTCAAATATTATAATCATCCACGGAGCACGTTGCTTAGAAGGAGTCTTTTATACCTTGCTCTGGTAAGCGCATATTGAGTGAAGGGTGATCACCTTAAAGGGTGCATGTTTTTTGGGATATTCACGGAACCTAGCGAACTTTTTCAACTTTTTCACTTTGGTGACCTGTCATATCCAACACTGGTGCATGCAATTTGGGACATTTTTGAAATATATATTGAAGGACATTGCAGATGTACATAAGTGTTTTTAATTGCTGATAGTACATTTCCTGTTGGGCCGGTTAATGGGCTCTTATTGCTCTCTTGCTCTGTACCACAAACTATTTGTATATGTAATCTGAGGCTTAGTAGGGATATAAGTCTGGTACGTGTTAGCATTAATATTAGTTTATGCTTATCTAACAAGTAAGGAGCGCGGTGTTTGTATATATACATAAATATTTTACGCTTTTAGTCACTTACTCACAACTTTAGGATACGCCGCCATCTTGACTCAAAGCATCACACTTACTGAGGAGAGGGGGTGGGATAAAGTACAGGGGGTGGGGTTATAGCTGTGCTTTGCTCAGACAGAGCAGAGCTGGGGTCAGGGAAAGGTCAGCAATCCCAGAATGCAGAGCAGCACAGTCAGAAGGCACTTCCTGTTTGCAGGCTGCCTGACGTTCCATAAGCCGCCATCTTGGATGTTTAAAGGCTCATAACATGCAGTAGATGCAGGTAGGATGATTTTTAATGTGGGCAATCTGTATGTACAGGGTGTGGGAAACATATAAGATAGACCCTTATTCAAGGTGAGGGTCCGCTTTAAGTGATCGCCTGTGTACAGTGCGGGAGGCGCCGACCCGCTGTGAAGCGGGGCGGGCGCCTGCCAGTGAGGAAGAGCCCAACCAGGGGAGGAGAAGGAGGTAGGCTCCGGCACAATCTTGCCTGGGTGGAGGGGCGGGAAATACAATTAAAACAATACAATACAATTAATATTACGCAGAATTGAGTTCAGCCTTTTGGCCCGGCCCTCCACAATATTTATAGTTTCTCATGTGGCCCCATGGAAAAAATAATTGCCCACCCCTGTTCTTGTGTGCCCCTGATGAAGGGGTATCAACCCCCCCGAAACGTTGGACGTATGGATGCATATTGGCGCAAACTAGTGGATGGAATTTGATTACTGCATGTGTATATTTTTTGCACAATACAATCAAATCTGGTAATGAGGAGTGCTGGCTTTCATTGACATAATCCCAGATAACGGTGCCTAGTTTTGCTGTAAAGCTCCGCCTCCTTCATTCATTGCCACTGTTGTGTGTGTGGCAATGATGTCATTGCTACACCAATGTAATGACTGATCTCCTGCCATCTCACAATGAGGAACAGCAAAAAAAAATCAGTGTTTCAGGACAATTTAAAGAGCAAACATATCCATTTCTAGTTCTACACCCTAAAAAGGGAGCATCGGCAGGGACTATGGCCAAATGTATTTCACAAGTTCTGTGGGTTTTGGTCCACTTTAAGGTTCAAATGTCAGCTCTGCATGGCAGCCGTAGATTTAAAGAGGCATCCCAAGCTTTTTGTAACCCCCCCTTCTCTTCCACTGTGCATGATTTGGGCGGTAAAATAATGCAGCTCACCTGCATTGCATGGCAGCAGTGGAAGAGGTAATCCAAGTTTTTTGTAACCCCCCTGCCCTCCCCCTGGGCTAAGCCTGATTTGGGTCTTAGAATAATAAAACAGCCGTGGACTTAAAGCAGAACAAAACTGGATGCCCTGCTGTGTGGAAAATGATGGCTATATATATATATATATATATATATATATATATATATATATTGTTTATAAATATAATATTAATAATAAACAAAACGAAACTGGGGCATCCCAAATCTGGATGGAACACAATGCCATATATATATATATATATATATATATATATATATATATATATTATAAATAAACAATAATAATAGTAAACAAAACACAACTGGGACATCCCATGTTTATATCCACTTACTGTCTATTTTTTAACTACCTCTGCTGGAAGTTTGTTCCCGGCATCTACTACTCTTTCTTTAAAATAATATTGTCTAACATTTCTTCTGATCTTCCCTCCGACTAGCTTCAGGTTGGGCCCTTTGTTCTATCATTAACAGGCTGATTCATTACCAACGCCAGGTACCGGCAGATGAGCGTCTGTAGCGCGATGCTCAGAGCGACCGCTAGTGGTCGCTATGATAGGCTGTGGGTCACTATTAAAGAGAGCCTCAGTCGCTGTAGTGACATGGCTGGCATTGATGAATGAGATGTATGTTGGGCGTTCTAACACCAGTACAGCGTTGCATGGAGCGAACGGCAGCGAAGTGCGACCGACTCTCATCGACTCACACCATATTCATCAAAAAAATCACCCTCACACAGCGTCGGCGCTCAAAATTGGTTCGCTACAGCATAGAGCGCCAGGTGCTGTGTGATTAAAGTGATTTTTTGAACACATATCCACCAGTAACAAACACATGGAATGACATTATTTTAACATTGTGACATTAACACTTTAGTGCCAGACCTGTAATGACAATTCTGCATAAAATTAAAAAAAAAAAACTTTTCAAAAATGACTTTTTCGAGGCCAGGAGATGTAACACAATTATTTGAGAATAAAAAAAAAAAAAATTGGAATCAGGAAAGTGATTTGAAGGAACGTCCATTGAAATGTATGGGAGAGGGAACGGTAGTGGCAGGTCTTACCTGGCACTCTGGAAGCTAGAGCTCCGGCGCTATACGCTGAGCCGCCTGTAATAATACATGTGACGCTACATGGCGCTGTTCCGGTCGCTCACCAGAATCGCTTTGATAAATGTGGTTTTGCGTACACCAGACGCTGCCTGCCGCTACGAGGCGCTACCTGCCGCTAGACCTTAATGAATAAACCCCTAAGTTTCTTAAAACCACCTATTCAATCCTTTAACATATATAAAGGTCTTCATCATTTCCCCTCTCTCCCTTCTTTCCTCCAGACTGCACACATTAAGTTCTTTAAGTCTCTTCTGAAGTTTTAAGTTTAAGTCCTTCCACCATTTTTGTTGCCGGCCTTTGGACCAGTTCTATATGAATAATGTATTTTTGCAGGGGAGGTCTCCAGAACTACACGCAGTATTCTAGCTGTGGCCTCACCAGTGATGCTACATGGTGATGCCCCGAGCTATGCAGCTGAACATCCTGCTTGCTTTTCCCACTGCCTGGCTACACTGTCCACTCATCTTGCAGCTATCAGTAATCAGTACCCCTAAATTTCTTTACTCTGAGGTCCTGGCTAACACAGTACTGACCAGACGGTGCTCAGCGCAGGGATTCCTTTTACCCAAGTGCAGGATTTTGCACTTGGGTAGAAGGAATGGTTAAGCCATTGCCTGGAGAAGGAGTTGTTCCTTACACCCTTCTTCCTGCACTGTTTGCATTTAACCCCTTGTGCCCACCACAATGTCTGCAATTAACCCCTCTGGGGTGCAAGCACAAAAAGTCTCCACCTCAAAGAATAAAAAACAAAAACTCCCATGGGGACAGATCAGGGGATACAGGTCATTAAGTGCCAGTTATTTACAATCAGGAAACAGAGGTGGGAAAAAAGAGCCCTTTTTGATCTGGGAACTTATCCTGTTATCATTTCTCCCTGTTGGAGGTGATTTGTTGGCTTCGAATTGCAGATGCATTTGCTCAGACATAGCAAAGCAAACAATATAACAATATGAATAATCCCACACTTTATATTAATCCCGCAATGTCTATTCCCATTCCTTCCTTTCTGTCTGCATTTGGAAAACAGTCCACCAGCCTTATTACGTGTTTGCTCTAGGTGAAGCATTCATCCGGCATCCACGGATTGATAACTATGGGGGTTATTTAAAGTGGACCAACACCCACGGGTGATCGGCCCGGGAATCTATAAAACCTAAAAATCTATGAAACCCCCCCAAACACCCCACCCCAAAGGCGGCGGCGGAGGAGCCGCTTGTCCGGGACTGTCAGATTGCTTGTCCGTCGGCGCTGGGAGCGGGAGAGGTGAGTTTTTCGGGTGATCGGGGGGGGGGGGGGGGGGGTTTCACACAGCGGGGCGCCCCGATCGGGGGTGCCCCACCGAAGTGGACCAAGACCCAGGATAGTCAAAATCCTGGGTGTTGGTCCACTTTAAGAACGGCTAGTGCCAGGTAGTGCCTCGTAGCGGCAGGCAGCGTCTGGTGAACGCCGGGGGCGCTGTACGCAGAACCACATTTAAGAAAGCGAATCTGGTGAGCTCCTCTAACAGCGCCATGTAGCATCACATGTATTATACCAAGTATGTCTCACACCCTGCTTCGGAAGATTAATTACACGTGGGTTATGGTCCAGTAGAGGGCGAACTTCTGCAGAGATGACTAGAAAAAGAAGCCCCTCCCGGTCCATAAGTACCTGGGACCTCCCACACATTCCCCAGATAAGTCTCTGCAGACGGCGAAGCAAGTCAAGAAGATTGCTGTCTCTTTCCTTTACAGGTAAGCCGCGTATACACCCGGCCACTTTTTTCCTATTAACACCTGGACTATTTCATTAATGTCCCTATGCCTCCCAGCCTTGGCTGTAAGGTCCGGGTGAGGGTAGGGCACACCTTAGAGGTGTTTTAACAGGAGCCATGCTCCACCGCAAATCCCCCACCAAGGGGTAGGAGGTCGTCAGGTTAGTGATCCTGACGTGGGATGCCCTGTCCGCATCGATGCCGTCGCTACATAATTATAGGTAGTTTTCGGCTTCCCCTCCATTACTCCCCGTTCCCGGATAGTGGGGGAGGCCTGACCCTCCATCTTGTCCCGTATAGTACTGTCAATGTGCTGTTTTTACTTCACGTACTGGCTACTGCCTGCGCGTGTGTGCATATGTTTGGTGTTGTCACTGTGATCTGCGGGCCGCACACTCGCTGTATTGTGCAGCGGCAGCGGGCCGGTTGCCGTATGGCTGGCTCCGCAGCATGGCTGGGGAGAGCGCCTCTCTCTCTCTCTTTCCTCAGTCAGAAAAGGGGGCGGGGCCTGATGTTCTGCGCGCCGGTTACGGCCCGCCCCTCTCCTCCGGCGCCTTTTGTGGCTCTCAGCCATTGGCTGGGAGCTGTTTGTCAGTTCCCGGGCCGGGAGGGGGCAGGGCCACGCGTGGCTCGCGATCCGCGCTGGCCCGCCCTTCTTTCTGAGGCTCTCCTGGCGAATAGACGCCATTCCTGTCTGCCGGATACTGTGAGTGCCCTGCTGGGCCTTTTTTTTTAACTTTTTGTCTATATATATATATATATATATATATATATATATATATATATGTTATGCTGTTATCTGGGGGCCTGGGGATACTGTTTTAATTACTGCATTTAAAGCGGCCCTTCACTCTGAATAAGAGTCTATCTTATATGTTTCCCACACCCTGTACATACAGATTGTCCACATTAAAAATCATCCTACCTGCATCTACTGCATGTTATGAGCCTTTAAACATCCAAGATGGTGGCTTATGGAAGCCGCCATCTTATCAGGCAGCCTGCAAACAGGAAGTGCCTCCACTGTGCTGCTCTGCATTCTGGGACTGCTGACCTTTACCTGACCCCAGCTCTGCTCTGTCTGAGCAAAGCACAGCTATAACCCACCCCCCTGTACCTTATCCCACTCTCCTCTCCTCAGTAAGTGTGATGCTTCAAGTCAAGATGGCGGCGCCCGTATCCTAAATTCCTGAACAGAGTTGCAGCCCAGTGGGGGAAAGAATAATAAGTTAGTGACTAAAAATGTAAAAAATATTAATTTTAGATGCTGGGGAACAGTTTTTTAAGAGTTTGGGCTTTTCATTAAATCACGCTGAAGGTCCGGTTTAACCCCTTTACGGTCTTCCATATTACCTGGGTGTGTGTATATAATTGATGCCTTATGCTGCATATGTTTTTGCTTGGAATTTTACTGTGTTCATATTTGATTTTTATGGGGTCCCTTATTGTGTCTTTCAGGTGGGACTACCAAGCCTTTAATAAAAAAGGGGGTTCTCACGGTCCTTAGGTCCCTTGTTCAAATTGGGGTTCCCTTATGTTATTATTAAATCCTCCCACTAACAGACGCTGAGGGGCATCCTGGGTAGCTTCATAGCGTAATTCCCATTGATCATTGCGACTATCAAAAAATCACCATATGGAGGCTCCCCAGGATTCTGGACTCGGGGTCCCTTTGGGACAAACCCGGGCTTGTGTGATATGTGGGGCATCCCTTTTGGGAGATAATGTGCAAATTTGTATACCATGTGCACAACAGGCGCTTGTGCTGCAAGCCGGGCCCCGTTTAGACAGTTCAGCCCCGCTGGCCTCATCACCTACACCCCCACGCCTGGTTATGACCCCAAGTGACGTTGTCACCAGTGGGGAGTCGCAATCTGATGTATGCGCAAGACTGGCCAACATTGAGAGACTGATTGCTAGCTCTGAGGCCATGAAGGCCCCAGCAAAGAGACAGCACTTGGCGCCCGTGGCGCAGGCCTTTGATTATGCTGATTTTGAACCATTTGACTGGTCTGATTGGTCCCCGCTCGAGGAAGGGGAACTGTTCCCAGACTCTGACTCATCTGAGGATCGGCAGTACCCTGGCAACGGCCCCTCCGCAACGGCCCCTCCGCAACGGGGGGAATTTTTTGGGACCGCCAACCCTCGTTTGGAGTTCCCGGATCAGAAGCACTTTAACAATCTGATCCTTAAGGAATGGGAAAAGCCTAGTCGGCTCCCTGGTATCCCTCGCGGGTGGGATAGGAAGTATCCCTTTCCTGTTGATGTGGTGAAACTTTGGTCGACACCTCCAGAGGTGGACGCGCCCGTCCTGGGATTGTCCAATACTTCAGTCGTGCATACCCCGGATTCCACTACCTTGAAGGATGGTGAGGACCGACGTCTCGATCAATTGGCTTCACATGCCTTTGCTTTTGTGGGTTCTGCCTTGCGCCCGGTTTGTGCTTCTGCGATTACGGCCGTGGCTACTAGAGCTCTAATTAGGGGTCTTTTGGATGGTTCCCAACTGGATCCTTGCAGTGAGGAGTTTACAGCCTTGACTCATTGTGAGATGTTCATTGCTTTTGTCTTATCAGCATTGGATGATACTATCCGTATGTGTAGCAGGACGTCGGCATTGCAGGTTGCTATACGCCGGTTGGTCTGGTTGCGCCAGTGGGCGGCTGATAACGCTGCTAAGAAGGCGCTCACAGGTCTTCCCTTCGTGGGTCTGCGCCTGTTTGGTGATCGTTTAGACTCGGTTGCAAGAGGGGGTAAGTTACCTCAACGAAAGAAGAAGCGCCGGCCCTTTCGGGGTTCGGGTTTATTCAACCCTTCCTTTCGTTGGCTCTCGGTCAAGCAGGGGAACGTTTTTCATTCCGAGGAGATGCCTGGGGTAGGGGCAGAGGACGTGCCCGACCCGAGACTTCCTGGGGTACTAAACCCAAATCCGTTGCCAAGCCCGCTCAGCAATGAAGGGGCGCCCTCACCCTTGCGGGTGGGGGGACGGCTGCTGCTCTTTGCTCAGGTCTAGACCCTAGAGATCACAGACGTCTGGATCCGGGAGGTAATTTCTTCCTGGGCGTTTCAGCACCAGGCCTCTGTTGAACAAGTTTGTAAGGCTGCTACTTGGTCTTCTGTTCATACTTTTTCCAAGTTTTATAAGGTTGATGTGCGGGCCTCAGCGGATGCTGTTTTTTGCCGCAAAGTTCTGCAAGCTGCAGTGGTTTAATTTGTGCACTATTGCCTGTTGGGATCCCCACCCTTTTTGGACACTGCTATTGGATGTCCCACGTGTAATTAATCTTCCGAAGCAGGGTGTGAGACATACTTGGAATAATACCATTTTGTGATTACTCACCTGTAAAATGGGTATTATAAGTATGTCTCACACCCTGCTTCGTCCCACCCTGAGTTGTATCTTGGATCCTCTATATGGTGAATCTTTTTTCTCATGAATTTTATTGGCTCTTCCTGGTCTCCTTACTGCTTTCTTATACTGGGGAATGTGTAGGAGGTCCCAGATATTTATGGACCGGGAGGGGCTTCTTTTTCTAAATATCTCTCCAGAAGTTCGCCCTCTACTGGACCATAACCCACGTGTAATTAATTTTCCGAAGCAGGGTGTGAGACATACTTATAATACCCATTTTACAGGTGAGTAATCACAAAATGGTATTATTACAGGCCGCTCAGTGTATAGTGTTGGCGCTCTAGGCTCAGGAGCGCCATGTAGTACGTGTCGCTCAGTGTCGCTCTCCCATACATTTCAATAGGGCTTCATTAGTTGTGTATAAATAGCGTGTTTGGAAAATTACATTTTATTTTTTTTTGCTCCAATCATTGTGTGACCTCTCCTGGCTGCAAACACTTTTTTTGGATTTTTTATATTTTTATGCAGAATTGTCATTACAGGTCTGGCACTAAAGTGTTATTGTCCCAGTAAGAAGAAGCTTAATGATAGAACAAGGGGGCACAACCTGAAGCTAGTCGGGGGGAAGATCAGGAGCAATGTTAGAAAATATTATTTTACAGAAAGAGTAGTAGATGCTTGGAACAAACTTCCAGCAGAGGTAGTTGAAAAATCAACAGTCACTGAATTTAAACATGCCTGGGATAAGCACACATCTATCCTAAGATAAAGAGTACATACAGTATACACATGAGGGCAGACTAGATGGACCGTATGGTCTCCTTCTGCCGTCAACCTTCTATGTTTCTACAGTGTTATAACAATGTCATTCCATGTGTTTTCGCTTTGTTACTGGTGGACTGGACTTTGATCACACAGCGTCTGGCGCTCTATGCTACAGCGCCCAGCTTTAGATCGCCGACGCTGTGTGTGTAGTTTTGTTTCTAAAATATGGTGTGGAGCGCCAAGTGCTGGCGCTACCTCCCGCTCCCTGCAGCGCTGTACTGTTGTTACAGTGCCCAACACACATCACATTCATCAATGCCGGCCAGGTTACTAGAGCGACCGAGATGCTCTGTTACAGCACCCGATACCCACCTGCAGCATCTACTAGTGGTTGCTCTAAGCTCCGTAATACAGATGCTCATCTGCCAATACCTGGCGTTAGTAGTGAATCAGCCTCTATGTATATAATAGTCGCCCCCAGGGCCGCGATCTGATGATGTAGAAGCCCGGGAATAGAACATCTTAAACGGTTTACATTATGTCAGGGTAAGCAAAAAGTGGCCCAGAACCCAGGATTGATTCGATATTGATCATCCCAGGGTTTGGTCCCTGCCACCGGGGCACTTGGATTTATGCTAAAGGTATAGCTGACCAGCCACAGCTCACACATAAGCCGTTGGAATGGGGAGGAGGTAGGTTTTTTAGGGGGTTTCACACAGCGGGGTATCCCAAATCTTAATGCTCTGGGGGAGCAAATCAGACTCATCTTTTTCCCAGGCCTAAAAACTCAAATCTCGATGGTCCGGGGGAGTGAATCAGGCTCAACTTTTCCTGGGACTAAAAACTCACTTTTTCCTGGGCCTATGGTGCATGCACAGGCTCTCGTCCAATCAGAGAGCTCGGCTGTGCTAGTCAATTTTAGCTAAGAATCGGCTAAGCTAGCTGAAAAGCAACCAAGTACACCCATGGCCATTCACAAATGCCTGGCATGGGTGCGCGCCTTGCTAAAGGTAAAGCTGTCGGTGGCTGCAGCTCGCACGTGCTCGTTGGATTGGAGAGAAGGTAGGCTTTTTAGGGGGTTTCACACAGCGGGGTATCCCAAATATGGGAGCAAATCAGGCAGCCTTGGAGTCTTAAAGACTCCTGGCCCACTTCTAAGGATTTGGACACCAGAAGTGTGCGTGGGCGGATGCCGGGACGTGGAAGCAAGGAGTTATCTCCAAGCTGTGAGGGGTCTTTCCTCTCCCTGGGACACTTGACATGTAAACAGGAAGATCCTATTACCAGCGTCGGGTCCCTCTTGGCCGTCGGTGCTAAAAGACATCAAGTAATTTGCTGCTCTCTTCATTGAGGAGCTTTTGGTGACGAAGAAAATCACTGAGAAATTTCAACAGGCCCATTCATTTCATGGCTGTCATGTCATCAGATCTATTCAGCTACGGAGAGCACAACACGACAGGTGACTAAACAACTGGGAGGCTCGCTCATTAGCTTTCTAGCATCTTCCTTCCGTACAACCACTTACAATCTGTGGGCACCACAAAACAACAATTATGGGTATGGTGGTGCTCCCCGACCCCCACAGACACAATGGGGGTTATTTAAGAAAGGATAGCGGCAGGTAGCGCCTCGTAGCGGCAGGCAGCGTCTGGTGAACGCCGGGCGCTGTGCGCAAAACCACTTTTATGAAAGCGAATCTGGTGCGCACCTCTAACAGCGCAATGTAGCATCACATATATTAATCCAGGCAGCTCAGGGGCGCCATGTAGTACCTGTCACTCAGTGTCGCTCTCCCATACATTTCAATTGGGCTTGTGTGTAAACAGCGTGTTTGGCAATTACATTTTTATTTTTTTTGCTCCAATCATTGTGTGACCTCTCCTGGCTGCAAACACTTGTATGCATTTTTTGTGCTTTTTATATTTTTATGCAGAATTGTCATTACAGGTCTGGCACTAAAGTGTTATTGTCACAATGTTATAACAATGTCATTCCATGTGTTTTCGCTTTGTTACTGGTGGATATGTGTTCAAAAACAGACTTTAATCACACAGCGTCTGGCGCTCTATGCTACAGTGCCCAGCTTTGCCGACGCTGTGTGTGTGTCTAGTGTTTTGTTAAATTTGATGTGGAGCGCCCAATGCCGGATGCACTGAGCTGGCGCTACCTCTCGCTCGACCGAGACGCTCTGTTACAGCGCCCCATTCCCGCTTACAGCGTCTACTAGCGGTCGCTCTAAGCGCCACTATACAGACGCTCATCTGGCAATATGTGGCGTTGGTAGTGAATCAGCCTCCACATGTATGGTGGTGCTCCCCTGACCCCCACAGACACTATGGGGGTTATTCATCAAGGGCTAGCGGCAGGTAACTCCTCGTAGCGTCAGGGAGGATCTGGTGAACAGTACACAATACCACATTTATGAAAGCGAATCTGTTGAGCGCCTCTAACAGCTCCATGTAGCGTCACATGTATTATTACAGGTAGCTCAGTGTATAGTGCCAGAGCTCTAGGTTCCAGAGCGCCAGGTATTACCTGTCGCTACCTGTCGCTCTCCCATACATTTCAAAGGAAGTTCTTTTTCTTCTGTTTAAACAGGGTTTTTTGTTTTTTTATTTTTTTTTTTCTCTCAAATTATTGTGTGACCTCTCCTGGCCTAGAAAAAGTCATTTTTGAAAACAATTTAGATTTTTTAGATTTTTATGCAGAAATGTCATTGCAGGTCTGGCACTAAAGTATTAATGTCACAATGTTATAACAATGTCATTCCATGTGTTTTCACTTTGTTACTGGTGGATATGTGTTCAAAAACAGACTTTAATCACACAGCGTCTGGCGCTCTATGCTATAGCTCCCAGATCTAGAGCGCCGACGCTGTGTGTGAGTGTTTTTCTGTTGAATATGGTGTGAGTCGCTGAGAATCGGTCTCACTGAGCTGGCGCTACCTTTTGCTCGCTGCAACGCTGTACTGGTGTTAGAACGCACAACATACATCTCATTCATCACTGCCGGCGAGGGTACAACAGCGAATGAGACGCTCTGTTACAGCGCCCGATAGCCGATCACAGCGTCTATAGCAGTCGCTCTTAGTGCCTCTGTACAGACGCTCATCTGCTGATACCTGGCGCTAGTAGTGAATCAGCCTCCCCGTTTTAATGAGGAGAAGGCTGGATATCTCACTGTTATTTGCTTTCCATATTAAATTTGAGTTTAGGGGTCTGTTTGCACACTGTTGAGAGCAGGGGATCAGCTCGCACTGACTTTTTTTCTCTCTGCCCTGGTATTTTGCCTAGAAACGTCCCTTGGAAGTTATACTTGTTAAAGTGGACCAACACCCAGGATTTTGACTATCCTGGGTTTTGATCCATTTCCGCGGGGCACCCCGCTGCGTGAAACCCCCCAGATCGTCCTAAAAAACTCACCTCACCCCTCGTCCAATCAGAGCGCTCATAGCCTCTGTGGTATGCACATACAAGCGACGGACAACCACAGCGGCTCTCAGCACGCTGGAGGCCGCATCTCGCGCTTCCCTCTAACAGGGAGCACGCCCGCGCCTGCCATTCACAAACGGCCGGCGCGGGTGCGTGCCCTGCTAGAGAGAAGCGCGACACGCTCGCGCATGCGCCGTTGGAACGGGGATAAGGTAAGGTTTCTGGGCGTCCTGCGGGGTTTCACACAGCGGGGCATCCCGATTTCGGATGCCCCGCGGGGAGGGATCTGATCGGCCTGGGGATCTTATAGATTCCCGGGCTGATCACCCCTGGGTGTTGGTCCACTTTAAGAAGGGTTCAGGATTGCTTTATGTTTACACAATTTGTGATTCATATTGAGTTGAAATATAATACAATGGCCTTGATTCAATAAGAGTTGAAATAAATTCTCATGGTAGTAAAAGATTCAATTCATGAGAAAAAGCCTGGGAATTTCACTATTGCTGAATCACCAGCTAGAAAAACAATGGAAGTCAATGGCACTTTTCTTTATTGCATGGCACGGCCCGCTTCGGTATTCATAACAGGTGGGTTATTCCGCCACAAGGTGGCACAGTGGTACTGCAGAAAAGCTGTGGCTCGTCCCGGCTCCCTATAAAAACTAAAAATGGTGCCATCCAAATGGTGACATCCACTCTGGAGTCTTTCGGTTGGGTGATCAACTATCCCAAGTCTTCTCTGTCCCCGTCATTGGTGAGGATCTTTCTGGGCATGACTCTGGACACCTCTCTGGTCAAGGTTTTCCTTCCTCAGCAGAAGGTGGAGGGTCTTCAGCTGCAGGCTCGGGCTCTGTTGTCATGTCCTCATCCCTCTGCCCGTCAGGGGATGCAGTTGGTAGGCCTGATGGTGTCCTGCTTTGAGGCGGTCCCCTTTGCTCAGTTTCACATGAGACCTCTTCAGTTGCACCTCTTGTCAGTTTGGGATCGGGACCCTGTGTCCCTGGATCAGGAATTTGTTTTGTCTCCCCTGGCCAGACAGTCTCTCTCGTGGTGGCTGGACTCAAGGAACCTTCGGGGGGGGGGGGGGCAGGTCCTTCCTGCCCCAGTGCTGGGAAACGGTCACCACGGATGCCAGTCTGACTGGCTGGGGAGGCTTCTGGAAATCCCTGAGGTTCCAGGGTCAGTGGGGCCCACAAGAGGCCCATGCTTCCATCAACGCCCTGGAACTGAGGGCGATCAGGTTGGTTCTTTCTCGCCTATCCACTCACCTACGGGGTCGGGCTCTTCAGATTCGCTCGGACAACCAGACGGCGGTTGCCTACATCAACCATCAGGGAGGGACTCGGAGCAAGTGAGCCTTCATGGAAGTTTCCCTGATTCTGTCTTGGGTGGAACAGCATGTTCCATACATCTCAGCGGTCTACATCCCAGGGGTGGAGAACCAGGTGGCGGACTCCCTGAGCAGGGGGACGTCTCCTCTGGGGGAGTGGTCTCTCAACAGCCAGGTGTTTCTCTCCCTCTGTCACCACTGGGGTCAGCCGGACGTGGACCTGTTCGCGTCCCGTCACAATGCCTTGGCAATACCTTGGACGGAGTTTCAGCTTCTCTATGTGTTCCCTCCGTTTCCTCTCCTGGGCAGGGTCATGCGCAAGATAGCCCAGGAGCAGGTACCAGCCATACTGGTGGCCCCTTGTTGACCAAGAAGAATTTGGTTCGCAGACGTTGTGCGGTTGGCAGTAAACCGGCACATCTTGCCCAAGGATACAGATCTTCTCACCCAGGGGCAGCTACACCATCCCAATTTACAAACTCTGGCTTTAACGGCTTGGCTGCTGAAACCTCCATATTGATGGAAAAGGGGTTGCCTGCTTCTGTTGTTGATACCATGATTCGTGCTAGGAAGAAGTCCTCGTCCTTTATCTATTACAGGGTCTGGCATGCTTACATTGCCTGGTGAGAGTCCAAGTCTCTTCCCTGTCGGGTGTTTTCTATTCCCAGGATTCTGGAATTCTTGCAACATGGTTTAGATCAGGGCCTTCAACTTAGTATCCTAAAAGCCATGTTTCTCATGTGCGTCCACCCCGTAAGCCTTTGCTACCAGTCTGGGATTTAAATCTGGTGTTGTCTGCTCTGCAAGGGCCTCCCTTTGAGCCTATCCGTGAAGCTACCTTGTCTATTTTGACTCTTAAGGTAGCCTTTCTGGTGGCTATCACTTCTGTAAGGCGAGTTTCTGAGCTAGCGACGCTTTCCTTCAAACCTCCTTATTTTGAGAGACATCAGGATAAGGTGGTGTTCCAGCTCAAGCCGGACTTCCTGCCAAAGGTTGTGTCTGCCTTTCATCTTAATCAGGACATTGTCTTGCCCTCTCCTGCTAATTCCAAGGAGTGGACTCTGCATTCCCTGGATGGGGTCAGGGCTCTGAAGTTTTATTTGGTCGCCACTGAGCCTTTCAGGAAGTCCGATGCTCTTTTTGTTCTCACTTCTGGACCTAGAAAGGGTTTGCCTCTGGCTAAATCCACTATCAGCAAGTGGATCCGTCAGGCGGTGGTTCAAGCCTATTCTGCTAAGGGAAAGGAACCTCCCTTTAGGATTACTGCTCATTCCACTCGTGCTATTGGTGCCTCTTGGGCTTTTCAGAACCAAGCTTCTGTTGAACAAGTTTGCAAGGCCGCCACTTGGTCTTCTGTTTATACTTTTTCAAAGTTTTACAAGGTTGATGTTAAGGCCTCAGCGGAAGCTGCTTTTGGCCGCAAGGTGCTTCAGGCGGTAGTGACTTGAACTACTGGCCGTTACTCTTTGGGGATCCCACCCTACTCTGGACACTGCTTTTGGATGTCTCAACTGTTATGAATATCGAAGCGGGCGGTGCCATGCAATAAAGAAAAAAGCAATTCTGTGAGTACTCACCTGTAGAATTGTTTTTATTCTTGCATGGCACGGCCCGCTTCGCCCCACCCTTGTTATGGTTATTCTTGGTTGCCTCTTTATAGTGATTGTCCCAAGTCAATTGGGTTTTTTTTTTACCTTTTTCACATTTTTTACTTATTCTCTCCCGGCTTCTTGTCTCACTGCTTGTGTACGCTGGGGAACTCTATGGTTGAGCCCGTTTTTATAGGGAGCCGGGACGAGCCACAGCTTTTCTGCAGTACCACTGCGCCACCTTGTGGCGGAATAACCCAACTGTTATGAATACCGAAGCGGGCCGTGCCATGCAAGAACAAAAACAATTCTACAGGTGAGTACTCACAGAATTGCTTTTTTTACTCCTAAGAAAAGTAGAGAACTGTTTCCTCTTTTCTACACTGTAGTAAAAGCTGCCATTGACTTTCATTGTCTTTTTATCTAGTGATTCAGTAACAGTGACAGGCTTTTTTCTCATGAATTGATTTTTTTTACTACCATGAGAATTATTTTCAACTCTTATTGAATCAAGGCCAATTCATGAGGAAAAAGCCCAAGAATTTCACTGTTAGTGAATCACCAGATATGAAGACAATGAAAGTCAATGGCAGCTTTTACTACATGTAAAAAGGGGTAAAAAGTTTAATACTTTTCTCAGGAGTAAAAAAGTACCATTGACTTTCATGATTTTCCTAACTAACAGTGACATTTCTCAGGTTTTTTTTCTCATGAATTGAATTTTTTACTACCATGAGAATTTTTGTCAACTCTTTGTGAATCAAGCCTATTGTATTGAAATCTTCTACAATCCTAATGCCTTGTCTTGTTCCCTGTACAACACGTCTTGAATAGGACTCCATCACTGTCTCACAGGTGGGAGGTTTCGGATCTCTAATCTCTAATAATCAGCGATTAGCAAGGCGTTAGGTAGCGCATTTGTGGCCATTTTACATGGAAAAGGTGCTTCAAATCTAAGCCACTGCCTGGAAAGCAAGATCTATTGCGATTTCAATTACAAATTCCCATTTCCGACGGAAAAAAAAAGATGTGTCGGAGTGCTTTGTTTCATTGCCAGGTTATGTGAGATAATGCAGTTTAGCTCCTTAGGGAAGACGGTGGTCATCTTAAAAGCTCCTGGCTCATTTTTTTGTGCCTTTAAATCCCAGTAATCGACAATTATCCCAGCTCTGTGGCCCCGCTGCATTCCAGTCACATTATCCTTTAATTAGAAATTCATACAATTGATTCAAATCCAATAATGGGTTTTAAAAAAGCTTACTACTGTGTTACCGGCGGCTGGTGGAGCTACAGATTATCTTTTATCTTTTCTACTGAATGTCCACGCTCTCCGGCCAAGGTTGTTACTAATACCTGTAGACAATCAGTCCCAAGCCCCTAATAACTCCCAGTTGACACTTAATTTTTTTGGGCCTTAGTTTTTTAGGGATTTTTTGGGGCCTTAGTTTTTAAGGATTTTTTGGGCCTTAGTTTTTTAAGGATTTGCCAGCAGTGTTTGCTGCTCAATGTTTCACTGCTAATGGCAGGTATTGCCAGATGAGTGCCTGTATAGCGGCGATTAGAGCTACCGCTAGTAAACACTGTAAGCGGCTATTGGGCGCTGTAACAGAGTGTTGTGCTCGCTGTAGTAAACCTGGCTGGCATTGATTAATGTGATGTGTGTTGGGCGCACTAACAACAGTACAGCGCTGCAGCGAGCGAGAGGTAGCGCCAGATCAGTCTGTCCGGAGCACCCGGCACTTGTCGCTCCACACCATATTTAACAAAACACTACACACACACCGCGTCGGCGCTCTGGATCTGGGCGCCATAGCATAGAGCGCCAGACGCTGTATGATTAAAGTCTGTTTTTGAACACATATTCACCAGTAACAAAGCGAAAACACATGGAATTACATTGTTGTGCCATTGTGACATTAATACTTTAGTGCCAGACCTGTAATGACAATTCTGCATAAAAATAGAAAATGACAAACAAAAATGTAAAGTGTTTGTAGTAAGGAAAGGCCTTAGTTTTTTAAGGACCTGACAGCAGCTGTTGCTGCTCAGTGTTTTATCTTTGCGGCGCTTTGTAGCTGAAAAAAGTCAGCGTCTGTCTGACTTGGTGAACCTCTTGCCATTTCTTTTCCCGGAGGGCAATAAAAGCGACAAATCGTTGGTGTCATCATTGTTACTAGTAATGGAAAACAGTTCTTGTCACTGGTCAGGTCACTAGTTTTTGGAATTTGTCAGTGCTATGGTTACAGCAAAACTCAAAACCCACACAGATCAGCCCGGGAATCCAGAATCAGGATGCCCCGCTGTGTGAAACCTCCCAGGTCACCCCATACACTTACTTTGTTTCCTGGCCCAACGGCGAATGTTCTAGCCGCAGCCAAATCCCTGCTATCCCTCTAGCAGGGAGTGTGCCTGTGCCGGGCATTTGTGAATGGCCGACACGATCACGCTCCCTGTTAGAGGGAATGCAGCCACCAGCACACTCGTAGCTGCTGGCCTTAGACGAAGGTTTAGACGACGTGACGTCAGCGGCTCGAGCGCGTTGATTGGACGAACATCCGCACATGCCCCGTAGGACTGGAAAGAGGTGAGTTGGTATCGGCGATCTGGGGGTTTCATGCAGGGGGAAAGGACCAAAACCCAGGATTTTGACTATCCTGGGTTATGGTCCTTTCCCCCTGCGTGAAACGCCCCAGATTTTTAAAGTGGTCCCACAGCGAACGGGTGCGGGGCCGCACAGTGGCAGATCCCGATTGCTGGAGGGCCACAGCACCCCGAAATCCTTACCTATTTTTGGCTGAAAAATGCCAACCAGCAGTTCCATGGGTTGTCTTTCCCGGCTGCTGGTCAAGGCCAGTCCATGTGACCGTCGGCGGCCAATTACATTATTTCGGGTACAGGTAAGGATCTCATCAATCAATCTGGATGCCCTACCTGAGTCTGTTACTATACGGACCCGCACCCGTTTTTTGGGGCATCTGGGGATTAGATATTTTTTGGGATGCATCTACTTCCAGATTACATGACCTGCCTCACAATTTATTGTGAAGTATTGTGATGTCTTACAACTAAGTGTTTTAGGAATCTCTGGTCTCTTGTGGAGTGTCAGCGGTCCTTACAGTCCACTCTGTCATGTCTAATAAGCATCACAGCCTGACAAGGACGAGGCATCGGTATGACGTCTCTGTCTTGACCCTTGATATACCCGAGTAAATTGCAGTTCTGGAGAGAAACAAGGATCCAAGATGATAATAATAATACCTCAGCAGCGCATTGAAGAGACAATATACTTGTAATTGACTCTGTATGTACAGTATATGCATATATCTATCACTCTAGCTATGTAGTATGTTGTATGTAGTATGTTGCCTGCCAATATGGCCAAAACTAATTCATTCAGTTACAAGGTAAACTGTCATATAATGCTTCCGGATTTATTACAGTTAATATAACCGATAAGGCTAACCCAAGGCCAGTTTTACATAAAGGGGGTTAATTAAGAAATGATAGCGCCAGGTAGTGCGTCGTAGCGGCAGGCAGCGTCTGGTGAACACCAGACGCCGTACGCAAAACCACATTTAAAGTGGACCAACACCCAGGATTTTGACTATCCTGGGTCTTGGTCCACTTCGGTGCCCCGCTGTGTGAAACCCCCCCGATCACCCGAAAAACTCACCTCTCCCCGCGCCGACGGACAAGCGTTTTGACAGCCGCGGACAAGCGGCTCCTCCGCCTCCGCCTCCCGCGCGTCACTCTTGACTCGCGTGCACCGGCCATTCACAGACAGCCGGCGCGGGCGCACGCACGTCTAGAGGGGCGAAGACAAGGTAAGGGGATTTGGGGTGTTTGGGGGGGTTTCACCCTGCGGGACATCCCGATCTCGGATGTCCCGCGGGGAGGGAGGTGATCGGCCTGGGAATCTTATAGATTCCCGGGCCGATCACGGGAGGGTGATGGTCCACTTTAAGAAAGCAAATCTGTAGCGTCACATGTATTATTACAGGCGGCTCAGTGCATAGTGCCGGCACTCTAGGTTCAGGAGCGCCATGTAGTACCTGTTGCTCTGCAGCGCTCTCCCATACATTTCAGTTGGATTTCATTAGTTGTGTATAAATAGCGTGTTTGGCAATTTACATTGTGTGACCTCTCCTGGCTGCAAACAAACACTTTTAATATATATATATATATATATATATATATATATATATATTATATTTTTATGCAGAAATGTATTTACAGGTCTAGCACTAAAGTGTTATTGTCACAGTGTTAAAACAATGTCATTCCATGTGTTTTCGCTTTGTTACTGGTGGATATGTTTTCAAAAACAGACTTTAATCACACCGCACCTGGCGCTCTATGCTATAGCGCCCAGATCCAGAGCGCCGACGCTGTGTGTGTCTGTTTTTTTGTTAAATATGATGTGAGTCGCTGAGAGTCGGTCACAATGAGCTGGCGCTACCTTTCACTCCCTGCAACACTGTACTGGTGTTAGAACGCCCAACATACATCTCATTCATCAATGCCGGCCAGGTTACTACAGCGATTGAGACGGTCTGAGACGCTTACAGCGTCTACTAGCTGTCGCTCTAAGCACCTCTGTACAGATGCTCATCTGCCGATACCTGGCGCTAGTAATGAATCAGCCTGTATGTGGAGAGAGCCATATTAGGCTTAATATAGGGAGGATAAAGAGACCAAAAAATCCTCTACTCAAAGAAAAAGAGGCCCTTTCCTAAAACAGAAAGTATTTGCACCTAGTATGGAAAGTCCTCACCACATACAAATGTAGATCTTCAAAAGTGCGCCCGGCGTGCACGCACACCTTCCATGTCCCCCGTACATATCGTATGTCATTTCTCTTCCTCCCCTGTGTTGTTTTTACATCTAATTGAGAGGAACAGTAAAAGCAGCTTGTGTTTGCTCATTTCCATCCTTCCAAAGAAAAAATAAAAAGGCGACAGTAAATCTTTAGCGCAGATGGCGTTGTTTCAGGCCTCAAAGCCTCCGACGAGAAGAAAAAAGGAACGTTTCCCTCATACGAGCCCTTACAAACACTTAAAAAGACAAAAGACTTCAATATTTCAAAACCAGGGCAGACTTTGCAAGCAAATTCCTAGAGAGCTTCACAGGAAAAAAAAGGATCCGCGCATCGCATCCGTCACTTCATTGATCTGCTTGCTTCTAAGTCATTTTTTTCTGGAGATGGAGCTTGAAGGTGGTGGGGGGGGGGGGGGGCTTGTAGTTATATTCCAGATTAGAAATAAAAGAGGAACACATCCTGAGGGTGTGAGATGAAGCAGATAAGAAGGGTTGGGCTACATAAGAAAAAAAAAAACAAACACCACAAGGAAAGCGGAGAGCTTTTTAAAGTCAATGAGGCCTAGCCTATGTTTTTAGTTGGTGTGGAATCACAGGCCTACTTAAAAGAACACTAGTGAGTCAAAGCGAGACCATTTTTTTTTTTTTAATCCATAGAAGTGTTTTGCTTGTGTATGTTTCATGAGCTTACCTTCAATAATGTATTTCTTCATGGGTCTTATACAGCTACTCCAGCGAAACGGGGAAATAAACAGCTGAAACGTATATTTTGGAGCTGTTTTACCTTCTTTAAAAGAACATGAACTTGTGATACCCCCGCGCTGGTGTATTTGGTTGCGTCGAAAGGCGCATGACAGATGATAATTGTTATGCTTTAAAATGGACCAAAAAACAAGATTTTGACTATCCTGGGTTTTGGTCCTTTCCCCTGGGGCACCCCGATTCCGCTGTGTGAACCCCCCCCCCCTCCAGATTGCCTGAAGAAACTCACCACTTCCCGGTCCTATGGCGCATGCGTGGCCGCTCGTCCAATCAGCACGCTTGGAGCTGCTGACGTCACGCCATCTAAGACGGTGTCTAAGGCCAGCGGCTCCGAGCGCGCTGGTGGCTGCATCCCCCGCTACCCTCTAACAGGCAGCATGCCCGCGCCGGCCATTCACAAATTGCTGGAGCAGGCACGCGCCCTACTAGAGAGATAGCGGGGATGTGGCCGCGGCTTGCGCATGCACCGTTGGTCCAGGAAACAAGGTAAGTGAATGGGGCAACCTGGGGGGTTTCACACAGTGGGGCATCGATCGGCCTGGGAATCTTATAGATTCCCAGGCCGATCGGCGTGGGTTTTGGTTAATTTTAAAGAGGAACTTCAGACATAAAATAAAAAGGGGCCTTTTTGGATGTTGCTGCTGTGGCGACATCTGGCTGTTTCGGGGCCTGATCCTCACCCCCTCCGATGGCTTAGCCATCTGTAAATGACACTATGGCTTTAGCCAGCCTCTGCATAGTCCTCACAAGATTTCGGCGGCTCCATCACATCCCAGCCATTGCCACTGCGCAGGCATGAGATCGGGATGGCGCCGCTCGTCATAAGTTCTCAGAGGGACCCGGAAGATGGATCCCCCGAGTAGTTGAGTAGAAGCTACCCAAAGGTAAAAGGAGGGGGCAGCAGATCGGCAAGGTTTAGGGGAGGTTTTAAGTTTTTAGTCGCTTAAGCGTTATTCTTTCCCCTGCTGGGCTTCAACTGTTCAGGACTCTAGGAATTGGGCGCCTCCATCTTGCCTCAGAAGCATCACATAATAAGGAGAGGAGCAGGGGGTGGGGTTATAGCTGTGCTTTGCATAAACAGAGCAGAGCTGGGGTCAGGAAAAGAACAGCAATCCCAGAATGCAGAGCGGCACAGAGGGCACTTCCTGTCTGCAGGCAGCCTAAGCCTCCAAGAGCTGCCGCCATCTTGAATGTTAAAAGGCTCAACAAAGGTGCAGGTAGAATGATCTTTAATGTGGGCAATCTATATGTACAGGGTGGGGGAAACATATAAGATAGGCTCTTATTCAGCGTGAAGGTCCGGATTAATGTGGGCAATCTGTATGTACAGAGTGGGGGGAAACATATAAGATAGGCTCTTATTCAGGGTGAAGGTCTGCTTTAACTGTTATGCAAAATATGATTTTCTTGAAAACGGTCATTTTTTATTTTTAAAAAATGTGACAGCATTTTTTAAAAATGTATTTTTTACATTCGTTTTCAACTTATATCACTAAAAAAAGCACATAACAATGACAAACAAGACATTTCATGTTAAAGCTCAAACTCTGTTAAAAAAATATATAATTTGCCTGGAAATCCACTTTATAGTGGACCAAACCCCATCACAGGTGACCCTGTAAGCTAGTAGACTCCAGGGCTGCCTGATTTCCTCTCCCTGGGGTATCCACATTGGGGATGCCCTGCTGTGTAAACCCCCAGTCCTCAGTGAAGCCTACCTGATCTCCGATCCAACAGGTCGTGGCCGCACTATGCTATACCTTTAGCTAGGTGTGTGCCCATGCCAGACATTTGTGAACGGCCAGTGCGGGCATGCGGCTTGTTACAGGCTAGCGGGGATTTGACTGCCGGCACGCTTGGCTGCAAATGGAGCCAACACGATGATTGGATGAAAGCACACACATGCAGGGCTGGATTATGAGGGGGCGCAAGGGGCTCGAGCTTCGGGGCCTCCACCACTTGCCCTGCAAAAGGGGCCTCCACCAACATTTGGGTTATGGTCTGATCCAGGAGGCTTTTCACTTTTTGGTCTGAGGGGCCGTCAATAAATCTATTTTTGGTTTTGAAGCCAAAGCTACCACAGGGCAGGACAGAGAGTCTACAGCAGCAAAGCCTCCGCCAGCAACGCTACAGTGATGGGTGCAGAGCTGTCACTGCACATAAGCCACCAAGCACAGCCGCTGGCAGCTCAATGCAGGGAGCTGTTTTCTGCTGGACCAGCCGGGCGACTACACCCCCCCCCCCCCCCACCCAGAATGGCAAAGCAGGAGTTCCCGAGCAGCACGCAGCCGCACAAGGGGGGCACAAGGTACTCGATCTAATGTTCTAGTAAGTGGGCGGGTGCCAGACAACCACCAGTCAGTTACTTGGCTGGATTTTAATTTTAAAGGAGAAACAATACTGTATGTGGGGCCTCCAGCAGCTTTTGTGTCCAGGGGCCCTGCATGCATGTGCCATAGGACCGGGGAAAGGTGAGTTTTACTGGGCGACCAGAGGGGTTTTACACAGCGGGGCATCCCAATTTAGGGGCAAGGACCAAATGCCTCAATAAAAAAAAAATTATTCCATCCGGGAATAGGCCAGTAGGTCTTCTGTAGGTTTTCCACCTTTAGGCCCTTATTTAACAAGGGATAGCGCCAGGTAGCGAATGGTGAGCGAACGGTAATGACGGTCACCGCCACGAGAACGCCGGCTCCCCTCCGCAATCACACATTTATCAAGCCGATCCTGCTTAGCGACTGACAGAGCGCCAGATAGCGAATCATTCATCATTATTCCAGCCTCACCCCACAGCGCCAGCGAGCGACCTTGAACAGCGACAGGTATGACCTCTCGCTACCTGGCGCTCTCCAATGCATTTCAATGGAGCAATCTTTAAATATTCATAATTAATTGTTATAAATTCTGTGACCACTTCTGCAATGTTAGATATTTTTTTTAAGGTAAAAAAAAAAAAAAAAATTTGTGCAGAATTGATATTACAGGTCTGATATTAATGTATTCATATTACAAAATGTTTTGAAAAACTTGTTTTTTTTTATCCAAAAATATGGTTGTTTGGGGGTTAAAAAACTACTTTTAAGCCATCGCCGCCAGCGCTCTGGGGTTTAAACATGCATTTCACAGCGCGAGAATTTTTTGAGCGTGATTTGTTAATGAATATGCTGGGAGCCGTTTGCTATGGCCATTCGCTGTCATGCGCTCCCATACAGCGCGGAACCTGTCAAATAGCGACTCCTCACCCAATATTCAACATTACGGCAAACCGACTGAGTCGCTATCAACTACAGAACAACGGCCAAGCACAGCGACAATTAGCGGGCGCTCTGAAAATGCCGCTACTGTCGCTCATCTGTTGCTACCTGGCGCTATTAATGAATCGGCCTCCCCATCTTGAAAAGAGGACATGGCTTTACAGAGATCGCCATGGCAACCAGCAATGAGAATGGGTGACCTGACAGACTGCATGTCATGCATATTGATTTAATCAATAAAATGGCCATGACCACTGAGCCTCAGTCATGTCGCCAGTTACCTGGGAACCGAAAGACCCTGAACTACGGCATCGCTCCCAGGAAGTCATTGGTAACATCATATTGTAGAGGGGGTAAAAGGTTATCAATATGATGGTTTTTATATAGAGCGCCATCCAGTGGCGTAACTAAATGTGACGGGGCCCTGGTGCGAAAAAGGCTCATACAGTAAAATATTTTCTGTCCTTTAAAGTGGACCAAAACCCTGGATTTTGACTATCCTGGGTTTTGGTCCACTCCCCTGGGGCACCCCGATCGGAGTGGACCAGAGATGGCGCACCTCATCCCGGTCCTACCGCGCATGCGCGGACGCTCGTCCAACCAGCGCACTTGGAGCCGCACTCTGAGCGACGACTTAGCTCAGCGGCTCTGAGCGCGCTGGCAGACGCATCTCGCGCTTCCTTCTAACATTCATAAATGGCCATTCACAAAGACCAGAACCCAGGATACTCCGCTTTGTGAATCCCTAGACAATAATGTCCAAGTAAATTCACCTAGTGTAGCTACCGATCCAATGGCCACAGCCACATCCCCTGCTATTCCTTTAGCTAAGTGTGTACCCACACTAGGCAGTCGTGAGTGAGTGGCGTGGGTACGCCCCACAGCTTGAAGCAAGACCGAAAGCGGCCAGCGGCACGCTGGTGCTGAATCGACCCCAAAGTCCACTGTCAGCTTGGCAGCCATCTTTACCTTTAACACATCTTGCACCTCTTTAGACTAGAATCTTATTTAAAGGAGCACTCTCACGAGAAAATGGGCCAGCGATAAAAATCCATATAAATATGCTGGATGGCAGGGGGACGGGTCACTAATACACCCGGCATCAAGAAATACTCAGCCAGGCTTGTTTTTTTTTTTATCTTAATGGAATGGATACACTAAACCTGTCACCCCTGGATGTTATACCAGGAGAATTAACCACAAGCTTGGGGGGTGTTGTATTAAGTTCGGGTGTTTGAAGAGGAACAACACACAGGCATTTCACTTTCCTGTGTGTTGTTTCTCTGTGCGTCGGCATCCCAAATTGGGATGCTCCGCTTTGTGTATTCCCCCAGGTTGCCCCAGCAACTCACTCCCATGGAGCAGGCCCGGGCTGAGAGCGAACACACTGATTGCCATCCCCAGAATCCTCTAGCTGTGCACGGGCCCGGCCTTTCTGAATGAGAGGCGTGGGCACGTCTCGGCTGAAAGGTGAGTGGGGATGCAGCTGGCGGTGCACCAGGCTCCCTTCGGTGCCGCTCAGTGTTTAGCCTCCTAGGCGGCTTAGCCGTCAGGGGCGCTGAAGGGAGCCAAGTGACAGCGAGCACACTGATTGGCTGTGTGTCCTGATCAGCCAATCAGTGTGCTCTCTGTCACTCAGCTCCCTTCGGCGCCGCTGACGGCTAAGCCACCTGGATGGCTAAGCACTGAGCAGCACCAAAGGGTGACAGCGAGCACACTGATTGGCTGAACGGGACACACAGCCAATCAGTGTGCTCGCTGTCACTCGGCTCCCTTTGGGGCGCGGCTGATGGCTAAGCCGCCTGGATGGCTAAGCACTGAGCGGCACCAAAGGGTGACAGCGAGCACACTGATTGGCTGAACGGGACACACAGCCAATCAGTGTGCTCGCTGTCACTTGGCTCCCTTTGGGGCGCGGCTGATGGCTACGCCGCCTGGATGGCAAAGCACTGAGCGGCACCGAAGGGAGCCGGATGCACCGCCAGCTGCATCCCCCGCTTACCTTTCAGCCGAGACGTGCCCACACCTCTCATTCAGAAATGCGGCGGCTAGAGGTGTGCGGGGATGCGGCCGCAGCACAGAGACGCAACGAGGGCTTGGGAGAAGGTGAGTGGATCTGGGCACACACTGTGAGGCATCCCAATTCGGGAAGCCCCAAGGACAGGAACTCGGACGGCCCAGGACTCCAGGGCCTACGTAGTTGCTTTTTAAGTGACCCCCATCCTCTCATTAGCAATGTGTTATTTAATATTACACAATTGTATGATGCACCGCCTTTAATATCAGTAGTGAAAATGGGCCTCTATACCTCTTTGTTTCCAAAGTCGGGTGGAGTATTTTCATTAGAAATATAACACAGATGGAGACCACAATGACATAGTTTCCTTTGCTTGGAATTCATCTTCCCAATCCATAGGCACAATCTTGAGTGTGTAGAGCCCTTGAACTCCTCTTCTCTCCATTGCTAACCATTGCCATGGTTATGAATGCTCGGCATTAACAAGCCAATATGGAAATAATTTGACATTTCTGCACGCTACTTAATGATTTATTTTCTCAGCGGAGAAGGAGGGCTGTCAGTCATGGACGGTTATTGTGACAGGGGTGGATTCATCTCCGATCCTTCGCTCTGCGTGCTACACAGCAATATGCTTGACACGTCGTCATGTCATTAATGCGGAGGTAACTAGTGTCTTTAACCGGACCTTCAGCATCATTGAATGAAAAGTCCAAACCCCTCAAAAACTATTCCACAGCATCTAAAATGAATATGTTTTTTGTCACTTTTTATTCTTTCCCCCTGCTGGGCTGCAACTCTGTCCAGGACTCTAGGATACAGGCGCCGCCATCTTGTTTTAGAAGCATCACATGAGGAGAGGGGGGCAAAAGTATGGGCTGTGCTTTGCACAGACAGAGCAGAGCTGTGGTCAGGAAAAGGACAGCAATCCCAGAATGCAGAGCGGCACAGTCAGAAAATACTTCCTTTCTGCAGGCAGCCTGAGAATCCATGTACCATCATCTTGGATGTTTAAAGGCTCAGAAAATGCAGTAGATGCAGGTAGGATGATTTTTAATGTGAGCTATTTACAGAATGGAAGAAACATACAACATAGGCTCTTATTCAGGGTGAGGGTCCGGATTAATGTGGGCAATCTGTATGTACGGGGGGGAAGCATATAAGATAGGCTCTTATTTAGGGTAAAGGTCTGGATTAATGTGGGCAATCTGTATGTACAGGGTGTGGGAAACATATAAGATAGGCTCTTCATCAGGGTGAAGGTCTGGATTAATGTGAGCAATCTGTATGTACAGGAGGGGGAAACATATAAGAAAGGCTCTTATTCAGGGTGAAGGTCTGGATTAATGTTGGCAATCTGTATGTACAGGAGGTGGGAAACATATAAGATAGGCTCTTATTCGGGGTGAGGGTCTGGATTAATGTGAGCAATCTGTATGTACAGGGTGGGGGAAACATATAAGATAGGCTCTTATTCAGGGTGATGGTCCGGATTAATGTGGGCAATCTGTATGTACGGGGGAAACATATAAGATAGGCTTTTATTCAGGGTGATGGTCCGGATTAATGTGAGCAATCTGTATGTACAGAGTGGGGGAAACATATAAGATAGACTCTTATTCAGGATGAAGGTCCGGATTAATGTAGGGCAATCTGTATGTACAGAGTGGAGAAAACATACAAGGTAGACTCTTTTTCAGAGTGAACGTCCGGATTAATGTAGGGCAATCTGTATGTACAGAGTGGAGAAAACATACAAGGTAGACTCTTTTTCAGGGTGAAGGTCCGGATTAATGTGGGCAATCTGTATGTACAGGGTGGGGAAAACATTTAAGATAGACTCTTATTCAGGGTAAAGGTCCGGATTAAAGTGAGCAATCTGTATGTACAGAGTGGAGAAAACATACAAGGTAGACTCTTATTCAGGGAGAAGGTCCGGTTTAAAGAGGAACATCGGAAGAGGTTAAAACCTCCCACAAGCCTCACTGATCTGCACCCCCCCCTCCGCTTTTACCTTTGGGCATTACTTACCTCACCAAGGGATCCATCTTCTAGGTCCCTCGGTTTCCGGGCGACCTTCCAACGTGCGGCACCAGGCATTGTGTGCGGTTCCTGATCTCGCGCCCATGAATGGGATGCAGTGGGGCCGCCCTAAATCCCGCGACACTTCGCTGAGCTGCAAGATCGCTGTGGGACATTGGCCAGCACGGCCGTGCTTGTCATTAACAAGCGGCTAAGTGGGCAGCGGCGCGAGGATCGGGCCTTGAAGCAGCCGGATGTCACCGCAGCAGGTAAGTAGGGGCCGATGGGGGGGGGGGGGGGGGGGGTAAATCGGCCCCTTTTTATTTGTGGTCCGAAGTTCCTCTTTAAAGAGGATCAATCAACCGGTGATTATTTCTCCCCCCAGACTGGCATAGGATGCTGTGGAACACCATAAATTCTAACCTCCTTGGTGATCCCACACCGCTTGCAGGTTAGGGGATGCTTATTCCTCTGTAAAGAGGAACTTTGGTAAAAAATGGCAATAGTCCCTCTTTACTATACAGCACAGTATTTGTGGACACGTGTTTCGGGTTAGTGGCCCTCATCAGCACAAGACTGTATACCCTCTGTTGTATACGCTAATCATTTTTCATGAGTCAAATCCTGAAGTCATTAGCAGCATAAGTGTGTCTGTTGGTAGTGACCGAGGTAGCTGACAACCCAAAACAATGGAAGGAAACAAGAAGATAAACATAAAGACAAATACTCACCTTTCTATAGTCAGTGGCTGGGCTGCCCCCCCCCCCCCATTCCATCTGCTCAACAGCTGATGCCTTTGTGCCTTATTCATGAAGGGATAGCGCCAGGTAGTGCGTTGTAAGCGGCAGGTGAACGCTGGACACGGCACGCAATTACACATTTATGAAGCCGAATCTGGTGAGCGACTGGAACTCCATGTAGCGTTTAATTCATCATTATCCCAGCCTCAGCGTACAGCGCCGGCGTTCAGCCTTGCAGAGCACCACGTCTTACCTGGCGCTCTCCCATACATTTCTATGGATGATCCTTAACCCTTTAACCGCCAGCCTACCTTGAGATTTTGTCACCCTTTGTTGCCAGACCGTTTTGCACTATTATATTCCCCATGTTCAACTGTGATTTTTGAAGGGATTTCCCTGGAAAGTGATATATTGTTTTTTCCAGCAGAGCCTGGGCTTTAACATAAAATGTCTTGTTTGTCATTTCCTAAGTGTATTCTCAATATTTTTGGGTGAAATATGTGCAAAAAAATGAAATAAGTATTTTTTACAATTTGTAGTGTTTTTTTGTAATAAAAAATGTAAATTTGTCAATAAAATCTTATTGCGTGTGAAATCCCAATTTCTCCCGGTTACAGCAGTATCCCATATGTATTGGTAGACACACTTTCCTGCCCAGGAGACTCCCCCAAACTGAAACAACGCTTTAGGAGGTTTTCGGATAAAATACTATACTACTAAAATAAACTATGCTATGCAATATGCGCACCTTGCAGTTTTTCAAGAAAAACAACCCTTTACATTTGAAATACCCCCGACAAACTATATATTCCCTAGAAGTATACACCTCAGGCTTTCTAGGTGAACCAGGCTTGTTGACATGGGTGCAGTTTTCTGGAAGTAATCCCTCAATGTATTCTTTGGTTGCACAGGGTTTCCCTAAAAAAAGAATAAAAAAGCAGAATCAAAACCACATTTTCCTAAAAAAACTTTATGCAAACAAGAAAAACACTGAAAATCTGAAAAAGCAAGGTCCCCCAAACAGAACAGTACCCAACATGCATAGGTACTATCAAGGAAAGAGTTGCCAAACACACCAAAGTAAAGCATGTGCGTAATGGTATTTTCACTTCAAAATTTCAGCTCTGCAGACAAAGTGCGCACCTTGTGCTTTTTCTACCAAAACAACCCTTTACATTTGGAATACCCCCCATAAACCATATATTCCCCGAAAGTACACATGTTAAGCTTTCTAAGCGTACCCAGCTTGTAAGTTATATCTCGAAGAATTCTTAGATTGCACAGGGTTTCACTAAAAAATGTATAGAAAAGCAGAATAAAAAAACACCTTTTCCTAAAATATCAATATGCAAATAAGAAAAAACAAGCTAAATCTGAAAGCGCAAGGTCCCCTGAGCAGAACAATACCCAACATGCATAGGTACCTGTAACCTTTTAACTGCCAGCCTACTTGAGATTTTGTCACCCTCTGCTGACAGGATATTTTTCACCATTTTGCATGATGTTTAACTGTGATTTTTGCTGGAATTTCCAAGAAAATGGCATATTTTCTTTTTGTGGTAGAGTTTAGGCTTTAACATTAAATGTCTTGTTTGTATTTTTTCAACTTTTTTTTTTATATACTTTTAAGTATATAAAAAAAAATATTAAAATATATATATATTTTAAATTGTCTCCTTTATTTTAACTAAAACATTTATTTTATTAAAGAAAACCATATTGCATGTGAAATCCCCATTTCTGCCGATTACAATGATACCACATATGTATTGGTAGCCCCCTGTTCCTGTCCAGGAGATCCCCTAAACTGAAAAGAGCACATTTACAAATAAAATACAACTACTATCCACACTATAAAGGGTTAAATAAAAAAAAATTGGGCCCCCATTTCTTGGAGGAATTTTAAGGGTTATAAACCCTTAAAATTCTCAAAAAAAATGGTGTGAGTTTCCCCCTACTCAGCATAACCAGCACAGGCACCAGCTATGGGGATTGTAGAACAGGGTGCAGGGCCAGCTTTGATGGCCCCCTGCCCTGCCAGCTACAAGACCTAAAGCCTAATAGCCATGGGATCTTCTGTCCCCCCCCTGGGCTTTGGGGAGGCAGGTAATGGGGGGTCTCGGGGGTTAATGGCAAGTCACCCACTAGCCTCAGGTGACTTGCCAGACCCAGAGCCTTGTAAACTGGTATAGGGGTTAAATGTAAAAAAACACACACAGAGAAAAAATATTTTTTAGGTAACATGGGGTTAATTTAAAACAAAATGACATAGGGTCCCCCATCCCAGGGAGGGGGACCCCATTTTTTGGGAATTTTAGGGGTTAAAAACCCTTAAAAATGCAAAGAAAAAATGGCGTGAGGTCCCCCCTACCCAGCTTAAACAGCCTGTGACCAGCTATGGGGGCTTGTAGAACAGGGCGCAGGGGCCAGCTTTGGTGGCCCCTGGCCCTGCAGGCTACAAGCCGGCATAGCCTAGGGCCACAGCTCTTCTGCCCCCCCTGGGCTTTGGGGAGGCAGGTAATGGAGGGGCTCGGGAGTTAATGGCAAGACTCCCACTAGCCGCAGGTGACTTGCCAGACCCAGAGCCTTGTGAACTGGTATAGGGGTCTCATAGATCCCTTACCAGTTGACAAAGGGTTAAATGTAAAAAAAAAAACACTGACACAGAAAAAATATTTTATGTTTTTTTAATACTTACCTCCCATTCATCCCAGAGCACTGTGTCCCACGCTGATCACTTTGGCTTCTGCTCTACTGCTGCTCCTGGAAGCCTTTTATACTTACCGGGAGGGGGAACCCATTTTTTGGGGAATTTCAAGGGTTAAAACCCTTAAAAATCCAAAGAAAAAATGGCGAGAGTTCCCCCTACCCAGCATAACCAGCCTGTGACCAGCTATGAGGGCTTGTAGAACAGGGCGCAGGGGCCAGCTTTAGTGGCTCCTGGCCCTGCAGGCTACATGCCGGCATAGCCTAGGGCCATGGCACTTCTGCTCCCCCCTGGGCTTTGGGGAGGTAGGTAATAGGGGGGGCTCAGGGGTTAATGGCAAGTTACCCGCTAGCCGCAGGTGCCTTGCCATCCCCCGAGCCTTGTGAACTGGTATAGGGGTCTCATGGACCCCTTACCAGTTCACAAAGGGTTAACAGTAAATAAAACACACTGACACACTTTACAAATGACTTTATTAAAAAAAAAAAAATGTTTTTCTTTACTCACCTCCGATCGTCAGCTCCTGTGTCCCTCGGCAATCCGATGCCAGTGATGGCTGAACAGAGGAGGGGGGAGGCAGGCGAGGAGAGGATCGCCTACCTCCCTGCGCCTCTGCCCAGCCATCACCGGCATCTAACAGCTGAACTGCTGGGCGTCAGGACGATGCCCGGAGGGTGACGTCATCGCCGCAGCCGGAGGAGCCCCAATGGGTGATCGGAGCCCCTCTGGTTGAAGAGGAGACCCGGCCGGATCGAATGAGGGGTCAGGTGAGTGCCTTTTTTTTTTTACTTTTTCTGCTAGCAGGGGGGAAAGTCAGGCACATAAAATTTACGTGGCTGGCAGTTAAAGGGTTAAATCCCTTTCCTGATCCCAATTTTTTTTTTTTTTTATAAAAACTCAAATCTTTCAGACATGTATGCTGGCCTAGAAAATGACATTTTTGAAAACTTTTTGGATTAATAATATTTTTATGCAGAATTGTCCTTACATGTCTTGTTTTAAAAGCCTTCATGTTACAATGTAATAACAATGTAATTCCATATGTTTTCACTTTGTTACTACTGGATACATATTCAAAAACAGACGTTAATCACACAGCCTCTGGCACTATGGGCTACAACTTCATGATTTTGAGCGCCGGCGCTGTTTGAGGCTGTTTTTTTGATGAATGTGGTGTGAGTCAGTCGCACTGAGCTGGCGCTACCATTCGCTCCCATACAGCGTAGTACTGCGACTCACACAACATATTCATCAATGCCGGCCAGCGACTGAGGCGCTCTGAAACAAAGAACCATGGCTGAGCACAGCGACTACTAGCGGTCGCTCTCAAAGCCTTGCTACAGACTCTCATCTGTCGCTATCTGGCGTTAGTAATAAATCAGCCTGGCTATGTCATTTTAGAATGAAAAATGCAAAAAGGCAGGTGCAATCTCATGTAAAACTGTTTTACATGTGCTTGTGTTGAAGACCATAGACTTCAATGGGGCTACATTTGGACTTGGCGCTACTGCGCTAGCGGTCTGGACGCCGCAGGCAGAACTTTCAGACACTTTTTCCTTTCCCCTTCCGCACCGGAGATGTGTGAAAGGAGCCATAGAAGATACATTGTATACAGACATTGTAGCGCTTTACTTCTGGCACTGATGCATTGCACGCATGCAATACCTGACAGGTGTGAACGAGGGGGAAGTTACAGGATGGGATGAGTAACATACTTATAATACACAGGGCATTATGATTTATATGCAACAGATATATGATAACGAATACGTATTATGATATCACATAGAGTATTATGAGTCAATTGCAACAAAACACAATAATAAAGGAGTATATTAGGAGAGCGAGCTCTGCCCTTCTTAGCTTACAATCTAAAGAGCTCCTGCGTTATTGATATAGGTGGAAGCAGCCAGGGAAACAGCCTTTTGAGTCAATTATCGGAAGCCTCTTAGATTCTCTCATGACAGGTGTACTTTCAGTAAAAGTGGAAATCCTCTATGGGGGAGGGACCTCAGAAACCAATTAGCGCAGGCCTCTGTCTTTTACATTTGGTTGACCAGTTTTTCTATTGTGTAATGGAGCAGGCAAAATCTGTCTGCTTCAGCAGTCTCTCATCCCCATTACAGCCACCATTGGGTGGCTGCTCCCAACCTTTTGTCATCAAGTGCCACCTTCCATTCAGTCACCTCGAACCACAAAACGGGTATTGAATGTCTATGAAACACACAAAAGTGCACATAAATTGTTTTTATCAGCTTTCAAGCAATTTTGTATTTAAGGAGCAATTCAGGCTTGGGTAAAGTGTATAGATCAGGGTGGTAGCAACAGGGATGTCAACCTGACTCATTCCTGCAGGGTGATTTTGGTATGAGGACAACCTACCCAAGCATAAATGTGACAGTCCCCCACTATGAACATGACACCCCTACCAGCATATCACCTTTCTCTGATTTGTTTAGAGGGGATCCCATATGCTGGTAATATGTTTTCCCCTGTTCCCTGCTCCTTGCTGCACCCCATCTCTTCCCTGCTCCATGCTACACCCCATCCATTCCCTGCTCCTCGCTTCACCCCCATCTCTAACCTGATCCATGCTACACCCCATCTCTTCCCTGCTCCATGCTACACCCCATCCATTCCCTGCTCCTCGCTTCACCCCCATCTCTAACCTGATCCATGCTACACCCCATCTCTTCCTTGCTCCCCGCTACACTCTCATCCCCACCATGTTGTACCCCACCTCTAACCTGATCCATGCTATACCCCATCTCTTCCTTGCTCCCCGCTGCACCCCATCTCCTTCATTCTGCACCCCCATCTCCACCCTGCTACATGCTGCACCCCCATCGCTTCCCTTCTCTATACTGCACCCCATCTCTTCCCTGCTGTACCCCCATCTCTAACCTGATACATGCTACACTCCATCTCTTTCTTGCTCCCCATTGCACCCCCATCTCCTCCATGCTCATCTCCACCCTGCTCCATTCTGCACCCAATATCTTCCCTGCTCTATGCTTCACCCCATCTCTTCCCTGCTCCCCGCTGCACCCTCATCTCCTCTATGCTGTACCCCATCTCTTCTTGATCCATGCCACACCCCATCTCTTCCTGATCCATGCTACACCCCATCTCTTCCTGATCCATGCTACAGCCCATCTCTTCCTTGCTCCCTGCTGCACCCCCATCTCCTCCATGCTGTACCCCATCTCTAACCTGATCCATGCTACACCTCCATCTCCACCCTGCTCCACGCTACACCTCCATCTCCACCCTGCTCCACGCTGCACTGTCTCTCTTACATGCTCCCCGCTGCACCCCCATGTCCTCCATGCTGCGCCCCATCTCCATGCTGCACCTCATCTCTTCCCTGCTCTATGCTACACCCCATCTCTTCCTTGCTTACCGCTGCACCCCCATCTCTTCCATGCTGTACCCCCATCTCCATCCTGATCCATGCTACACTCACTATCATTTTTGTGTTGTCCGCTGCATCTCCTTCATGTTGCAACCCAGCTCCACCTTGATCCATGCTGCACCCCCATCTTTTCCGTGCTCCCTGCTGCACCCCCATCTCCTTCATGCTGCACCCCATCTCCACCCTGCTCCATGCTGCACCTCCATCTCTTCTCTGCTCCTTGCTGCACCTCCATATCTGCCCTGCTCTCCGTTGTACCCTCATCTCCTCCATGCTGCACCCCAATCAACACCCCTATTTCTTCCCTGCAGCACTACCACCTCTGCCCTGCTCCCCACTGAACCAACATCTCTCTACCCTGCACCCCCATCTCTGCCCTGTTTCCTGTTGCATCCGCATTTCTGCCCTGCTCCACGATGCAAACCCATAGACTAGTAGACCTCTGGACTATGAACTACTAGCCCCTATGTCTGGTGTGCCATGGGGAAAAGAAGGATTTTTGCTAGATTTTCCCTTCCAAAGACTTTAACTGTATTCGCCGTTCTGGAGTACAAAATGCCGAATACTGGGGACTATTAAGTGAATAGTCTGGCTAGCGCTAATTGCAAACCCCAGCTGGTAGGTACAATGTACATTTAACATCTATTTCCACAGTACAAACATATTGGAATGGTTTTAACATGGTTTGTCTTGAAATTCTTTGTAACTGTAATTTTCACTGTTTTGTTTTCAATATATATATGTTATATCTGCCATGTAATGACACAAAGGAGGGTGTCCCATGAAAAATATCAAATACGTGTAGGCTCAGAAATATGATAGATATGTGTAGTTAGCTAGGCCCATTGCAAAAATTGTAAAATAATTAGTGTTATGTGGGTTTTACTTTGCCATGTCTTATGTGCAAAGAGTTCTGACCTAAGGCTCACTATGGCCAAACCATACATTACCTCTGTTGTGCAGCTGACACACTTAGGGCCTTATTTATCAAGGGATAGCGCCAGGTAGTGTCTCACTAGCGCCAGGTATCGCCAGCTATCGGTGGCTACCGACCCCAGAACGCCAGGCGGCGGACACAATCACGCATTTATCACGCTAAATGAGGCTAGCGCCGGCGAGAGCGTCAGCTAGCGCGGGATTCATCATGTAGCGGACTGCAACGAACGAAAAAAAAAAAAAAATATATATATATATATATATATATATATAAGCGTTTGGTTGCTGTGCAGGAGAGGTCACACAAAAATTTGAGACAAAAATGTTAAAGTTTACTTTGGCAACATGCTATTTAAACACATCCAAATGAAACACCATTGAAATGTATGGGAGAGCGCTACAGAGCGACAGGTATTACATGCCGCTGCTGAACCTATATGCTGAGCCGCCTCTAGTAATACATGTGACGCTACATTGCGCTGCTCAGAGGTGCTCACTAGATTCGCTTTCTTAAATGTGGTTTTCACATACAGTGCCCGGTGTTCAACAGAAGCTATGTGCCGCTACGAAGCACTACCTGGAGCTATCGCTTCTTAAATAACCCCCTTAGTAGATCAGACCCTTTAATATTTTATTTAAATATATTTCAGAGACAGCTTTCATGAAATGTACCAGCAACATATACAATACAGTTTTTGAAGCACACATAATATTTATCGCATGTGTTTCCGTGTGTACAGGAACAGATGTCATTCTGCGGCAAGTTAATTTCCTTCTAAGAACGCCTATCCGGGTGCATTCTAATAAGTCACTGAAATCCTCGGAGACCTGATCCGTTATTATATAGAAGCCGTATTCCCCGGCAGAATCTGCTGGAGAAATCTGTAAATAAGGTTGGTAATTCTGAATCTCGGGGCATCTAGAAGGCACATGGTAAAATTAGGTCACGGTGTTGGAACCTCTCCATTGATCATTGTGTCAGGTGACACAGAGATTACCTTATTGTCAAACAGGATGATTGATTTCCCGGGCTTGCACCTGCGTGCGTGACTCCTGTGCTCTCCGTCCTGCGCTAATCTTATGTTTCATAGTATCCTACGTGATACCGCGGATTCGGTGTTGAGTCTACGACACGACCTTGCGCCATTTTTTTCAGATAGTATGGAATATTATACGATCCACGGCACGCACATGTGCAATATAATATTTTGTCTATATGACCCAGAGCGCAGCTTGTAGCCAGCCATAGTCGGGATATGTTATATTATCCACAGCATTGCCTTGTTCCTCAGAAGACCTTATAACAACAAGACATTCCTCGCTTTATAATTTATGTTTCATTTTCAAGTTGTGGAGTTAAACCCCCCAGATCTCTGCTTAAAATCCTGAAATAATTTCAGTGGCAAATTAAGCCAATGTTTCTTATTCATTCTATTGTTACTGAGCTGAACCATTTACCTAAGATATCTCCAGGGCCGTATTTGGCGTTCATGTTGCCCTAGGCACTTTAAAGTCCCATTGGCCCTGAGATCTATAAGATTCCAGGGCCGCTAGATTCCCTCCCCCCAGAGCATCCAGAATTGTGATGCCCCATTGTGTGAAACCCCCCAGGTCGCCCAGAAACTCACCTTCGTTCCCGGTCCATAGGCGCATGCACATTGTGCTCGAATCCTCTCGCCTTAGACAAGCTATTAGAGGAAGGGGCGGGAGCGGATCCAAGCCTGCTGACTGGACGACGTGCCCCAGGGGCAAAGCCTAAAACCCAGGATAGTCAGTTTTGGGCCTTATTCATGAAGGTATAGCGCCAGGTAGTGACTGTACAGCGGCAGACAGCGCCAGGTAGCGGCAGGTGAAGGCCGAACACGGCACGCAATTCCACATTTATGAAGCCGAATCTGGTGAGCTACTGGAACAACACCATGTAGCGTACAATTCATCATTATCCCAGGCTCAGCGCACAGCGCCGGCGTTCATCCTTGCAGAGCGCCACGTCGAACCTCTCGTTACCTGGCGCTCTCCCATACATTTCTATGGACGATCCTTAAATCCCTTTCCTGATCCCATTTTTTTCCCCCCTAAAAAAAACACAAAAACTTTCTGACATGTATCCTGGGCAAGAAAACATTTTTGATAACTTTTTGGATTAATATTTTTATACAGAATTGTCCTTACATGTCTGGTATTAAAGTGTTCATGTTACAATGTAATAACAATGTAATTCCATATGTTTTCGCTTTGTTACAAGTGGATACATGTTTAAAAACAGATTTTAACCACACAGCCTCTGGTGCTATGGGCTACAATTACATGATTTTGAGCGCCGGTGATGTTTGAGGCTGTTTTTTTGATGAATGTGGTGTGAGTCGCACAGAGCTGGCGCTACCATTCGGTCCAATACAGCGTAGTACTGCGACTCATACTCACACAACATATTCATCAATGCCGGAAAGCGACTGAGGCGCTCTGAAACAATGATCCATGGCCGAGCACAGCGACTACTAGCGGTTGCTCTGAAATCCGCTCTACAGACGCTCATCTGTCGATACCTGGCGTTAGTAATGAATCAGCCTGCTCGTTCCATTTTAATGCTTGCGCCCAGGGACGGCTCCAGGTTTATGCGGGCCATTGGGCAATAGTGTTTCAGTGAGCCCCTTGCAGTGTGGTATGACACTCCGCAAGTAGAGGTAAAGTTGCATGCATGATGAATATTGCCAAAGAAATTGTAGAAGGTATGACAACAGGAAAATAAAAAAAGAAAAAGAAAGAATAGAAGGAAAAAAGAAAGGAATGGTAGAAACTAAAAAAGGATAGAAAGACAGAATGACAAAAAAATAAAGAAATAATAGAAGAATATGCGGAAAGAGAGAATAAAAGGAATGACGGAAAACAGAAAGAACAGAAGTAAAAAAGAAAGAAAATAGGGAATGTCAGAAAGAAAAAATAGGTGAAAGAAACAAATAATAGATGATACTAAATTCTATAAGGAAAAAAAACAAACAAACAGAAGGACTGACAGAATGAATTAATGAATGAATGTATAAACTAATGAAAAATAATCAAAAGAAAGGAAAGAATAGGAGTAAAGGAACAAAGAATAGAATGTCTGATGAAAAACAGTAGGAAAAAAATAAAGAAACAAAGCAAAGAAACAACACAGATGAATAAAAGAAAGAAAGAAATGAAAGAATAACAAAAACAAAGGCATGACAGATAAAAAAAAGAAGACGAGGAATGGCAGAACGAAAGAAAGATAAAGAATAGAAGGACTGACAGAAAAAACGTCTCCCAATGCCCAATCTGCCCCTGGTTAATACACGGCCCTGCATCCTTCACAGGGGCTGCCCAGGGGGAGAGGGAATGAGATGGGCCCTCCCAAGGTGCAGAGGCCCTGGCACCTGCCCGGGTATGCCCAGTGCTGACGCCTGAATTAGATGCAGAGTATGTGTGTGGAGGGGGGGAGGAGGGCACAAAGGGGGGGGGGGAGTGCAGAGGAGCAGCATGTTCCATCTTGCCAGCATTCTCACATACAGGAGTCACATGACCACAGCAGTGGAGGGGAGATACTCTGGCCTGCGTCCTGGGTTTTGGTGTGCCCCCGAGCATGCTCGGCAGCCGCATCCCCCCGCTACCCTTTAACAGGGAGCATTAAGACCATTGTGGTGTGGGTTTTGGTCCACTTTAAAGTGCCAAGGGCAACCTGAACACCAAATACGGCCCTGTACGTAAGCCATTGTATCCAGTTTAATCCAGGGGTTACCAACCTTTTTTTCATCATCCACCACTTTCTGTATTCTAATTTTCTCAAGTACAATCTGAGAGGTGCGTATCAGGGCTGTGGAGCCTGTAAGCCAAGCCCTGACTCCAACTCCTTCTTAAAGTGGACCAAAACCCAGGATTTTGACTGGGTTTTGGTCCTTGCCCCGGGGGGTCTGTGTGAAACCCCCCAGGTCACCGAGCCCAACTCAGCTCTTCCTGGTCCTATGCCGCACGCGCAGCTGCTCGTCCAATCAGCGCGCTCGGATCCACTGACATCGTGTAAGCCTTCGTCTAAGGTGAGCGGCTCCGAGCGTGCTGAAGGCTGCATCCCCCGCTACCCTCTAACAGGGAGCATGCCGGCCATTCACAAATGCCTGGCGTGGGCACATGCCTTGCTAGTGTGATAGCGGGGATGCGGCCCCGGCTCGCACATGCTCCATTGGACGGGAAAAGAATGTAAGCGTATGAGAGACCTGGGGGGGTTTCACACAGCGGGACATCCTGATTTTGGAACTAAGCTGTCTGCTGTGTTCCTTGGTTTTCATGATGGTGTTTGGTCACTAATGTTCTCTAACAAACCTCTGAGACCTTTACATGGAAGCTGTAACTATACCGAGAAGAAATTACATCCAGATGACTTCTGAAGGCAATTGGTGACACTGGATTATATTTAGGGGTGTCAGAATACAGGGGGGCTGAATACATATACACGCCACACTTTGCAGTTTTTTATTTTTTAAACGTATCATTTTCTTTACACTTCACAAACATTTTCTACTTTGTGTTGCTCGATCACATACAATCTTAAAAAAATACATTTAAAGCGGACCAACAGTAAAAATGACTTAAACCAAACCAGCACAACAAACAGTGCTCATATACATCCCTTCCCAGGGCAATTTAGATTGCTGCACATAAAAAATCATTTACCTTTTTCCAACTTCTATTGTAGTAAATTTTAGAAACAGAATGGAGTCTCATGCATTTGCAGGCCACAAACAGAAAGTGCTGCTGGGCTTCCTGTTACGGTGCATTGTCAGGTATGTCAGTTGAATCCAGGCAGCAGCATGGCTGAGATGCTGGGGGAGGAAGCTCAAAAATGGCCGCTACTTTTCTTTTCCAACTGTGCCAGGCTGTTGGTTCGGGTTAAGTTTGGGCCTGTAAGTAGCCATTAGCTTCGGATGCAGGCTAAAACTAGATTCAACCCAGATCTGACAGATCCAACTCTGGTCCGCCCCATCCCAGGTACCAGCAAGATCCAGGTCAAATTATCCGGCATAGTCCCAGTGCTGTTTGCAGCATGGACCCCCTTACCACTTCACAAGTTTCCTCTATGCAAGGTCGGGGGCTCCCTCTTGGTCCAACGTGAACTTACCTGCTGATAAAGGGAGTCACTATTGCAGTCTCCCTACTGCCACCTGTAGTGAGGGGGGGCACACGTCCCCCTCCTCCTTCCTTGGCAACCTGCCAAGCTTATGATGGGCAGAAGCCTCTATAGCAGGGGCACTCAACCACTGCTTGTAAATTTAAAGGCATCCGGTGAGAGGTGAAGGTCCAGGCGGAGAGCTTTTGCGGGGGAGGGGCTATAGACTCCCCAAACAAAACTAAAAAAGGCTGCTTGCCCCCCCCCCCCCCCCCCCCACGCCAATTCTATCAGACACTGGGAAAAAAACAGGATCTTTTTTTTGGGCCCCACAGAACCTACAGCTCTGGCCCGAAGTACATTGCTTTAACCCCCACCCCCTTGCATTCTGTGCAGAGCTGAGGGGACAGGGATGGATGGGGCAAAGCTGGGGGGCAGGAATGGATGGGGCATAGCTGGGGGGGTAGGGATGGATAAAACAAAGCTGGGGGGATAGGAATGGATAGGGATGGGATGGATAGAACAAAGCTGGGGGGACAGGAATGGATAGGGATGGGATGGATAGAACAAAGCTGGGGGGACAGGAATGGATAGGGATGGGATGGATAGAACAAAGCTGGGAGGACAGGAATGGTTGGGGTTGAGCTGGGATAGATGGGACTGATCCAGGGCATTGGGAAAAGATTGGATTGGGCAAAGAGACTGAAAAACAAAATTTGCATGTACTCATTGAGCTTGTGCAGGTCAGCGGAAGGCCAAAAGCTAAATTATTGTATTGTTGTTTGCCATGCATTAATATGCTCAGCAATCCATGATGATTAGAGGGGAGTCTGTTCATGGGAGGGGAGATCGGAGTAAGACTTTGAATTATCCTGAATTATCACACACACAGGGTCATTTCAAATCAGATCAGTGATCTGGAGTTATAAGCAGTGTGGGGCCCAGTGAGGTCCATTTGATCCTAGCCTGCCACCACAGTATGCAGTGTTGGCACATTGTCTGCTGGGAGCACCAGGGGCCAAAGCTGTAGGTTCCACAGGGCATAACTAAGATGTAAGAACCTTGTTTCCCCCGAGTGCTTCAAGTGCCACAGATGGGAAACAATGCGCTGACATCTTAGTTCCACCCAGTGGAAACTAAGTGGTGGCACCTGCAGAAAGCACCTCAACAACCCAGGAGGAGCAATAATCTCCTGCTTTTTCCACAGGTGCTGCAAGATGGGGGGAGCCAACTTGCATGGGGCCACCTTCTCCCATGGGCCTGGTAGCAGCTGCCTCCCCTGCCTGTGTGGTATGTACGCCTCTGGTTCCATCACTTTACTAGCTGTAACATTTAAAAATATGGACAATTTCAAAGGGTATAAATACTTTTTCAAGGCACGGTAGGTATCTCTCTAAGGTGGCTTGCTACGGTGTTAGGGTTGGATCACTAAAATGGATAAACCAGTTTGGACCTGGCTTCCCACTCATTATTCCCTGAGTGGAAACTGATTTTCACCCAAAAAATAATTTCCAACCCCCCAAAAAATGCTATGCAGTGGGGCATCCCAGTGGATGCTCCGACTGAGAGGAACAACACCCCGAAAAATGAAAATCGGGTGTGTTGTTCCTCTTTAAGTCCCACATAAACTATAGCTGCTAGTGTGAGGCTGCTGGGCTTACCTTATCGTTAGATCCACATCCAGCACCGCACCCAGCCGATCACCCGCGCTCCTCTCGCTCCTCATGCAGCTACACCTCCGCCATCAGTCACTGCAACTCCCCCTCCCAGGACCCAGGAAGAGATGCATGATGAGTGAGAGGAGCGCGGTTGATTTGCTGGGCAGCGCTGGGTGTGAATCTAACGATGAGGTAAGGGTTGAATTAAGTGTTAAGGGGAGGCCCCTGGGCACAAAATCTGGTGGAGGCCCCAGATACAGTATTTCTTTTCCTTTTAAAATAATAGTCCAGCCAAGTAAGTGATTGGTGGTTGTCTGGCTACTTACTGGAACGTCGAGTCCCTTGTGCCACCCTTGTGCGGGTGCGTGTTGCTGGGGAACTCCTGCTTTGCCATTCTGGGTGGGGGTTAGTGTAGTCGTCCAACTGGTCCAGCAGAAATGAGCTGCCAGTGGCTGTGCTTGGTGGCTTATGTGCAGTGACAGCTCTGCACCCATCACTGTAGCGTTGCCGACGGCAGCTTTGCTGCTCTATACTCTCCATCCTGCCCTGTGGTGGCTTTGGCTTGCCCAAGTGCGCCCCACTGCCGCTGATAGCTTTGTTGCTGGCCCCGTGTCCCATCAGACCATAGACTAAAAAGCCTCCTGGACCAGACCATACCCCAAAGGTTGGTGGAGGCCCCCTTTGCAGGGAAAGTGGTTGATGCCCATAATCCCGCCATGGGTAAGCCAGGCAGCCCCAGACTAGCAGCTATGGTCTACGTGGGACCACTCCATTCTCTTTGTAAATTAATAATGTACCCGCCCCACCCTGCCCCCTCCTATTAGCGATAAAACCCATGTAATAAAGGAAATTAAAAAAGACACCCACCTTCACCCAGAATCCAGTGGCAAAGTCGGCGGTGCCGCACCGATTGTCCGCTTCCATTTTCTTGAAGTCCCAGCCGATGACGGTGCGCTCTCCATATCGCACGTGCTCCCATCTATTCACATGAGCGTGCGCGATGCCCGCGCCCAAACGGGATTTCTAGAAAATGGCGGTGACCGATCGCCGCGGCGCCACCAATTTTGTCGCTGGACTTCGGGTGAAGGTGAAAGTCTTTTTGTATTTCCTCGATTACATGGGCTTTATCGCTAATAGGAGGGGGCAGGGCAGGGGGTATGTTATTAAAGGAGCAGTATCGCAAAAAAAATGGCCCATTAATAAAAATCCATATAAATATGCTGGTTGGCGGGAGGAGGGGGTCACTTATACACCTCACATCAGGAAATATCCAGCCAGGCTTGTTTTTTTTTTTTTTATGGTAGAAAGAGGAAATCATGGGTGATAGGCTCTGTCTCCCTTCATAGACTAAACCTGACACCCCTGAATTTTATTCCTACCAGGAGGAGAAAAACCACAAGCTTGGTGGGAGTTTTATTTAGTTCGGGTGTATAAGTGAACCCTCATCTCATTAGTCAAGGTGGATTTTTAATATTTCACAATTTGCAATAGTGCTCCTTTCATTTACAAAGGGCCTGGAGTGGCCCCTTAAGGTGAGCATAGCATTTTTTTTGGGGGGGGGTAAAAAATTACTTTAAGACTCTCGCAGTCCGCAGGTAGGAACATGTAGGTTATCACAGTATTTAAACTGAAAGAAAAACTATTGTCGGGGGTCACTGTCAACCAAGCATCTTGTTAATGGCCTGGGGTTGGCAGGACATCTGCAGCCATATCGCGGGTTTCAAGCGGACACCTAAGCCTTTTGTGTGATCTTGTGGGCAAACACCATCTATTATGGCTGGAACACAAAGAACCAACCTGATGTGTTACAAGTTACAAGGCTATAATTAGGTTCTGTGTCAATATCGTTACTCGGTGAGGTCCTGGACGCGCCGGGCCCGGGGTTTATTTAACTACAATTAAACGCTAGTTTTGCATTCACAGTAAAGACTGTTTAAGCAAAGGACTGTTTGACTCGTCATGCGTAACATTGACTTATTTCCACTAAACGCCAAGACGTATTGTCTTGGGAGCTCTATAAAGACCCAGTCTGTTTCACAATCAATATTGACTTTCTATGTCAATAAATCTTGAGCTTGGACCCGAGCAGAGTAAATGATCTCTAATTGTTCTGCACTTGGTAATGATTAGCCGGCCGTATTAGGGGATATTCGTACTGTCTTACAGTCCGCAAACACCGGCAGAGGCCTACTCCCCCCCCAACCATCACCACCACCCAAAACTCCTTAGCAAAATACGCCTTCCTTTTCCTGCCACCTAATAATCACTCGAAGGAGCGAGATTTACACCGCTTTCCTAAACGCTGAAACACTCTAAGATCCAAATCTAAGGTTTAAAAAGTCATAACATCGTCTTGCCACTTCCGCCCAGATTTTCCTGCTTAGAAATTCAACTCTGTGTGTTCAGCACAAGTGCATAAATAATAACAGCTTATTGGAAAATGGCCGTAGGTGTAAACCAGCTGCTGCCACTTCTAGAGATGAGCGAACTTTTGAAAAGTTCGATTCGGCCGATTCGCCGAATTTCACAAAGAAATTCGGGTTCGGCCGAATCGAACTTTTACGAAGTTCCCCATCAAAAATGCCGGCATGGTGGGAGCGGGCCGGCCGGTTCCGCTGACAGCGGAGCCGGCCGGCGGGCCGGTAAAGCCGGCCGGCCCGCTCCCACCATGCCAGCATTTAAAAAAAAAAAAAAGCATTTTTGCCGGCATGGTGGGAGCGGGCCGGCCGGTTCCGCGATGACAGCGGAACCTGCCGGCGGGCCGGTAAAGCCGGCCGGCCCGCTCCCACCATGCCGGCATTTAAAAAACAAAAAAAACAAAAAAAAAGCATTTTTGCCAGCATGGTGGCAGCGGGCCGGCCGGCTCCGCTGTCAGCGGAACCGGCCGGCCCGCTCCGCTGTCAGCGGAACCGGCCGGCCCGCTCCCACCATGCCGGCATTTAAAAAAAAAAGCAAACACTTACCTGCAGGTCCGGAGCGTGGAGGCCGGCGCCGCTCTCAGCTGTCATCTGAGGGCGCGTCATCAGCGTGCCACCATGCCGGCAAAAATGCTTTTTTTTTTTTTGTTTTGTTTTTTAAATGCCGGCATGGTGGGAGCGGGCCGGCCGGCTTTACCGGCCAGCCAGCCGGCTCCCACCATGCTGGCTTTTTTTTTTTTTTTTAATTTCAGGAAAAATTCGATCGGCACGAACCACAAAATATTCGGGTTCGTGCCGAATCGAATATTTCCTGAAATTCGGAGCGAATTCCGGTTCGTCCGAACCGGTTCGCTCATCTCTAGCCACTTCATTTGACTCTTACCTACCGAGGTTCATGGGAAGAAATATATAGAACAAATGGGTTGCAGGTTTCTCTGTTATATATTGTGCTCCAAATGTTTCTGGCAGACTCCCATTAACAGGGTGCAAAAAAGTCAGCCACGGGTCTCACACCCCATAGATTTGATTTGTGCGTCTGTGCATTTGTGCTCGTTTTTTGAGTGCCAAGTCGCGCTCAGGCTTTCTCCTGATTCATGGTCGTCTGAGAGGCCGATTCATTAACAGCGGCAGGTAGCGACAGTTGAGCGACTGTAGCGGCATTTTCAGAGCGCCCGCTAGTAGTCGCTGTGCTTGGCCGTTGTTCGGTAGTTGATAGCGACTTGTCGGTTTGCCGTAATGTTGAATATTGGGTGAGGAGTCGCTATTTGACAGGTTCCGCGCTGTATAGGAGCGCATGATAGTGACTGGTCAGAGCGACCGGCTTCCACCATATTCATTATCAAATCACGCTCAAAAAATTCTTGCGCTGTAAAATGCATGTTTAAACCCCAGAGCGCTGGCGGCGATGGGTTAAAAGTAGTTTTTTAACCCCCAAACAACCATATTTTTGGAAACCAAAAAAAAAAAGTTTTTAAAATAATTTTGTAATATGAATACATTAATATCAGACCTGTAATATCAATTCTGTACAATTTTTTTTTTTTTTTTTACCTTAAAAAAATTATTAAAAATGGCAGAAGTGGTTACAGAATTTTTCACATTTAAAAAAAAACAAACAAACAATTAATAACAATTAATTATGAATATTCAAAGATTGTTCCATTGCAATGCATTGGAGAGCGCCAGGTAGCGAGAGGTCATACCTGTCGCTGTTCAAGGTCGGACGCTGGCGCTGTGGGCTGAGGCTGGAATAATGATGAATGAGTGGCTATCTGGCGCTATCTCAGTCGCTAAGCAGGATTGGCTTGATAAATGTGTAATTGTGTTGGGGAGCCGGCGTTCTCGTGGCGGGGCCCGTCATTACCGGACGCTCACCAGTCGCTACCTGTCGCTATCCCTTGTTAAATAAGGGCCTAAATTTGCAGCGCATTGTTTAAAGCGGAAATTTGCACATGAGTGTGCGCCATTGCAGAAACTTGCGCCTGTAACTTTCCACAAGCGCAAATTGGGGACTGATTTATGGGGTGTTTAAAGCGAGTGCAAATGTGTCATTTTCTAGGGTGGTTTTCCTGCAGCAAAAAGCTGGAGTAAACTGCCGACTTCACTGATTAACAGGCTTATTTCATTCCTAAAACACATGTCGGCAGCATCCAGCATGTTTTTAAGCAATGAAAGCGTTATATTCTAAGTATGTCACACACCCTGCTTCAAGATATTCATAACCTGTGGGTATACTGACCTGTAGAGGGCGATCTGCAGAGATGATTGGAGGAAAGAAAGCCCCTCCCGGTCCATAAATACCTGGGACCTCCCACTCATTACCCAGTCTTCATCTCTGCAGACGGCGAGCAAGCAGAAGATGATGTCTCCTCCTTGCACAGGGGGTTTTCAGGTAGCCGGGACTACTCCCGGCCAGTATTTTTTATTCCCGTTCGGACTCATTCTTCATCTTCGTTACCCCAATTTACCAACGCTGGCTTTGACGGCGTGGCTGCTGAAACCTCCATCTTGAAGGAGGAAGGTCTTTCTGATGCTGTGATTCGGACTCTTATTAGCGCTAGGAAGAGGTCTTCTTCATCCGTGTACTATAGGACTTGGAGGTCTTATATTGATTGGTGTGAGACTAGGGCCTTCCCTTGTAGGGAATTCTCTATTTCTAGAATCTTGGAGTTCCTGCAACATTGTTTGGATCTAGGGCTCCAACTCAGTACTCTGAAGGGGCAGGTGTCTGCCCTGGCGGTGTTTTTCCAAAGATCTTTTGCGCTTCATCCTTTGGTTAAGACTTTTTTCCAGGGGGTTTCGCATGTACGGCCTCCTAGGAAGCCTCTGATTCCGGTTTGGGGTTTGAATTTGGTTCTTTCTGCTCTTCAAGGTCCTACCTTTGAGCCTTTGCATGATATCCCTTTGTCTTCCCTTACACAGAAGGTGGCCTTTTTGGTAGCTATCACTTCTGTTCGGCGTGTTTCTGAGTTGGCGGCTCTGTCTATTCAAGCTCCGTTTTTCGAAAGACATCAGGACAAGGTGGTTTTCCGTTTCAAGACGGACTTCCTTCCTAAGGTGGTTTCTTCCTTTCATCTAAATCAGGATATTGTTCTGCCCTCTCTGTGTCCTAATCCCAGCAATGACAAGGAGAGGGCCCTGCATTCCTTGGATGTGGTTCGCGTTGTGAAGTACTATTTGGTGGTAACGTCTTCCTTTCGCAAGACTGACGCTTTCTTTGTGGTGCCATCTGGGCCCAAGAAGGGATTGGCGCCCGCCAAGTCTTCCATCAGTAGGTGGATTCATCAGGCCATTGTTGGGGCCTATTCTGCTAAGGGGAGGAATCCTCCTTTTCGTGTTACAGCTCATTCTACTCGTGCGGTTGGTGCTTCCTGGGCTTTTCAGCACCAGGCCTCTGTTGAGCAAGTTTGTAAGGCCGCTACCTGGTCTTCTGTTCACACTTTTTCCAAGTTTTACAAGGTTGATGTTCGGGCCTCAGCGGATGCTGTTTTTGGCCGCAAAGTTCTGCAGGCTGCAGTGGTTTAAGTTGTGCTTTATGCCTTGTTTTGGATCCCCACCCCTTATGGACACTGCTATTGGATGTCCCACAGGTTATGAATATCTTGAAGCGGGGTGTGTGACATACTTAGAATAATACCATTTTGTGAATACTCACCTTGTAAAATGGGTATTATAAGTATGTCACACACCCCGCTTCAACCCGCCCTTTTGTATTCTGGATCCTTCATATTGTGAACTTTGCGTTGTTATGACTTATATTTGGCTCTTCCTGGTCCCTTACCTTACTGCTTTCTTTATACTGGGTAATGAGTGGGAGGTCCCAGGTATTTATGGACCGGGAGGGGCTTTCTTTCCTCCAATCATCTCTGCAGATCGCCCTCTACAGGTCAGTATACCCACAGGTTATGAATATCTTGAAGCGGGGTGTGTGACATACTTATAATACCCATTTTACAAGGTGAGTATTCACAAAATGGTATTTTTCCCTTTTGCACAATTGGCTAGCTAAGCCCTTAACTATTCCCTGTGCCCCCCATGTTTCTCTCCTTTTATTTACTGTTTCTCAATTGCGATTTTGCCTCTACAGCTTCTGTGTTTTAGTCAGATCTCTATTCTCCATTTCGGATTGTATTATCTGTCAGGTGACTCAGTTGACAGGGAATACACTCCGAAATGGAGAATAGAGATTCGCCTAAAACACAGAAGCTGGAGAGACAAAATTGCAAATGTGAAACAGTAAAGAAAGAGGAGAAATATTTAGGTGTCATTTATGTATAGCTGCTTATTTCCTCTTATTTTTAGGTGTTGTGTTTTATTGGGGATCTACTGATTCCAGGTCACTTCCAGTACGTTTCCCAATGTTTAGTCCCCTCCCTCCCTGCCCTGTTGGTTTGGCGTATTAGTGCCTAATAATTGTGCTATTGTTTTTCTTTCCATTAATTTTTGGGGTCCAATGTCCACCTTTTTTTTTTACTTGTTTTTATTATTAAACATTTTGAGATTTGTCAACTTTTACAACACTTAGGAATGTGTTGTTCCTCTGGGGGGGGTGCCCCAAATTGGGATGCCCTGCTGTATGAATCTCCCCAGCTCGCCCGATTCACTCCCCTTCCTGTTGTTTCTATGGTGAAGACTCGGCCAAAACCGAGCGCGCTGATTGGCTGAGCGCCATCAGTGTACTTTTATTCGGCTCTGTCAGCGGCCGAGCAGAGCCGATGGTAGCTGAGTGCACTGCCGGCCACATCCCTTGGTCATCTTTTAGCTGTGGCCTGCCTGTGCCGCCAAGTCAGAAAGGCCTGGCGCTGGTGCGCGCACAGCTAGAGGTGAGCGAGGATGCGGCTGAAGCATTGAGACGCAGCCAGGGCTCTGGCACAGGGGATCTCAGGGGCTTCACACAGCGGGACGCCCTGAAAAATAGAGCTGGGATGGCCCTGGGGTCTTTCGGTCTCCAGGGCCTCCGCATTTCCTCCTTAAAGCAAATCTAATATTGAATTGAATTCCATCGGAGACGCTTGTTATGGAAATGTAATGAGTTGTTTCCATCTGAGATGAGCAGAAATTGGCCCTTGTATATGTTTTTAAAACTCAAACGCATATACATTTTCCATGGCTTGTTTTGTGGTCACACTTTATTTATTATGCATATTGCATTTATTACACAGCCCTGGTAAATTGAGATACATGTATACGCGCAGTACATGTGGTTTGACGGCTTAAATGATTCTTTTTTTTGTAAGATAGTATTTGCTTATTTTTTTTTTTCGAAGCACTTAGACTTGTGTCTCATTAAAATGAAAGAGGACACCACCGGGGTCCCTCTGAGGGAGGGCGAGGTAACAAGATGGGAAGAGACATCAGAGGGCGACCTTCTGAAGGGTGTAGCTCCGCTGCCGCCATGTTTTTCCCATCCTGCTTTTCACAGAAGTGCATATTTTTTGGGGTGGGGTTTATTTTAACATTTTTGCCTTAAAGTCATTCCTGGTTGGTGATTTTTTTATTTTAAAATGTATTTCTTTTATTTATTTTTTACATTTTTATGTGTTTATAACCACGTTTTATATGTGTTTATATTCACCTACTGATTAACCGTGGGATTTTTTAGCACCTACTGCACTAACTTCAGTAGAAGTTATTTTTCTTTAGCTACTTTGAGGGTATGCCCCTGTGATAGTTCCTCTCCAGCGGGATATCCCAATTCCTGTGTATCCTGTGGATCTCATCTTTAAACCGGACCTTCACCCTGAATAAGAGTCTATCTTGTATGTTCCCCCACCCTGTACATACAGATTGCTCACATTAATCCGGACCTTCACCCTGAATAAGAGCCTATCTTATATGTTTCCCCCCGTACATACAGATTGCTCACATTAATCTGGACCTTCACCCTGAATAAGAGCCTATCTTATATGTTTCCCCCCTGTACATACAGATTGCTCACATTAATCCGGACCCTCACCCTGAATAAGAGCATATCTTGTATGTTCCCACACCCTGTACATACAGATTGCTCACATTAATCCGGACCTTCACCCTGGATAAGAGCATATCTTATATGTTTCCCCCCTGTACATAAAGATTGCTCACATTAATCCAGACCTTCACCCTGAATAAGAGCCTATCTTATATGTTTCCCACACCCTGTACATACAGATTGCCCACATTAATCCGGACCTTCACCCTGAATAAGAGCTTATCTTATATGTTTCCCCCACCCTGTACATAAAGATTGCTCACATTAAAAATCATCCTACCTGCATCTACAGCATTTTCTGAGCTTTTAAACATCCAAGATGGCGGCCCATGGAGTCTCAGGCTGCTTGTAGGCAGGAAGTGTCTTCTGACTGTGCCGCGCTGCATTCTGGGATCGCTGTCCTTTTCCTGACCCCAGCTCTGCTTTGTCTTTGCAGAGCACAGCTATAACTCACCTCCTGCACTTGCCCCCCTCTCCTCTCCTCAATATGTGATGCTTCTGAGGCAAGATGGCAGCGCCCGTATCCTGGAGTCCAGTGGGGAAAAGAAAAATAAGTAAGCAACTTAAAATGTAAAATATATTAATTTTAAATTCTGAGGATTAGGGCTTTTCACTAAATGATGCATTTGCAATCCCCGACACATGCACAGGCCAGGGCGTACATATCAAACCTCCCCCCCCCCCACTCACCAGCCGACCAGGTCAGTTTGGACAGTGGTTTGGAAGATGCAAGGGTGAGGTGCGGGAGGTGCACAGGTCCATGAGGCTCGTACAGGCCAACGTGGGTTCAGAGGCAGCGATGACGGGTCAATGGAGCATGCACGGCAATAATGATGGTCCGCGAGGCATGCACAGCTGCTCCAGAGGTGAAGACACTGGAAGGCGCCATGGCTGGGTAAGTATGCAAAGATACATACTATAAAGGGGGTGGTGGAAGCACCTTGCGCCAGGCCCCATTGTTCCAAGGGCTTAGGGGCCAACAGTGCCATGCTCAGAGCTGTTCCCTTGGTCTGCGATGTAGTGCTTAGTCTCCCTGCCAGTGTCATGGCTCCCTGGCACCTAGCATTGCAATATGAAGTGCTGCACGGGCAGGAAGAAGCATTGCAAGGTGCACACAGACTTTATTTCTCATTTTCTTTTCCCCATCTAATTCTTTCCCCCTGCCCCAGCTCAGCCCCATTTATCCCTGTGCCACCATCTCGTCCCCCCAGCTCTGCCCCATCTATTCCTGTACCCCCCCCCCCAGTTTTGCTCCATCCATCCCATCCCCTTCCATTCCTGTCCCTCGAGATTTGCCCATTTATTCCTTTCCTTCTAGTTCTGCCCATCCATCCCTTCTCCCAGCTCTCTCTCCATCCCTCTCTGCCCTTCCTGTTCTGTTTATCCATCCCTCTTCCTTACAGCTTCTCTCATATTCATCCCTCTTCCCCGAGCTCTATCTCTCCATCCTTGTTACCAGACCTTATTGCCAGTAACATTTCAGGCCCTAGTCCACCCCTGTACACTGCCTGCACGGAATGCAAGCGGGGGTGGGGGTAAAGTAGCGTGCCACGGGCCAAAGCTGTAGGTTCTGTGGGGTGGGGGGGCAAGCAGCGCGCGCTGCGAGCTCGTCACCGTGGCACTTTTGAGAGTCAATCAGCTCAAGTGCCGCAGGGTGTGGCTTTGGCGGTGATGAACCACTGTCGAGCCAGCAGATAGGCTGGGCATGGGATCGTGCACAGCTGCAGGGATTCCAAAAAGCAGCGGCGAGGGACCAGGGAAGAAAAGGTGATTGTGGGCAACCTTGGGGGGTTCACATAAGTGAAGCATGTCCCAGGGTCCCCTAGTTGTCTGGCCCCGGAGTCTTTTAGACTTTTGCAGTGGGGTTCATTGGTCCAGGGGTGATCGGCCCGGGAATCTTATATCACCTCCCTCACCGCGGGACATCCGAGATCGGGATGTCCCACGGGGGGAAACCCCCCCAAAACCCCCAAAAAACCTTAGACGTGCGCGCGCCCGCGCCGGCCGTTTGTGAATGGCCGGCGTGGGCGCGCGCCCTGTAAGAGTGACGTGCGGGAGGCGGCGGCGGACGCGCTGTCTTGTCCGTCGCTGTCACCCGCTTGTCCGTCGGCGGGGATTGGACGGCGCAGTCACGTGGGAGCGTGGTGAGGTGAGTTTTTGGGGCTTTCTGGGGGGTTTCACACAGCGGGGCACCCCCCGAAGTGGACCAAAACCCAGGATAGTCAAAATCCTGGGTGTTGGTCCACTTTAAAGAAACCTCAGCAAATATTCTCCACTAATGCTGTAGCCTCAGCCTTGGAGCGCAAGTGTTAACCCATCAGGAACCGCACTGCTGTTAGTATACTGGTAACTCAGCATAAAAATACCCGTATACCACCAGACAGCACCTATTGCTATTACCGACACTTCCTTTTTATGCCACAGTCCTTACATCATTTCTCCCAACTTTTGAAAACCGTAAAGAGAAGACATTTTTTAACATTTAAGCCCCGGCCACCCCCCCAGCCATGCCCTTAAAGGGAAACACCACCTAAGAATGAAATAAATAATAATAATACGGACAATGGCTCCGCAAACACATTACAGCCAAGGGCTGTAGTGAGAGGGACACCCCTCCATTCCAGCTAGTGAGGAGCATCCCTCCATTCCATTCATTACATCCAGTGAGGGGCATCCCTTATTACAGCCAGTGAGGGACATCCCTCATTACAGCCAGTGGGGGCATCCCTCATTACAGTCAGTGAGGGGCATCCCTTATTACAGCCAGTGAGGGACATCCCTCATTGCAGCCAGTTAGGGGCATCCTTCGTTACAGCCAGTTAGGGGCGACACACACACACACCGATGCAGGCGATTTCCCCCTCCTGCACGATCTCCAGCGAGACTCCTTCCTGGGGTCCCTCCCCTGACAGCTCAGCGGCGGGACCTGGCTTCTTCTTGGAAGTCCCGCCCTGAACCACCAATGACACCCGGCTGATGTGGCCTCTCAAATGCCCACCGCCACAGGCCCCGAATGTGCGGCTGAGCGCTCACACTCAGGGCGGGCGTTTGAGAGGTCGCGGCAACCCTCCGGCCAGTGACGGACGCCGGCTTGGGGCAGAGCGGCGATGGCGCAGGACCAACAGGTGCATGCTTTGTGGGATGCGGGACCAACTGCGCAAAATCGTGATTGTCCCGGGGAAATCGGGACGGTTGGGGGGTATGCTTAAGTGGATGGAGAAAGACTTTTTGGATCAAGGTTTCACTAATAACCCTGCCAGAGCTTGGATTCTAGTCAACCTTCTGTGCACTGCAATCGTCTCCGATAACCAAGTTAGCGTGACAGAGAAACGGGGAGGCTGATTTATTAATAGCGACATGTAGCGACAGTTGAGCGACTGTAGTGGTATTTTCACAGCACCCGCTAGTAGTCGCTGTGCTTGGCCATTGTTCGGTTGTTGACAGCGACTCAGTCGGTGTGGCGTAATGTTGAATACAAGGTTCCGAGTCGCTATTTGACAGGTTCCGTGATGTATGGGTACGCATGATAGCGACTGGTCAGAGCGACCGGCTTCCACCATATTCATCAAAAAATCACGCTCAAAAAATTCAAGCGCTGTGAAATGCATGTTTAAACCCCAGAGCGCTGGAGGCGATGTGTTAAAAGTAGTTTTTTAACCCCCAAACCACCATATTTTTGGAAACCCAAAAAAAAAAACTATTTTAAATAATTTAGTAATATGAATACATTAATATCAGACCTGTAATATCAATTCTGTACAATTTTTATTTTTTTTTCCCTTAAAAAAATTATATAAAATGGCAGAAGTGGTCACAGAATTTTTCACATTTAAAAAAAAACAATAATAACAATTAATTATTAATATTTAAAGATTGTTCCATTGAAATGGATTGGAGCGCGCCAGGTAGCAAGAGGTCATACCTGTCGCTGTTCAAGTTCGGACGCTGGCGCTGTGGGCTGAGGCTGGAATAATGATGAATGAGTCGCTATCTGGCGCTATCTCAGTCGCTAAGCAGGATTGGCTTGATAAATGTGTGATTGTGGTGGGGAGCCGGCGTTCTCGTGGCGGGGCCCGTCATTACCGGCCGCTCACCAGTCGCTACCTGTCGCTATTCCTTCATAAATAAGGGCCTCAGTCGCTAAGCAGGATTGGCTTGATAAATGTGTGATTGTGGTGGGGAGCCGGCGTTCTCGTGGCGGGGCCCGTCATTACCGGCCGCTCACCAGTCTCTACCTGTCGCTATTCCTTCATAAATAAGGGCCTAAGAAGCGAACGTGTTTTGTGCAACCAACGCGATCGTGATAAATCGAGAGACGCAAAGGCCTCTTTTTTTTCTGAGGCTGACAGGTTTGTTAGCTCATTTTTTTCATCTGATGAGAAAGTAAAAGTCCCGTTTCCCCACAAAATGATTTAGTCTGTGTGCAGAGAGAGTAATCTTTCCATCATCGCAGCTTCTAATCTGCGGCAGCTTTACATGTCAGCCAGGAATGTCAGGCAAGTGCATTGTGTGGCTGCGGTAACAGATGAGACCGGGACACGGCCATTGTTGCTTTTGACTTGCCAAAACTTGAAATGCTTATTAAGAGTAACCCTTCCCGGGTTTCCGTGCTGGATGGCGGGACTGTCTGACATATTTTAATCCTAGCCCTTTTCTAAGGTTTCGCTTTAATCGTGTGATTTTAGTGTAGATTTTATTAAAATGATGTCACCCTGTAAATGTAAAACTCCCATAAGGGTAATAATCACAATTAACAAATGTATTATATAGCAAATGTATTATATAGCCAGAACCAGTGTTAGACTGTCCATGCACCAACCCAAGGTCACCTTTAGAGCACTGGAGGAGGTCTAAGACTAACATATTATTTCGGGGCTTGCCTGAATTGTCCTGTGAGTTTATTTCCTTAACCCTAAATAAAAGCCTATCGTGTATGTTTCCGCCCTGTACATACAGATTGCCCACATTAATCCGGACATTAACCCTGAATAAGAGCCTATCTTATATGTTTCCCCCACCCTGTACATACAGATTGCTCACATTAATCCGGACCTTCACCCTGAATAAGAGCATATCTTATATGTTTCCCCCCTGTACATACAGATTGTTCAAATTAATCCGGACCTTCACCCTGAATAAGAGCCTATCTTATATGTTTCCCCCCCTGTACATACAGATTGCCCACATTAATCTGGACCTTTGCTCTGAATAAGTCAGAGTCAGGACACCGCTTCAGAAGATAATTAAGGGAGGGGGTGGGTTTGCTTGATGGGGGCGAAGCTGCTCACCCTTGGTTGGTTGAATTACTGAATGGGTTAAAGCGGAATTGGGGGGACGGTAGAAGCATCCTGGGAGATGTGGTGCACCGACCTGTTTCTCCATCCCAGTGAGTAGTTAATTAGATGTCTGAGTCCAGAATGTATGTGTGTGGGGTGAATGGTTGTCGTGTCTAAAATGTTCATTGAATCTTTGCAACTGAAATTGGTGCCTGCGGCACCTCAATGTGATATGTAACTTGTTTTGGTGTTTTGATGTTTGTTGAACTGCAAATAAAAAGAAACTTTAAAAAAAAAAAAAAAAAGAATAAGAGCCTATCTTATATGTTTCCCACACCCTGTACATACAGATTGCTCACATTAATCTGGACCTTCAACCTTGAATAAGATCATATCTTATATGTTTCCCACACCCTGTACATACAGATTGCCCACATTAATCTGGACATTCACCCTGAATAAGAATATCTTATATGTTCCCCCCCCCCGTTCATACAGATTGCCCACATTAATCTGGACCTTCACCCTGAATAAGAGCCTATCTTATATGTTTCCTTCCTGTGCATACAGATTGCTCACATTAATCTGGACCTTCTCCCTGAATAAGAGCCTATCTTATATGTTTCCCACACCCTGTACATACAGATTGCCCACATTAATCTGGACATTCACCCTGAATAAGAATATCTTATATGTTCCCCCCCCTGTTCATACAGATTGCTCACATTAATCTGGACCTTCACCCTGAATAAGAGCCTATCTTATATGTTTCCTTCCTGTGCATACAGATTGCTCACATTAATCTGGACCTTCTCCCTGAATAAGAGCCTATCTTATATGTTTCCCACACCCTGTACATACAGATTGCCCACATTAATCTGGACATTCACCCTGAATAAGAATATCTTATATGTTCCCCCCCCCTGTTCATACAGATTGCTCACATTAATCTGGACCTTCACCCTGAATAAGAGCCTATCTTATATGTTTCCTTCCTGTGCATACAGATTGCTCACATTAATCTGGACCTTCACCCTGAATAAGAGCCTATCTTGTATGTTTCCCCCACCCTGTACATACAGATTGCATTCTGGGATTGCTGTTTTTTTCCTGACCCCAGCTCTGCTCTGTCTGAGCACAGCTATAACCTGCCCCTTGGACTTTTTACTCCTCTCCTCTCCTCAAAATGAAGACCCTGTATCCTAGAGTCCTGAACAGAGTTGCAGCCCAGTGGGGGAAAGAATAAGTGACTAAAAACATAAAATATATTCATTTTAGTTGCTGGGGAATAGTTTTTTAAGGGTTGGCTTTTTATTAACTTATGCAGAAGATCTGTTTTAAAATGATTGGCAAGTCGAAGGTAAAAAAAAAATCAGTAGCTTACCTTTCATTAAGTGACTCCATCGTTGTCATATCTCTTCTGTCTTCCTCCTTAGTGGGGAAAATCACTTTCTCATTCTGGTTTACTTCCCCACCCTGCCGATGTGGTCCACCAATCAACCTTTGGGGGACTAAGAATAGAAAAAAACCCCGCCCATGTCCCGAGTGGCTGCCTGGCTCTGCAGCTATGAAACTCCGCCCTCTTCCCGTCTCTCTGATCTCATGCAGCATCTCTCATCACCTTATCTGATTACATCATGTGCTGGCAATAATAACTAAGAGGCACAACAATGCACTTATTTTTTTTTTACTATGATATAGAGCAGTCTCGGGCACACGTGTTAGAGACCACCCCTTATTAATATGTAAAGCACACAGTGTGCTTACATCACATTGCTGTTGCCACACCCACTGTTTCTCCTCAATGTTTCTTTGCATCTCCAATGCTCTTATACTTTTACTAATAAATTAGGAACTACGGGGTCTTTTTGAAAACGGATTGAAGTTTGGCACAGTACAACGTTTAGCCTGAAACAACGAGACAACTATCAGACACTCGCCTTTAGTATAACTTTAGAGTGGTTTTGCATTATTTCTATTAAGTTGAAGGGATAGGCTCAAGAATAATTACCTATGGTGGCTCCATGGATGATTTTCTCTGGTGGGCCACATGAATGAATTCCTATGGTGGCTCCATGGTTGATTTTCTCTGGTGGGCCACAAGAATGATTTTTTTTCTGTTGGACCCCGGAAGGATTTTCCTCTGGTGAGCCTTACAAATGATTTCCTTTGATGGGTCCCGAAAATGATTTCCTCTAATGAGCCCCAAAAATGATTTCCTCTGATGAGCCCCAAAAATGATTTCCTCTGATGAGCCCCAAAAATGATTTCCTCTGAAGAGCCCCAATACTAATTTTCTCTGGTGACCCTCAAGAATGTTTTGCTCTGGTGAGCCTTAAAAATGATTTCCTCTGGTGGGCCCTAAGAATGATTTTCTCTAGTGAGCCCCAAAATTGATTTCCTCTGGTGAACCTTAAGAATGATTCCCTCTGTCAGTCCCCAATAATGATTTCCTCTAGTGGGTCCCAAGAATGATTTCCTATGGTGACCCTCACATATGATTCCCTCTGGTTGGCCCCAAGATTGATTTACTCTGTTGAGCATCACAAATGATTTCCTCTGGTGGGAACCAAGAATGATTTGCTTTGGTGGCCCCAAGAATGATTTCCTCTGCCCCAAGAATGATTTCCTCTGGTGGCCCCAAGAATGATTTCCTCTGGTGGCCCCAATAATGATTTCCTCTGGTGACCCCAAGAATGATTTCCTCTGGCGGGCCCCAAGAAGAATTTCCTCTGGTGGCCCCAAGAATGATTTCCTCTGGTGGCCCCAAGAATGATTTCCTCTGCCCCAAGAATGATTTCCTCTGGTGGCCCCCAATGATGATTTCCTTTTGAGCCTCCTCTGGTGGACACAAAGTACTGCAGTCTGGCACTGGTGAGAACTGAAGAAATAAAGTATGTTTATGACTTTCATGGCGATAGAGCGTAAGCTCTTGATAACACATGGCTACTTCTGTGATTCCCAGGAGTAAACCTGCTCCGAAGACACCTCTTCAGTATACACTTATAAATCATATTTACGTTCTTGTCTCCCAACACGCAACTGCTCCTCATCACTTTGGACAAACAGTCATAAAAATGGCAGCCACAGATTGACTGGCTCTATAACATTTTAACTATCGCATTCTTTGTTTGAGAACTCTGGAAATTGGCTCCTTGATTTATTTGGCAAACCCATATTCCTGTATTGCCTTTAGATTTATTTTCTATTAGCACGTGTGCGGTGCTTTAAAAATGTATAGAAGTGTTCATGGTTTATCGCCATGGAGCAAGGAAGGGACAAGCCATGTTCGGCTTAAAGTGGAACTAAACCTAGGATTTTGACTATCCTGGGTTTTGGTCTTTCCCCCTGTGCCCCACTGCATGAAAACCCCCAGATCGCCAAGCCCAACTCAACTCTTCCCCGCCCTACGGCACATGCACAGCCGCTTGTCCAATCAGCGCAAATTGTAATAATATTAAAAATCCATATAAACAAGTTGGCTAGTCAGAGGAGGGGTCACTTATACACCCCAGCTGAATAAAACTTCAGCCAAGCCTGTGGTTTTCTTGGTAGGAATAAAATCCAGGAGTGACAGGCTTAGGCCCTTATTTAACAAGGGATAGCGCCAGGTAGCGAATGGTGAGCGAACGGTAATGACGGTCACCGCCACGAGAACGCCGGCTCCCCTCCGCAATCACACATTTATCAAGCCGATCCTGCTTAGCGACTGCCAGAGCGCCAGATAGCGAATCATTCATCATTATTCCAGCCTCACCCCACAGCGCCAGCGAGCGAACTTGAACAGCGACAGGTATGACCTCTCGCTACCTGGCGCTCTCCAATGCATTTCAATGGAGCAATCTTTAAATATTCATAATTAATTGCTATTAATGTTTTTTTTTTGTTTTTTTTTAAATGTCAAAAATTCTGTGACCACTTCTGCAATGTTAGATATTTTTTTTATGGTTTAAAAAAAAAAAAAAAAATTTGTGCAGAATTGATATTACAGGTCTGATATTAATGTATTCATATTACAAAATGTTTTGAAAAACTTGTATTTTTTTTCTCAAAAAAATATGGTTGTTTGGGGGTTAAAAAACTACTTTTAACCCATCGCCGCCAGCGCTCTGGGGTTTAAACAAGCATTTCACAGCGCGAAAATTTTTTGAGTGTGATTTGTTAATGAATATGCTGGGAGCCGTTCGCTATGGCCATTCGCTGTCATGCGCTCCCATACAGCGCGGAACCTGTCAAACAGCGACTCCTAACCCCGTATTCAACATTACCGCACACCGACTGAGTCGCTGTCAACAACCGAACAACGGCCAAGCACAGCAAATACTAGCGGGCGCTGTGAAAATAACGCTACTGTCGCTCATCTGTCGCTACCTGGCGCTATTAATGAATCGGCCTCCCCGTGTATCTGTCACCCATGATTTCGTCTTCCTTTCATTAAACTAAAAGAAACAAGCCTGCCCGGATATTTCTTGATGTCGGGTGTATAAGTGACCCCACCTCTCGCTATCCAGTATATTTGAATGGATTTTTATCATCAGGCCATTTTTTCATGATAGTGCTCCTTTAATATTTGAAGGTAAATGTCATAGTAATAGCCGAATGTGGGTCTCAGTGTAAGAAAGGCTGGGGACCCCAAATCTAGACTAAGGTAACTTTTCTTTTCCCTTAGTAGTGAGGGGGATTATATTACTAGCACAATTCATGTGCAGTATTTTCTGATTGGGAGAAACCTAGTAGTTTTTCAGGTATAAGGTGAGGTGAAAAGGATGAGAACGGGCCATGGATTGGAGGGTCGGCTGGAGAGGTGATTTCCTGAGGTCTCATCTTGAGGGTGGATATATAAAGAGGAACATCAGACCCTCCCCCCTCCCTCACTGCCTTTTGGATGTAGGTGGTATTTAAAACGCAGACATCCGGCAGCATTCTTGGCCCCTTTCCACCCCTCACCCCCTTAGCCGTCACTAAATGAAGGCTGCAGGCTTAGCCATCCTTACCTCTAGTCATTCTGTCTTCAAATGTCCTCTGCCGCTCCTCAGGTCTCGCGCTCTTCTGCGCCGAGCGTCATTGCAGCCTATACAGTGAGATCTGAGGGCGGCACAGTGCGTGACGGGGAGATGGCGCCGCCCAATGAGACGGCGTGGGACCGAGGGATGCCAGAGTGCAATGCGACCAGACAGGTGAGTCAAAAGTTGTATTAAGTGAAATGGGATGGGCGTGCGTAGGGGCAAGCAAGCCAGGTTTGGGGAGTTTTTAATAACTCCCCAATACCTGAAATGTTCCCCTTTTATGGCTGACAACCTTTCACAGTTGAAAAAAAAATACACCCAAAAACTCCCTTGCCCCATCTACATGCATGATACTGAATCATTGTCATCACTTACATTTGCTCCTGCACCCACTCAAAGCTGAAAAGCAGCCTCGCCAATGTTCTCCTGGTTGTGACTATCTTGGAGCACCTAGGAGACTTCTTACTTCCCCTGGACTTAACCGACATAATCCACAATGCAAAGCGGCAGGAAACCCAGTGGCATTCCTCTGCAGATCAATAGGATGCCATGGGGGAGGGGGATTGGCCATGGCAGAAGCAGGGCCAGCGTCAGCACCCAGCAAAGCAGAGCAGCTACTGGGTGCCCCGCCCTCGAAGGGGAGCCCACTGACAGTGCTGGTCTTTTGGGGTGTGCTATGGCACTTAACCGGCGACGGACTGGGAGGGCACCGCCACAGCTGGTGACCACATCTCCTCGAATGTCGGGGTTCCACATAAAGGGGCATCTTGATTTAGATTCCAGGAGAGGAAGTGCTGGGTATTGTTCTGCTTTTAAGTTGCCCACCCCAGCTGATTTCCTATCCCTGGAGCATCCCAATCTGGGATACCCTACTGTGTGAAACCCCCTGGGATCGCTGGCATACCCACTATGCAAGCAATTCCACCCCTGAGTTTTGGTCCACTTTACAGAAGCATCTCAATTTGGGATTCCCCGTTTGTGAAAGAACCCTCTGGATTAGCCATTAACTAAAACTGGCCCACAGTGTATTCACCAGTTCCCGGAAAATAATGAACAAAGGAGGGGGGGGGGGGTCACACACAGGGGCATCCAAAATCATTTAGATTCCAAGGTCAGGTTTAAAGGGGTTTTTGGTGTGCTTCAAAGTAGACTAAAACTAGAGTTTTGGTCTAAATAGCATGATCCTTAGGGGGCATCCAGATTTGGGACATCCCTCAGTGATTTGTTGCGACTCTTCACCACAAAGGGGCCCAATGAGACCATGCTGCCCAAGGGCCCACATAAACCTGGAGCTGGCCCTGGGCAGGAGTTACAAAAGGTAAAATTTGTTTTTATGTGGATTGCCCTGAGGAGGATACAAGTGAGCACTGTTTCTTGGGAGGGTGTTGGTCCGGTTTAAGGCCCGGATGGTCAGAAAGGTGCTTTTTCTGATGCTGAACAAGGCAGGGAGACTGTAAGACATTTGTTTTTTATTTTTTTGGAATAAATATTACTGTTTTATTGGACTTTACTGCTGAGCTATCTTTTTTAGCTTGGTTTATGTGGAGTACGGCACTCTGTGGCTGTGCGGTTGCAACAGGGGTCTTTTCTTATGGCCACTGGCCTTACTCTGGGCATCCCAAATCTGGATGCCCTGCTGTGTGAAACTCCCCCAGTTCGCTCCGTGTTAAAGTGATTGGCAAGTTAAATATCAGCTTACCTTACATTGAGTTCCTCCAGCGCTCTCCTTCCTGCTATGTCGATCTACTTAGTGAGGAAATCACTTCCTCATTCAACTTTCAGTCTCCACCCCTTCCACCAAGCTTGTGGTTTTTCTCCTTGCAGGAATAAAATCCAGGCTGAGAGTCCTTAGTCCTGGTTACTGCACAGCCCTGTATAGGGGCTGTCCAGGGTAGAGGTAATAAGGTGGGCCCTCCCAAGGTGCAGGGGCCTCGGCACCTGCCCAGGTAGGCCTAGTGCTGACGCCTGCCCTGTGTAAGATTTTGGGGTCAAGCGGGAACTTTAGCCGGACATGTAGCAACAACATCCGATATATACTCGCATAATAAACTTGGAGTAGTGGCCTCCTCATGAACTGAAGAACATCCAAACTATTTACATCAGCCGCGAGAAGGAAGAGAAAAAAAAAAGTGATGCATTTTCACATCTAAATTTAACATCTTCCAACTCAGACAAGGATGTATTTATAAACTTGTTTGGCGCTCTTGTTTGGAGCCAGGGTAAAAGTGGAGCTGAAAATGTCCGTTTAATCTCTACAGATGTTTCTCTTTTCCTGTCTTCAAAACTTGACAGATTGTAATTTCCTCACTTAGCCGGCCTTTGGGGACTGGGCCCGGCCTCCGTCGAACACAGTTCACTTCCAAGTGTCTTAACCTACCCCATAATTGTGCTGCGGCTAATTGCCTCGCTGCTGTTATGGACCACGCCAGATCTGGAGGAAGAGGAAGTGGTTTGTTAGTGGCCCATAGATTACGGGGGGGAAATGGATTTTATCAAGCCTGTCACCGTGACAGTATTCATCAAGCTCTAAATTAAACCTTTGAATTATGCATCTCATGATGATTGTGGAGTTTAAGCTCCGGCATTGATTGCTGGTGGGAGGCTGCGTGTGTTGTAAAACAGCACAAGACACAGCAGTAGTGTTGGGCGAATCCTGGACTGCAAAGTTTGGGTTCCCATACTACCCTGAGCAGGGCCGGCTCCAGGTTTGTTGTGACCCTTGGGCAAGAGAGTCTTAGTGCTGTATAACTGTCTAACTCAAGACTCAGCAGTAGTGTTGTGCGAACCATGGACCGCAAAGTTTGGGTTCCCAGACTACCCTGAGCAGGGCCGGCTCCAGGTTTGTTGTGGCCCTTAGGCAAGAGAGTCTTAGTGCTGTATAACTGTCTAACTCAAGACTCAGCAGTAGTGTTGGGCGAACCATGGACCGCAAAGTTTGGGTTCCCAGACTACCCTGAGCAGGGCCAGCTCCAGGTTTGTTGTGGCCCTTAGGCAAGAGAGTCTTAGTGCTGTATAACTGTCTAACTCAAGACTCAGCAGTAGTGTTGGGCGCACCCTGGACCGCAAAGTTTGGGTCCCACCCAGACTACCCTGAGCAGGGCCGGCTCCAGGTTTGTTGTGGCCCTTAGGCAAGAGAGTCTTAGTGCTGTAAAACTGTCTAACTCAAGACTCAGCAGTAGTGTTAGGCAAACCCTGGACCACAAAATTTGGGTTCCCAGACTACCCTGAGCAGGGCCGGCTCCAGGTTTGTTGTGGCCCTTGGGCAAGAGAGTCTTAGTGCTGTATAACTGTCTAACTCAAGACTCAGCAGTAGTGTTGGGCGAACCATGGACCGCAAAGTTTGGGTTCCCAGACTACCCTGAGCAGGGCCGGCTCCAGGTTTGTTGTGGCCCTTAGGCAAGAGAGTCTTAGTGCTGTATAACTGTCTAACTTAAGACTCAGCAGTAGTGTTGGGCGAACCCTGGACTGCAAAGTTTGGGTTCCCAGACTACCCTGAGCAGGGCCGGCTCCAGGTTTGTTGTGGCCCTTAGGCAAGAGAGTCTTAGTGCTGTATAACTGTCTAACTCAAGACTCAGCAGTAGTGTTGGGCGAACCATGGACCGCAAAGTTTGGGTTCCCAGACTACCCTGAGCAGGGCCAGCTCCAGGTTTGTTGTGGCCCTTAGGCAAGAGAGTCTTAGTGCTGTATAACTGTCTAACTCAAGACTCAGCAGTAGTGTTGGGCGCACCCTGGACCGCAAAGTTTGGGTCCCACCCAGACTACCCTGAGCAGGGCCGGCTCCAGGTTTGTTGTGGCCCTTAGGCAAGAGAGTCTTAGTGCTGTAAAACTGTCTAACTCAAGACTCAGCAGTAGTGTTAGGCAAACCCTGGACCACAAAATTTGGGTTCCCAGACTACCCTGAGCAGGGCCGGCTCCAGGTTTGTTATGGCCCTTGGGCAAGAGAGTCTTAGTGCTGTATAACTGTCTAACTCAAGACTCAGCAGTAGTGTTGGGCGAACCATGGACCGCAAAGTTTGGGTTCCCAGACTACCCTGAGCAGGGCCGGCTCCAGGTTTGTTGTGGCCCTTAGGCAAGAGAGTCTTAGTGCTGTATAACTGTCTAACTTAAGACTCAGCAGTAGTGTTGGGCGAACCCTGGACTGCAAAGTTTGGGTTCCCAGACTACCCTGAGCAGGGCCGGTTCCAGGTTTGTTGGGGCCCTTGGGCAAGAGAGTCTTAGTGCTGTTAAACTGTCTAACTCAAGACTCAGCAGTAGTGTTGGGCAAACCCTGGACCACAAAGTTTGGGTTCCCAGACTACCCTGAGCAGGGCCGGCTCCAGGTTTTTTGGGGCTCTTAGGCAAGAGAGTCTTAGTGCTGTATAACTGTCTAACTCAAGACTCAGCAGTAGTGTTGGGCAAACCCTGGACCGCAAAATTTGGGTTCCCAGACTACCCTGAGCAGGACCGGCTCTAGGTTTGTTGTGGCCCATGGGCAAGAGAGTCTTAGTGGTATATAACTGTCTAACTTAAGACTCAGCAGTAGTGTTGGGCGAACCCTGGACTGCAAAGTTTGGGTTACCAGACTACCCTGAGCAGGGCCGGCTCCAGGTTTGTTGGGGCCCTTGGGTAAGAGAGTCCTAGTGCTGTATAACTGTCTAACTCAAGACTCAGCAATAGTTTTGAGTGCACCCTGGACTGCAAAGTTTGGGTTCCCAGACTACCCTGAGCAGGGCCGGCTCCAGGTTTGCTGGGGCCCTTGAGCAAGAGAGTCTTAGTGGGCTCCAATGTAGTGAGTCACATGACAGGCCAGGGCGGGCTCCAGGTTTATGTGGGCCCTTGGGCGGCGTGGTCTCAGTGGGCCCCTTTGCGGTGGAGAGTCGTGGGTCAGGGGTCTATAAATTCCATGGCCAAAGCTGGCTGCTTGCCTGCAACCCCCAATTGGAGCTGTTTTTTAGTGAGACTCACAAAGCTGGCACTAGAAGGGTTACCCACATTGTGCCAGCTGCCAATGGCAGCTGACCAGACTTGCTGGGTGCTGACACCGGCCCTGTCACATGATGTCACCTTTCAGCTCCGCTGTCACAAATGGGTCATCTCCTGCTGCTGTTCGCCCTCCAGGCCTTGTCAGTTGTCACCTGGTTCTCATCACCTTATGAGCTTCCATCAGTTGCCCTCCATTCCATGCCACCTTCTCCATTGTTGCTGATCATCCCCTGTTGCTGAGGCCAGCCATGAGCAGGTCTGCACACAGCACCCGACATTTGGTGTTTTGGGTCACCTGTAAAATAATACCATGGCCAATTGTAAGCCTGAGTGGGCCCCTGAAGGTGCCAGGGGCCCTGGCAATAGCTGGCGCCGGCCCTGACCCTGAGGCATACCTCCCAACTGTCCCTGATTTGGAAGGACTGTCTCTCTTTTGTGACCATGTCTCCCTGTCCCTCGTTATTCTCATGTGTCCCTCTTTGAGGTGTAACATGCAGATGTGCAGCAATAAATGATTGATTTGCCTATTCAAAGTGTTTAAATTGTTGTAACTGTTATATTCTATCTCCTATCTATCCCTCAATGAGGGGGCTTGGCTTAATTTAACAATTGTTCCTCTTTCCTACACTGAAAAGTTGGAAAGTGTGCCCCGAAGAAGTAACAGGTGCTGGTCGTTGTGAAATGCATGGGGCTTTACCCTCTCCTTGGTTTCTTTCCCCTCTGGTCCTCCTCTGATTATTAATGTTATCTGATATTATCAGTAGGGGTTTAAAAGGGGAATTTCATTATATATCTATAAATTGTATTTGTATATAATGTGGATTAGGGTCCACATAGTCCAAGTCTTCATATTTCTGTATGTTTGTTAAGCTAAGTTTTAATTTTGCTTATGTATTAAGGAGGAACATTGGGGGAGGTTAAAACCTTCCCCAGGCCTCACCGATCTGTTTTACCTTTTGGGAAGTATTTACTCACCACGCCAAGGGATTCATCTTCTAGGTCCCTCGGTTTCCGGGCGAAATTCCGATGGGCAGCGCCATCTTGTATCTCAGAAGGCAATGCACAGCTGCACTATGAGCTGTATGGGATTTATTATGAGTGTGAACTTGGAGCTGTACATTGTATGAAAAATGGCAGTAAAAAGTAGTGTCGGAATAATCAGCCAGCAGGTCCAATAGATGCTGACATAGGCCTCCCAATACCTAGTGCAACAATCAAAGCTAATTAGCAGTAGTACAAAGCACAGCGCCAGATAAGACAGGCGCTCCAAAGCTGGCACTATAGCCACAATTATGATGCCAAAAAGCATGCATAAATAAGGCCCCTAGTGTATCTTTCTTTTTGTTACATGTGTCTTGTTACACATGTGATCCACTGCTGCCTATATACGATTATCTTTGACAAGTGTTACAATCTCTCATAGTGATCACCTCTGTATTACAATATGGATCTGAATGTCTATGGTGTGCATCTATAATCCCCTTTTTGAGATATACATATATATATATATATATATATATATATATATATATATATATATATATATTATATATATATATATATATATATATATATATAATATATATATATATATATATATATATATATATATATATATATATATATATGTACTGAGGGTCTCCAGGATGTACAAAGTATATCAAACTATTGTACCAGGGAAATACATGATACAAATGATATTTTACGCAGTTTCACCCCTGCAATATTACTCACCTATCCTGCAATTCCAGACTCTTTTAGTGCAAAATAATATCTTGGTGGCCTTGGAAGCAGCTGCTTAGTGCCCCCAGATCCTTCTCAACAAGTGACTCTCCCAGCTTTACTCCTCAGAGGACATATGAGTCCTGAACATTATTACACCCCAAGTGCATGACATTTCTCCACATTGAACTTCATTTACCAAGTGGATGCCCAAACACTCAGGCCCTTATTTAACAAGGGATAGCGCCAGGTAGCGAATGGTGAGCGAACGGTAATGACACTCACCGCCACGAGAATGCCGGCTCCCCTCCGCAATCACACATTTATAAAGCCGATCCTGCTTAGCGACTGACAGAGCGCCAGATAGCGAATCATTCATCATTATTCCAGCCTCACCCCACAGCGCCAGCGAGCGACCTTGAACAGCGACAGGTATGACCTCTCGCTACCTGGCACTCTCCAATGCATTTCAATGGAGCTAACTTTAAATATTCATAATTAATTGCTATAATTTTTTTTTTTTATGTCAAAAATTCTGTGACCACTTCTGCAATGTTAGATTATTTTTTAAGCCATATTTTTGGAAACCAAAAAAAATTTTGTAATATGAATACATTAATATCAGACCTGTAATATCAATTCTGTACATTTTTTTTTTATTTTTTTTGCCTAAAAAATTAATCATTTAAAAAAAAAATAATAATAATTAATTATGAATATTTAAAGATTGTTCCATTGAAATGCATTGCACAGGTAGCGAGAGGTCATACCTGTCACTGTTCAAGGTCGGACGCTGGCGCTGTGGGCTGAGGCTGGAATAATGATGAATGAGTGGCTATATGGCGCTATCTCAGTCGCTAAGCAGGATTACCTTGATAAATGTGTGATTGTGGTGGGGAGCCAGCGTTCTCATGGCGGGGCCCGTCATTACCGGCCGCTCACCAGTCGCTACCTGTCGCTATCCCTTGTTAAATAAGGGCCTAAGTATACAGCATGTCTTGTTCCAGAAGATATTCTTTACACTTGGGTTATACATCCAGTAGATGGCGCTGGACTGCAGAGACAGAAAAGTGGCTCCTCCCGGCCCCATATTTACCAGGGACCTCCCACAAATTCCCCAGTTCTTCTCTGCAGTCTGGGCTGCGATGACTAGAAGATGGCTCTCTCTACTCGCAGGTGAGCGGGGCTATTATCCTGCGGCCCTGTAGGACTATTCCCACCCATTTCCTTTTACTGCCTCCCAGCTTAGGCTGCACTGGTTCGGGTGAAGGTAGGCAGCACCGCTGCTAGGTGCTAAGGAGCGCTGCTCCAACCGCAGTCCCCCAGCAAAAGGTAGGCGGTACAGGCCCATGGTGAGCCTTATGGGATGCCCCTCCTGCATCTTATGCCCCTCACCCCCTGTCCCCGCAGTTGGCTCCCTTAGGCTGGCCTTCGCTCTTCCTGGTAAATCTGGGGGCGGTGCGTGTCTTTACTATATATATTTTTTATGTGATGATCCCGTTTTGAATTGGTTGCACTGGTTCCTTTTGCCGCCGCCGCACGCTTGTACTCGGCTCCGCGGTCGGCGGCGACATCACCTCAGGTGCTGCTGCGCCATCATTGGCTGGCTTTGTCATGTGGGCGCATTTTCGGGCTCTTCGGGGGCGCTGACGCGTTCTGCATCACTGTCTCCGCGGCCCACCCCTCGAGGTATATGCGGGCGCCATTTTAGTTCTCTGCTGTGTGTGTCTGGCATCTCCCTATCGCGGTCCGTAAGTGCCCTTGCGGGCTGATTTATTTTCTATTTCTCTGTATTGCACATTGCTTACGGGATCTTTTTGCTTATATATTGCAGGCGGGTCAAACTTTTGTGGTTTCTCCCGGTCCTATCCCCTCTATTTAGTGTTAACTCCCTATTGGAGGGCTTTTGTATTTTATATCTCCCACTTCCCTACCGGGCTATTGGGGCATCCCGGGTAGCCTTATTGGCGTCAATCCCAATTGGCCTATTGTGCCACAATAATCACCATATGGAGGCTTCTCAGGATAATGTGCTTGGGGTTCCTTCGGGACAAGCCCGGCTGTGTGTTGCGTGTGGGGTATCCCCTATAAGTGATGATGTCAGGGTGTGTGTACACTGTGGCCAGCAAACGCTTGCATTGCAGTCTGGGTTACCGGTGGCTGGGCCTGCGCCCCCTCGGGCTTCGCCTACCCCCCCACGCTTACATCTGACTCCCAGTGAGGTGCATACCAGTGGGGAGTCTCAACCTGATTTGGCTACTCGGGTGGCCAGCATTGAGAGACATATTGCTGGCTCTGGCCCGCGTAAGGCTTCTACTAAGAAGCGGCATTTATCAACTGGTGTTTCCCTCTTTCCTATGGAGGCAGAGGAATATTTTAATGTTACCGGTTATACCCCCCTAGAAGAGGGGGAATTGTTTTCTGATTCAGAATCATCTGAGAAACATTCTAGAGTGTATGGTGCCGATTCTGGGCATGACCCATGGGTTTCAAATGAGACTGACAGGCTTTTGGCTCACATTTTTTATGTGCTCTGTATCTCTTCTCCTGCCGTGGCTCCGCAGCAGCAGGGGGAGCTGTTTCATACTGTTAAACCACGCTTGGAGTTTCCTGAACAAGCTCATTTTAATAATCTGGTGCTCAAGGAGTGGGAACGGCCTAGCCGGCTCCCCGGGGTGCCAAGGAGTTGGGATAAGCGGTATCCCTTTCCTGCTGAAATGGTTAAACTGTGGTCATGTCCTCCCGAGGTGGATGCTCCAGTTCTGGGGTTGTCTACCACATCCGTCATGCATTCCCCTGACTCTACTACACTGAGGGATGGGGAGGACAGGTGCATAGATTGGCTTGCCATGCTTTTGCCTGTGTGGGGACCGCGCTCCGTCCGGTCTGTGCCTCTGCTATTATTGCTGTTGCTATTAAAAGCCTGCTCAGGGGTCTCTTAGATGGGGCCCCTGATGATGCAGGTAGTGAAGAGTATAGAGCTCTTCTGCATTGTGAGGAATTTATTGCATATGTTCTCTCTACCTTGGATGATACCATTAGAATGTGTGGCAGGGCTTCTGCCTTGTTGGTGGCGATATGCCGCTCGGTTTGGCTGCGCCAGTGGGCAGCTGACAATGCTGCTAAAAAGGCTCTCACTGGGTTTCCCTTCAACGGAGGCAAGTTACCTCAGCGTAGAAGGCAGCCCCTGTCCTTTCGGGGTTCCGGTGCCTTTTCTCCTTCCCTCAGGGGCTCCAGAATTGGACGGGGAGATTCCTTTGCTGGAGCCCGCGGAGATATTCTTAGTATACAGTACGTCCTGCTCCAGATAAGAATCATTACACTTGGGTATTTCTCCAGAGGGCGCTGGACTGCAGAGACCGCGAAAATTGGCTCCTCCCGGACCCTCAAATACCCAGGACCTCCCACAAATCCCCAGATTTTCTCTGCAGTCTGGACGGACAATGGCTCTCTCTTCTTGCAGGTGAGCGGGGCTATTAGCCTGCGGCCCTGTAGGACTATTCTCACCCGGTCCATTTTTTAATGTGCCTCCCAGCCTTGGCTGCGCTGGTCCGGGTGATGGTAGGCAGCACCGCTGTCAGGTGCTTAGGAGCGCTGCTCCACCGCAATCCCCCATCAAAGGGTAGGCGGTATAGGCATAGGGTGAGCCTCTATGGGATGCCCCTCCCGCCTATTGCCCCTGTCTATCGGTGGGCCCTATGTTAAGTGGCCCTGCTCTCGGTGGGGGGGCGGGGTGTGTGTGTATATGCCTTGGTGCTTCACTGTATGATGTGCTTCTGGTTGGTGTCAGTCTCGACGCTGACTTGGTTGCACTGGTTGCGTTTTTGAATATGCTGACGCGCGCGCTTCCACTGTGCTCCGCGGTTGGCGGCGGCATTACCTCAGGCGCTGGTGCGCTGTTATTGGCTGCTTGTCACGTGTGCTGATTCACGCTCTTTAGGGGGGCGGGGCACACGGATGGCGTGTTCCACGTCACTGTCTCCGCGGCCCGCCCCTCGAGGTATACCCGGCACCATTTTTTCTTAGGATTCGGCTGCTGCGTGGCTGGCATTTACCTACCGCAGTCCGTGAGTGCCCTCGCAGGCGGCTTTATTTACCCTGTGTCATTATACATGTAACTTATGGGGTTCTCTTCGCGTATGTCTTTCAGACGGGTCGATCTTTATTGGTTTCCCCCGGCCCTACTCCCTCTATTTAGTTTTTTAAACTTGTGAGGCCTATTGTGTAAATTACTCCCACTTCCCTAACGGGCTATTGGGGCATCCCGGGTTGCTTTTATAGCGTGAATCCCTATCGGCCTATTGTGTCGCTATAATCACCATATGGAGGCGTCTCAGGATAATGTGCTCTGGGTTCCTTCGGGACAAGCCCGGCTGTGTGTAGCTTGTGGGGTGTCCCCTATTAGTACTGACAATGTGCAGGTGCTTGCGCTGCAGCCTGGTTTACCAGTAGCTGGGCCTGCGCCTCGTATGGCGTCACCTACTCCCCCAAGCTTAAATTTGACTCCCATTGAGTTGCATACCAGTGGGGATTCTCAGCCTGATGTGTCCAGACTGGCTAGTGTTGAGAAGTTGCTTGCTAATACCTTGGCGCGTAAGGCCTCTGCTAAAAAGCGGCACTTGATGCCTGATGTCACTCTTTTCCCTATGGAAGCTGATGAGTTCTTGTAATTGTCTGGTTATACCCCTTTGGAAGAAGGGGAGTTATTCTCTGACTCTGAGTCATCTGATGAGAGGCACAGGGGTCATGATGGTTCTGGCTCTGACCCCTGGGCCCCAGATGAGACTGATAGGCTGTTAGCTCAGATTTTTGAGGTGCTGTTTATCTCTCCCCGGTTGCGCCCCCCAGGCAGCAGGGGGAATAGTTTCATTCTGCCAAGCCACGTTTAGAGTTTCCTGAGCAAGCCGATTTTAATAATAAATAAACTCAAGGAATGGGAGCATTCCAGCAGGCTTTCCGGAGTCCCTAAGAGTTGGGATAAGAGGTATCCCTTTCTTGCTGATGTGGTGAAGCGTTGGTCATCCCCTCCAGAGGTGGATGCCCCAGTCCTAGGATTATCTAACGCGTCTGTCATGCATTCCCCTGACTCTACTACGCTGTGGGATGGTGAGGACCGACGTATTGATCAGCTGGCGTTCCATGCCTTTGCCTGTGTGGGGACGGCGCTGCACCCGGTCTGTGCCTCTGCCATTATGGCTGTGGCTATTAGGACCCTGCTTAGAAGTGTCCTAGATGGTTCTCCTGATGATGTGTCTAGTGAGGAGTTTAATGCACTCTCTCGTTGTGAGGTTTTTGTGACTTATGTCCTCTCTGCCTTGGTTGATACCATTAGAATGTGTGGCAGAACCTCTGCCTTTGTGGTGGCTATACACCACTCGGTTTGGCTGCGCCAGTGGGCTACTGACAACGCTGCCAAGAAAGGGTTTCCCTTCAAAGGACTACGCCTATTTGGGGACCGCCTGGGCCTGTTTGCTAAGGGAGGCAGGTTACCCCAGCGCAGGCGGCAGTCTCGGCCCTTTCGGGGACAGGGCTCCTTTTCTTCCCCCTACCGTGGAGCCAGAAAGGGGAGGGGGTCTCCCTTACCGGGGCCCGAGGAGATTTCTGGGGTAGGGGCAGAGGACGTGGATGCCCTGGTTCATCCTGGGGCTCCAAGTCAGAGTCTTCTCCCAAGCCCTCTCAGGCATGAAGGGGCACCCTCACCCATCCGGGTGGGGGGACGCCTTCAGCACTATGCTCATGTCTGGAGGCTTCATGTCTCAGATCGGTGGATTCAGGAGGTAGTGTCCTCCGGTTACAAGATAGAGTTTTCTGCCTGGCCGCCCCCAAGGTTCATCAGATCCCGGATCTTTCAGGACCCTATGTCAGCTCAGGCTCTAGTTCTGGCGGTGCAAAGCCTTCTGGAGCTGGTGGTCGTCTGTCTGTCTGTCTGTCTGCAAGGGTTTCTATTCCAACCTTTTTACTGTGCCCAAAAGGGATGGGTCAGTCAGGCCCATCCTTGACTTGAAGATCCTCAACAAATTTGTCAGGTGCAGGCGCTTTCGCATGGAAACTTTGCGCTCTGCCATCAGTTCCCTGCGTCCAGGAGACTTCATGACCTCCGTGGACATCAAGAATGCTTACTTTCATATTCCTGTTTTTCCAGGTCATCAAAGGTTCCTCAGGTTCGCTCTGGAGGATCAGCACTACCAATTTGTGGCACCAAGAGTGTTCACCAAGGTGCTGGCGGGAGTGATGGCTCTGCTCAGGTCTTAGGGCATTCGCCTGCTGCCCTATTTGGACGACATTCTCATCACTTCTCAGTCCCTCTAACAGGCAGAGCTGGATACTCAGCTAGTAGTGTCCACTCTGGAGTCTTTTGGCTGGGTGATCAACCATCCCAAATCTTCCCTGTCTCCCTCCTTGGTGACACCCTTCCTGGGAATGTATCTGAATACAGTTCAGGCAAGGATTTTTCTTCCTCAGCAGAAGGTGGACAGTCTGCTAGCGCAGGTTCAGTTCTCCATCAGGCAGGGAATGCAGCTGGTGGGCCTGATGGTGTCATGCTTCGAGGCGGTCCCTTATGCTCAGTTTCACATGAGGCCTCTGCAACTCCACCTCTTGTCAGTATCCTGGTCCTTGTATCCAGGTCCTTGTGCTGTCCCCCCTAGTCAGGCGGTCCCTCTCGTGGTGGCTGGACTCCAGCAACCTGTTGGTGGGCAGATCCTTTCTGGCCCCCTGCTGGGAGACGGTCACCACGGATGCCAGTCTGACAGGTTGGGGGGAGGGGGGGGGTCTGGAAGTCCCTGCAGTTCCAAGGGCGGTGGGGCCCTCAGGAGGCCCCACACACCTATCAACATTCTGGAACTGAGGGCGATCAGGTTGGTTCTGGCTCACTTGACCCATTACCTTCGGGGCCGGCCTGTTCAGGTACGCTCAGACAACCAGACGGCGGTTGCCTACATCATTCTTCAGGGAGGGACTCCGAGCAAGAGGGCCCTCAAGGAAGTGTCTCTGATCCTGGCCTGGGCAGAGGACAATGTTCCCTGCATATCAGCTGTGTACATTCTGGGGGTGGAGAATCTGCAGGTAGACTCTCTGAGCAGGGGGACCTCTCGCCTAGGAGAATGGTCCCTCTGCGACAGGTTGTTTCAGTCTCTGTGTCACTGTTGGGGCCTACCAGATGTGGATCTGTTTGCGTCCCGTCACAATCACAAGCTCCCGGCCTTTGTCTCCCTGTCCCAGGATCTTCTGGCCTTGGCCACGGATGCCCTAGCAATGTCATGGCAGGACTTTCAGCTCCTGTATGTCTTTCCTCCATTCCCCCTGTTGGGAAGGGTTCTGCGCAAGATAGCTCAGCGATCCTGGTGGCCCCCAGGTGGCCAAGAAGAGTGTGGTTCGCAGACGTGGTGCAGCTGGCAGTAGATCAGTACGCTCTGCCCAGGGTACCAGACCTGCTCACTCAGGACCACTTACGCCATCCCAATTTACAAACTCTGGCTTTGATGGCCTGGCTGCTGGAACCTCCATCTTGATGGAGAAGGGGCTGTCTGCCCCTGTTGTTGATACCATAGAAAGAAGTCTTCTTCTTCCATTTACTATAGGGTTTGGTGTGCCTACATTGACTGGTGTGAGTCTAGGTCTCTTCCCTGTCGTGTGTTCTCTATTCCCAGGATCCTGGAGTTTCTGCAGCATGGGTTGGAGCTGGGGCTCCAACTTAGTACTCTGAAAGGCCATGTCTCTGCCCTGGCTGTTTTCTTCCAGAGGTCCTTTGCCCAGCATTCTCTGATCATGATTTTTTTCCAGGGTGTTACTCATGTGCGTCCCCCCTGTAAGCCTATGTTGCCTGTTTGGGATTTGAACTTGGTCTTGTCTGCCTTGCAGGGTGCTGCCTTTGAACCAAGGTCCACCCCACCCTTGGTTTTGCATTATCCTAGGATCCCCTGTATGGTGATTGTTATCATTGTTATAGTTACCACTTGGTTCTGTTTTATTTCTCCCGGCTTCTCGTTAACTGCTTTTCAATGCTGGGGATTTGTGGGAGGTCCCGGGTATTTGAGGGGCCGGGAGGAGCCAATTTTCGCGGTCTCTGCAGTCCAGCGCCATCTGGCGGAGTAATACCCAAGTGTAATGATTCTTATCTGGAGCAGGACGTACTGTATACTCATAATAACAATTCTACATGTGAGTAATCACAGAATTGTATTTTTTTGGGCAGGGGCAAAGGACGTGGCTGCCTTGGCCCCCCCTGGGGTCCCAAGATTAAGCCCTCTCCCAAGCCCCCTCAGGCATGAAGGGGCGCCCTCACCAATCCCGGTGGGGGGATAGCTTCGGCTCTTGGCTCATGTCTGGAGGCTTCATGTCTCAGACCGGTGGATTCAGGAGGTAGTGTCCTCCGGTTACAAGATAGAGTTTGCAGCTTGGCCGCCCCCAAGATTCATCAAATCTTGGTTAGCTCGAAACCCCCTGTCAGCTCAGGGTCTGTCCCTGGCTGTACAAGGCCTTCTGGAACTGGGTGTCATCTGCCGGGTGCCCTTGAAGGAAAGGGGCAAAGGCTATTATTCCAATCTTTTCATTGTTCCCAAAAAAGATGGGTCCATCAGACCCATCCGGGATTTGAAGCACCTCAACAAATTTGTCAGATTCAGACACTTTCGCATTGAAGACTCTGCACTCAGCTGTGACTTTCCTACGCCCAGGGGACTTCTTGACCTCTGTAGACATCAAGGATGCTTACCTTCATGTTCCTATCTTTCCAGGTCATCAGAGATTCCTCGGGTTCGCTCTGGAGGATCAGCACTACCAATTTGTGGCCTTACCCTTCGGTCTCACTTCGGCTCCCAGGGTATTCACCAAGGTGCTGGCAGGAGTGATGGCTCTGCTGAGATCTCAGGGCATTCACATTCTTCCCTACTTGGACGACATGCTTATTGCTTCTCAGTCCTTCCATCAGGCAGAGCTGGACACTCAGTGGGTGCTGTCCACACTGGAGTCATTCGGCTGGGTGATCAACCACCCCAAGTCTTCCCTGTCTCCCTCCATGGTGAAGTCCTTTCTGGGCATGATTCTGGATTCATCTCAGGTCAAGATCTTTCTTCCTCAGCAGAAGGTGGAGATCCTTCAAGACAAAGTTTAGCTCCTGCTGTCTTGTTCTCATCCATCCATCAGGCAGGGGATGCAGCTCGTGGGCCTGATGGTGTCCTGCTTCGAGGCGGTTCCATATGCTCAGTTTCACATGAGGCCTCTTTAGCATCACCTCTTGTCAGTATGTGATCGTGACCCTGTGTCCTTGGATCAGGTATTTGTCCTGTCCACTCTGGTCAGGCGGTCTCTATCGTGGTGACTGGACTCAAGGAACCTGCTGGGGGGGCAGATCCTTTCTAGCCCCCTGCTGGGAGACTGTCACCACGGATGCCAGTCTGACAGGTTGGGGGGGCTATTGTAAGTATACAGCATGTCCTGCTCCAGAGATAATTCCTTACGTTTGGGTTATACATCCACAAGATGGACTGCAGAGACAGCAAAAAAGTGGCTCCTCCCGGCCCCTTATATTCCAGGGACCTCCCACAAATTCCCCAGTTCTTCTCTGCAGTCGGCGCTGCGAAGGCAAGAAGATGGCCCTCTCTACTCGCAGGTGGGCGGGGCTATTAGCCTGCGGCACTGTAGGACTATTCCCACCCGTTCCTCTTTTTTCTGCCTCCCAGCTTTGGCTGCACTGGTCGGGTGACGGTAGGCAGCACCGCTGTCAGGTGCTTAAGGAGCGCTGCTCTGACCGCAATCCCCCACCAAAGGGTAGGCGGTATAGGCCCATGGTGAGCCTTATGGGATGCCCCTCCCGTGCTATCGCCCCTTGCCCCCTGTCCATCGGTGGGCTCCTGTTAGGTTGGCCACTGCCCTCCCTCGCTCTCCCTGGTATTTCTCGGGGGGGGGGGGGGGTGTATGTGTATTCTTCACTCCTTGGGATTGTATTCCATGGTATGCTTTGGCTTTGTGTTGCCACGTGTGTTGGTTGCACTGGTTGCTCTTTTTAAAAATGCTGCCGCCACACGCGCTTGTACGGTGTTCCGCGGTCGCCGGCGAATTTACCTCAGGTGCTGCTGCGCCATCATTGGCTGGCATGGTCACATGGGCGCCTTCGCGCTCTTCGGGGGGGGGGGGCGGCCTTGCGGATGGCACGTTCTGCATCACTGTCTCCGTGGCCCACCCGTCGAGGTATCTGCGGGCGCCATTTTGCTTTTCTCGTGCTGCGTGCCTGGCGTCTACCTACCGCGGTCCGTAAGTGGCTTATCTATTATATATTGTGGTGTATGCATACCGCTTACGGGACCTTTCTGTTTATGTCTTGCAGGCGAGTCAAACTTAATTGTGTTTTCTCCCGGCCTATCCCCTCTATTTAGTTTGCTATTAGAGGCCTATTCTGCCTACCTCCCACTTCCCTAGCAGGCTATTGGGGCATCCCGGGTGGCCTTATAGCGTAAATCCCTCTTGGCCGGTGGGTCGCGATAATCACCATATGGAGGCTTCTCAGGATAATGTGCTTGGGGTTCCTTCGGGACAAGCCCGGCTGTGTGTGGCGTGTGGGGTGTCCTCTACAAGTGATGACAATGTGCGGGTTTGTGTACCCTGTGCCCAGCAGGCGCTTGCGCTGCAATCTGGGTTACCTGTGGCTGGGCCTGCGCCCCGTGTGGCTTCGCCTACTCCCCCACGCTTACATCTGACTCCCAGTGAGGTGCATACCAGTGGGGAGTCTCAGCCTGATTTGTCTACCAGGGTGGCTAGCATTGAGAAGCTGATTGCTGGCTCTACGGCACGTAAGGCCTCTGCTAAGAGGCGGCATCTGGCGCCTGGCGTTAACCTTTTTCCTATGGAGGCTGAGGAATTTTTTGACCGGGCCTGCTATACCCCACTGGAAGAGAGGGAATTATTTTCTGATTCAGAATCATCTGATGAGCAGCCTAAGGGTTATGCTGATTATGGCTCTGACCCATGGGCTCCAGATGATACTGACAGGCTTTTGGCTCACTTTTTGAAGTACTTTCTATCTCTCCTCCTGCCGCGGCTCCTCCGCAGCAGGGGGAGTTGTTTCACATTGCTAAGCCACGTTTGTAGTTTCCTGAGCAAACTCACTTTAATAATCTCGTGCTCAAAGAGTGGGAGTGACCTAGCAGGCTCCCGGGGGTGCCTAAGAGTTGGGATAGGAGGTATCCTTTTCCTGCTGAAGTAGTTAAGCGTTGGTCGTCCCCTCCCGAAGTGGATGCACCAATTCTGGGGTTGCCCAACACTTCTGTCATCCATTCCCCTGACTCTACTACCCTGAAGGATGGTGAGGACCGCCACATTGATCAGCTGGCTTCCCGTGCCTTTGCCTGTGTGGGGTCCTCGCTGCGTCCGGTTTGTGCCTCTGCCATTACAGCTGTGGCTATTAGGACTCTGCTCAAAAGTATTTTAGATGGGGCTCCTGATGATGCTGCTAGTGAAGAGTATAGAGCCCTTCTGCGTTGTGAGGAATTTGTTGAATATGTCCTCTCTGCCTTGGATGATACCATTAGAATGTGTGGCAGGGCTTCTGCCTTGGCGGCGGCTATACACCGCTCGGTTTGGCTGCGCCAGTGGGCAGCTGACAACGCTGCCAAGAAGGCTCTCATTGGGTTCCCCTTTAAAGGACTGCATCTATTTGGGGATCGCCTGGACCTGTTTGCTAAGGGAGGCAGGTTACCCCAGTGCAAGAGACAGTCTCGGCCCTTTCGGGGTTCAGGTTCCTTTCTTCCCTCGTACCGTGGGTCCAGAATGGGAAGGGGAGCTTCATTTGCAGGGGCCCGGGGAGATTTCTGGGGCAGGGGCAGAGGGCGTGGCCGCCCTGGCCCCTCCCGGGGTTCCAAGGCTAAGTCTTCCCCCAAGCCCCCTCAGGCATGAAGGGGCACCCTCACCCATCCGGGTGGGGGGATGGCTTCAGCTCTTTGCTCACGTCTGAAGGCGTCATGTCTCAGACCGGTGGATTCAGGAGGTAGTGTCCTCCGGTTACAAGATAGAGTTGGCAGCCTGGCTGCCCCCAAGATTCATCAGATCCCGGATGCCTCAAGACACCCTGTCAGCTCAGGGCCTGTTGCTTGCTGTGCAGAATCTACTGGAGCTGGGGGTCATCTGCTAAGTGCCCTTAAGGGAAAGGGGCAAGGGCTATTATTCCAACCTTTTCACCGTTCCCAAGAGAGATGGGTCTGTCAGACCCATCCTGGACTTAAAGCTTCTCAACAAGTTTGTCACATCCAGGCATTTTCGCATGGAAACTTTGCGTTCAGCTGTAAGTTCACTACGCCCAGGGGACTTCATGACCTCTGTGGACATCAAGGATGCTTACCTCCATATTCCAGTCTTTCCAGGTCATCAGAGATTCCTCAGGTTCGCTCTGGAGGATCAGCATTACCAGTTCATGGCATTGCCCTTCGGTCTCACTTCGGCTCCCAGGGTATTCACCAAGGTGCTGGCGGGCATTATGGCTCTGCTGAGAGCTCAGGGCATTCGCATTTTTTCCTATTTGGATGACATTCTTATCACTTCTCCGTCCTTCCAACAGGCAGAGCTGGATACTCAGCGGGTAGTGACCACACTGGAGTCATTCGGCTGGGTGATAAACCACTCCAAATCTTCCCTGTCTCCCTCTTTGGTGAAGCCATTTCTGGGCATGAATCTGGATACAGCTCAGGCCAGGATCTTTCTTCCTCAGCAGAAGGTTGACAGTCTGCAGGTGCAAACTCAGCTCCTTCTGTCCTGCCCTCATCCTTCCATCAGGCAGGAAATGCAGCTGGTGGGCCTGATGGTGGCCTGCTTCGAGGCGGTTCCTTATGCTCAGTTTCACATGAGGCCTCTTCAACTCCACCTCTTGTCTGTATGGGACAGGGACCCTTTGTCCTTGGATCAGGTTTTGGTTCTGTCCCCCCTAGCCAGGCCTATCCCTCTCGTGGTGGCTGGACTCAAGGAACTTGTTGATGGGCAGATCCTTTCTGGTCTGGCAGGTTGGGGGGGCTTCTGGAGATCCCTAACATTCCAGGGGCGGTGGGGCCCTCAGGAGGCCCATACCCCTATCAACATTCTTAAATTAGGGTGATCAGGTTGGTTCTAGCCCGCTTGACCCCTCACCTTCGGGGTCGGGCTGTTCAGGTACGCTCAGACAACCAGACGGCGGTTGCCTACATCAATCATCAGGGAGGGACCCGGAGCAAGGGGGCCCTCAAGGAAGTGTCTCTGATCCTGTCCTGGGCAGAGGACAATGTTCCCTGCATCTCAGCTGTGTACATTCTGGGGGTGGAGAATCTGGAGGCAGACTCTCTGAGCAGGGGGACTTCTTGCCTGGGGGAATGGTCCCTCAGCAACAGGGTGTTTCACTCTCTGTGTCACCGTTGGGGTCAGCCAGATGTGGATCTGTTTGCGTCCCGTCACAATCACAAGCTACCAGTCTTTGTCTCTCTGTCCCAGGATCCTCTGGCCTTAGCCATGGATGCCCTGGCAATGTCTTCGACAAGGTGCGAGTCTAACTCACTTCCCTGTCGTGTGTTTTCTATTCCTAGGATTCTGGAGTTTCTCCAACATGGTTTGGATCTGGGTCTTCAGCTCAGTACTCTGAAAGTTCATGTTTCTGCCTTGGCCATTTTTTTCCAAAGATCCTTTGCTCAGCATCCCCTGGTCAAGACCTTCTTCCAGGGGTTACTCACGTGCCTCCCCCACGTAAGGCTATGTTACCAGTCTGGGACTTGAACCTGGTCTTATCTGCCCTGCAGGGGTCTCCCTTTGAGCCCTTGCAAGGGGCCCCTTTGTCCATTCTTACGCTTAAGGTGATCTTTTTGGTGGCTATCACTTCTGTTAGGCGTGTTTCTGAGTTGGCGGCGCTTTCCATCAAGCCTCCTTATTTTGAGAGACACCAAGACAAGGTGGTGTTTCGTTTTAAGCCAGATTTTCTGCCTAAGGTTGTTTCTGCTTTTCATCTCAATCAGGAAATTGTTTTGCCTTCTCTGTGTCCTAATCCTAGTAACCCTAAGGAGAGGGTTTTACATTCTTTGGATGTAGTCAGGACTCTCTAGTTCTATTTGGTGGCTACTAAATCCTTCAGGAAGACTGATGCTCTTTTTGTGCTTCCATCTGGACCTAAAAAAGGTCTGGCTCCGGCTAAGTCCACTATCAGCAAGTGGATACGTCAGGCTGTAATACAGGCCTACTCTGCTAAGGGGAAGGAGCCTCCCTTCCGCCTTACTGCTCATTCTACTCGTGCTATTGGTGCCTCTTGGGCTTTTCAGCACCAAGCTTCTGTTGAACAAGTTTGCAAGGCCGCCACTTGGTCTTCTGTTCATACTTTTTCTAAGTTTTACAAGGTTGATGTTAAGGCCTCAGCTGATGCTGCTTTTGGCCGCAAGGTTCTGCAGGCGGCAGTGGTTTAAACTGTTACTTTTCGGGATCCCACCCTACCTTACGGACACTGCTATTGGATGTCCCAAGTGTAAGGAATATCTTCTGGAACAGGACGTGCTGTATACTTAGAATAATACAATTCAGCGATTACTCACCTGTAGAATTGATATTATATGTATACAGCACGTCCTGTTCCACCCCACTCTTGTTATCATTTTTCTTAGTTATCTCTGTATGGTGATTGTTCAATTTTTGGTTATAGTTCTCTCGGTTCCATTTTAATTGCTTTTCAATACTGGGGAATTTGTGGGGGGTCCCTGGTATATATGGTATGTATGTGTGTGTCGCCGGAGCGGCACCATCTCTTGCAGGAGCGGCACCGATAACATCAGTGATGGTCACAAGTAGAACAGGTCTAGACCCTCATCGCCATTGTTGGTGTCCCACCTCCTGTGTATCCCAGTTTCATGTGTCTGGCAGATTCATTGTGGAAATGTCTAAAGAATGGGCAGTAAATGGACACCTTGGAGCCTTGTGTTTGGATCAGACTCACAGACTGTCCACATGACCACCAGTGTCCAGTAGGGTTTAGAGGGGGTAACCTAAAGTCAAAATGGGCCATACAGCCATTTTAATCCCTATGGGGGGCATGAGGTCTTGCTTTTACTAGGTCCCACAGTGGTGATCGCTCTCTTGCAACTCCAGATACCTGTACAGGGTGCCACACTTCCTGATTCAAGCTGCCCGGAGGTGTATCATAGTGTATAAGCTCAGACGATGTGCCTAAAGAGAATAATAGGTGCCCACTGTCTGGCTTCATACAACACACACTCCAGATTGGAACCTGCAGGAGTATGAGCAGTTAAAGTGGATGGAAACCCCAAAATGGGTCCATCGCTCAATCTATGCCCTCCCCCCGTCCTGCTGTTGGCTCAGCTGTGGCCCGGTTTTTGAAGACAACTGGGCTTTTCTACCACCGAAGCCACACCCGGTGGCACTTTTTGAGAGAGCTAATTCCCGCTCTCAAAAGTGCTGCTGTGACGAGGTGCAGGCTGGTGACCCCGGTACACAGTTTTGGCGAGCAGGCTCCTGTGCCCAGCCATTCAGAAAGGCTAGATGCGGGAGCGCACACAGCCACAGAGAAGCCAGGGCGAATGGAGATCGAATTGGGGGACCCGCCAGGACCAGGTAAGATAACAGGCGCCCGGTGGGTGTACACAACGGGGCATCTAGCAGCATCTTTTAAATTCCAGGCCCCGCCATGAGGGGTTTGACCCACTTTAAAGCCCTGATATGAGGTCTGTCTGACTTCCCTTTAAAGAGGGAACATATCCCAGGACTTTCACTATCCCAGGTTTTGTTCCCCCTTACCCAAATTGGGATTCCCCACTGTATGTATCCCCCTAGATTGCCTGTAAATTCACCTTTTGTTTGCTCCTACGTGGGCCGCCAGCAAAACGCTTGTCTGTGATTACTTTCCCAACTCTGAAAGTTGAGAGTATATAAAACCACACACTTAGATTTAGGATAGCTCTGTGGACCATAAATAAAATCCCCACATCTCCCTTGCCTGATATATTTTTAACAGCGCTGCATTATTGATGCTATTAATAATTTACCTGAAAAAAGAACGCCAGAGTAACCTCATCAACCCACGGTTGGCTTTTGCGGGCGGCCAGAAATACTTTCATTATGTCCCTCATGACACACGTGGATCCTTAACTGATGTACAAGTGACAAACTTATGGCTATTTTAATTGAGGCAAATAAAAGGTACTTAAAGAGGAGCAATCATCAGCTTAGAGTCTATAAGACTTTGTCAGGAGTGGGGTGGAGCTCTGCTGGGGTCTGGTCAAGGTGGCAACTTACCCCCAGGCCAGAGTCTACTGAAAGCCCTGACATTCACTGGAGGTCCCTGCAAGGGAAGACAAACTGCACTGCAGGAGCAATAAGGGTCATGCCCGGAGGAACCCCAGGACAAGGAGGGTAAGCAGGAAGTCCAGAAACCAGGTTCAGGGCTGGCAGCAGTGGTTCAAAAGGTGGTAGTCCAAGCAGGGGTCAGGGCAGGCAGCAAAGGTTCAAAGGAGGTAATCCAAGCAGGGGTCAGGGCAGGCAGCAAAGGGGCTCTTCTGGCTTCAGGAGAGGGCCCCGAATAGCCCCCCTCCCGCTTCAGCAACCTGACTGTAAAAAAAAATTACATTTATTCACCTGCGACCATGATCCCTCCCGCTGGGTCTCCTCTTCACTGGGGGGCTCTGATCCCCCCTGGCTTCTCTGTTGTGAGGAGAGGGCCCGAGGGCTCTCCCCCACTTCCGTAGTCACCGTAGCTAGGTGACTTCACCCGTTGGAGGGTCAGGGTGCATCCACTGCCTGGGAGCAGGAGTGCGCTCATAGCCTGATCATGCAGTTGCCGGATGTTTACTTCGCTGAGGGCACCAGGTGCATCCGGACACTGCGGGCACATCCACAGCTGAATGCCTAGGAGTGGGAGTGCGCTCACAACCTAACGTTACGGTCCCAGATGTTTACTTCACAGAGGGCACCAGACGCATCTGGACGCAGTGTACGCATCCACAGCTGAATGCCTGGCAGCGGGAGTGCACTCACAACCTAACTATACGGTCCCAGATTTTTATTATGCTGAGGGCACCAGACACACCTGGATGCATCCACAGCCGAATGCCTGGGAGCGGGAGGGCGCTCACAGCCTAAGATACGATCGCCAAATGTTTACTTCACTAAGAGCACCAGACGCATCAGACGCATCCACAGCTAAATGCCTGGGAGCGGAAATGCGCTCACAACCTAACAATGCAGTCCCAGATGTTTACTTCACCGAGGGCACCAGATGCACCCGGACGCTTCCACAGCTGCATGCTTGGGATTGGGAGTGCGCTCACAGCCTGAAGATGCGGTCGCCGGATGTTTACTTCACTGAAGGCACCAGGCACATCTGGACGCAGTGGACGCATCCACAACTGAATGCCTGGGAGCGGTAGTGCACTCAAAGCCTGAAGATTTGATCGCCGGATGTTTACTTCGCCGAGGGCACCAGACGCAGTGGACGCATCCACAGCTGAATGACTGGGAGCAGGGGTGTGCTCACAGCCTAAGATGCAGTCGCCGGATGTTTACTTCACTAAGGGCACCAGGCACATCCAGACGCATCCACAGCTGAATGCCTGAGAGCGGGAATGCGCTCACAACCTAACGATGCAGTCCCAGATGTTTACTTCACCGAGGGCACCAGATGCAACCAGGCGCATCCACAGCTGCATGCCTGGGATTGGGAGTGTGCTCACAGCCTGAAGATGTGGTCGCCGGATGGTTACTTCGCTAAAGGCACCAGACGCATCTGGACGCAGCATACGCATCCACGGCTGAATGCCTGACAGCGGGAGTGCACTGACAACCTAACAATGGGGTCCCGGATGTTTACTTCGCCAAGGGCATCTGATGCATCTGGACGCATCCACAGCTGAATGTCTGGCAGCAGGAGTACGATCACAACCTAACGATGGGGTCCCGGATGTTTACCATGCTGAGGGCACCAAACACACCCGGATGCATCCACAGCTGAATGCCTGGGAGCGGGAATGCGCTCACAACCTGAAGATGTGGTTGCCGGATGTTTACTTCACCAAGGGCACCAGACGCATCCATAGCTGAATGCCTGGGAGCGGGAGTGCGCGCACAACCTAACGATGCAGTCCCAGATGTTTACTTTGCAGAGGGCACCAGATGCACTTGGACGCATCCACAGCTGCATGCCTGGGTGTGGGCGTGCGCTCACAGCCGGAGATGAGTAACTAGAGGTTTACTATGCCGAGGGCACCAGATGCACTTGGACGCATCCACAGCTGCATGCCTGGGTGTGGGAGTGCGCTCACAGCCTGAAGATGCGGTCGCTGGATGTTTACTACGCTGAGGGCACCAGATGCATCCCGATGCATCCACAGCCGAATGCCTGGGAGCGGGAGTGCGCTCACAGCCTGAAGATGCGGTCGCTGGATGTTTACTACGCTGAGGGCACCAGACGCATCCGGATGCATCCACAGCGGAATGCCTGGGAGTGCTTTCACAGCCTGAAGATGCGGTCGCTGGATGTTTACTACAATGAGGGCACCAGACACTTCCGGATGCATCCACAGCTGAATGCCCGGCAGTGGGAGTGCTCTCACAGCCTGAAGATGCGGTCGCCAGATGTTTACTTCACTAAGGGCACCAGACGCAGCAGATGCATCCACAGCTGAATGCCTGGGAGAGGGAATGCGCTCATAACCAAATGATGGGGTCCTGGATGTTTACTATGCCGAGGGCACCAAACACATCCGGATGCCTCCACAGCCAAATGCCTTTGAGCAGGAGTGCGCTCACAGCCTGAAGATGTGGTTGCCGGATGTTTACTTCACCAAGGGCACCAGACGCATCCATAGCTGAATGCCTGGGAGCGGGAGTGCGCTCACAACCTAACGATGAAGTCCCAGAAGTTTACTTTGCCGAGGGCACCAGATGCACTTGGACGCATCCACAGCTGCATGCCTGGGTGTGGGAGTGCGCTCACAGCCTGAAGATGCGGTCGCTGGATGTTTACTACACTGAGGGCACCAGATGCATCCCGATGCATCCACAGCCGAATGCCTGGGAGCGGGAGTGCGCTCACAGCCTGAAGATGCGGTCGCTGGATGTTTACTACACTGAGGGCACCAGACGCATCCGGATGCATCCACAGCCGAATGCCTGGGAGTGCGTTCACAGCCTGAAGATGCGGTCGCTGGATGTTTACTACAATGAGGGCACCAGACACTTCCGGATGCATCCACAGCTGAATGCCAGGCAGCGGGAGTGCTCTCACAGCCTGAAGATGCGATCGCCAGATGTTTACTTCACTAAGGGCACGAGACGCAGCAGATGCATCCACAGCTGAATGCCTGGGAGAGGGAATGCGCTCATAACCAAATGATGGGGTCCCGGATGTTTACTATGCCGAGGGCACCAAACACATCCGGATGCCTCCACAGCCAAATGCCTTTGAGCAGGAGTGCACTCACAGACTGAAGATGTGGTTGCCGGATGTTTACTTCACCAAGGGCACCAGACGCAGCAGACGCATCCACAGCTGAATGGCTGGGAGCGGGAGTGCGGTCACAACCTAACGATGCGTTCCAGATGTTTACTTCGCTGAGGGCACCAAATGCACTCGGACGCATCCACAGCTGAATGTCTGGGAGTGGGACCTCACAGCCTGAAGATGCAGTCACTGGAGGTTTACTATGCCGAAGGCACCAGATGCATCCACAACTAAATGCCTGGGAGGGGGAGTGCGCTCACAGCCTGAAGATGCGGTCGCCTTATGTTTACTACGCTGAGGGCACCAGATGCAGCGGATGCATCCACAACTGAATGCCTGGGAGAGGGAGTGCACTCAAAGCCTGAAGATGCAGTCATCAGATGTTTACTACGCCGAGGGCACCAGACGTATCTGGACGCATCCACAGCTGAATGCCTGGGAGTGGGAGTGTTCTCACAGCCTGAAGATGGGGTCGGCGCATCCACAGCTGAGTGCCTGGGAGCGGTAATGCACTCACCGGATGTTTACTTCGCCGAGGGCACAAGGAAGATGACTTCTTTGCCCCCCAACCCTGGGGGGTTCACGCAGCAGATGCTCCAGGGGCAAGGCCAGTGGCCGCCTTGCGAGGGTTTTGTTCCACTTTAAACTTTTTACAGGCCAGAAATGTTGTAACCATGGCTGTAGGATAGTGTTTTTGCTTTAGCGGTAGTGTCTGGTTCCTTTTAAATTGGCCTGGAACATACATTGCCTCCATACGAACACTTCTGCGTCTGGTCCCCCTCTGGAGAGTTAAGTTTTGCCGGTTTGCTAACCTAACCACCTGTCAGTAGCCGGCAAGCAAGCGATCGCGTTACACTACTGCTGGAATCTCCTGTGACTTTATTATACCTTCGCACTGCGTCCTGCCCTGGCCGTTAATCTGGGGCCTAGAATGGAGAAAATTAGTCGAGACAGCTGTGGTCTTGGAAAGCAGCAAAAAAAAAAAAAACCTCCCCAATAATCACATATGTTTTCTGTGGTAACGGCAGGATCAGGACCACCTCCAGAACACCACCTGGGGAATAGGCAATCTCATTTCCTCAGCCTGAGTGTGCGAAGGGGCAGCCATGTCAGGTAGGCCGCAACACCGCAGTGAAGGTGCCAAACCTGCATCCCGACTGTTCCGGCTATGTGATGATTACGGTGTTACTCGTCCAAAATCTTATGGCTCCCAAACCGTGTCTGTTTTTATAGCCACCGTGTTCTTAAAGTGGACCAAAACCATACCTACCAGCTTTTCAGGGTGGGAAATTGTTAAATTAAACATTTGTTAAATTAGACCACATCCCCTCATTGGGGGATGGATAGGATGTAACAGTTACAACAATTGAAACACTTTAAATAGGCAAATAAATCATTTATTGATATAGATCTTCATATTAAACGTCAAAGAAGGACAACGAAGAACAACAAAGGACAGGGGGACACGGACTCAGAAGAGGGGCAGTCCCTCCAAATCAGGGACACTTGGGAGGTATGCCAAAACACACCCTGGAGTCTATCAGACTCCAGGACAGGCATGCTCGCTCCCCCTGGGGCATCCAGGTTCAGGATGCCCCACTGTGTGAGACCCCCCCGGTTGCCCAAAAACTCCTTACCTAGTCCAAAGGCGCTATCCCTTTAGCAGGGTGCGTGGCCGCACTAGGCATTTGAGAACGGCTGGCACTGTCATGCTCCCAGTTTAAGGGTAGCGGGAGATGTGGCCGCCAACACGCTCGGATCCGCTCGCTTTAGACAAGCTCTTGGATGAAGGGGCGGGAGGGGATCTGAGTGTGCTGAATGGACGAAAGGCTGCGCAGGCTCCAAAAAACCGAGGAAGGTTGAGTGAGATTGGGCGACCTGGGGGGTTTCAAACAGTGGGGCATCGACCAAAACCCAGGATTTTGACTACCCCCACTGTTTCAAACATATCGATCCATTTTAAAGGGAAACTTCCTCTTTGTCATGTGAAATTCTGCCTTATTGTTTTTCTATTGTTGAATGTAAAATAAACCTGTGTGTTGTCCCCCATAGTGGTAATGTGCTGCAGGTCCAGCTCACCAAGTGTGATAAAACATAACATTTAATGTAACATTTTAAAATATAGCATGACCTGTGTGAAGTGAATATCCTGGGCTCCCCATTCAAAGGTAATGCGTTTCGGGGTTACCTCACCCCTTAATCCTACCTTAAAACAGATGATAAAATAGCATACCACTGTTTCTCAAAATCCTCTCCAAAAGCAGTAGTGGATCTTTTTTTAAGCCTTAATCCCCTTGGGATCATATCCCCATCTAAATATTTCTGTAGGGTAACTTTGTCCCACCAGATTCTGAGTTCTTTTTTCATCAGCTTTTCAAGATGACTGAATTCTTGATTTAGTTCCACATTAGATTCAGATATGTTAGTTTGGCAAACATGTGACCCACTTTATCCAATCTCCTTTGGATGTCATCCTCCATATTATACATACAAATCCTCTGGATTGAAAATTTCTGAGGAAACACTCCAACACAGGTATTTTTAAAAGAGGATTGAGCAGGTCAAACCAGATTCACTAGTAGTCCCAAGAAGATAGACAGCTCAGAAATCCCCTGAGATATTTCACCTGGGAGCACGGACAGACCTCTGTAAGTCCCAATTGTGGTAATGTGCTGCAGGTCCAGCTCACCAAGTGTGATAAAACATAACATTTAATGTAAGGGGTGTTTTAAGGTAGGATTAAGGGGTGAGGTAACCACGAAACGCGTTACCTTTGAATGGGGAGCCCAGGATATTCACTCCACACAGGTCATGCTATATTTTAAAATGTTACATTAAATGTTATGTTTTATCACACTTGGTGAGCTGGACCTGCAGCACATTACCACAATTGGGACTTACAGAGGTCTGTCCGTGCTCCCAGGTACAATATCTCAGGGGATTTCTGAGCTGTCTATCTTCTTGGGACTACTGTTGTCCCCCATAGACCTGTGATTTACTTATCAGCATGCGCATTCCAAGTTTCTTATATTCCTGTGGCTCTGTGTTGCTAAAGTGGGAGAAGCTTTTCAGGCTGTGAGTAAAAACAACTGACTACAAGACATATAGTGGATCCTGTGGCGGTGATTGAGGTATTTGCCGGGGGTGGAGCTGTGGGACCCGGGCTTCTACCAGAATTTTCCAGAGGTCCTAGCTCCCGCCTCGTTAAGTTACCTTGCTTATATATGGCCGACCGGAAGCCTGGTCATTCAGCAGCAGCGTTTCTGCCTATGTATATACATCTGATTGCCCTACTGCTTTAAAGACTTCACGTTTCAGGCTTCTCTCTTAATTCTTCTACTGTAAATTCTCAAAGCCTCTATTATATGCTCCATATTGCCAACTTCAACTCAGGATGTCTTCATGTTTCCGGCCTTCTCCTCTACAGCCTTCCTCTCCTTTTGTAACTCTTTGAACCTTCCGCATGTGCTCCCAATGACCAAGTCCTACTTGCCCAAATCTTCAGATCCTCTATTTTGTGCCGCCTAAGACCGATTCCTTGGAGGTCTTCATGTTTTAGGCCTTCTGCTCTACATTCCTAGACCCATAGATCCTTCCACATGTGCTCCCCCTGACACGTTCCTACTTGCCCAACTACTTTGATGTCTTCACGTTCCTTGCCCTCTCCTTTGCAGTTCTCTTCTTCTTTAGTAAATCTTCAGATCCTCGATTTTGTGCCCCTATCGACTCGACTCTTTGGAGGTTTTCATGTTTCAGGCCTTCTGCTCTACAGGCCTAGACCCTTAGATTCTTCCACATGTGCTCTCCCTGACATGCTCCTACTTGCCCAACCGCTTTACTTACTTAATGTTTCAGGTTACTCTTCTGGCTCAGTCTTCTTTTTTGTAAATCTTCATAGCTTCCTTTATGTCTTCACTCTTCAGGCCTTCTCTTCTTCAGTCTTCTTCTATTTTTGTATATCTTTGTAACCTTCCTTATGACAGGCTCCTACTTGCCCAACTACTTTAATGACTTCACGTTTCAAGATTCTGCCACATTCTTCTTCTTTTGGAAATCTTCAGATCCTCCATTATGTGCCCCCTATGGCTGACTCCAACTTACTTACAACTTAACTTTAGAACCTGATTGTGGTCCACAATTAGTAGGTTCATATTTTTTTATGAAGATTTTCTACAACAATCAGGAGACACATCTCCACAAACTCTGATTATAAGTCCTTCCACCACACCCCTGTATGTATATGTAGCAATCCTCACATGCTAGCAATAAACATGATGGTTGACTTACCTCTCTGATTATATGGGTCCCTTATTTAGAGCCCTCCCCCATCAGTCGCACATCTTATCTCTACAAAATATCTCTACGTACAACCAGCTGTTGTATTTTGTAGAGATATCCTTTGTACCTACAGCCATTGGAGGAGCTGTGCTAGCTTGTCTTTGATTGGATTGAAGACTTTTTGAATGCTGCCCCCTCCCCTACAAAAGCTTTTGGAATAGTTAGTTCCTGTAAGCCCTGGTCAAAGCCGCCTGGAGCGGTGAAACGCGTTGGGATTGTGCACACAATTTGACAACAAATAGGAGCAATTTTTGAATTATAAGGAAACAGAGGAGCCCGGGGCCCCCTGCGGTGAGAGTCACGGTTTTAACTTGGAATTTTTATGCTTGTTTTTTATTTCCCTTGTGAGTGCATTTTTTTACCCCTTTAAGCTATTAAATTGAGTATCAGCAGTATTGCACTATTTTGTTTTTTTTGCTCTTTCACATGTATACTATGATGTGGGATTAAATCATTATCCCTATTGAGCATATACCAACATAACTCTCAAGAAGACCTGAGTCTGGAGTTTGATCGTTTTGGGATTGGATTGGCGCTGTATCTGTGGAGGATTGACAGCCTGTGGGAGACTTTTGTGGTTTCTCTCTGAATGCCAGTTTCATTGAACATCTGGTAAGAGTATAAGCCTACTGGTGGTGGTCCCACTTGCGCTCACTGGATGCATGCACTGTGGGATGCCACAATTGGATTTCTTAAAGCTACATGAAAAGACATTTTAGCTAGCTCTGTGTTTCTACTATTGTCTACTATATCTTTTTATATTAAAGCCTATACTAGCCTCCCAGCCTTGGCTGCAGGTCCAAGTAAGGGTAGACAACACCTTAAAAGGTGTTCAGGGAGCTATGCTCCCCCGTGAGACCTCATATAAAGGGGGTAGGCGGTATCCGGGTTGGTGATCCCGGTTTGGGATGCCCTGTCCCTTACTATCCCTTTCACCCCTGGTGCGGGATTCCCCTCCTTCCGGGTCCCCCTGTTACCCTCCAGCGGGGGGGGGGGGGGGTTCCTTCAATCCTTTTCTCTCTTTCACTCTCACTGTGTATGTGTGTTGTGCGCCTTTATTTCTCTTTTTTTGGGCCTTCACCACTGGAGAGCTTCTCCCCCTCAGGCCGTGGTGTGGAGGGGGCGGGGCCGGGCGCTCGCACGTTGCCGCGGCCCGCCCCCCCCCCCCTGCTGTTGGCGCCGAATGCGGAGCCCAGCCTACTGCTGGGAACCGCGTTTCTGAGGTAGGGGGCGGGGCCAGGCGCGGCGCGCGATCCGCGCTGGCCCGCCCCTTCTTCTCCCTCTCTTTCTCTCCCTCTGGATTGCAGCCTGGCTGGACGCCATTACGGCGACGCGAGTGCCCTGTTGGGCCCCCTTTATTCATCTAACTTTTGCAAGTGCTTCTTAGACAGGGGCAGCGCTGATCATTATGTATTCTATGCTTATGCTTAGGTGTTCTATTGTGAGTGTGTGTGTGTGCTAGTACTTATGGGCCCATCTCTCTTGTGTTTTTCAGGAGGACTCCCTGTGCCTTGCTAAAAAAGGGGGTTCTCCCGGTCCTAGGGTCCCTAGCAGTAATTTGGGCACTTATAAATCCCCCCACTCGGGACTTAAAGGGGCATCCCGGGTTGCTTAACAGCGTAATTCCCTCTGGTCATTGCGACTACCTTAAAATCACCATATGGAGGCTACACGGGACAATCCCGGTCATGTGTGGGTTGCGGGGTAATGTACTAATTTGCATACCATGTGCGCAACAGGACATAACGCGGCAGTCGGGTTCCCAGGTGTCTGGGTCAGTGCCGCCCGTCTCATCTCCTTCCCCCCCCCCCGCATTATCCGTACCCAAAGTGACACGGTCATTAGTGGGGAGTCGCGCTCTGAGGTATGTGCTAGGCTGGCCAACCTCGAGAAAATTATTTCTAGCTCAGTGGGCAAGAAGGCCTCTGCTAAGAAAAGGCATGTCTCCGGCTACGCCGGTAATTGATTTTGATGATTAGGACTCCCTTGACTGGTCTGATTATTCCCCTCTTGAGGAGGGGGAATTGTTTGAGGAGTCTGAGACTGAAGAACTGCAGTTTTTTTATTCTGATGCCGGGCAGGCGCTGGGGGATGCTGTGGATACCCCCAACGTCCTGGCCCATCTCTTAGAGGTTCTGGATATTTCCCCACCAGCGGAGGCCCCTCCGAAGAAGGGGGAATTCTTTGGGTCATCTACGCCCCGCTTGGAGTTCCCAAATCAGGATAATTTTGATAGCATGATTCTTAGAGAATGGGAAAAGCCGAGTCGGCTTCCCGGTGTCCCGCAGGGATGGGATAGGAAGTATCCCTTCCCGGCGGACGTGGTAAAGCGATGGTCTTCCCCTCCCGAGGTCGATGTGCCCATCTTAGGGTTGTCCAACACCTCCGTTGTACATACTCCTGACGCCACTACCCTTAAGGATGGCGAGGATAAGTGCATTGATCAGATGGCATGCCATGCCTTTGCCAGTGTGGGTTCAGCCTTGCGGCCTGTTTGTGCATCTGCACTCGTGGCTGTGGCTACAAGGTCTGAGGTTAGGGACATGTTAAAAGGGTCCCAACTCAACCCGTCCAGTGTAGAAATCACAGTCCTTAAGAGGTGTGAATTGTTCATGAACTTTGTGTTGGCGGCTATGGATGACACTATTATCATGTGTAGTAGAACCTCGGCTCTGCTGGTGGCCATGCATCGTTTGGCTCCTTCAATCCTTCCTTTCGTGGTGCCAGAGTGGGCAGAGGTCTTGCCTACTCTAGCTTCAGAGTTGATTCCTGGAACAGAGGCAGGGGACGCGCCCGTCTAGCCTCTACCTGGGGTTCCAAGCCCAAGCCCGCTGCCAAGCCAGCTCAGCAATGAGGAGGCGCCCTCACCCTTATGGGTGGGGGGACGGCTGCGGCTCTTCTTCCAGGTCTGGGCTCAGGAGGTCATAGACAAGTGGATATTGGAAGTGGTCTTGTCTGGGGACAAACTGGAGTTCGAGTACCGGCCTCCTCCCAGATTCCTAAGGTCTCGGGTGCCATCGGATCCTTGGGCACCACAGGGGCTCCTGTTGGCTGTAAAGAATCTCCTGGACATGGCGGTCATATGCCCGGTGCCTCTTTCAGAGAGAGGCCGGGGCTATTATTCCAACCTCTTCACGGTTCCCAAAAAGGATGGCTCCATAAGACCCATTCTAGATTTCAAGCTTCTCAACAGGTTCATCAGAACCAAGAAGTTCTGCATGGAGACTCTGCGCTCGCCATCGGTTCCCTTCGTCAGGGGGATTTCATGACGTCCATAGACATCAAGGATGCTTACCTCCATGTACCAATTTTCCCAGCACACCAGAGATTTCTCAGGTTCATGGTTGGAGATCAGCATTTTCAGTTTGTGGCCCTCCCGTTCGGGCTGACCTCGGCACCGAGGGTGTTTACCAAGGTTCTGGTGGGCATAATGGCCCTGCTCAGAGCCCAGGGCATTCGCATTGTGCCGTATCTGGACGACCTACTCATTACAGCTTCTTCCCTCTGCCAGGCGGAGCTGGACACCTGGACGGTGGTGACGACGCTGGAAAGGTTCGGATGGGTGATCAACCACCCTAAGCCTTCTCTCTCCCCATCAAGGGAGATCTCTTTTTTGGGCATGCATCTGAATACCAGTCAGGCCAGAGTGTTCCTACCTCAGCCAAAGGTGCAGAGGGTTCAGGATCTGATACGTGTTCTCCTGACCAATCCCGTCATCCTATCTGGCTAGGGATGACTCTGGTAGGTTTGATGGTGGCCTCCTTCGAGGCAGTCCCCTTTGCTCAGTTCCCCATGAGGTCGCTCCAACTCCATCTATTGCTGAAGTGGGAAAGATGTCCACTGTCCTTGGATCAGTGTTTTCTGATGTCTCCCAGGGTTCGGCAGTCCCTTCAGTGGTGGCTGCAACCAAGCAATCTGATGAGGGGCAGATCCTTTCTGGCCCCTTGTTGGGAGACGGTTACCACGGATGCCAGCCTGTCGGACTGGAGAAGTTTCTGGAAGGATCATCAGTTCCAGGGGTTGTGGGGTCCTCAGGATGCTCACATCCCCATCAATGTCTTGGAGCTCAGAGCTTTCCGTTTGGTTCTGTCACGTCTGACACTTCACCTACAGGGCTTACCGGTTCAGGTTCGATCAGACAATCGAACTGTGGTAGCTTACATCAATCACCAAGGAGGGACTCGCAGCAGGAGTGCCCTCATGGAAGTCTCTCTGATTCTGACATGGGCGGAGAGCAATGTTCCTTGCATCTCGGCAGTGTACATTCCGGGAGTGGAGAACACGGAGGCGGACTCCCTGAGCAGGGGATTCTCTCGCCGAGGGGAATGGTCTCTCAGCCACAGGGTGTTTCGGTCCCTGTGTCACAAGTGGGGGACTCCGGAGGTGGATCTCTTTGCCTCTCGGCACGATCACAGGCTCCCAACCTGTCTCGGGATCCTCTGGCCCTGGCAGTGGATGCCTTGTCACTTGCCTGGAGGGATCTGTGGTTTCTGTACCTGTTTCTCCCCTTCTCCATGGTAGGCAAGGTAGTGCGCAAGCTGGCTCTAGAGGGGGCACCAGTAATTCTGGTGGCCCCAAGGTGGCCAAGACAGGTTTGGTTCGCAGACATCGTAAGACTGGCGGTAGATCAGTACAGGCTGCCCCTGTTTCCGGATCTGATCTCTCAGGGTCAGCTACGTTACCCCAATTTACAAAGTCTTGCTTTGATGGCGTGGCTGCTGAAACCTTCATCCTGAGGGAAGAAGGTTTGTTGGAGGCGGTTATTCAGACATTGATTAGAGCTAGGAAGAGGTCTTCCTCTAACATTTACTATAGGACTTGGCGGTCCTATATTGACTGGTGTGTGGCTAGGGCCTTACCTTGCAGGGTGTTTTCGATTCCTAGGATTTTGGAGTTTCTACAACACGGTCTGGATCTGGGGTTCCAGCTCAGTACTTTGAAGGGTCAGGTTTCTGCCATGGCTGTCTTTTTTCAAAGGTCCTTTGCATTATCTGGTCAAGACTTTTTTCCAAGGGGTCACTCATGTTCGGACCCCTAGAAAGCCTTTGGCTCCCGTTTGGGACCTAAATTTGGTTCTCTCGGCCCTACAGGGGCCTCCTTTTGAGCCGGTGCGGGATGTGGCACTTTCTGTGCTCACTCAAAAGGTTGCCTTTTTGGTGGCTATTACCTCTGTTCAGCGTGTCTCTGAGTTGGCGGCTCTGTCTATTCAGGCCCCTTACTTTGAGAGACACCAGGATAAGGTGTTTTTTTGCTTTAAACCAGATTTCCTTCCTAAGGTGGTTTCTGCCTTCCATCTCAATCAGGATGTAGTTCTCCCTTCCTTGTGTCCTAAGCCTAGCAATGACAAGGAGAGGGTTTTGCACTCTTTGGATGTGGTTCGTTGTGTGAAGTACTATTTGGTCGCTACTTCTCCTTTTCGTAAGACGGATGCCTTGTTCGTGGTGCCCTCCAGGCCCAGGAAAGGTTTGGCACCAGCCAAGTCTACCATTAGTAAATGGAGACGTCAGGCCATTGTTGGGGCCTATTCCGCTAAGGGGAGGGTTCCTCCTTTTAAGATCACTGCTCATTCTACTCGTGCTGTTTGGGCTTCCTGGGCTTTTCAGCACCAGGCTTCTGTTGAACAAGTTTGTAAGGCTGCTACTTGGTTTTCCGTTCATACTTTTTCCAAGTTTTATAAGGTTGATGTGCGGGCCTCAGCGGATGCTATTTTTGGCCGCAAGGTTCTGCAAGCTGCAATGGTTTAAATTTGTGCATTTTTTTGCTGTATTTGGATCCCCACCCATCACGGACACTGCTATTGGATGTCCCATATGTCATGAATAGTGGAAGCGGGGTGTGTGACATACTTGGAATAATACCATTTTGTGATTACTCACCTGTAAAATGGGTATTATAAGTATGTCACACACCCCGCTTCATCCCGCCCTTTGGTATTCTGGATCCTTTATATGGTGAACCTTTTATTGTTAATTTTATTGTTTTATTGTCTCTTCCTGGTCCCCTTTCTGCTGTCATATACTGGGGAATGTGTGGGAGGTCCCAGGTATTTATGGACCGGGAGGGGCTTCTTTTTTGCTTTCATCTCTGCAGAAGTTCGCCCTCTACTGGACCATAACCCATATGTCATGAATAGTGGAAGCGGAGTGTGTGACATACTTATAATACCCATTTTACAGGTGAGTAATCACAAAATGGTATTATTTTACTATTTTAACTAAACTCTGCCAAAGGATTCGCCAAGGGTTGGTGTACAATCAGTGTCACCGCATTCCTCCAAGCCACCAACTCTATTTGCCCCTTCTTTATCACTCTCTATCCTTTCTGTGCTCTTATAACTTCCTCTATACATCAGTTCTATTTACCCCTCTTGCTTTCCCAAATACAGGTCAAGGGCAACATCGAATGGCTCAGAGGGCCGCAGATTGAGCACATGTCTCTTAGATGGTCTGTAGACCAAGTCCATTCCAAAAGGATTAGATTCAGACCTCTGGAAGTACTGAAAGTTATCCAAAAAGGAATCCAAAAACCGAAGTGAAACTGGAGTTGGGCAGGTGGAGAAGTTTTGGGGCTTACTTGTTTCTTTACTGCGTGTGTAAAGCCTGGGAAACAGAGAACAGTTTAGCTGGCAAACGTGTCCACCTGCCTGACACTTATTTAACTCAAGATATTGCTCATGCCACACAGAAGGGTCCGGTGAGCCCCATCTGGCTGCCGAGTTACAGTTAGGGCATCATTGCTGTAGGGCATGGAGAGTTGTGATCGGGCTTTTATGACATTGCACACACATAGAGAATGATCTTTTTTACGCTATAAGAGAACAATGGCTGCTCCCTGCGCAGATGCTGCTCCGAACCTGGAAAAGCGTTTAATTTCTCTGATGGGTTCCAGATGCCTTCAGAAAGGGGTCTTGATCACACTCGTTCTTTGATTGGTACAAGCACCGTTAATGTTTTATTTATTTGCGTTTTTACTGACTCTGGCCCGCACATAAATAGCCCCGGATGATTAGAAGCCCTCCGGCCTTCCCCTGCAGCCATAAACAGAGGCTCTCAGATTCCCTGCGTCTGATCCATCATTTCTGGAGCAGCTGGGAATCTGTCTTGCTGATTATTCGGGGGTTTTGATTGTGTACACGGTATATTTGGGTAACACTTCTGAAGGGATCTTCCATTTCATGTTTATTGTCACAGAAAGGAGGTAAAGGGGGATCATTTTACCTTTCAAAAATGCTGGGCCAGGTGTGGGAAATGTCTACCTACTGCAACCGTTTCCATATCGAACCATAAGCCCTCAGCGCTGAGACACATGAAAGCCATTCATCATGGTGTGAAACAACACATGCCGCTCTGTGCATCAAATCCAACATAGACTCGTCCTGGACCCAAAGCACCAGGGGGGGATGGTATTGGACCCTGGGCGACGTAAGGATTTTTTTTTGCTAGCCCATGCTTAAAAATGAACCTTTAGTCCTAAAGCGGACCACAACCCCGGCTTCCCAGTAGACTTGAAAGCACTCCCATCGCCAACCTGTCTGAATGGCTGCTATAGGGAAGCCGGTGATGTAACTGCCGGTAAAGACACTGTCATGAAAGCCGCCGATAAATATGGGTTTACCTATGACTCCAGGGGTTTCACACAACAAGGCAAACCGATTACGAATGCCCCAGGGGGGCGATAGCGCCCAGTTCTGGAGTCTCCTAGTGCCACCTTCTGAAGTCTTTTTGAGGCGCATTTGAGAAAATTACCCAGTCCCAGCTGTTTGACTGGTGTCTTATTGGTTTGTTGTGCCTGGCAGAGACTTCCTGACTCTTGCTTACTAATGATCTGCTTGGCTAAGGCAGAGAGACCTTTCCACTTTTCAGAGCTCACAGGTATAAAGCAGACCAACACCCTCCATGGCTGCCGGAGCTGCTGCTATACGACAGGCTGGGGGGGCATCCAAAATGCTGGAGCCCCCTGCACATGATCCCTCAGGATGCCCGTAATCTTTACCAGATCCCTGCCAGGGATCCAACGCAAGTGATTGGCTGCCCGGTGCTCATGTGGCACGTCCTGTTCCAGAATATTCCTTACACTTGGGTAATACACAAGATGGCACTGGACTGCAGAAAACAGCTTGTGGCTCCTCCCGGCCCTATATAAGTCAGGGACCTCCCACAAATTCTCCAGTTCTTTTCTGCAGTCTGGACTGCGAAGATAGAAGATAGCTCTCTATGTGGCGCAGGTGAGCGGGGCTTATATGCCTGCGGCCCTGCAGGACTATTCCCACCTGTTCTGTTCCATATTGCTGCCTCCCAGCCTCGACTGACAAGGTTCGGGTGAAGGTAGGTCAGTAAGCAACAGTTAGGTGCTGAGGAGCTATGCTCCTACCGCAGTCCCTGCTCTGACAGGGTAGGCGGTTTAGGCTGATGGTGAGCCTTTTGGGATGCCCCCCCCCTGCTCCATGGGTTTTTGCCAGGCTCTACCTGGACAGTTAAAAACCCTTATCCCCATAGGTGTTCCCCTCCACTCTCACTCCCCCCATTGTCTTCTGGAAATCCTTTCTATTCCTGCCTTGCTCTGTGAAATACTCACTTGTAGAATTGATATTGTTTGTATACAGTACGTCCTGCTCCAGATATAGTACTTACACTTGGGTTATCCTCTGCCAGATGGCGCTGCACTGCAGAGACATGCAAAACAGGCTCCTCCCGGCCCCTCAAATACCTGGGGACCTCCCACAAATCCCCAGCATTGAAAAGCAGTGAACAAGAAGCCGGGAGAATTTAACCACCAAAACTGGTAATTATAACAATGATAACAATCACCATACAGGGGATCCAGAATAATGCAAAAACCAGGGTGGGGTGGAGCAGGACGTACTGTATACAAATAATATCAATTCTACAGGTGAGTATTTCACAGAATTGTATTATTCTTAGTATACAGTACGTCCTGCTCCAGATATAGTACTTACACTTGGGACATCCAATAGCAGTGTCCATAAAGTAGGGTGGGATCCCCAACAAAAAAGGCAACAGCAGACAGTTAAAACCACTGTCACCTGCAAAACCTTGCGGCCAGGACAGCAAGAGCTGAGGCCCTAACATCAACCTTGTAAAACTTGAAAAGGTATGAACAGAAGACCAAGTAGTGGCCTAGCAAACTTGTTCAACAGAAGCCTGGTACTGAAAAGCCCAAGAGGCACCAAAGCACGAGTAGAATAAGAAGTAAGGTGAAAGGGAAAATCTTCCCCTTAGTGGGATAGGCCTGAGTTATAGCTTAACGAATCCATTCGCCAACAGTAGACTTGGCAGAAGCCAAAGAAAACCTTTCCTAGGACCAGAAGGAACCATCCCCTCCAAGTAATGACCAGGCCCAACATCGCCTAGCCCCCGAGCTCTGACCAGATCGGGCGCATTCAGGATAGAGTGGCCGTAGGCCCAAAGGAGCAGCAGTTCTCCTAAAGGACACAGTGACTACCAAGGAAAACTTCCAACACCTGTCCAAGGAATGCAGAACCCTTTCCTCAGCGTTGCTAGGAAAAAGGGCACAGAAGGAAGAACAATATCATGAATTAATGAACATAAGACACCACATAAGAAAGTCCGGCTTAAAGCAGAACACCACCTTATCCTGGTGTATCTCAAAGAATGGGGGCTAGATAGACAAAGCCGCCAGCTCAGGCACACGTGTGACCAAAGTAACAGCCACCAGAAGGACCACCTTGAGAGTAAGAACAGCCAGACAGCATCCTGAATAGGTCCAAAGGGAACTCCCTGCAAGGCAGACAGAACCAAGTTCAAATCCCAAACAGGAACCATAGGATTACGTGGGGGACGCACATGAGTAACCCCCTGAAAGAAAGTCTTAACTAAGGAAAACTGAGCACAAGACTTCTAAAGGAAGACGGACAGGGCAGAACCTGACCCTTCAGAGTACTGAGTAGGAGACCCAACTCCAACCCATGCTGTAATAACTCTAGAACCCTGGGAACAGAGAACACCCGACAGGGAAGAGACCTAGACTCACACCCCTCAATATGGGTACGCCATACCCTATAATAGACGGAAGAAGAAGAAGAAGCTTGCTCCTAGTTTTCCCATAGTCTCAATCACCGAGACAGATAAGCCTGTCTCCATCAAGATGGATGTTTCAGCAGATTGGGGTGAAGTAAGGGGCCCTGAGTGAGCAGAGCTGGCACTCCTGGCAGAACGTACAGATCTACTGCCCTCTGTACCACGTCTGCGAACCGCACTCTTCTTGGCCACCCGGGGGCCACCAAGATCACTGGCCCCCCTTCCAGAGCTATCTTGCGCCGGGCCCTGCCTAGCAGGGGAAATGTAGAAAAGACATACAGAACAGAATGTCCTGCCATGACGTTACTAAGGCATCATGACCACGGGCAGAGGATCCTGGGACAGGGAAACAAGGGCCGAGAGCTTGTGATAGTGAAGGGACACAAACAGATCCACAACTGGTTGGACCCCATAGTGACACAGGGATTAGCACACCCTGTCGCAGAGGGACCCCCACCGGAGCGAATACCACTGATAAGCAGGGAACTTTGTCTCCACCCAGATCAGGATCAGAGACACTTCCTGGAGGACCCTCCTGCTCCAGGTCCCTCCCTGATGATTAATGTAGGCCACTGTCGTCAGACAGACCGAGCGCCCCCAAACAGGCGGGCCCCGAAGAGGAGTAGTCAAGCGAGTTAGAACTAACCTGATCGCTCACTGTTTCAAACATTGATGGGTGTATGGACCTCCTAAGGGCCCCACCTCCCCTGGACCCGCAGGGAGTTTCAGAAGAAACCCCCCCCCCCTCAACCTGATAGATTGGCTTCCATGGTGACCGTCTCCAGGAAGGGGCAAGAAGGGAACTGCCCCCAGACAGGTTCCTTGAGTTCATCCCCTCCAAGAGGGACCTCCTTACCAAGGGGGAAGACACCCAGACCCTGCTCCAGGGTTGCTGGATCCTTGTCCTGTACTAACAATAGGATAAGTTGCAGAAGGGCCCAAAGGGGACTGAGCATAAGGGACCTCTTCGGAGCAAGCCACCAACGGGCCCACCAGCTGCATCCCCTGCCTGGTGAAGGGACGGGGACAGCTATGAGGGACTGAGCCCATGCAACCAGATTGTCCACTTTATTGCTGAGGAAGGAAGATTCTCGCCTGAACCGTATCCAGATCCATTTCTAGGAATGGAGTTACCAATGAAGGGGACAATGAGGACTCAGGGTGATTGATCACCCATCCAATGACTCCCAATGGACACCACCAGCCGAGTATCCAACTTAGCCTGACGCCTCTTGGTCTCATCAGAGACATCACCCCCGTCAGCACCTTGGTGAGCACTCCGGGAGCTGAAGGGACGCCAGAAAACAAGGCCACAAATTAGCAGTGTTGGACTTCCAACGCAAACCTGAAGACCCTCGGTGCCCAGAAGACACAGGGATGTGAAAATAAGCATCTTTGATCTCCACAGACGGCAAGAAGCCCCCAGGGCGCAAGGAGCTGATGGCCCATCTCAGAGTTTCCATGCAGAAACTGCCTGTAATTGACAAATTGCCGAAAATCTGTGAATCCAGAATGGCCCAGACTGACCCATCCTTTTGGGGAACTGTGGAAAGGTTGGTGTAGCGGCCCCTGCCTTTTAAGGGCAATTTGCAAGTGACCCCCAGACCCCGCAGGCCTTACATGGCCTGCACCAGCACCTGAACAGGATCAGGAGTACCCGGGACCTGACAATCTTGGTGGAGGCAGCGCAGCAAACTCTATCTTGTATCCATAGGACACTACCTCCTGAATCCATCAGTATGAGGCGTGATGCCTCCTGGCAAGAGCAAGGTGCCGCAGCCGTTCCCTCACCCAGACGGGCGAGGGCGCCCCATCATGCTTGCGGGGACTTGGTGGAAGATTTGGGCTTAGCCCCCCCGGAGGAGCCAGGGCGTAGTCTGCTGCTCCTGGGGCAGGAATCATAGAAACATAGAAACATAGAAGGTTGACGGCAGAAGGAGACCATACGGTCCACCTAGTCTGCCCTTATGTGTATACTGTATGTACTCTTTATCTTAGGATAGATGTGTGCTTATCCCAGGCATGTTTAAATTCAGTGACTGTTGATGTTTCAACTACCTCTGCTGGAAGTTTGTTCCAAGCACCTACTACTCTTTCTGTAAAATAATATTTTCTAACATTGCTCCTGATCTTCCCCTCGACTAGCTTCAGGTTGTGCCCCCTTGTTCTATCGTTAAGTTTCTTCTTAAAAACACTTCCCTCCTGAACCTTATTCAATCCTTTCACATATTTAAAGGTCTCAATCATGTCCCCCCTCTCCCTTCTTTCCTCCAGACTGTACAAATTAAGTTCTTTAAGTCTCTCCTGATAAGTTTTAAGTTTAAGTGCTTCCACCATTTTCGTTGCCCGCCTTTGGACACGTTCTATTTGAATAATGTCTTTTTGCAGGTAAGGTCTCCAGAACTGCACACAGTATTCTAGCTGTGGCCTTATATAGCGGCATCACAACCTCCCTCTTTCTACTGGTGATGCCTCGAGCTATGCAGCCGAGCATCCTGCTTGCTTTTCCCACTGCCTGGCTACACTGTCCACTCATCTTGCAGCTATCAGTAATCAGTACCCCTAAATCTCTCTCCTCCGAGGTCCTGGCTAACACAGTACTGCCCATACGATACTCAGAGCAGGGATTCCTTCTACCCAAGTGCATGATTTTACATTTAGAGACATTAAACTCTAGTTTCCACCGTTTTGACCATCTATCCAGTAAAGATATGCGCGAGCCCCCGCTAAGGACACCCCTGGTTCTCGTTTAACACTATGGTAGGGGGTAGAAGGGGTGCCCTGGCCCCGAAGGGGCCGAGACAGCCGCCTGCGTTGGGGTAACTTACCCTTTTTACTTGCTTACTTACTTACTTTTAATCTGGGGATTTGTGGGAGGTCCCCGGGTATTTGAGGGGCCGGGAGGAGCCTGTTTTGCATGTCTCTGCAGTGCAGCGCCATCTGGCGGAGGATAACCCAAGTGTAAGTACTATATCTGGAGCAGGACGTACTGTATACTAAGAAATACTGTGTTTTATGTTTTACTTGTACTGTAAATGCCTTGTGCGCCGCTGCCGTGCGCTTGTACAACGCTCCGCGGACGGCGGCGTCATTTACCTCAGAGCTGCTGGGGCCGCTATTGGCTGGCCGGACCACGTGGGCGCGTATCGCGCTCTTCGGGGGGGGGGCTCTGTGGATGACGATTTTCACATCACGTCTCCACGGCCCACCCCTCGAGGTCTGCGAACGCCATTTTGCCTGTCCTTAGCTGCGTGTGCTGCTGGCTCCCTGTGGTCCGTGAGTAACTCCGGTGGGGTGGTTTTTTTCTCAGGATATTCCTTCTGCTGTATTCTTTTGGGAATGTTCTGTTATGTCTTTCAGGCAGGTTAAAACTTAAGCACTGTGGTTTCTCCCAGCCATCTCCCCTCACTACCTCCCACTTCCCTAGCGGGTTCTTGGGGCATCCCGGGTAGCTGTTTAGCGTTAACCCTTACTGGCCTGTTGTGCCATTCAAATCACCATATGAAGGCTTCTGGGAATAATGGGCCTGGGGTTCCTTCGGGACAAGCCCGGCTATGTGTTGTGTGTGAGGTATCCCCCATTAGTGATGATGTCAGGGTATGTGTATCCTGTGCCCAGCAGGTACTTGCGCTGCATTCTGGGCTGTCTGTTACTGGGCCTGGCGGATTCTGAATCCTCTGAGGAACAACCTAAGATTTACGGTGGTACTGGGACTCCTTTTGGGGAAGACCCGTGGTCCCCTGATGACACTGACAGATTGCTCAGTCACATTTTTGAAGTGGTTTGTATTTCCCATCTTGCAGTGGCTCCGCAGCAGCAGGGCTAGCTTTTTCATATGGTTAAGCCACGCTGGGAGTTCCCTAAACAGTCTCACTTTAATAATCTAGTGCTCAAGGAATTGGAATGGCCTAGCAAGCTGCCAGGGGTGCCTAAGAGTTGGGACAAGAGGTATCCCTTTCCTGCTCATGTTGTTAAGCGTTGGTCATGTCCTCCTGAGGTGGATGCGCCCGTTCTCGGGTTGTCCAATACATCTGTCATGTACTCTCCCGATACTACTACCCTGCGGGATGGTGAGGACAGGCGCTTGGACCAACTGGCCTGTCACGCATTTGCCTGTGTGGGGACGGTGCTGCGTCCGGTTTGTGCCTCTGCTATTACGGCTATTGCCATTAAAGGGGTGCTTAAGTGTCTCTTGGACGGGGCATCTGAGGATGCGGGTAGAGAAGAGTATAGATCTCTCCTGCTTTGTGAGGAATTTATTGCATATATTCTTTCTGCTATGGGTGATGCCATTAGAATGTTTGGTAGGACTTCTGCCCTGTTGGTGGCTATATGCCGCTCTGTCTGGCTACGTCAGTGGGAAGCTGATAATGCTGCTAAGAAGGCTCTCACTGGTTTCCCTTTCAAGGGCCTGCGTCTTTTTGGTGAACGCTTGGATTTGTTTGCCAGGGGCGGTAGGTTACCTCAACGTAGGAGGCCGTCCCGTCCTTTCGGGGGATGGGTGCCTTTCTCCCTTCCTTCCGTGGTTCCAGAACTGGCCAAGGAGTCCCCTTTACTGGGGCCCGCGGAGATCACTGGGGAAGGGGCAGAGGACGTGGCCGTCCTGGCCTCTCCTGGGGTCCCAAGCCAAAACCCTCACCCAAGCCCCCTCAGGCATGAAGGGGCGCCCTCACACATCTGGGTGGGGGGATGGCTCCGGCTCTTTGCTCACGTCTGGAGGCTTCACGTCTCAGACCGGTGGATTCAGGAGGTAGTGTCCTCCGGTTACAAGATAGAGTTTGCAGCCTGGCCCCCCCCAAGATTCATCAAATCCCGGATGGCTCAAAAACCCCTGTCAGCTCAGGGTCTGTGCCTTGCTGTCCAAAACCTTCTGGAGTTGGGGGTCATCTGCCTTTGAGGGAAAGGGGAAGAGGCTACTATTACAATCTTTTCACTGTTTCGAAAAAAAGACGGGTCCATCAGACCTATCCTGGATTTAAAGTGCCCCAACAAATTTGTCAGATTCAAACACTTTCGCATGGAGACTCTGTGCTCAGCTGTCAGTTCACAATTTGTGGCCTTGCCTTTTGGTATCAGCTTGGCTCCCAGGGTATTCACCAAGGTGCTGGCGGGCGTAATGGCTCTGCTGAGATTTCAGGGCATTCGCATCCTTCCTTACTTGGACGACATTCTCATCACGTCTCAGTCCCTCCAGCAGGCCGAGCTGGATACTTACTGGTGGTGTCCACACTGGAGTCCTTCGGCTGGGTGATCAACCACCCCAAGTCTTTCCTGTCACCGTCAATGGTGAGGTCCTTTCTGAGCATGACAGCAGAAGGTGGAGAGTCTTCAGGCCCAAGCCATGCTCCTTATGTCTTGCCCTCATCCCTCCATCCAGCAGGGGATGCAGCTGGCAGGCCTGATGGTGTCTTGCTTCGAGGCAGTTCCATACGCTCAGTTTCACGAGACCTCTTCAACTTCACCTCTTGTCAGTATGGGAATGGAACCCTCGGTCCCTGGATCAGGTGTTGGTTCTGTCACCTCTGGCCAGACAGTCTCTCTCGTGGTGGCTCGACTCAAGAAACCTGTTGGTGGGCAGATCCTTTCTGGCCCCGTGCTGGGAGAGAGTCACCACAGATGCCAGTCTGACAGGTTGGGGGGGTTTCTGGAAATCCTTGAAATTCCAGGGTCAGTGGGGCCCTCAGGAGGCCCACACCCCTATCAGCATTCTGGAATTGAGGGTGATGAGGTTGGTTCTCGCCCAATTGACTCCACACCTTCGGGGTCGGGCGTTTCAGGTCCGCTCGGACAACCAGACGGCGGTTGCCTACATCAATCATCAGGGAGGGACCCGGAGCAAGATGGCCCTCAAGGAAGTGTCCCTGATACTGTCCTGGGCAGAGGAGAATGTTCCCTGCATCTCAGTTGTGAACATCCCGGGGGTGGAGAATCTGGAGGCAGACTCCCTCAGCAGGGAGACTTGGTCCCTCAGCAGCAGGGTGCTTCGCTCCCTGTGCCAGATGTGGATCTGTTTGCGTCCTATGACAATCACAAGCTTCCAGTCTTTGTCTCTCTGTCCCAGGACCCTCTGGCCTTGGCCATGGATGCACTAGCAATGTCTTGGAGGATAACCCAAGTGTAAGTACTATATCTGGAGCAGGACGTACTGTATACTAAGAAATACTGTGTTTTATGTTTTACTTGTACTGTAAATGCCTTGTGCGCCGCTGCCGTGCGCTTGTACAACGCTCCGCGGACGGCGGCGTCATTTACCTCAGAGCTGCTGGGGCCGCTATTGGCTGGCCGGACCACGTGGGCGCGTATCGCGCTCTTCGGGGGGGGGGGGGGGGGCTCTGTGGATGACGATTTTCACATCACGTCTCCACGACCCACCCCTCGAGGTCTGCGAACGCCATTTTGCCTGTCCTTAGCTGCGTGTGCTGCTGGCTCCCTGTGGTCCGTGAGTAACTCCGGTGGGGTGGTTTTTTTCTCAGGATATTCCTTCTGCTGTATTCTTTTGGGAATGTTCTGTTATGTCTTTCAGGCAGGTTAAAACTTAAGCACTGTGGTTTCTCCCAGCCATCTCCCCTCACTACCTCCCACTTCCCTAGCGGGTTCTTGGGGCATCCCGGGTAGCTGTTTAGCGTTAACCCTTACTGGCCTGTTGTGCCATTCAAATCACCATATGAAGGCTTCTGGGAATAATGGGCCTGGGGTTCCTTCGGGACAAGCCCGGCTATGTGTTGTGTGTGAGGTATCCCCCATTAGTGATGATGTCAGGGTATGTGTATCCTGTGCCCAGCAGGTACTTGCGCTGCATTCTGGGCTGTCTGTTACTGGGCCTGGCGGATTCTGAATCCTCTGAGGAACAACCTAAGATTTACGGTGGTACTGGGACTCCTTTTGGGGAAGACCCGTGGTCCCCTGATGACACTGACAGATTGCTCAGTCACATTTTTGAAGTGGTTTGTATTTCCCATCTTGCAGTGGCTCCGCAGCAGCAGGGCTAGCTTTTTCATATGGTTAAGCCACGCTGGGAGTTCCCTAAACAGTCTCACTTTAATAATCTAGTGCTCAAGGAATTGGAATGGCCTAGCAAGCTGCCAGGGGTGCCTAAGAGTTGGGACAAGAGGTATCCCTTTCCTGCTCTTGTTGTTAAGCGTTGGTCATGTCCTCCTGAGGTGGATGCGCCCGTTCTCGGGTTGTCCAATACATCTGTCATGTACTCTCCCGATACTACTACCCTGCGGGATGGTGAGGACTGGCGCTTGGACCAACTGGCCTGTCACGCATTTGCCTGTGTGGGGACGGTGCTGCGTCCGGTTTGTGCCTCTGCTATTACGGCTATTGCCATTAAAGGGGTGCTTAAGTGTCTCTTGGACGGGGCATCTGAGGATGCGGGTAGAGAAGAGTATAGATCTCTCCTGCTTTGTGAGGAATTTATTGCATATATTCTTTCTGCTATGGGTGATGCCATTATAATGTTTGGTAGGACTTCTGCCCTGTTGGTGGCTATATGCCGCTCTGTCTGGCTACGTCAGTGGGAAGCTGATAATGCTGCTAAGAAGGCTCTCACTGGTTTCCCTTTCAAGGGCCTGCGTCTTTTTGGTGAACGCTTGGATTTGTTTGCCAGGGGCGGTAGGTTACCTCAACGTAGGAGGCCGTCCCGTCCTTTCGGGGGATGGGTGCCTTTCTCCCTTCCTTCCGTGGTTCCAGAACTGGCCAAGGAGTCCCCTTTACTGGGGCCCGCGGAGATCACTGGGGAAGGGGCAGAGGACGTGGCCGTCCTGGCCTCTCCTGGGGTCCCAAGCCAAAACCCTCACCCAAGCCCCCTCAGGCATGAAGGGGCGCCCTCACACATCTGGGTGGGGGGATGGCTCCGGCTCTTTGCTCACGTCTGGAGGCTTCACGTCTCAGACCGGTGGATTCAGGAGGTAGTGTCCTCCGGTTACAAGATAGAGTTTGCAGCCTGGCCCCCCCCAAGATTCATCAAATCCCGGATGGCTCAAAAACCCCTGTCAGCTCAGGGTCTGTGCCTTGCTGTCCAAAACCTTCTGGAGTTGGGGGTCATCTGCCTTTGAGGGAAAGGGGAAGAGGCTACTATTACAATCTTTTCACTGTTTCGAAAAAAAGACGGGTCCATCAGACCTATCCTGGATTTAAAGTGCCCCAACAAATTTGTCAGATTCAAACACTTTCGCATGGAGACTCTGTGCTCAGCTGTCAGTTCACAATTTGTGGCCTTGCCTTTTGGTATCAGCTTGGCTCCCAGGGTATTCACCAAGGTGCTGGCGGGCGTAATGGCTCTGCTGAGATTTCAGGGCATTCGCATCCTTCCTTACTTGGACGACATTCTCATCACGTCTCAGTCCCTCCAGCAGGCCGAGCTGGATACTTACTGGTGGTGTCCACACTGGAGTCCTTCGGCTGGGTGATCAACCACCCCAAGTCTTTCCTGTCACCGTCAATGGTGAGGTCCTTTCTGAGCATGACAGCAGAAGGTGGAGAGTCTTCAGGCCCAAGCCATGCTCCTTATGTCTTGCCCTCATCCCTCCATCCAGCAGGGGATGCAGCTGGCAGGCCTGATGGTGTCTTGCTTCGAGGCAGTTCCATACGCTCAGTTTCACGAGACCTCTTCAACTTCACCTCTTGTCAGTATGGGAATGGAACCCTCGGTCCCTGGATCAGGTGTTGGTTCTGTCACCTCTGGCCAGACAGTCTCTCTCGTGGTGGCTCGACTCAAGAAACCTGTTGGTGGGCAGATCCTTTCTGGCCCCGTGCTGGGAGAGAGTCACCACAGATGCCAGTCTGACAGGTTGGGGGTGTTTCTGGAAATCCTTGAAATTCCAGGGTCAGTGGGGCCCTCAGGAGGCCCACACCCCTATCAGCATTCTGGAATTGAGGGTGATGAAGTTGGTTCTCGCCCAATTGACTCCACACCTTCGGGGTCGGGCGTTTCAGGTCCGCTCGGACAACCAGACGGCGGTTGCCTACATCAATCATCAGGGAGGGACCCGGAGCAAGATGGCCCTCAAGGAAGTGTCCCTGATACTGTCCTGGGCAGAGGAGAATGTTCCCTGCATCTCAGTTGTGAACATCCCGGGGGTGGAGAATCTGGAGGCAGACTCCCTCAGCAGGGAGACTTGGTCCCTCAGCAGCAGGGTGCTTCGCTCCCTGTGCCAGATGTGGATCTGTTTGCGTCCTATGACAATCACAAGCTTCCAGTCTTTGTCTCTCTGTCCCAGGACCCTCTGGCCTTGGCCATGGATGCACTAGCAATGTCTTGGAAGAGCTTTCAGCTTCTCTATGTGTTCCCTCCTTCTCCTCTGCTGGGCAGGGTGCTGCGCAAGATTGCCCAGGAAGGGGTGCCAACCATTCTGGTGGCCCCCTGTTGGCCAAGAAGGGTGTGGTTCGCAGATGTCGTGCAGTTGGCAGTAGATCAGTATGCCCTGCCCAAGGATCCAGACCTGCTCACTCAGGGGCAGCTATGCCATTCCTATTTACAAACGCTGGCTTTAACGGCCTGGCTGCTGAAACCTCCATTTTGATGGAAAAGGGGCTGCCTGCCTCTGTTGTTAAAACCATGATTCGGGCTAGGAAGAAGTCCTCGTCATCTATCTACTATAGGGTATGGCATGCTTACATTGACTGGTGTGAGTCTAAGTCGCTTCCCTGTCGGGTGTTTTCTGTCCCTAGGATTCTGGAATTCCTGCAACATGGTTTGGATTTGGGTCTTCAACTTAGTACCCTCAAATGTCATGTTTCTGCTTTGGCCATTTTCTTCCAAAGATCCTTTGCTCACCATCGTCTGGTCAAGCCTTTCTTCCAGGGGGTTACTCTTGTGCGTCCTCCACGTAAGCCCATGTTACCAGTCTGGGATTTTAACTTGGTCTTATCTGCCTTGCAGGGGTCTCCGTTTGAGCCTTTGTGTGAGGCCCCTTTGTCCATTTTGACTCTTAAGGTAGTCTTTTTGGTGGCTATCGCTTCTGTTAGGCATGTTTCTGAGTTGGCGGTGCTTTCCATCAAACCCCCTTACTTTGAGAGACACCAGGACAAGGTGGTGTTTCGTTTTAAGCCAGATTTTCTCCTAAGGTTGTGTCTGGTTTTCATCTCAATCAGGACATTGTTTTGCCTTCTCTATGCCCCAATCCTAGTAACCCTAAGGAGCGGGTTTTACACTCTCTGGAGGTGGTCAGGACTCTTAAGTTCTATTTGGTGGCTACTGAATCCTTCAGGAAGACTGATGCTCTTTTTGTGCTCCCGTCTGGACCTAAGAAGGGTCTGGCTCCAGCTAAGTCCACTATCAGCAAGTGGATCCGTCAGGCTGTGGCGCAGGTCTATTCTGCTAAGGGGAAGGAGCCTCCCTTTTGCCTTACTGCTATTCTACTCATGCTATTGGTGCCTCTTGGGCTTTTCAGCACCAGGCTTCTGTTGAACAAGTTTGCAAGGCAGCTACTTCGTCTTCTGTTCACACTTTTTCTAAGTTTTACAAGGTTGATGTTAGGGCCCCAGCTGCTGCAGGCGGCAGTGGGTTAAACTGCCCGCTGTTACTTTTTGGGGATCCCACCCTACCTTACGGACACTGCTATTGGATGTCCCAAGTGTAAGGAATATTCTGGAACAGGACGTGCTGTATACTTAGAATAATACAATTCTGTGATTACTCAACTGTAGAATTGGTATTATATGTATACAGCACGTCCTGTTCCATCCCACCCTTGTTATCATTATTCTTAGATACCTCTGTATGGTGATTGTTCATATGTTCATTTGTGAATTCCTGTTATTAGTGTTCTCCCGGCTTCTTATTGACTGCTTGTCAATACTGGGGAATTTGTGGGAGGTCCCTGACTTATATAGGGCCGGGAGGAGCCACAAGCTGTTTTATGCAGTCCAGCGCCATCTTGTGGATGTATTACCCAAGTGTAAGGAATATTCTGGAACAGGACGTGCTGTATACATATAATACCAATTCTACAGGTGAGTAATCACAGAATTGTATTATTCGGTGCTGGAACGTTACAGTGGATGTATTCTGGGGTTTGTAGTCAGAAATGATACTAAAGGCTTTACTCAAGGCCAGGAAAGCCACTCCTCCCTTATCTTCGGGACAAGGTGGGTGAAACAGCACTCCTGTGAGGGGCATCCTGAATTGAGATGGCCGCATTCGTCGCTGGACTGGGAAGTAAGGTAAGTGGCATCCTGATTTTGGATGCCCTGGGGGGAGGGAGTGGATCAGCCTTGGAATCTTATAGATCAGCTCATGTTCAGTCCACTTTTAGACTAACATGGGTCGTTCCACATTACGGCTTGTGACTTTGCTGTGTACAAGTATAAATGTACGAGTATAAATCTGACCTAAAACACTGCTCCTGCCCACCTCCAGGGTGGAACGTGTAAATGCGGCAGATCCCGGGGCTGTCGGATCAATAATAGCCAGGGGTCTGGGTGAAGGTAAGCAGGGGAGAATGCTTCCTATGGCACCCCTGATCTAAAGATCTGTACTGTAGTTTTCTAGATTGGCGAATAACTTTGCATGTGCACTAGATCACCGTTGAACAAAAAAAATTAAACAATATTGCGGTAGAGTGGCGGGAGAGTGCAGAAAGCTTATTGCCAGCTGCTGCGCTTATTTACTTTGTGGGCAAAATATCTGAATTTAAACAGTTTCCCTGTATTTGCCTCTCGCCCTGTGCCCTCCATTCATGGGTCAGAGGGAGGAGAAAGATAAGGCCAGCTGTGTCTTAGAATTGGCTTATTAATTGCCTGGGCAGGAAGCCAGTTTAATCAGCCTTCCCTAAACAAACTGTTGTCCAAGGCCATTGTAGACCTTGATACGTTATCACAACAAATAGTTCTGCCCCTTTAACAGAAGAATTTCAAACACAGGCTAATCAGTTGAGATGTAGCTAAGCTGGCAGAGGAGGCGGCCCGGTGCCCACTACATCAGTGTTGTACATATGGATTTATACTGGAATAGGAATATGGATTTATTTTAGCATGCTTTTACTTTGGCAGTTATTAAAGTGGACCAAAAACCACTGCGATCGGCCCGGGAATCTATAAGATTCCGGGGCCGATCGATTCTCTTCCCCCGGGGCATCCAGAATCGTGATGCCCCACTGTGTAAAACCCTCCAGGTCGCCTTATACACTTACCTTGTTTCCCGGTCCAGCGGCGCATGCATCCCCGCTATCCCTCTAGCAGGGCGGACTGACTGTAAATGGCTAGCGCAGCATGCTCCCTGTTAGAGGGAAGTGGGGGATGCAGCTGTCAAAGCGCTTGGAGCAGAAACCTTAGACGACGTGATGTCAGTATCTCAGAGCGCGTTGATTGGACGAGCGCCCACGCATGCACTGTAGGACCGGGAAGAGGTGAGTTGGCATTGGCGATCTGGGGGGTTTCACACAGTGGGGGGTTTAGAGGGAAGTGGGGGATGCAGCTGTCAAAGCGCCTGGAGCAGAAACCTTAGACGACGTGATGTCAGTATCTCAGAGCGCGTTGATTGGACGAGCGCCCACGCATGCACTGTAGGACCGGGAAGAGGTGAGTTGGCATTGGCGATCTGGGGGGTTTCACACAGTCGGGGGTTTCACACTATGTGGACCGTTGATTGGACAAGCGCCCACGCATGCACTGTAGGACCGGGAAGAGGTGAGTTGGCATTGGCGATCTGGGGGGTTTCACACAGTGGGGGGTTTAGAGGGAAGTGGGGGATGCAGCTGTCAAAGCGCTTGGAGCAGAAACCTTAGACGACGTGATGTCAGTATCTCAGAGCGCGTTGATTGGACGAGCGCCCACGCATGCACTGTAGGACCGGGAAGAGGTGAGTTGGCATTGGCGATCTGGGGGGTTTCACACAGTGGGGGGTTTCACACTATGTGGACCAAAACTCAGGATTTTGACTGTCCCGATCGGGGATGCCCCGCTGTGTGAAACCCCTCCTAGGTTGCTCAATCTCACTCACCCTTCCTCGATCCTACGGCACATGCGCAGCCTCTTGTCCAGTCATTGCGCTCCCGCCCCTTTGTCCAAGAGCTTGTGTAAGACGAGCAGATTTGAGCGAGCTGGCGGGAAGAAGGCAGAAGAGGAGCCCATGAGGGACCCCAGAGCAGCAGGAGGACACCACCCGGTGCGGATGGTCGGAGGTCAGTATAGTGTAAATTTAGAATGATAAAATGCTTTGTGTTGTGTGTTTTATTTTTACTTTCACTACTTTGAATTAGTAAGGGGTCAAGGGACCTGTATACTATTTAAAAGGGTGCGGGCACTTACCTGCCATGGCGGCTGACTCCCCATTATTACCTGTATCCCCAAAGGTCAGAGGGGTACGGTAGAGCCCTGTGCCAATTGGCATGGGCCCAGTGTTCACCCCTGGGGGAGCACTGGCCCCGAAACAAACAGCATGGGGGGGTGGTGACCGGGCATGGCCGGAGAAACGCTGATGGCCTCTAAGCCAGGGGGTGATCCCAGCCCCTATGCCTGGTCTGCCAGCTTGTAGCCTTATGAGGGGGGGCGGCACATAATTTTTCTTAATGCACATAATCGGGACTATTTTCAAATAGCATTGTTTTACATTTAAAAAAAAACACCTTGAGCATCAGCATAATCAGGGATGTCAACCTCAGGAACATGTTTCCTGGGCTAAAGCCCGAGGTCGAGCTGGGAGGGAGGGAGACTGGGCATTGCTTAGGGATAGAGGGGAGGCACTGAGCAACTCTGGGAGAATGTAAGGGGGCACTCCATAGTCCAAAGCCATGGACATCATTTGTTGATGATGGCAATAGGGAGGAAGAGGAAAAGAGGATTAGGACAAAAACGTTAACACCAGAGTCAGCTCTACCTGCGATCCACAGAGCCTTAAACCAAAAACACGCTACCAAACGGCTGCGAGCACTCCACTCCTTGTAGTTGCAACAGAAAAAAGTAGCCAGCCAGAAATAAGCAGTTAAAAATTCTGATCCTTTATTCCATCGATTAGCCATGTGACATACAGACATTCTCATAAAATAGGGAAAATAAACGTCTACGCATTTCAGACCCTACGAAATACAATTCTGTGAAATACTCACCTGTAGAATTGGTATTATAAGTATACAGTACGTCCTGCTCCAGATAGATTACTTACACTTGGGTTATCCTCCGCCAGATGGCGCTGCACTGCAGAGACATGTAAAAAACAGGCTCTTCCCGGCCCCTCAAATACCCGGGGACCTCCCACAAATCCCCAGCATTGAAAAGCAGTGAACAAGAAGCCGTGAGAATTTAACCACCAAAACTGGTAACTATAACAATGATAACAATCACCATACAGGGGATCAAGAATAATGCAACAACCAGGGTGGGGTGGAGCAGGAAGTACTGTATACAAATAATATCATTTCTACAGGTGAGTATTTCACAGAATTGTATTATTCTTAGTATACAGTACTTCCTGATCCAGATATAGTACTTACACTTGGGACATCCAATAGCAGTGTTCATAAAGTAGGGTGGGATCCCCAACAAGAAAGGTAACAGCAGGCAGTTTAAACCACTGCCGCCTGCACTAAGGAATTAGCACTAAGGAATTAGCAATCAATTTTTCAACACTGGCCAGTCTAGCAGCCATATCAGGATGAGAATCCCCACTTGTATTGGGGGTTAGACTCATGCTTGGGGGAGTAGGTGAAGTGAGGCATGCATGCCCAGCCACCGGAGGGACGGGTTGTACCATTAGCGCCTACTGCACGCAAGGAACACAGACCCGTGTATTGTCACCGCTAATAGGTGAGACCCCACAAGCTACACACAGCCGGGCTTGTCCCGAAGGAACCCCGGTCACATTATCCTGGGATGCCTCCATATGGTGATTAATAGGCACAATAGGCCAGTAGGGATTGACGCTGTAAGCTACCCTGGATGCCCCAATGACCCGCAGGGAAGTGGGAGTAATTATACTAGGCCCGATTGACAAATACACCGGGCCGGGAGAAGCCGCCGGATTCACCAAGTCTGAAAGACATAATGAGAATAAGGGGTGTCAGAACCATGCGCAGTAAGCAATAAGCATACAAATCGCCCGCGAGGGCACTTACAGACCACGGAAGGGGGGACCGTTACACACGTGCGCGCGACTGCACATCAAAATGGCGCCAAGCGAACCTCGAAGGGCGGGCCAAGGCGGGCCGTGACGCGAAGCGCGCCAAGCCAGGTCCCCGCCCCCCACGAAGAGCGCAAAGCTCTAAGACAGCAGCCAATGATAATGCCACAGCGTCTGAGGCGCCGCCGCCGCCGCACATCCAGTGAAGGAGAAAACGCGCACGGCGGCGTCAGTAACACTAGTAAAACACAAATCAGCGCGGCAGCTGCCACAACATGTACAAGTCCAAGGACATTACTTTCTTTCCCCCCGAGCTACAGGGGAAACGAGGGAGGATGGCGGCCCTTTGTACAGGGCCCACCGCTACACGGGGCATGGGACAATAATGCGGGAGGGGCATCCCATAGAGGATCACCATCAGCCTATACTGCCTACCATTTGGTGGGGGACTGCGGTGGAGCAGCGCTTCATAAGCACGCATGGTGCTGCCTACCTTCACCCGACCAGCGCAGTCCAGGCTGGGAGGCACATCACAAAGAGGACGGGTGGGAATAGTCCAACAGGGCCGCAGGCTAATAGCCCCGCTCCCCTGCGAGAGAGTGATACTTCATGTCTTCACAGTAAGCACTGCAGAGAAATCTGGGGATTTGTGGGAGGTCCCCGGGTATTTGAGGGGCCGGGAGGAGCCTGTTTTTTATATGTCTCTGCAGTGCAGCGCCATCTGGCGGAGGATAACCCAAGTGTAAGTACTATATCTGGAGCAGGACGTACTGTATACTAAGAATATTAAAAACAAAAACAATCCAATTCCTATTAGTACATATGAATATTGGCGACCTTCCCTCTACATTCAAATCTTATTGGATAAACCCCACTATTTAATTAAATGCATTATCACCATCAGCAGTAAATAATTGTCCCCCACCTGCTCGTATTAGCTCTCTTTCTCAGAAAATTAAAGACAGATATAATAAATAAAATGTACTAATAGGGATTGGATTGTTTTTAATTTTATGTCATGAGAGGGTCTGAAACGCGTAGACGTTGTTTATTTTCCCTATTTTATGAGATTATCTGTATGTCACACGGCTATTTTTAATCGATAAGAATAAAGGATAGGAATTTTTAACTGCTCATTTCTGGCTGGCTACTTTTTTCTTAGGGCTACAGATGTTCAAAACTAGGAAACTAAAGTAAAACCCGACTTTCGGCCAGCTTGTAAGTCTCCTTTACACTGTAGATCATTGGCCTGGGGACTGCACTGATGCACTGATGAAAAACTGGGTGGATTACGGCCTCCCCAAGTACCGGACTACCTATGCCCCGGGTGGTCGGCAGCTTGCCTCAGCTACCTAGCTTCCTTTGTCCCCAGTGAACTCCGACTATGGCCTCCAGGGAGGAATTAACTGCCTGGCTGAGAGCCACCTGTCCCTGTTCTGGGTTCCGATTCCTAAACCCAGAATTTCCCAACACACGTTGAATGCCCAGCGATATTAATCGCCTGGACGTGACACATATGTAATGCTTCAAGGTCAAAGCTTGCCTGCAGTAAACTGCATTTTTGCAGCTTATGCTTTATTGTGGCCCCCTTGAAGTGAACCAATAGGACAATGCGACACTTGGACCAAAAAAAGTTGTGCACCCCTGCTGTAGATTTTTGGTTGTTGGCTAAACAATGTCTTTAACTTTATGACCTCAAAAGAGGTGATAACCTTATGGAAGCAGAAATGGTATGTAAAATAAATGATAGGATATCTGTGGTTGCTGGTCTTCTTATTTTTCATGCTGTATGGTCTTGAATCTTTATGGCCAATGTCAAAAGTGTGCGATCAGAAGTATTAGAAAAAGCTTCTGCCATCTAACCGAAACGAGGTAACGTGTGCGCATGCATAGCATTAGCAGTTCACTGGCTGGTTTTCTTTGTGCCTCTGAGCGGCCTTTAGCACTATAAGAATTGCTGATCTTCATGAACTTGCAATGACTTTTCCTTCACATCAACTTTTTTTTTTGGCACCAGGACTTGGTAGAAAAGCGCTTTAGCTTCCTGAAAGCCTCTCATTACTCTAATTAATGCTTCAACACATGTAACAGATTTGTCCTCACTTTCCTGGATAGATAATTTTTACTGTCGAGATTTTGACACGTTTTCTAAGATTTGTAACCGAATTTGGGCTTTAATTGCTGAGTCCCGAGTAAGGAACTTATCTCTGACACACAGCATCGTGCGGAATCATTCGGGGATTAATACCCGATCAGGATCTGGCCCCGCTAACATCCTGTGTCAGTTTTTACGGCCTTTCACTAGGAAAATGTTTAAAACATATTGGCTAAGTGCTGTCATAAAAAAGCTTCCTATAATTTGATTTTTTGTGATCTACAAATAATCATTTTTTAATTGCTTGAAGGATTAATTTGGTGAATGGAAATGGAAGTACAGTTTTAATTTTCTATAAGAGAGAATGCCTGGTGTGTACATTAACTCTTTCGCTGCCAGCCTACCTGCAGCTTTTGTCACCCTCTGATGCCAGACCATGTTTCACTATTTTGCGCTACACATGTTCAACTGTGATTTTTGAAAGGATTTCCAGGGATTTTCCAGAAAAATTATATATTGTTTTTTTTTTTAGTCTGGGCTCCAACATGAAATGTCTTGTTTGGCCTTTTTTTTAGTGTATTCTCAATACTTTTTGGTACAAATTTGTGCAAAAAAAATAAAAAAAAATCTATTTTTTGCAATTTGTAGTGTTTTTTTGTAATAAAAAAATGTAAGTTTTTCAATAAAATATTATTGCGTGCGAAACCCCAATTTCTCCCAGTCACAGCAGTACCACATATTTATTGGTATACACCCTTTCCAGCCCAGGAGACTTTCCCAAACTGAAACAGAGCTTTAGGAGATTTTCAGGTAAAATACAACTGCGCTATGCGCACCTTGCAGTTTTTCCAGAAAAACAACCCTTTACATTTGAAATACCCCCCACCCTGCAGCCTACAAGCCCACATAGCCTGTGTGGGTCCAGGCTCTTCTGCCCCCCCCCCCGGGCTTTGGGGAGGCAGGTAATTGGGGGTGCGGGGGTTAATGGCAAGTCACCTGCTAGTTGCAGGTGACTTGCCAGCCCCCAGCCTTGTGAACTGATATAGGGGTCTCATGGACCCCTTTACCAGTTCACAAAGGGTTAACATTAAAAAAGAAAACACCACACAAAATGTAATTTATTTAAAAAAAAAAAAGTTTTTTTTTCTTTACTCACCTCACCCGAATGTCAGCTCCTGTGTCGATCAGCTGTCAGATGCCCTGGTGATCACTGGCCAGAGGAGGGGGGGCAGGGGATCAGAGCATCCCCTGCCCCTCCACTGCTCTGCCCAGCGATCACCAGGGCATCTGACAGCTGAGCCGAGGAGAGCCGGGACGACAGCCAGGAGTGACGTCATAAGCCAAGGGGGCGGGGCTAGTCATCAAGATGGCGGTGCCCATCGCAAGGCAGGGGGAGAGGGCATTTTGAGCCCTCTCCTGAAGACTAAGCAGCCTGGGGGGGGGGCGATCGGAGCCCCCCCCCAGTGAAGAGGAGACCCGGCGGGAGGCAGCGCGACTGCAGGTAAGTAAATGTCATTTAAAATTTTCTTTTACAGTTAGCAGCTGCTGCTGCCGAAGCGGGGGGGAGGGGGCTCTATTCCAAGGGCTCTCCTGGAGCCATCCGACCCCCCACGGGGGTTCAGATGGCACCAAATTAAAGAGGAGACCCGGCCGGATCCGAGGGGTCAGGTGAGTATTTTTATTTATTTATTTTTTTAACTAGCAGGGGGGGAAATTCAAGCACGTAACACCTACGTGCTTGGCACTTAGGTCCTTGCCAAACCAGCACATAGGTGTTACGTGCTTGGCACTTAAAGGGTTAAAGAGGAACCGATCCATTGCCCCCCTTCCGGTTTTACCTTTGAGTAGCTTCTACTCACCTCCCTGGGGGATCCATCTTCTGGGTCCCTCGGATTCTGGTGACCTTCCGATGGCGATGTGAGCTCCTAATACCTCACAAGATTTCTCTGAGTGGCACCAGACTTTGAAGAGGCCGGCTAAAGCCGTACTGTCATTTACAGATAGATAAGCCAGTGGCGGGGGGGCGAGGTTCGGTCCCCAAAGCAGACGGATGTCGCCACAGCAGGCAGTGGCGACATCCAAAAGGTAAGTATTCCCCTTTTTATTTTATGTCCGAAGTTTCTCTTTGAGGCCAACCATTAATACTTCAAGTGGAACAAATCCTGGTGTTTACCCGAGGGGGCATCTCGAATTGGGATAAGATTGTCCAGGACAACTCGAATGGCACATACACATGCTCTTCTCCAATCAGAGCCATTTTCTGTGACTGTGTCATTCGGCAAATAGCTATGGCTTTAGTGGGGAGCAGGGTGTCCGCATCCATTGCAGCATACGCACACGCCCTCCCCATCCTATCTGAATGCGCGTGCACATCCCAAGGATGCAGGGGATGCGGCCACTCGCGCTCCCCATTGTAAACAAACAGTTTTACAAGCCGAATAATATAGGCAACAGCTCTAATTAAACGAGAGTCGTTGGACCAGGGAAAGGTGAGTGAATACGGATGACCTGGGGGGTTTCACGCAGCGGCACACCCCATTTTGGGATGCCCTGGAGGAAAGCCACTGGCCTGGCTTGGAATTTTTTAGATTTAGGGCCAGTTGCCCTGGGTTTTGTTCTGCTTTCAGAATAGGTACTGACATGGGTTTCATGGCCAAATGGGCAAACTCACAAATATACGCATGTGACATTCTTTCCCAAAGATCTTAGTGAAGGGCTGTGTGTAGTTCAGTCCATACAAGTTTGATAACCAAGATCAGTTCACCATGTTAGGTACCAAGAATTTTTGTAGCAAAGTAACTATTGCGGCGCAAAGTCAACCCGCCGCGCTGGCTGGGATGCATTTGTCACAGGAAATGCTGCTCTCGGCTCAGCTGCCAGCCCTGTCTCCTTGGGCAGCTCTACAATCTTGGTGTCTCCGTTGCTTAGCATTGTCCGTATTGTCAATGCCCTGCAATGTTACTATGCTGCTGTTCTGTTTCCGACCCGTGCCATGTTTGACCACATCCAGTGAGAAGACCTGTTTGCCGCGTTTGCCATGTCTGACCACATCCAGCCCCAAGCCCTGTTGCTGACCCAGTGATATGTCTGACTATGTTCTGTGCCAAATCTTGCTAACGCTTATCTCTTCTGCACTACTACTACCGTCTGTCATCCCGGTTCCTGGTAACCTGCCATTACAGCCTAGGTGGTGGCTGTTTAATGGCCTTATTCACAAGCTTCCCTCCCCCCCATCCACCATTACATCCCTGCTAGCTATGCTTCAGCAGTTCCAACCAATATGTGGTTCAAAGACTGGCAGTGGGTCTGGTGATCAGTTGTAGTCCAAGCCATAAGTCAGACATCCAATTAAAGTTCAAGGGCAGAAGTTTACCTAATGTCCAGAAACAAGTTAAAGGGAAAGTTCTCTCGTGAGACCTGCAACTCAGGGTGCCCTCAGGTATGAGACCCTCCACTTACCTTCCACCCATTCCCACACTACAATCAGAGACATTTGCCGTGCCTATGTAATTCAGCAGCACTGATATGAAAAGTCGGCTTGTGGGCATGGCCTCATTACGGATCATTGGGATCAATAGGAGTGCGCCGTATTGAGACCATGCCCAACTGCCACGCTGGCTTCTAGTTCGGGTGGAATGTACGAGGGCACTACTGGTCTGGTGTCTGTTCTAGGAAAGTGGACTTACCCCTTTAAGGTAAGAAAAATAGACAGGAGCAACACGACACAAACTAGGACAGCAAGATTCACATTAGTCATTAGTGAAAACCAAAGGGCAGAGAGTATGGTTAGACAACCTATGACAAGGTTCGCAATTTGATGTTATGGTGAATGGTCAGGTTTTAACGGCAGTTGACAGGTAGAGAACATCACCACTGGCCTTTGGCAAATGTTTTCTATATCACCATGTTTGCTCACTAGAGTATGAACAAACCACTTAGTCTGAATCTAGGATAATGTTGATTATAATAAATGTCTGCTAGACATCTTCAGAAAGCAACCATGTTGCAAATAATAATGTGCCTTCCCTAGTGATTCAATAGCCTTCCTTGGCCTACAGGCTAACAAATGGTTGGATGTGGCAGCATGACATTTCTGGCCAATGGCTCAGATTGTTTACCTTATGAAGCAAAGTTGAAAAAAAAATAACAACCATAATTATTCTACAAAAGAGGAATAACTAAGGAGAGGCCAAGAGCTGCAGGAGCAGACATGAGTCAAGTCAACATTTACAAGAAGGATAAGGCCTACCCCATGTGGCCAAGTGTCACTTTGGTTTAAGGTGAGTTAATGAAATGATAGGAAGATCTTTAGGTCTATCCATGTCACAAGGGTCTCTTTGGTTTAAGGTAGGCTAATACAATGGTAGAAGTAACCCGAGGTTTAGCCATGTCACAACAAGGGTCACCTTGGTCTAAGGTTAGCGAATAGCAAAAGAAACAAGAATTGTTGGATCATGCGGCTTAGCTTTTGATGGTTAGACTGGACCAACACCCTTTGTTGTTAGACTGGACCAACACCCCCTCCCACATAACCCCTCCAAAATGCCCAATATCCTCACCCTTACTATGAGCCAGCACCGGGAGTCCTTTAATTGGCCACCAGTGCACACGTGGGCCATGGTCGTGTCCTTGGTGCCGGCCACCGGAAACTTCTTGCCCCAAATTGCGGGACTGGCTCGTAGTAAAGGTGAGGATTTTGGGCATTGATTTGATTAGCTGTCTACGAGAACAACAGCCCGTAAAAGAAAAAAACGGGTGTTAGTCCGGTTTAAATCATTCTGCATTTTGATTGCCTGCTGGCATGTGTAGCCGTCACAATAACACTGAATAGATCATTTTTCTGACACTAGTTAGATACTGGACCAAAAATCTATTTATTTTGACTTTAGCTGCACACATGGTAAAGGAATTGAATATACATTGGTGAAGAAAATAATAAACCAAGCTGTAATTTCAGTCTTCTTTCCTAGTCATTTAGTTTTTTTTCACTAGGATCCAGCAATTCCGTGTTTACTACATTATCACCCAAGATATGGCTGCACGCACATCTTCAGAAGATAATTACAGTGTCACGGATGTTGAAATTCAAAATTTTTTGCAAGTTTGCTCTGTCGATTATCAGAGCGTCCATGTGTCTCTGTTTGCACCGGATTCCCCCAGTTGACCACCTCAGATCAAAAGCAGACCCATTTGGAGACGATAAGAGTGCCAGATGTGGCATTTTAATTAGCACAATTTGCTAAACACTGGCTTAATTAAACGCAACTTGATAAGCATGTTAATCTCTTAGCAATTTTTTTCTATCCCAGCTGTTCCTGTTTCTACCCTAGAAATATCCCCAGGGTCATTAGTCCCGGATTAGGGGCCTGCAAAAGAATCCACAGGCCTATCCATGGACTCTTCACCATGCTGCCATCAAGGATTCTTCATAGGTTTTAAAGAATAACATGGTCTCTATTATTTGCCATAAAGAGTGCTTATGATGGCCACGGATGCTTGTGTTGTCTTGTTACAGATGGCAGCACAGTAACTAAAAATGATTGTTCATTTTAAGGTTTGCTTAATAAAATCACGCTCACACTGCCCAAGAGATATGGGTAACCCAAAACTGGACAGGAATCGCCTTCCGAAAATATTGTACTGTAAATTTGTGAGTATTTTTTAATCAGTATTAGCACCGCCTAGATAAGACATGCTAAATTAAAGCCTCAACATGACAATGTTGGAGAATGTTTGACAACAAATGTTTCAAGCCTGTGGAAAGTTCATCATGTCATGGTCCAGTTGGTGCCGTTCATATTTGTTGGCGGTTACATTGATTACATTTTATATGTATCAGACGGTATAACTGCTTTTAGATGGCCAGTACTTAAAATGTGTTCACCCTGAACTCATTGGTATCCGATACTGACCATTGCTTCATCTGGAGAAGGTTTCATAATCAAATCCATGAGGATCCAGAAATCCTATATTTATTACGTTGGGGGTTAAAATAATACCATTTTGTGAATACTCACCTGTAAAATGGGTATTATAAGTATGTCACACACCCGGCTTCAAGACAATCATTACATGTGGGTATACTGACCTGTAGATGGCGATCTTGCAGAGATGATAATAAAAAAAGGTAAGACCCTCCCGGCCCATAAATACCTGGGACCTCCCACTCATTTCCCAGTATAAAGATAGCAGTAAGATCAAGGGACCAGGAAAGGCAATTAAAACTAACAAAGGTTCACCATATAAAGGATCCAGAATACAAAAGGGCAGGGTGAAGCGGGGTGTGTGACATACTTATAATACCCATTTTATAGGTGAGTATTCACAAAATAGTATTATTCTAAGTATGTCACACACCCCACTTCAAGACAATCATTACATGTGGGACATCCAATAGCAGTGTCCATAAAGGGCGGGGATCCAAAAAAAAAAACAAGGCAACAAGGCACAAACTTAAACCACTGCAGCCTGCAGAACTTTGTGGCCAAAAACAGCATCCGCTGAGGCCCGAACATCAACCTTGTAAAACTTGGAAAAAGTGTGAACCGAAGACCAAGTAGTAGCCTTACAAACCTGCTCAACAGAAGCCTGGTGCTGGAAGGCCCAGGAAGCCCCAACAGCACGAGTAGAATGAGCAGTAACGCGAAAAGGGGGAACCTTCCCCTTGGCAGAATAGGCCCCAACAATGGCCTGGCGAATCCATTTACTAATGGAAGACTTGGCAGGAGCCAACCCCTTCCTAGGCCCAGAGGGCACCACAAAAAGGGCATCAGTCCTACGAAAAGGAATAGTAGCCACCAAATAGTACTTCTCACAGCGAACCACACCCAAAGAATGCAAAACCCTCTCCTTGTCATTACTAGGCTTAGGACACAAGGAGGGAAGAACAATATCCTGATTAAGATGAAAAGCAAAGACCACCTTAGGAAGGAAATCTGGCTTGAAGCGGAAAACAACCTTGTCCTGATGCCTCTCAAAGTAAGGGGCCTTAATAGACAAGGCTGCCAACTCCGAAACACGCCGAACAGAAGTGATGGGAACCAGAAAAACAACCTTCTGAGTAAGCGTAGAAAGTGCAATATCCTGCAAAGGTTCAAAAGGAGGACCCTGCAAGGCAGACAAAACCAAGTTCAAATCCCAAACTGGGAGCAAAGTCTTCCTAGGAGGCCGCACTTGCGTAACCCTCTGGAAAAAGGTCTTAACCAGAGGATGAAGAGCAAAAGACTTTTGAAAGAAAACCGCCAGGGCAGAAACCTGCCCTTTTAGCGCACTAAGCTTCAAACCTAGGTCCAGACCATGTTGTAAAAATTCCAAGATCCTAGGGATAGAAAACACCCTGCAAGGCAAGGCCCTGACCTCACACCAATCAATATAAGACCTCCAAATCCTATAGTAGATGGCAGAGGAAGACTTCTTTCTAGCCCTAACCAGAGTCTGAATGACAGCATCAGAAAGACCTTCCTCCTTCAAGATGGAGGTTTCAGTCAAAGCCGGCGTTGGTAAATTGGGGTAGAACAGTGGACCCTGAGTGAGTAGATCCGGCAGAGGGGGCAGAACTAACTGATCCTCTGCCAACCTTACCACATCTGCGAACCAAACCTGTCTTGGCCACCTTGGAGCCACCAGAATTGCTGACACGCCCTCCAGGGCCAGCTTGCGCACCACTTTGCCCACCATGGGAAACGGAGGGAACAGGTATAGAAACCCCAGATCCCTCCAGTTCAGAGACATGGCATCCGCCGCCAGAGCCAGTGGATCCTGCGAGAGAGACACAAATGCCGTAAGCTTGTGATTGTGACGAGAGGCAAAGAGGTCCACCACCGGAGTCCCCCACTGGTGGCAAAGCGACCGAAACACCTTGGGGCAGAGCGACCATTCCCCCCAGTGAGATGACCCCCTGCTCAGTGAGTCCGCCTCCGTGTTCTCCATTCCCGGAATGTACACTGCCGAGATGCATGGGACATTGCCCTCTGCCCAATCCAGGATCAAAGACACTTCCCTGAGGGAACGCCTGCTGCGAGTCCCTCCCTGGTGATTGATGTAGGCGACCGCCGTCCAATTGTCCGACCGAAACTGAACCGGTAGTCCCCGTAACTGATGAGTCAAGTGAGCCAGAACCAACCTGATGGCTCTCAGCTCCAGAACATTGATGGGATCGTGAGCCTCCTGAGGCCCCCACAGCCCCTGAAACTGAAGATCCTCCAAAATCCCCCCCAACCTGACAGGCTGGCATCCGTGGTGACCGTCTCCCAACGAGGGGTCAGAAAGGACCTGCCCTTCGTCAGATTGCTCGATTTCAGCCACCACCGAAGGGAACACCGCACCCGGGGGGACATCTGAAAGGACTGATCCAATAACAGCGGAGACCCGTCCCAGGCCGCCAAGAGTTGGAGCATCCTTGTGTGAAACTGGGCAAAGGTAACTGCCTCGAAAGACGCCACCATCAATCCCACCAGTCGCATCCCTAACCGGATGGACGGGCGGGGGATGGATAGGAGATGCTGAGTCAACTCCTGAATCAGAAGAACCTTGGCCCAGGGAAGAAACACCCTGGCCTGAGAAGTATCCAGAGACATTCCCAGGAACTCCACCACCCTGGAGGGAGTAAGGCAGGACTTGGGATAGTTGATCACCCAACCGAAACTCTCCAGAGTGGACACCACGTTCCCGGTATCCAGCTGCACCTGACTGAGGGAAGACGCCATGATGAGAAGATTGTCCAGATAGGGCACGATGCAGATACCCCTGGCTCTGAGGATGGCCATCACTCCTGCCAGCACCTTGGTAAAGACCCTTGGCGCCGAGGTAAGGCCAAACGGAAGAGCCACAAACTGAAAATGTAGATTGTCCACGACAAACCCGAGGAATCTCTGGTGTGCCGGAAATATTGGAATAGGCAGGTAAGCATCCTTGATGTCTATGGACGTCATGAAGTCCCCCTGACGAAGTGAGTGGATGGCTGATCTCAGAGTTTCCATACGGAACTTCCGGGGACGAACGAACCTGTTGAGCAGCTTCAGATCCAGAATGGCACGAACAGATCCATCCTTCTTGCGCACCGTGAACAAATTGAAATAGAAACCCAGGCCCCAGTCTGAGCGAGGCACCTAACAGATGACAGCCATGTCCAAGAGACTTGCTACTGCCGCCCGAAGCCCCTGGGCAGCCATAGGATCTGACGAAACCCGAGAACTGAAGAATCTGTGAGGGGGCCGGAACTCGAACTCCAGCTTGTAACCGGACAGCACTTCCTGAATCCACCTGTCCGAGACCTCTTGGACCCAGACCTGGGAGAAGAGTTGCAGCCATCCCCTCACCCGCAACGGTGATGGCGACCCTTCATTGCTGAGCCGGCTTGGCAGCGGCTCTAGGCTTGTAGCCCCAACTGCGTCCTGGACGGCCCGACCCCTGCCCCTGGTCCAGGAATCACCTCTGGATGAGGGGAAAGCCGAACCCCTGCCGACTCTAGCCCCACGAAAGGGGCGTCGCTGCTTTTTACGCTAAGGTAACTTACCTCCCTTTGCCACCGAATCCAATTTCTCTCCAAAGAGTCACAACCCCGCAAAGGGAAGGGCCGTAAGCGATTTTTTGGACACAAAATCAGCCGCCCACTGGCGTAACCAAACCGACCGCCAGATAGCCACAAGCAGGGCCGCAGCTCTGCTACACATCACCAATGTCTCGTCCAAGGTGGACAGCACAAAAGACAAAAATAACTCACAGCGCTTAAGGTCGGCAAACTCCTCACTAGCCGGGTCAAGCCCGGAAGAGGTCAACAGTCCTCTAACAACCGACCTGGCAGCTCCCAATAAAAGCGCAGAAGCACAAACCGACCGCAAGGCCGATCCAACACTGGCAAAACCATGACAAGCCATCTGGTCAATGCGTTTATCCTCACCATCCTTGAGAGTAGTGCACTCCAGAGAATGGAGGACTGAGGAGCTGGACAACCCCAAAACAGGTTTTGATGAAAATGAACCTATTTTCCCCTGGAGTGTGTTGTTGGAATTCTGCTTCCGGATTTATCTTTAGAATCATTTCAGGCTGATGCACCACCGGGTAAACCTTCGGGGTGTCGGTTTGTCCCGCCACAATTACGTCTTTCAGTTTTGTGGGAGTTCTATGATGCCAAGACTTCAGGGCATCTGGGGTATCGCAAGACCTTGGCCCTCACCAAACGTCATTTATGTTGGCCCACGAATAGGCGCGATGTTACCGTTTCGTTGAGGCCTGTCCCGTCTGTGCCTGCAGTAAGGGGTTCACTTAAAGCTCCATCAGGGCTGTTAATGCCCCTGGAGATTCCTGAGGAACCTTGGACCCATGTGTCAATGGACTTTATTAATTTACAGTGGTCTCAGAATAATACGGTGATTTGGGTGGTTATCGATCGATTTAGTAAAATGGCACACTTCATCCCCTTGATTAAGCTCCCGTCGGCACCTGAATTATCTTAATTGTTCATAAAACATATATTTCACATCCATGGTATACCGCAGAATATTGTCTCTGACTGGGGGGTGCAATTTGTCTCGAGATTCTGGAGGGAATTTTGTGCGCGCCTGGGGATTCAAATCTCGTTATCATCGGCGTATCACCCACAATAAAATGGTCAGACAGAGAGGGTTAGCCAGAGTTTGGAGCAGTAATTACGGTGTTTTGTCTCTGACTGTCAGGATCGGTGGTCAGAGTTCTCGAGTTTGCCTATAACAATGCGCCCTGTGAATCAACTAAAGTATTGCCATTTTTTTGTAATTATGGTAAGAACCACAAAGCATCCTCTCCAATTTGCCGGCTCTGGAGGAATGGCTTCAAGAGAGAATGACTATTTGGTCCAAGGTGCAGGAGAATCTTAAAGGAGCCGCTGCGAAACATAAGGCATCTGCAGACCATCATAGGTCCCAGGAACCTCCTTTTCAGGTGGGGGATCTGGTCTGGGTTTCTACCAAGAATATTGTGCTTTGTCAACCATCACCGAAATTGGGTCCCAAATTCATTGGTCCCTTTCCAATCATGCAGAAGTTGAGTAATGTTACTTTTAAAGTCAAGCTTCCTCCATCTATGAGGATTCCCAATGCCTTCCACGTATCGTTGTTGAAACCGGCTAGAAATATTCAGGTAATATCTCCTTCACCTATCATTGTTGAGAATGAACCTGAATATGAGATCAATAAGATTTTGGACTCTCGAGTATTACATAACTCTTTGCAATATCTGATCGATTGGAAGGGTTTTGGTCCTGAAGAGAGGTGTTGGATACCTGCCAGGGATGTACATGCTAATGCCCTAATTAGAAGGTTTCATCGAGAGAATCCTGATAAACCTAGTAAGGGTCTGAGGCCCCTCATGAAGGGGGGGGGTAGTGTCACGGATAACGGGGGCACTTCCTGCTAGCCGGACGCGCCAAGCGGCGGCTCGGGCTGCGTCTGCTCGTGCGGCGCCGAGCGCGGGCGCTTCCCCTGGTGTCGGGCGCGCCCCCGGCGCCTGTGTACATGCCGGCACGTGTTTATTATACCCTCCGGCGGCGCTGTACTCAGCGTGCCCGCCAGAGGTAGAATCAAGAGGCCAATGAGCCCAGGGTTTTTTGGGCTATACGCCCCTTCACCTATAGGATCAATGAGGGGTTAGATCCCATGTGCACCAATCTTGCACACACTTCCCCTTACCCTATCCGGTTGAAATCCTATAAAGGCGTCATCCTTGCAGTGTTTCAGTGCACGTGATTAAGCCGAGTGTGCCTTGGATTGTGTTTTGCCTGTTTGATATTGTTGCCGACCTTTGCTTGGTTTGACCATTCTTGCTTGCCGCCTGTACCGACCCTGCCTGTACCCCGACTACGCCTCTGTATCTTCCTCTGTACTGCGAACCCGTGACCTCCCGGATTGACCTTTGGCCTGACCTTGACCCTTCTTTTGCCTACTCCTTGGTGCTGTGATTTTATTGCACTGCCTTCTTGTGTATGACCCAGCCTGTCTAGGTTACCCTGTCGGGCCCTTGGTCCATCTGCCTTCACTCTTCCGTAAGCCCACATCCTTTGTGCTATCAAGTCCTGGGGGCAACCGTGTCCGGCGAGGCATATAAAGCGTCCCGGCAAACGGAGGCTTGTCTAAAGTTGAAGCTAGCAGTGGAGATTGGGGGTTGTGGGCTTACTACAAAGACGGGTGTCCCACGGGGCCTTACAACAAGCTTTTTGCCACCTGCGGTTTAGCAGAGAGCACCATTGTATATTAAATAATGGACAGTTGCAATCAGTGGTTATCCTTTGTGAAGTGGGAAAAGCTAGGCAAAAATAAGGGGTCTGTTTTACATCCCCCAAAAGTCATTGCAGGGCCTCTGGCTTCACTTTTCTATGGGATGTGTCTGATTCAAAGCTAAGTTTTAGGATTACTGTGTGAGGACCATTGCTGGACACTCGGTTTGTTACTTGGATTCACGGGGCAAAGCCACCTTCCATACAGCACTACCACAGGCTATTTGGTATATAGGTGAACCATATTCTCCTCCTTGTTTGTATATATGGACGGTTTTGATTAGAATATTTCTGACTCCTTGGTAAGGCAAAGGTTTCTGTCTGCATCTTTGAATTGGAAATCAAGGGGAGCCCTGGACAGCTTCGCAGAGTCACTGCGCCTTTAGTTCAACTCACCTCAGAATCGCAGTAAACACATCCTGCCCTGACCGAATTTCTCCTTCAATGGTGGTCACCCTCATGGAAGGAGAGCCCACTGTTAGGACAAACCCATTCAAACCCCTGTGGAACTTGGCTGACGTCTGTAAAGGCCAACTCTGTCAGGGGTACGGCCCCGCTTAGCCCCTGGTCCCTTCAGTGACTTAGGAGGCGAAAGGCCCTGTGGAGCGGAATAGTTGCCTGTGAGCCAGAGGACACCCTGAGCTGTCTTGAAGTGGGGTGGTAGAGGACCGCAATGGTTGCCACCCCTAACACCACTATTATATATGGGATATGGAACTTGTGTTGTAAAATTATAACTTATCTGACAAAAAAAAATGCCATTGGCAGCCTAAAGCCCCAACTTCAGCATGAGAAACCAACTCGACTGTATCTGTGTTTACATCCCGGGACTGGGAATTTTCTGTCCACTACAGAGATATAAGACCTATAAGACCCGTGTCATATATACTTGATTAGTACAATGTGGCAAACCAGTGTTAAATATAAATATGACTAAATAAAAAATTATATAAATAATTTAAAAAGAAAATGACTTTTGTAAGTTTACAGATTTATTTATGTTTTTTTTTTATTTTGCTTTTTAAAATAAAGCATCATTACTATAGTTTGAAATCTCTTCTTTTTGTTCTTAGGTAAAAAACATGTTGTTTTTCCAGTCAGCATTCCACATTTGGGTACCTAGCTCTTAGACGCCTTTAATATATCCTCCAATTAGCACAACCTCTGCCCTCTCATTGTCTCTGGAACGTAACCTTCCATCACTTCAGCCGGGGAGTTTAACAAGACCTCTAATGGATCTCACAATGACCGGAGGCTCCATATGTGATGTCCATTAAATGGGCAGATAATAGTCAGGTTTTCAGGCAATTACAACTCTCAGCTAATCCTAGCCTAAACTTACACATTTTTTTCCTTCTTCGGGGCATGTAGCGTCCAGTGTCTACAAGAGGCCATTTGTAAGACGCTTGGCATTTAGTATTACAGACTATTTAATCCTCTGATACTGCTATGTCATAAGAAGAGTGACACCTGTCTTGCTAAGTGACATTGAGAAGAATGCAGCTCATGTCAGATTGTAGGAAGATCAGCTAAAGTTGTCCCCAGATGTTATTTACAATGAGCGGTGAAAAGTAAGGTGGCTGTTTTTCCCAATTATGTTCGAGGGATCTAAATTTCACAGTGGTTTTCTGCACAGTCCTCCGCAGCCTGATAGATGCTGCAGACTTTATTCACTTTTAGGGGCCATTGTTGACAGGAATCTGGGCTAATTTCTTTATACTTGATCAAGTCCTGATGTTATTAGTTTCTGTTTTAAGAAAGTGGAATTAAAACCGTTTTAGTTCTAGTCGCTTTTAGCCCTGCAAAGCAAAGTCTCCAAAGTCTAGCTTAGAGGCTTATTCATTAATAACACCAGGTATCGGCAGATGAGCGCCTGTATGGCGGCGCTTAGAGCGACCGCACTAGACGCTGTAAGCGGGTATTGGGCACTGTAACAGAGTGTCTCGGTCATTCTAGTAACCTGGCCGTCATTGATGAATGTGATGTATGTTGGGCGCTGTAACACCAGTACAGCGATGCAGGGAGCGAAAGGCAGCGCCAGCTCAGTGCGACCGACTCTCAGCGCTCCACACAATACTTATCAAAAAACTACACACAGCGTCGGTGCTCTAGATCTGGTCGCTATAGCACAGAGCGCCAGATGCTGTGTGATTAAAGTCTGTTTTTGAACACATATCCACCAGTAACAAAGCGAAAACACATGGAATGACATTGTTGTAACATTGTGATATTAACACTTTAATGCCAGACCTGTATGACAATAATGACATTTCTGTAATGACAATTCTGCAAAAAAATCAAAAAATTTCAATTTCAAAAATGACTCTTCTTTATTGCATGGCACGGCTGCTTCGGTATTCATAACAGTTAGGTTATTCCGCCATAAGGTGGCGCAGTGGTACTGCAGAAAAGCTATGGCTTGTCCCGGCTCCCTATAAAAACGGGCTTAACCATAGAGTTCCCAGTGCTCTCTCTGCAGTGGACTGCGAAGGTAGTAGATGGCTCTCTCTCTTGCGCAGCTGAGCGAGGCAACCAAGCCTGCGGCCCTGCAAGTCTGTTTCCATCTGTTTCTGGACCCTCACTGCCTCCCAGCCTTGGCTGACAGATCGGGTGAAGGTAGAAGAGCACTAAGGTCAAGTGCTCCTGGAGCGCTGCTCCAAGCCGCAGACCCTGTAACACAAAGGGTAGCCGGCCTAATAGGGATGCAGAGTTTCTGTCCTAGCTTCTGAGGGGGTAAGTAGTTTGGGGACTGTGTCCTCTCTTTTTCCTTTGGGTCCCCCTCCCCCATGCCCCCCTCCCTCCCTGACCATGGCTGCTCGCTGCTGCTTCTCTCTCTCTCTCGGGGGGGAAAAGGGGGTGGGGGGGGGGTGGCGTCGAGTAGTCATATCTGTGGGTGGTGTTTTTACATTTTTTGGTATGTTTTCTGGTGTTTTTAGCTGCCATGCCGCCTTTGTACTGCGTTCCGCGGCTGTGGGCGCTATAACCTGAGGTGATTTTGCTTTGTCATGGCGCCGTCCGGGTCACGTGAGTGCAGTTTTTCGCGCTCTTCAGAGGGGGCGGGGCCGCGCGGTGAACGACACGATACGCGTCATCACCCGGCCCCTCGAGGTACCTCTGCGGCGCCATTTTGGACAAGCTGCACGTCTGGATTTCTCCCTTCCTGGCTGCAGCGCTGCTTCCTCCGGCGGGTCGCCTTATCCAGCGGTCTGTGCCTGTGTGACCCCGCTGTGTCTTTGGTCCGTGAGTCCCCCTTGGGGGTTTTTTTATTGAATTGGGGTGTATTTGCTGCGGGATGCTCATGTGTGTTTTTACTTATGTCTTTCAGGCGGGATACCATTGGGTTGTGGTTTCTCCCGGCTCCACTCCTTCCTCCCCCTCATTCCCCCTTTATTAACTTCTGGGGGCATCCCGGGTGGCTTCTGTATTAAGCCTGTACCCACTGCTGGCCTATTGCGCCTGTGCTAATCACCATATGGAGGCTTCTGGGGATAGCGTGCTTGGGGGCCCTTCGGGGCAAGCACGGCTGTGTTCCATGTGTGGGGTATCCACTGTGAGTAACAGTGTCACGGTGTGCGTGTCGTGCACTAAAAGTGTCCTTGCGCTTCAAGCTGGTTTGCCTGCTTCGCTTCCCAGCTCTGCGCCTCACTCGGCTTCACCTACTCCCCCGCTCCTGCAATTGGGTCCCAGTGAGGGGAATGTTGGCAGGGAGTCACATTCTGATTTGGCTCTGTGGGTGGCTAACATTGAAAAGCAGCTTGCCAGGAATGCTCCTAGGAAGGCCTCTGGCAAGAAGAGACACCTGGACCCCAGGCCTGCTCCCCTTACTGGGATGTATGTGGGGATTGATGAGTTTGGTGGCTGTCACCCCCTTGAGATGGGGGAGCTCTCCCAGGATTCTGACTCCTCTGGGAACCAGCAGGAGGGTTGTGATAGTGACCCTGGGTCTGCATCCGGAGAGGAATCATGGTACCCTGAGGACACTGATAATCTGCTATCACATATTTTTGAAATTTTGCACATTGCTCCCCCTGAGGTAGCTAAAAGAAAACAGGGGGAGCTTTTTCGCCCTGGTAAACAGCATCTAGAGTTCCCTGAGCAGGAACATTTTACCACCTTGGTGCTTAAAGAATGGGAACGTCCTAACAAGTTGCCTGCGGTGCCCAAGGGTTTGGATAAAAGGTATCCCTTTCCCGTTGATCTTGTTAAGAGGTGGTTATTTCCCCCTGAAGTGGACGCTCCCGTGCTAGGCTTGTCCAATACTTCGGTCATGCCTGACACTACCACTCTGAGGGACGGAGAGGACCGTCGCATGGATCAAGTGGCCTGCCATGCTTTTACCTGTGTGGGGGCTGGCTTGCGCCCTGTATGTGCTGCCGCCATTACTGCTATTGCCCTTAAGAAACTGCTTAAGCGTCTCATTGATGGCAGCTGGTAGTGTGGGGGAGGAATATAGGACTCTCTTACTTTGCACTGATTTTGTGGCCTTTATCCTTACTGCTATGGATGATGCTGTGCGGCTGTGTGGAAGGACCTCTGCGCTCTTGGTGGCTATGCGCCTCTCTGTCTGGTTGCACCAGTGGGCAGCTGACGCTGCGGCTAAGAAAGCTCACACTCGCCTCTCCTTCGTGGGGCTGCGGCTGTTTGGAGAACGTCTTGATGTTCTAGCCAAGGATGGAAGGCTGCCTCAGCATAGGAGGCAATCTCTGCCCTTTCGGCCCCCCTCCCTTCCTTTCGCATTCCCAGAGGGGGCAGTGGCTCCCTCCTCTCCAGTGGTCGCAGAGATTTTTGGGGCGTGGCAGAACCCGTGGTGGTCCCGGTCTCTCCTGGAATCCTAAGTCCAAACCCTCTCCCAAGCCCCCTCAGGCATGAAGGGGCGCCCTCACCCATCCGGGTGGGTGGACGGCTTCGGCTCTTTGCTCACGTCTGGAGGCTTCACGTCTCAGACCGGTGGATTCAGGAGGTAGTGTCCTCCGGTTACAAGATAGAGTTTGCAGCCTGCCCCCCCCCCAAGATTCATCAGATCCCGGATGTCTTTAAACCCCCTGTCTGCTCAGGGATTGCTTCTGGCTGTTCATTGCCTGTTAAGAGTCCGGAGTCATTTGGTGCCTCATCAAGAAAAAGGTCAGGGGTACTATTACAATCTTTTCACGGTCCTCAAAAAGGACGGCTCTCTGAGGCCCATTCTGAATCTGAAGGTCCTCAACAAATTTTCGCATGGAGACGCTGCGCTCTGCTGTCAGTACCCTTCGCCCAGGCGACTTCATGACCACTGTGGACATCAAGGATGCTTATCTTCATGTGCCTATCCTCTCAGGTCATCAGAGATTTCTAAGGTTTGAGCTGCAGGGTCAGCATTACCAGTTTGCAGCTCTACCCTTCGGTATCACCTCGGCACCTCGGGTGTTCACCAAGGTGCTGCCGGGAGTGATGGCTCTGCTAAGGAACCAAGGCATCCACATCATTCCTTACCTGGACGACATCCTGATTGTGGCCGAGTCTTTTCCTCAGGCCGAGCGGGACACTCAAATGGTGATATACACTCTGGAGTCTTTCGGCTGGGTGATCAACTATCCCAAGTCTTCTCTGTCCCCGTCATTGGTGAGGACATTTCTGGGCATGACGCTGGATACCTCTCAGGTCAAGGTGTTCCTTCCTCAGCAGAAGGTGGAAGGTCTTCAGCTGCAGGCTCTGGCTCTGCTGTTGTGTCCTCATCCCTCTATCCGTCAGTGGAGGCAGTTGGTGGGCCTGATGGTGTCCTACTTCGAGGCAGTCCCCTTTGCTCAGTTTCACATGAGACCTCTTCAGTTGCACCTCTTGTCAGTTTGGGATTGGGACCCTGTGTCCCTGGATCAGGAATTTGCTCTGTCTCCTCTGGCCAGACAGTCTCTCTCGTGGTGGCTGGACTCAAGGAACCTTCTGGGGGGAAGGTCCTTCCTGCCCCTGTGCTGGGAAACGGTCACCACGGATGCCAGTCTGACCGGCTGGGGAGGCTTCTGGAAGTCCCTGAGGTTCCAGGGTCGGTGGGGCCCACAAGAGGCCCATGCTTCCATCAACGTCCTGGAACTGAGAGCGATCAGGTTGGTTCTTTCTCGCCTATCCACTCACCTCCGGGGTCGGGCTGTTCAGATTCGCTCAGACAACCAGACGGCGGTTGCCTACATCAACCATCGGGGAGGGACACGGAGCAAGCGAGCCTTCACGGAAATGTCCCTGATTCTGTCTTGGGCGGAACAGCATGTTCCCTGCATCTCAGCAGTCTACATCCCAGGGGTGGAGAACCAGGTGGCGGACTCCCTGAGCAGGGGGACGTCTCGTCTGGGAGAGTGGTCTCTCAACAACCAGGTGTTTCTCTCCCTCTGTCACCGCTGGGGTCAGCCGGACGTGGACCTGTTTGCGTCCCATCACAATCTTCCCAGATTTGTCTCTCTGTCTCAGGATCCTCTGGCCTTCGCCACAGATGCCTTGGCAATACCTTGGACTGAGTTTCATCTTCTCTATGTGTTCCCTCCATTTTCTCTCCTGGGCAGGGTCATGCGCAAGAGCGGGTACCAGCCATACTAGTGGCCCCTTGTTGGCCAAGAAGAGTTTGGTTCGCAGATGTTGTGCGGTTGGCAGTAGACCGTCACGTCTTGCCCAAGGATCCAGATCTTCTCACCCAGGGGCAGCTACGCCATCCCAATTTACAAACTCTGGCTTTAACGGCTTGGCTGCTAAAACCTCCATATTGATGGAAAAGGGGTTGCCTGCTTCTGTTGTTGATACCATGATTCGGGCTAGGAAGAGGTCCTCGTCCTATATTTATTACAGGGTCTGGCATGCTTACATTGCCTGGTGTGAGTCCAAGTCTCTTCCCTGTCGGGTGTTTTCTTTTCCCAGGATTCTGGAATTCTTGCAACATGGTTTGGATCAGGGCCTTCAACTTAGTACCCTAAAAGGCCATGTTTCAGCTCTTCCTGCCAAAGATTGTGTCTGCCTTTCATCTCAATCAGGACATTGTCTTGCCTACATTGTTTTCTAATCCTGCTAATTCCAAGGAGCGGACTCTGCATTCCCTAGATGTGGTCAGGGCTCTGAAGTTTTATTTGGTCGCCACTGAGCCTTTCAGGAAGTCTAATGCTCTTTTTGTTTTCACTTCTGGACCTAGAAAGGGTTTGCCTCCAGCTAAATCCACTATCAGCAAGTGGATCCGTCAGGCGGTGGTTCAAGCCTATTCTGCTAAGGGAAAGGAACCTCCCTTTAGGATTACTGCTCATTCCACACGTGCTATTGGTGCCTCTTGGGCTTTTCAGAACCAAGCTTCTGTTGAACAAGTTTGCAAGGCCGCCACTTGGTCTTCTGTTCATACTTTTTCAAAGTTTTACAAGGTTGATGTTAAGGCCTCAGCGGATGCTGCTTTTGGCCGCAAGGTGCTTCAGGCGGTAGTGACTTGAACTACTGGCCGTTACTCTTTGGGGATCCCACCCTACTCTGGACACTGCTTTTGGATGTCCCAACTGTTATGAATACCGAAGCGGGCCATGCCATGCAATAAAGAAAAAAGCAATTCTGTGAGTACTCACCTGTAGAATTGTTTTTGTTCTTGCATGGCACGGCCCGCTTCGCCCCACCCTTGTTATCATTGTTCTTGGTTGCCTCTTTATGATGATTGTTCCAAGTCAATTGGGGTCTTTTACCTTTTATGCTCTCCCTGCTTCTTGTGTACGCTGGGGAACTCTATGGTTAAGCCCGTTTTTATAGGAAGCCGGGACAAGCCACGGGACAAGCACTGCGCCACCTTGTGGCGGAATAACCCAACTGTTATGAATACCGAAGCGGGCCGCGCCATGCAAGAACAAAAACAATTCTACAGGTGAGTACTCACAGAATTGCTTTTTCTAGGCTAGGAGAGGTCACACAATTATTTGAGAGAAAAAAAAAATTAAACAGAAGAAAAGGAACGGCCATTGAAATGTATGGGAGAGCGCCAGGTAATACCTGCCGCTGCCTGCCGCTATCCCTTGATGAATAACCCCCATAGTCTCCCTAGGTCAGTTATGACAAACAGGTGGACTGGGGACAGAGTTCAATCGAGGACATTACTCACGTCGGTCAGCCCATGACCAGCCCAGAAGCCGATGAGCTCCGCCCCTAGGGTGGTTCACAGCCGGTGAACAAGTGCAGTTAGCATCCAAAGCTTTAGCTCTGCAGGCAAAGATAATGGGAAGGGGTGGAAATAGATGTATAGTAGGGGGCAATACTATGGCAGAGGGAGGTATGGCCCCTACACCAGGATGCTGAGGCTATAGCATTGCAGTGGCAAAACATGGGTTGGTGTCTTGCCTTGGAGCTAGGTATGGGGGAGGGTTTGGTAGGAGACAGGGAGCTGGGGAGAGTGTTAGCAGCAGATTGAGTGAACTATGGCAAAGGGTCTGGGTAAGATGCCAGCCCATTCAGCCCCAATGCATTGAAGCCCACCGGGGATTCTCCCTCTGCTCCTTATGGTCAGCTAGTTCCTGGTGAAAAACCTTTTGGAGACTGAGTGCCCAAACTGCACATATTTATCATACATTTAAAGCAGACCAAAACCCAAATTTTAACTAGCATCCCCTGAATTGCTCTCACCCCCCCCCCCCCCCCCCCCGAATAGTAACTTATGCCTAATTTTACTGATTTTGTTTCATTCTAATCCCAGATAATGCCACCAGTTTTAGCTTTAAAGCTCCGCCTCCGCCATTCATGTCCTGTTGTGTGTGGCAATTGTCTGCCTGACAATATGATTGCATAGTTGTAAGGGGTTAACTTAAAAAAAAAAATGAAATAGGGTCCCCCTTACGCAGCATTACCAACCCGGACCAGCTATGGGGGCTTGTAGAACAGGGCGCAGGGGCCAGCGTTGGTGGCCCCTGGCCCTGCAGGCTACTAGCCCACATAGCCACTAAGTGGCCCGGGGGGCTGGGGGTTATGGCAAGTCACCCGCTAGCCGCCGGTGATTGCCAGCCCCAGAGCCTTGTGAACTGGTATAAGGGGTCTCATGGACTCTTTACCAGTTCACAAATAGTTAAGTAAAAAAGACACAGACACAAAATATTTTATTATTCTTGTTTTAACTTATACTTACCTCTGATCCAGTGTCCCGCGCCGCTGCAGATGACAGTTGTCGGTAGTGATCGGAGCAGGGAGGGTGGGAGGCAGGGAGATCAAAGCCTCCCTGCCTGCCACCCTCCCTGCTCCGATCGCTACCGACAAGTGACAGTCCGAGCCCGGGTGCCAGTATAGAGGAGCTGGATGATGTCATCCAGCTCCTCCCACAAGTGGGCGGGGCTAGGGGTGGGGCCAGCGCCGGAGGAAGAGGACAGCGAGGGCCGTTGCTGGGTCCTCACCTGGTAAGTCCAGGGGGGGGGGGATCGGAGCCCCCCTGGTGAAGAGAAGACCCGGGGAGAGCGATCGGGCTGTCAGGTGAGTTTGTGTCATTTTTATTTATTATTTTTTTTCTTTAAGATGGCGCGGGGGGGGGCTATTACAGGCCCCCTCCTGAAGATCAGAGGCCCGGGGCCGAAAATCAAACAGCTGATTCTTGAAGAGAATCACTGGCACTATCAAATGAGGGGTCAGGTAAGTCTGTATCTTTAATAGTTTTTTTTTTTATGGGGGTTTAAAGTCAGCTACGTGATTCTCCCGTAGCTGGCACTTAACGGTTGGAGAGGCAGCTACGTGAGACTCACGTAGCTGGCACTAGAAGGGTTAACCCCAGCACCCCCATTACCTGCCTCCCCAAAGCCCGGGGGGGGGCAGAAGAGGCCGTGGCCACGGGCTATGTGGGCTTGTAGCCTGCAGGGCCAGGGGCAACAAAAGCTGGCCCCTGCGCCCTGTTTCTACAAGCCCTGCATAGCTGGTCCTGGGCTGGTTACTTTGGGTAAGGGGGACCCCATGTCATTTTTTGGGGGATTTTTAAGGGTTTTTAACCCTTAAAAATACCCAAAAATGACCCCCCGGGAGGGGGACCCTATGTAATTTTTTTTTTAATTAACCCCTTATGTTCTGTCACCCAGCAACTATAAAAGGCTTCCAGCAGGTGAGCAGAAGCCAGTGATTGGGAAGGGACACAGTGCAAGATGGATAGGAGGTAAGTATTAAAAAAAATATATATTTTTTTTTTTCTCCGTGTGTGTGGTGTGTTTTTTTTTACCCTTAACCCCTTGTGAACTGGCAAGGGGTCCATGAGATCCCTATACCAGTTCACAAGGCTGGGGGCTGGCAAGTCACCTGCGGCTAGCGGGTGACTTGCCATTAACTCCCGGTACCCCCATTACCTGCCTCCCCAAATCCCAGGGGGGGCAGAACAGCCCGTGGCCATGGGCTATGTGGGCTTGTAGCCTGCAGGGCCAGGGGCCACAAAAGCTGGCCCCTGCACCCTGTTCCTACAAGCCCTGCATAGCTGGTCCCGGGCTGGTTACTTCAGGTAAGGGGGAACCCATGTCATTTTTTTTTATTTTAACCCTTAAAAATCCCCCCCCCCAAATTTTTTTTCTCGATTTAACCCTTTGTAGTGTGGATGGTAGTTGTATTTTATTTGTAAATGGTATAAAGTACTTGTTTCAGTTTGGGGGGGGTCTCCTGGGCAGGAACGGGGGGTTACCGATAAATATGTGGTACAGTTCTAATTGGTAGAAATGGGGCTTTCACGTGCAATATGGTTTTCTTTAATAAAATAAATTTTTTATTTAAAATAAAAGGAGACAATTTTTTTTTTACTTAATAATAATATTGTAAAAAACAGAATAAAATGTACAAACAAGACATTTCATGTTAAACCCTAAACTCTGCTGCAAAAAAAAAAATATATATAATTTTCCTAAAAATTCCAGCAAAAATGGCGCAAAATGGGGAAAAATGACCTGTCAACAGAGGGTGACAAAATCTCAAGTAGGCGGGCAATTAAAAGGGTTAAAAGTAGCTATGCATGTTGGGTATTGTTCTGTTTGGGGGACCTTGCGCTTTCAGACTTAGCTTGTTTTTTCTTGTTTGCATATTTACATTTTAGGAAAAGGTGTTTTTTATTCAGCTTTTTTATACATATTTTAGGGAAACCCTGCGCAACCAAATAATTCTTTGAGGGATTCATTCCAGAAATATGAGCCCACTGCAACAATCTGGGTAAGCTTAGAAAGTTTAACATGTATACTTTCAGGAAATATATGGTTTATGGGGGATATTCCAAATGTAAAGGGTTGTTTTGGTTGAAAAATCGCAAAGTGCACACTTTGTCTGCAGAGCTGAAATTTTACAGGTAAAATTGCCGTTACACACATGCTTTACTTTGGGGTGTTTGCCAACTCTTCTCTTGACAGTAGCTATGCATGTTGGGTATCGTTCTGTTTAGGGGACCTTGCTTTTTCAGATTAAACATGTTTTTTCTTGTTTCTATCTAGTTTTTTTAGGAAAATATGGCTTTGATTCTGCTTTATCCTTTTTTTAGGGAAACTCTTTGCAACCAAAGATTACATTGAGGGATTACTTCCAGAAAAATGTGGCCACATCAACAAGCCTGGTACACCTAGAAAGCTTGAGGTGTGTACTTCCAGAGAATATATAGTTTGTTGGGGGTACTTCAAATATAAAGGGTTGTTTTTCTCGAAAAACTGCAAGGTGCGCATAGCACAGTTGTATTTTATCTGAAAATCCCCTAAAGCACTGTTTCAGTTTGGGGGAGTCTCCTGGGCAGGAAAGGATGTCTACCTATACACATGTTGTACCGCTGTAACCGGGAGAAATTGGGATTTCACACGCAATAAGATTTTTTTGACAAACTTTAATTTTTTATTGCAAAAAAAGACTACAAATTGTAAAAAATAGATTTTTTTTATTTTTTTTCACATATTTCACCCAAAAAAATTGAGAATACACCTAAAAAATGACAAACAAGACATTTCATGTTAAAGCCCAGACTATGCTGAAACAATATATCATTTTCCTGGGAAATCCCTGGAAATCCCTTCAAAAATCACATTTGAACATGGGGAGCGCAAAATAGTGCAAAATGGTCTGGCAACAAAGGGTGACAAAAACCCCAGGTAGGCTGGCACTTAAACGGTTAAGGCTAAAAATATTTGACACAACATACATGTTAATGACATGAGACTGGTTTGCATGTGAAAACGCAAAATTTTATTGCCTAAACTCAAGCACAAGTTAATGATATATATATATATATATATTATAAAACTCAATCATATTTAACATTAACTCCTCTTAACCTACTGTATCATTTTGGCCTTCTTGAGGAGGGTGCATGGCTTGGGTAGAAAAAACTTTTGGAAAAATACTTATATAACTATATATATATATATATATATATATATATATATATATATAAATGTAGAGTGGAGCTGCCAGCACAGACCCCAGGGCCCACCAATTCAACCGCTCAACAGAGACACCCAAAATTAATCAATCACAAAAACTTTATTTGACAGCCCAAACATATATTAAAAACAATTAAAAGCACCGGGACTCATGGGGGTTTGTATTGGACTATTTTGTCTCATATCTGATACACCATACAAGCACAATCATAATGTGTATAGCAGCATATGATTAATAAATCCACAATTAATGTACAATAAAATAATCATGTGTTTGTACATGCCCATAAAGCGCTCCGAGGAAAAGTGCAGTGAAAGAGTGCTAAAAGAACCTCAAAATTGAGGAAAGTGCATAAAATGGTGACTAAACAAGGTAAGTGGTCAAATATGACCAAAGAGTAAGAGTTGGATCACAGATAATGTGACCTAAAAAAGTGCAAAGTGCAGAAAGTGCGAGTGCTCAAAATAATGGAGAGTTCCAGGGCATATACAAAAACCAATAACACAGACTTTGTAAACTGCAATTGTATCAAAAAGTGTATCCAAGAAAGATCTACATTACCACATGTTACAGAGTCCTGCTACATCGCCATGTCCCGCATGCCCGTACCACTGACGCGTTGCGTGGCAATTGGTATCTGCCACTTCATCAGAGTGTATATATATATATATATACACACACACACACATTCAATAAAAAAAGTCAGGTGTCATTTAAGCTGTTTGGGTAATGTAGGTGGAAAAGAACGCTGCTGCAGATTGGTTATGAAACCATAGCAGCATTGGAACGCTCTGACGCTGCATTGATTGGGGGAGAGCACTTCTACAGTGCCCTCCAAACATCACATTCATCAGTGTGTCACTTGTCTGGCCACTACACTAGGTTATAGTGCCAGACACCCGCTTGTAGTGTCCGCTAGCAGTCACAAGTGCCGCTACATAGACGCTAAAATGGTGATACATGGTGCTAGTCTTAAATCAGCCTCTTAATTTTAAATTGCGGAAATTTTTTATTCATAATGTATTTTTTGATTTTTATTCATGTTATATAATATATATATATATATATATATATATATATATATATATATATATATATATATATATAATTAAAAACATAAAAGCAGAATAAAAAATAGGTAACATTTTTTAAATAAATATTTAGAAATGTTTTTTGGGGGGTGTTTAAAAGAAGGGGGGCAGGCTCCCAGTGCCTGTGTTAGTGGAGCCGGCACTGTTCCAATACAGCAATTTTCTCATAAGTGAAAATGTCAGGCAAAAAACGCAATCACAAAAGCCTGAACCAGGTAGAAACGCTGAATGCTGGAAACGCTCGCCAAGGGTCATGCAGTCACGTTGTAGCAGGACTCTATTCTATTTGCCAACACACCACAAAAATCACAAATTCAGGAAATAGAGCCTGTAAGTGGAGCCAAAAATATCCCTTTTTTATTAGCCTCTCTCGCAGACAGGCTCTGAATCATGCAAAAGCCCTCACTAATCACGGCTTTTACACATGAACGCTAAAAAAAAATGAAGCAAAATCACATTAGACACTAAGGTTTAGACGCAACCACAAAAACGTTAATACGAAAATCAATTCCCTCCCCCGGGGCATCCAAAATCGTGAAGCCCCATTGTGTGAAACCCCCCAGGTCACCCCATACACTTACCTTGTTTGCCAATCCAATGGCGCATGAGTGCTGCATCACTGCTATTTGGGCATGCCACGCATTTGTGAATGGCCGGGCATGCTCCCTGTTAGAGGGAACCGGGGGATGCAGCCGTCAGCGCGCTCGGAGCCGCTGGCCTTAGACGAAGCTCAGATGACGTGATGTCTGCAGCTCTGAGTGCGCTGATTGGACGAGCGGCCACGCATGCGCCGTAGGACCGGGAAAAGGTGATTTGGCATCGGCGATCTGGGGGGTTTTACACAATGGGGCAACCCCGATCGAGGTGTGTCGGGGGAAAGAACCAAAACCCAGGATAGTAAAAATCCTGGGTTTTGGTTCACTTGACCCTTGATGAACTATTTTAAATACTTTAACTGGATTTCATAGAAACATAGAAAGGTAGATGGAAGAAGGAGACCATACGATCCATCTAGTCTGTCCTTATGTGTATACTGTATGTTCTCTTTATCTTAGGATAGATGAAGGCTTATCCCAGGCAGGTTTAAATTCAGTGACTGTTGATTTTTCAACTACCTCTGCTGGAAGTTTGTTCCCAGCATCTACTACTCTTTCTGTAAAATAATATTTTCTAACATTGCTCCTGATCTTCCCTCCGACTTGCTTCCGGTTGGGCCCCTTGTTCTATCATCAAGTTTCTTCTTAAAAACACTTCCCTCTTGAACCTTATTCAATCCTTTCACATATATAAAGGTCTCCATCATGTCCCCTCTCTCCCTTCTTTCCTCCAGACTGTACAGATTAAGTTCTTTAAGTCTCTCCTGATTTTTTTTTAAGTTTTTACATTTTAAGTTTAAGTCCTTCCACCATTTTTGTTGCCGGCCTTTGGACACGTTCTATTTGAATAATGTCTTTTTACAGGTAAGGTCTCCAGAACTGCACACAGTATTCTAGCTGTGGCCTCACCAGGGCTCTATGCAGCGGCATCACAACCTCCCTCTTCCTACTGGTGATGTCTCGAGCTATGCAGCCGGGCATCCTGCTTGCTTTTTCCACTGCCTGGCTACACTGTCCACTTATCTTGCAGCTTTCAGTAATCAGTACCCCTAAATTTCTTTCCTCTGAGGTCCTGGATAACACAGTGCTGCCCATAGGGTACTCAGAGCGGGGATTCTTTCTACCCCAGTGCAGGATTTTACATTTAGAGATATTAAACTCTAGTTTCCACAGTTTTGACCATCTGTCCAGCAAAGCTAAATCATTTTTCATGTTGCAGACACCTCCAGGAGTGTCCACCCTATTACTAACTTTTGTATCATCAGAAAAACAGGCAAACTTTTCCTACCAAGTCTTATGAGCTCTTTATGTGACACAGTGTCAAAGGCTTTGCTAAAATCCAGATAGGCAATATCCACAGCACCACCTTCATCTAACACTTTAGTGACATTGTCAAAGAAATCAATGAGATTGGTCTGACATGATCTGCCCTCAGTAAAGCCGTGCTGTTTTGGGTCCAACAGGTCGTTAATTTTCAGATGGGAAATTATCTGTATTTTTAAGAGCGTTTCCATTAATTTGACCACTATAGATGTTTAACTAACTGGCCTGTAGTTACTGGCTTCTTCTCTACTCCCCTTCTTATGGATTGGTACGACATTGGCCATTCTCCAATCATCTGGAACCTCACAAGTTGAAAGGGAATGGTTAAGTAAATCAGGAGGGGCTGCAATCATCTAAGTTCCCTTAGAACTCTGGGGTGGATTCTATCTGGACCCATCGCCTTACTTACCTTTAGATGTGCCAGCTCGGCTAAGGCATCAGCCCCCAAAAACTCCCGAGCTGTACCCCCCCCAGCTGGATGCTATGCTATGCCTGCTACTATCTGAAATTACTGAACAATAGTAGCTATTCAGATGGTCAGCCACAGCCTTATCTCTGTCAATATAATTATTTTCCAGAATGTTATTTCCTCTAGTTGGCAATGTCACAAGTTGTTTTAGAGACACTCCATTAAGTGCCTCTAATATAGTCCTGCTCTTGCATGTCGATGCACTTGGGATATTCCAGTCCACATCAGGCATGTTGAAGTCACCTGTAATTACAATGTCCCCCTTCTATGCCATTCCACTGAATTCATCTATTAACAGGATATCTAAATCCTCAGGTTGTCCAAGGGGCCTATATATCACACCAATTCTGACCACAGCGCCCTCCTTAGTCTGCATGGTAACCCAGAAAGTTTCTAGTTCATTATGTGTATGCTGAATTATTGTTGATTGAGGGGTATTCATATCTCGCTGAGTACTTTTTAGATCTTCTTTGATCTTTAGTGTAAGTTTTTAGTTTTGGAAGCCTATTGACAAGTGCTTTTTGATTGACTTGCACAGGACTGGATCTTGTTTAACCTTTTTATTGACTCTGGCGCCGGACTGGAACTTGTTTAACCTATTTATAAATGTGAGCGCGACTTTATACGATCGTTTGATGAGGGGCACATTTAATCGTCTAAGGAGTTTCTAGAAGATGAAGACTGGCCGAGAATAATCTTGGAGCCGTAGATGGGATGACTTTTCAGTAATTGGTGATTAGTCAAAAGCTGACTTTTGGTTCTATTCAAGCATTGTTGCTTACGCTGTGATCCTTTGCCTCCTCCGCTGTTTTCTATTGTTATACTGAAAAAAATCCTGTTACGGTTTCAAGCAATATACATTCATTAGGCAGCTGGTCAACTCATTGCTGGTAATGGTAATGAAGACATGCGTATGGTTTCTATGGGCTCTGACACATAATCGCAAGATGTCAATTACAAACACATGATTCAGAAAGAGGCTGAATCCCGGCATAGTCTCCCACGTAGGCCCCAAGATTCACCTCTCATCACACAATCATCTGGACTGGCAAACAGATTAGAAACATATTGTAATTATCATGTATCATTGCCCATTATGTCAAATAAGAAACAATCATGAGACCAGGAGGATAATGGAGACAAAACGCTGAACAAATTGTGATCACTTTACGAGATGTTTCATCTGTAGTGACAGCTGAGCTTGTTCTAATAGTCGCTATTAATGGGAAAGATTGGTTATGGGTCAAAACCTATGTAAAATGTTTATTACTGTGACCACAGATTGGACTGATCATGACAATTGCTTTTTAGACAGAAAAGTAAGGCTTAACCATATACGAAAGTTTGACACAGGATCTAACATTTCTAAGAACTGGCTGCACAGTGCTACAGAGAGAGAATCTGGTTTTAAACAGAGATTGCTTCCAGGAAGACTCTAAAATGAAACCCATAGTGTACATCAATGATAAGGCAGGGACGGTGCGTCTTAATCTCCAGAACTTTCTCCAGTATGTAGTATATTTTGGGAAACTTCATAAAAGTTGTGGTCAGACCCTGTTACTGGCTGATCCAGGACTGGATTAAGTATGTCTGAGTCAAGTAGTGGGAAACCCTGGTTTACCCCCCTTTAAAGAGGAGTTAAAACCTCCCCCAAACCTCCCTGATCTGCTACCCCCCCTGTTCCTATCTTTGGGCAGTATTTACTCACCTCACTAGGGGATCCATCTTCTGGGTCCCTCTGTTTCCGGGCAACATTCTGCAGTGCTTGTACAAAATCAAAAGAAACATAGGAGGGGTGGCAGCCACTCAGACCAATTTATAACTAAGCTTGTGCACATGAGTAGGGCAAGCACATGGGGTGTGGGGTCTAGACTGTACTGCAAGGTATTCGACCCTTCCAAACCATGGGCTGCACTCGAGGTATTAGGGCAACCTCAGGTAAGCCTGCTCCCAATTTATCTATTGCATTGTATGTCCCAAAGGAGGCTCTCAGAGATTAGAGTTAGGACTGCACCCCACAGAGGCACCTTGGCGCTTGGTGGTGCAGCTTCAACATAGTTCTGCAGATGTGTGAGGACCAAGACCTCGGTTTTAACTAGATTTAGAGACAGATTATAGGTTTGTCTGCAAGCTAACGGGGCTCCTTTAAGACTTATGCTAAGTACCTGCTAAGTAATAGGCTTGCAGGGCCAGGGTATGTGAAACAGTTAAAAAAAGAGGTTTGCATATGCGTACAAGCCACCAAAAAAGCCAGCGTCTGTGTATAAATCTCACCAAAAAAAATTTGGAATGTAATTTAGGGGCTAAATGAAGGTTGAAAACAGGTCTTTTCCGATGGTAACTAGTAGGACCTTGTTGGAGACTGAAACATTTCGTGGCAAGGTACGTGAAAAAACGCTATAAGAATGCTGAGACGAGCGGTTCACATCAACGTATACGAGAGCGTTGTCTGTAAAATAGACCCTGAAAGCAGTACTCACAGTGTTCTCGATGGCTTACACAGCTACGGAAACAGTACGAAACGCTCCCGATGGAGGCTCTGAATCATGTGAACACGCATATACTGAACGACAGCTTTCTGCAATGTTCACATTTAGGAAGAAAAACAAGATAGAACATAGAAGGCTCTGAATCAACTTTAATATCCTAATGTGTGCAACAGCAGAAACCGCCAAAAATAATAGCAATAGTGATAATAATGGTCTCCCACTACACAAGAAAAGCTGCACATACAAGCATAAGGCATCTGAGGGTAGGTCGGAAATAATTTACTGAAAATAAAGTTTAGAATTTTATAGTTCTAATTTACTGGAAACCATAAAAAGTTATATACATACTGAATATGAATATATATATATATATATATATATATATATATATATATATATATATATAATTGAAGTAGATATATATATATATATTCTTAGTATACAGTACGTCCTGCTCCAGATATAATACTTACACTTGGGTTATCCTCCGCCAAATGGCGCTGCACTGCAGAGACATGGAAAACAGGCTCATCCCGGCCCTTCAAATACCCAGGGACCTCCCACAAATCCCCAGATTTCTCTGCAGTGCCGACTGTGAAGACATGAAGTATCACTCTCTCGCAGGTGAGCGGGGCTATTAAAGCCTGCTGCCCTGTTGGACTACTCCCTCCCGTCCTCTTCGTGATGTGCCTCCCAGCCTGGGCTGCGCTGGTCGGGTGAAGGTAGGCAGCACCACACGTGCTTATGGAGCCATGCTCCACCGCAGTCCCCCACCAAAGGGTAGGCGGTTTAGGCTGATGGTGAGCCTCTAGTGGATGCCCCTCCCGCATTATTGCCCCATACCCCGTGTAGCGGTGGGCCCTGTGCAAAGGGTCGCCATCCTCCCTCGTTCCCCCCGTAGTTCAGGGGGAAAGAAAGGGGGGGGGGGGTGTGGTGGTCTTAGTGTATTGAGTTACACGTTATGGCCTTAGTATTGTCCTTGACTTATACACCTGGTGTCAGAGCCGCGCTGTTTGCCTTTTATTGACGTTGCGGCGTCTTCATTGGCAAATCTTTTTTTCTAGAGTGTCATACACTCGCGTTTCTTGTCTGCATTGCCTACTGTCTCAGAGCTTCGCTCTCTTCGGGGGGGGGGGGCGGGGACCTGGCTTGGCGCGCTCCGAGTCACAGCCCGCTCTGGCCCGCCCTTCGAGGTTCGCTTGGCACCATTTAGATGCTCGTCTCGCGCGCGCGTGGTAACGGTCCTCCTTTGGTCTGTAAGTGCCCTCGCGGGCGATTTTCATCACTCTTGCTTATTGCACATGGCTCTGACATCCCTATTCCCATTATGTCTTTCAGACGGTCGAATCCAGTGGCTTCTCCCGGCCCGGTGTAATTGCCAGTTGGACCTAGTATAATTACTCCCACTTCCCTGCTGGTCTTTGGGGCATCCAGGGTAGCTTATAGCGTCAATCCCTACTGGCCTATTGTGCCTATTAATCACCATATGGAGGCATCCCAGGATATTGTGAACGGGGTTCCCTCGGGACAAGCACGGCTGTGTGTAGCTTGTGGGGTCTCACCTATCAGCGGGGACAATGCACGGGTCTGCGTCCCTTGTGCACAGCAAGCGCTAATGGTACTTCCCGCCCCTCCTGTGGCTGGGCCTGCACCTCGCCTCACTTCACCTACCCCCCCCCAGCCTGAGTCTAACCCCCAATACAAGCGGGGATTCTCATCCTGATGTGGCTACTAGACTGGCCAGTGTTGAAAAATTGCTTGCTAGTACTCTAGTGTGCAAGGCCACCGCAAAAAAGCAGCACATAATCCCCGACTCTGCTCCTTTCCCTACGGAGTCTGATGAGTTTTCGCATCTATATGGCCATACCCCTTCGGACGAAGGGGAGCTGTTCTCTGACTCAGAGTCATCTGATGAGAAGTCTAGGGGTCTTGACGATTCTGGTTCTGATCACTGGACCCCGGATGATACTGATAAACTGCTGCTTCAGATTTTTGAGGTTTTGTCCATCTCTCCCCCTGTTGCGGCTCCCAGGCAAAGGGGTGAGCTATTTCATACTGCTAAGTCTCAATTGGAATTTCCTGAGCAAACCCATTTCAATAGCCTTGTGTTTAAGGAGTGGGAACATCCCAGTAGACTTCCCGGGATCCCTAAGAGTTTGGACAGGAAGTATCCATTTCTTGCTGATATGGTCAAGTGCTGGTCATCGCCCCCCGAGGTCGATGCTCCTATTCTAAGGCTGTCTAACACCTCTATTATGCACTCCCCCGACACCACTACGCTGCGGGATTCTGAGGACCGGCGCATTGACCAATTGGCGTGCCATGCCTTTGCATTTGGAGGGGCGGCACTGCACCCGGTCTGCGCTTTGGCCATTACTACTATGGCGCTCAGGGCCATGGTCAGGAATGCACTTGACGGCCCAGACAAGTTGCCTACTGATACTATTAATGCACTGTCTAACTGTGATGTATTTGTGAACTGTATCCTGTCTGCATCGGATGATGCTATTAGGATGTGTGCCAGATCTTCCGCCTTGGCGGTGGCTATACGCCGCGTGGTATGGCTGCGCCAGTGGGCGGCCGACAATGCTGCTAAGAGGGCCCTTACTGGGCTTCCATTTAAGGGGCTGCGCCTGTTTGGGGACCGCCTAGACCTTTTTGCTAAAGGAGGTAAGTTACCACAGCGCAGGCGGCAGCCTTGGCCCTTTCATAGCCAGGGCCCCCTTTCAGCCCCCTACAGAGGCGCTAAGCAAGGAAAAGGGGTGTCCTTCGCGGGGGCTCGCACAGACTCCTGGCATAGGAGCAGGGGGCGAAGTCCTGGCTCCTCCTGGGGAACCAAACCCAAAGCCCCTCCCAAGACCCATCAGGCATGATGGGGTGCCCTCGCCCGCCAGGACTTCGCGCACGTCTGGAGGCGCCAAGTCTCAGACCGGTGGATTCAGGAGGTAGTTACCTCTGGCTACAAGATAGAGTTTGCTGTGCGGCCCCCCTCAAGATTCATCAGGTCCCGGATCCCCCAGGACCCGGTATCAGCTCAGGTCCTGATGCAGGCAGTGCAAGGACTTCTGGATCTGGGAGTTATTTGCAAAGTTCCCTTGAGAGAATTGGGAGAGGGGTTCTACTCCAACCTTTTCACAGTGCCCAAAAGAGATGGGTCAGTCAGGCCCATTCTGGATTTAAAGATCCTCAACAAATTTGTCAAGAACAAGCGCTTTTGCATGGAAACTCTGCGCTCGGCCGTTGGCTCTCTGCGCCCAGGGGATTTTATAATGTCTGTGGACATCAAAGATGCTTACCTTCACATCCCTGTGTTTCCGGGACATCAGAGGTTTCTCAGATTCGCGTTAAAAGATCAACATTACCAATTTGTGGCCCTACCGTTTGGCCTCACTTCAGTTCCCAGAGTGTTCACCAAGGTGCTGGCGGGGGTGATGTCTTTGATAAGGTCAGGGGGCATTCGAGTGCTACCCTACCTGGATGACATCCTCATCGCCTCATGGCCTCTACAGCAGGCGGAGCTGGACACTCAGCTGGTGGTGTCCACCTTGGAGTCCTTCGGATGGGTGATCAGTCATCCCAAGTCCTCTCTGTCCCCTTCGTCGGTGACCCCATTCCTGGGGATAATTCTGGATACGGTTCAGTCACGAATATTCCTTCCCCAACAGAAGGTGGAAGCTCTGACTGTGCAGGTGCGGTCCCTGCTCTCGTGCCCCCAGCTCTCCCTCAGGCAGGGAATGCAGCTGGTGGGCCTGATGGTGGCGAGCTTCGAGGCGGTGCCCTTTGCTCAGTTCCATTCGAGGCCCCTGCAGCTTCACCTTCTATCAGTATGGGACAAGGACCCCGCGTCTTTGGACGAGGTTTGTGTGCTTCCCCCATTGGTCAGAAGGTCCCTCTCGTGGTGGCTAGACCACAAGAACTTGCAAAAGGGCAGGTCCTTTCTAGCCCCCTCCTGGGAGACGGTCACCACGGATGCCAGTCTGTCAGGTTGGGGGGGATTCTGGAAGTCCCTGAGGTTCCAGGGGACGTGGGGCCCTCAGGAGGCCCATTTACCCATCAACATTCTGGAACTACGGGCAGTCAGGTTGGTGCTGGAGCAGTTGACCGATTACCTGCAGGGACTGTCTGTACAGGTGCGCTCAGACAACAGGACAGCGGTTGCCTACATCAACCATCAGGGAGGGACCCGGAGCAAGGGTGCCCTCCAGGAAGTGTTGCGGATTCTGACATGGGCCGAGGCCAATGTTCAATGCATTTTGGCTGTTTATATCCCGGGGGTAGAGAATCTTCTGGCAGACTCTCTGAGCAGGGGGACTTCCCGTCAGGGGGAGTGGTCCCTCTGCAACAGGGTATTCCAGTCCCTGTGTTACCGGTGGGGCCTACCGGATGTGGATCTGTTTGCATCCCGTCACAATCACAAGCTCCCGGCCTTTGTCTCCCTGTCTCAGGATCCTCTGGCCTTGGCCACGGATGCTCTATCAATGTCATGGAAGAAATTTCGGCTCCTGTATGTATTTCCCCCGTTCCCCCTGCTGGGCAGGGTTATGCGCAAGATTGCCCTGGAAAGGGTGCCAGTGATTCTGGTGGCCCCAAGGTGGGCAAGAACAGTGTGGTTCGCAGACGTGGTACAAATGGCAGTAGACCAGTACGTCCTGCCAGAGGCGCCAGATCTGCTCACTCAGGGCTCCTTACGCCATCCCAGTTTACAAACTCTGGCTTTGACGGCTTGGTTGCTGAAACCTCCATCTTGATGGAGAAAGGCTTGTCTGCCTCAGTGGTGGATACCATGGTATAGGCTAGGAAGAAAACTTCTGCCATCTATTATAGGGTATGGCAGTCCTACATTGATTGGTGTGAGTCTAGGTCTCTTCCCTGTAGGGAGTTCTTAGTCCCTAGGGTTCTGGAGTTTTTACAACATGGATTGGAGTTGGGTTTAAAACTCAGTACTCTGAAGGGTCTGGTTTCTTCCCTGTCTGCCTTCTTTCAGAAGTCGTTTGCTCAGCATCCCTTGGTTAAGACCTTCTTTCAGGGGGTCACTCACGTGCGTCCCCCACGTAAGCCTACGGTCCCTGTTTGGGACTTGAACTTAGTTTTGTCTGCCTTACAGGGTGCTCCCTTTGAGCCTATTCAGGATGCTGCTCTGGCTGTACTTACCCTCAAAGTTGTTTTTCTGGTGGCTATTACTTCGGTCAGGCGTGTGTCTGAGATGGCGGCTCTGTCTATTCAGCCCCCATACTATGAGAGACACCAGGACAAGGTGGTGTTCCGCTTTAAGCCAGACTTTCTGCCAAAGGTGGTGTCTGCTTTTCATTTGAATCAAGATATTGTTCTTCCGTCATTGTGTCCTAATCCTAGCAACGCTAAGGAAAGGGTTCTGCATTCTTTGGATGTGGCCAGGTGTCTGAAGTATTACCTGGTAGTCACTGCGGCCTTCAGGAAGACTGATGCTCTTTTTGTGGTCCCTTCTGGTCCTAGGAAGGATTTAGCTCCGGCCAAGTCTACTATTAGCAAATGGATTCGTCAGGCTGTGATTCAGGCCTATTCTGCTAAGGGGAAGAGTCCTCCCTTCCGTCTTACTGCTCATTCTACTCGTGCTATTGGGGCCTCTTGGGCCTTCCAGCACCAGGCTTCTGTGGAACAAGTTTGTAAGGCCGCTACTTGGTCTTCTGTTCATACCTTTTCGAAGTTTTACAAGGTTGATGTTAGGGCTTCAGCAGATGCTGTTTTTGGCCGCAAGGTTTTGCAGGCAGCAGTGGTTTAAACTGCCTGATGTCACCTTTTGTTGGGGATCCCACCCTACTTTATGGACACTGCTATTGGATGTCCCAAGTGTAAGTATTATATCTGGAGCAGGACGTACTGTATACTAAGAATAATACAATTCTGTGAGATACTCACCTGTAGAATTGATATTATTTGTATACATTACGTCCTGCTCCACCCCACCCTGGTTTTTGCATTATTCTGGATCCCCTGTATGGTGATTGTTATCATTGTTATCATTACCAGTTGTTCTGGGGGGTTTAATTCTCCCGGCTTTTTGTTCACTGCTTTTCAATGCTGGGGATTTGTGGGAGGTCCCTGGGTATTTGAAGGGCTGGGAGGAGCCTGTTTTCCATGTCTCTGCAGTGAAGCGCCATCTGGCAGAGGATAACCCAAGTGTAAGTATTATATCTGGAGCAGGACGTACTGTATACAAATAAGAGTATCTCACAGAATTGTATTTTTTTTTTCAGTAATTGAAGCAGATTCAAATTTTCATAATTATTATTTGGATCTCCACTGTGGACCGAGAACACTGAAATCCTCTAAATAATTTGGGATTTAATCTCTCCGACATTATTAAAAGTTTTAATAGTTCTGGGCCTCCATACAGAGGCTTAAATCCCACTCCACCCAGTCATGCCGAAAAGGCGCAGGGTCCCTGGCTGAGGTCTATCGGGGTCATCAATTCCTGATGCAAAAAGAAGGTTCTGTCATTACAGGGAAACATGACTCACTCCACATGGAATTGACTCAAGCCGGGAATGTGTTTCTTACTGACACTCAACAGATACAATCAATTTCATTTTGATAGTGTAATACGTTTCTCTAATTGCTTCTTTTTCACCAAAGAGAACATGCTGAAAAACAATGTGTTCTTGGGAAAAATAAAGCTTTAAATAAGTGTCCAAATTCTTCTACTTTATGTTAACTTTTTTGTTGGCCAATTATAGCCTCAGAAAGTGCTAAGTGTGCAATGCCAAGGATTAGCTTAAAATTTACACAGCCAAACGCCTTCCACTTGGGTGCCTCCATAACAGTCCAGCTCACCAAGACCCTAAAACATAACTTTTACTTATATTAAAATCATGAAGTTCCAGTGCTGACTCTTTAAATCCTGCTGCCCCCTTGGATAGGTTTACGCCTTTCAGGGCATGTCCAGGGCGCTGACACTCCGTTTCTGAAGGTTGCTGACTTCCTCCCCGCCTGACGTCTCTCCTGGCTGGGGTTGGCGCCATCTTACTTGTGATCGTTCACGGTGCTGCCGCTGCTAGTGGAGAATGATGGTATGAAAGGAGGGAGTATAACCCCACCTGCTTCATGACTCTTCTCCCCGATCAGCCCGTAATTCTTTGCCATAGACTAGAGCACTGGCGCCCACGTCTATATACAGGACTATACTGGGGCAAGTGAATAGCAGCAAACCTCCCGCCACAAAACAGCAGCAGACAACCTTATGAGCCTAAGATTGAAAAATAGACTCAACTGAATAATGGAATAACTTGGGGACAAGTTTTTTTTTTTATCAAATTCGTCGTATGTGCAAAGCACATGGTACCCTAAGTGAAAAATTGCAGGTGCACCAAAAACACTGGTTGCTTCCCAAAGGGAAGGAATCCCATCCGCTGGGAAGAACCCCCTGACGAGATTGGGTTGTTACAACCCCTCAGTCCAGAGAAGCTCGGGACGCTTCTAGTCCTCAGGTACTAGCTGAAACTTTCCCCTTGGACTTAAGCGTAACCTACCTCAGCCCAGCAGTTGCCCGACCAGGTACAAGGTTTTTCGGCTTCGGCCCCTGCCCCAGCTTCCGCAGCCTGCCTTTCCCTGGATTCAAATGCAGGTACTAGTACGAGCTTTGGGCACTACTTTCCCAGGGGCTCATCAACATCTTTCTCATGGGGAGCCTCAGGGGGGAGCACTAGGCAGAGGTAGGAAGCAAGTCCAAAAGGCCTATGACTTCCGACCCCAGGTCTTTAGGGACAGGTTCTGTTAGGAGCCTCTGGCAGCCCTAAAACGTGAAACACACAAACAAAAAAGACTAGTGGCAAAAACTGGGTGACAAAAAAGTGGGATTCTTACAATAATTAGTGCGGATAAAGAGGCAGGCCCTCCAGCCTTAAAAAATACAATTCTGTGAGTACTCACCTGTAGAATTGGTATTATAAATATACAGCACTTCCTGTTCCAAAATATTCCTTACACATGGGTTATACATCCACAAGATGGCGCTGGACTGCAGAAAAAGACTTGTGGCTACTCCCGGCCCCTTAAATAGCCAGGAACCTCCCACTAATTTCCAGTATTGGCAAGCGGTTAACAAGAAGCTGGGAGAATCAAAAATGAATAAGAATCCAAAATGAACAATCACCATACAGAGGTAACCAAGAACAATGATAACCAGGGGGTGGGGTGGAACAGGACGTGCTGTATACTTATAATACCAATTCTACAGGTGAGTACTCACAGAATTGTATTATTCCAAGTATACAGCACGTCCTGTTCCAGAATATTCCTTACTCATGGGACATCCAATAGCAGTGTCCGTAAGGTAGGGTGGGATCCCCAAAAGTAACAGCGGGCAATTTAAACCACTGCCGCCTGCAGAACTTTGCGGGCAAAAGCAGCATCTGCTGAGGCCCTAACATCAACCTTGTAAAACTTAGAAAAAATACCATTTTGTGAATACTCACCTGTAAAATGGGTATTATAAGTATGTCACACACCCTTCAAATAGTCATTACACTTGGGTTATAACGACCTGTAGAGGGCGATCTTGCAAAGATGTCATGAAAATAAGTGGGCCCCTCCCGGTCCATAAATACCTGGTACCTCATACTCATTCCCCAGTATTAAGACAGCAGTAAAGGGACCAGGAAGAGCCAAAATAACCAGTAACAGTAAAAAAGGTTCACCATAGAAAGGATCCAGAATACCAAAGGGCGGGGTGAAGCGGGGTGTGTGACATACTTATAATACCCATTTTACAGGTGAGTATTCACAAAATGGTATTATTCTAAGTATGTCACACACCCCGCTTCAGATAGTCATTACACTTGGGACATCCAATAGCAGTGTCCATAAAGGGCGGGGATTCAAAACAAGGCATAACTCACAACTTAAACCACTGTAGCCTGCAGAACTTTGCGGCCAAAAACAGCATCCACTGAGGCCCGCACATCAACCTTGTAAAACTTGGAAAAAGTGTGAACGGAAGACCAAGTAGCAGCCTTACAAACTTGCTCAACAGAGGCCTGATGCCCCCGAAAAGGGGGAACCTTCCCCTTGGCAGAATAGGCCCCAACAATGGTCTGGCGAATCCATTTACTAATGGAAGACTTGGCGGGAGCCAAACCTTTCCTAGGCCCAGAGGGCACCACAAAAAGGGCGTCAGTCCTACGAAAAGAAGAAGTAGCCACCAAATAGTACTTCACACAGCGAACCACATCCAGATAATGCAAAACCCTCTCCTTGTCATTGCTGGGCTTAGGACACAAGGAGGGTAGAACAATGTCCTGATTAAGATGAAAGGCAGAGACCACCTTAGGAAGGAAATCTGGCTTGAAGCGGAAAACAACCTTGTCCTGATGCCTCTCAAAGTAAGGAGCCTTAATGGACAAAGCCGCCAACTCTGATACATGCCGAACGGAAGTGATAGCAACCAGAAACACAACCTTCTGAGTAAGCGTAGAAAGAGCAATATCCTGCAAAGGTTCAAAAGGAGGACCCTGAAAAGCAGAAAGAACCAAATTCAAATCCCAAACTGGGAGCAAAGGCTTCCTAGGAGGCCGCACATGCGTAACCCCCTGGAAAAAGGTCTTAACCAGAGGATGAAGAGCAAAAGACTTTTGAAAGAAAACCGCCAGGGCAGAAACATTCCCTTTCAGTGTACTAAGCTGCAAACCCAGGTCCGGACCATGTTGCAGAAATTCCAAAACCCTAGGGATAGAAAACACGCTGCAAGGCAAGGCCCGAGCCTCGCACCAATCAATATAAGACCTCCAAATCCTATAGTAGATGGCAGAGGAAGACTTCCTTCTAGCCCTAACCAGAGTCTGAATGACAGCATCAGAAAGACCTTCCTCCTTCAAGATTGAGGTTTCAGCACCTACGCCGCCAAAGCCAGCGTTGGTAAATTGGGGTAGAACAGTGGACCCTGAGTGAGCAGATCTGGCAGAAGGGGCAGATCCGCTGCCAGCCTTACCACGTCTGCGAACCAAACCTGTCTTGGCCATCTTGGAGCCACCAGGATTGCTGACGCGCCCTCTAGGGCCAGCTTAGACAAATGAGAATCGCCCGCGAGGGCACTTACAGACTGAGGAAATGGCGCCAAGCGGACCTCGAAGGGCGGACCAGAGCGGGCTGTGACGCGGAGCGTACCAAGCCAGGTCTCCGCCCCACCCGAAGAGCGCGAAGCTCTGAATTAAGTTCAGTTGTCAGAAGACAGAAGTGAAAGGCACACTTAGAGACAGATCTGCCAATGAAGACGTAACAGTGTCTGAGGCAACGCCGCCGCTCATCGCAGCACATTCAATAAGAGAAGCGGTGCACATATGCATAATAAACATTTTGTAACAGCGCGGCACTGACACCAGGAATACCAGTAAAGGACAGTACTAAGGCCATAAGCGTACACTGACCACCACACACACCCCCCCCTTTCTTTCCCCCCGGACAACGGGGGGAACGAGGGAGGATGGCGACCCTTTGTATAGGGCCCACCGCTACACGGGGCATGGGGAATAGCGCGGGAGGGGCATCCTCTAGAGGCTCACCATAAACCTAAACCGCCTACCCTTTGGTGGGGGACTACGGTGGAGCATGGCTCCATAAGCACACAAGGTGCTGCCTACCTTCACCCGACCAGCGCAGCCCAAGCTGGGAGGCACATCACAAGGAGGAAAGGTGGGAGTAGTCCAACAGGGCCGCAGGCTTTAATAGCCCAGCTCACCTGCGAGAGAGTGATACTTCATGTCTTCAGTCAGCACTGCAGAGAAATCTGGGGATTTGTGGGAGGTCCCTGGGTATATGAAGGGCCGGGAGGAGCCTGTTTTTGCTGTGGTAATTTCCTGCCTTTTATGGGCCGGGAGGAGCCACAAGTCTTTCTGCAGTCGACTGCGCCACCTGGTGGCGGATTACCCAAATGTAAAGAATTGAAGACGAAGCAACCCGTGCTGGAATACCCAGAAAATATATTTTAAAGGATATTACAATCTATCTCATGAGCAAACTCTAGCAGCTTTATCACATGTTACATCCATTCCTCTATGCAATGCAAAGTATAGGATCTCTACAATTACCCCCGTTCCTCCGTTCCTGTCACATTCTTGGGGCAGTCTATCAGAAGCCTGACAGGTACCGGAAAATCCAGCACTTAGCGAAGGAAATGGTTGGCGACTATAAAGCTCATTTTTATGGCTCCACCTCTGGCCACAAAGTGAGAATTTCAGCATATTTATCGGAAGAAACTTGAGGTGGAGGAAGCGGTGGCCAAGTGCTCTCGGAGTCTTGCCGCTTACCATAATGAATGGGAGGTTGTTACTCTGTCAGTCGTACTCAGCGTTTACAAAGTGCTGCATTAGCCAGGGATTGCCGGTCTTTTCAACTCTTTTTCTCTTAATTACAAGATTTGCGTCGTCCTTGAGACTAATAGATTCTAATGACCCTTAAATACTGTTTGCTTGTTGAAACGACAGCCTGGCTTATGCATGTGCCCTTCTAGGGGGAGCTGGGGCTCATTCCAGTAAGGGAATATCAAGAGGGAATCTTTTTAGAATGATTTGAATTAGTGTTTAATGAGATTATAGTACATCGCGCAGAGGTTCTGCTCAGAAACTCTTGTTAAAAGGGAACAATTAAAATATACATTATAGCAGCTCATTCTCACCAACAGAAGTTGAATGTCCAAGTTATTTCAGTATTTCATTACTTTATGACAAATTCTCTTTCGGTAAGTATGCAGATTAGTGGAAGCAGTTAAAGGGAAACCGCAGCCTCCACCTTCAAGCTGCACACGTCATAAGGACCCTCAGACTTCACGCAACCAACTACATTTCCGCAGCCTAATACCTGGGCCGCGGCGGTGAGCTTGATTTATCATATTTTCCATACTTACCTAATGGATTCCACATTTAATTGCACCAACGAGGTTTAAGATTGTGTGACACACAGATACAGGACTTATATATTTATAATATATATATATATATATATATATATATATATATATATATATATATATATATTATAAACAGGGCCAATAGTGTATTTTTCTCACACTGACCACTCTGTAATAAACTGCATTATAGAATAAACACTGTAGGCAGACAAAGGAAACCTTAACTAATCAGTGTCAATGATATCTGGTTGTTCCTGACTTAGTTACTGGGTTTAACTACCCCCCTCAGGCACTTATACATTCAATATCAGAACTTCCTTATATGCAACTGACCAATCTCTCACATGTGAATTTAAGCATATGAAGTGACTACTAACAGTGAACTTTTTCCACAGAGCGCCTACTACTAACCTTTTTTCATCTGGGGAGATGAGATGGTGGGACAAGGATAGATGGGACTGATCTGGGGTGGTAGGTAAAGGAATGGATAGGGATGGGGAAAGGTGGGAGGACAGGAATGGATGGGGCTGGGGAGATGAGATGGTGTGACAGGGATAGATGGGGGCTGAGCTAGGGCAGAGGGAAGGATTAGATGGGGCTAAGAGACTGAGAAAATACAATTCTGTGATTACTCACCTGTAGAATTGTTATTATGAGTATACAGTACGTCCTGCTCCAGATAAGAATTACACTTGGGTATTACTCCGCCAGAGGGCGCTGCAATGCAGAGACCGTGGAAATTGTCTCCTCCCGGCCCCTCAAATACCTGGGACCTCCCACAAATCCCCAGCATTGAAAAGCAGTTAACGAGAAGCCGAGAGAAATTAAAATACAACTCTGTGAAGTACTCACCTGTAGAGTTGGTATTATATGCAGACAGCACGTCCTGCTCCTGACATAGTCCTTACATGTGGGTATACCTCCGCCTTCAGCGCCATGCACTGCAGAACATGAAGAAAACAAGCTCCTCCCGGCCCTACATATACCGAGGGACCTCCCAGAAATCCCCAGCATTGACAAGCAGTGAGAGAAGAAGCCAAGAGGAAAAACAACCACCCAGAATAACTGAGTAACAATATCCAAGATAATAATCACCATACAGGGGATCCAGAACAAGGTGAATCAGGGTGGGGTGGAGCAGGACGTGCTGTCTGCATATAATACCAACTCTACAGGTGAGTACTTCACAGAGTTGTATTATTCTAAGCAGACAGCACGTCCTGCTCCAGACATAGTCCTTACATGTGGGACATCCAATAGCAGTGTCCATAAGTAGGGTGGGATCCCCGAGAAAAAAGGCACAGACAACCATAAAAGTGCTGTCACCTTAACCATGCTACCAAGAGCAAAGAGAGCAATGCTCTAACCACAGCCTTTGAATTCTTGTAAAGGCAGAACTGAACACAAGCGGCGGACTAGCCAGCTTGCTCAACAGAACCTAGTGCTGAAAGGCCCAAGCCAAGCAGTAGTAAGAGAGCAAAAACCAAGAGAGAAGAATAATCTTCCCCTAACGAGTAGGCCAGAGTAACAGCCTAACCATGCTACTGGAAAAAAAGGGGCAGCCATGGCAACCTTAGAGCTCTCCCCATCTGGGAATATGAACCCAGGTCTCAGACGAGACCAGCAGGAATACTGAAAAACAACGCTAACAAGGCTCAGCAAGAGCCGAGACGTTTACTTTAGGCTCAGAGGAACAAGGCGACCGAGCAGGACCAAGCCAAAGGGCACCTACACCCGTGTTAGCAATCAGATCCGGTACATAAGGATGGAGAAACCTATAAGCCCCAAGGGGCATAATTCCTGCCAGGGACAAGAGAAAGGCCAGGAATCTCCAACACCTGATGAGGGATACAGATCCCTTTCGCTCAGAGTAAGCCAGACAATAGCCTAGAGACCGTAGGGTCTGGACTAAAGGAGAATAAGAACACCGCCTGGCCCTATTCGGCGTAAGGCGGAACACCCTCACCTCATGGTGTACAGATATATAACATATATATATAATGATTAGGACCGCTAACAGAGCCATCCTTTATGGCACATTTCTGACTGAAGCAACCGCCCCAGAAGAACGATATGAGGGAAGGAACAGTTCAGACAAGAACCTGAATAAGACCCAAGGGAACCCTTAGTAGGGTATCCGGATAAGTAACCCCCCAAGAAGGGAGCATAGAATTCCCTGAGGAATGCACCTGAGCAACCCCTGAGGAATGCGCAACACAGAAGATTTAACTAGACTTCTGCAGTAGGTGAACAGGGCGAGCCCTGAAACCTTCAGAGCACTGAGTTGGGGAGCCAACTTCAACCGTGCTATAATAATCCTAGGACCCAGGGATAGGGAACATCCCACAGGAAAGAGAGCTAGTCCAAGCAAAGCAGTCTAGAAGAGCATACTCCAACATAGCCGGCAGAAAAGGGAGAAGAAGAGGATGGAGCTAGGCCTAGCCCTCCAATAGAGAAAAGATACCCAGAGATACTCATCTCCAATAGGGTGAAAAGCCAACCGACTAATCGCCTAAAAGGCCTGTAGGTAAGGGCAATGTAGTAGGGAGCCTGAATAGGCAGAACAGTCCTCTTGAGAGGGCATACACCTGTTCCGAGACCTTCACAGATAAAAAGGGACAAACCACTGTCCACAGACTGATCGAGAGTCCCCAAAAAGGACAAGTCCTGAAGAGGAGTAGTCCAGCAAATTAGAGCCCACCAAAGGCTCAATGTGTCAACCAAAAAACCGTATGAAGATGGATCCCCTAAGGGGACCCCTTTAGGAACCACGGGTGATTTCAGGAGAAATAAGACCCCCCAGTCCACCTGCAAGACTTGGTACCCATGAGGACCATCTACAGGGAGAAGAGAGAAGGAAGGAATGGTCCCAGACATCTTCCTTGAATTTACAACCTCAAAAGGAACCCCCGAAACGAGGGGGAGCGTACTGACCTAGTTCCTGGGGTGCTGGAACCCTGTCCAGGATAAGTAACCAAAGGTGTCGCAGGGCCCAAGGACTCCTGAGAATAAGGGACAGCATCTGGGCCGCCACCAACAGGCCCACCGGCTGCAAGGTAAAGGAAGTGCGACATCAAAGAGGGCAAGGCCCTTTCCATAACAAGTCCACATTTAGCAGAAGGAAGGTCTAAAATGAACCAATCTAAATGCCACCCCGTAGGGGGATACCGAACCGGGGAACACTAAGTAAGTGATGTGCCTGAGTACCAATCCACAGGACTCCCAAAGGAGCCACAAGTCAATAGCCACACGGCCTGATGCAAAAATAGGAAGCAAAGAAGGACAATAAGTAGAACCTAGCGCGGACGCCACACGGGCACGTCCAAGACCCCACTCCCATACTCGCCTCAGTGAGTCATCTGGGAGCAGGAGAGGAACCAAAACAATACTCCAAAGCGCAGGGTTGGACCTTCAACACTTGCTGGAAGTGGCCTAGGTGTCACAGGGGACTAAAAAGGGATTATAAATCCTCACATGCATCAAGAGGTCTACTGGACTAGAGCGCCTGCGGCCCAACAGGTAGATACCATGTAGAAACTGCCTGTAAAGGTATAAATGCTAGAATGCCAACCTGGGTCAGACTGCTTCATCCCGGAGGGGAAGGGTAAAGTGGATGCAATCACATGTCAAGGGCCAACCTGTAAGAGAGCCCAGACCCTACATGCCAAACCCGGCCTGCCTCAACTCCCGAAGGGAAAACAGGGACTAGAAGAACCCTGATAACCTTAGAAAAAAGGACCGCCCCAGCTCCAACCCATGCTGCAGGAACTCCAGGATCCTGGGAATAGAGAACATATGACAGGGAAGAGACTTAAACTCACACCAGTCAATGTAGGCACTCCAAACCCTATAGTAAATGGAAGAAGAAGACTTCTTCCTAGCCTTTATCATGGTATCAACAACAGAGGCAGACAGCCCCTTCTCCATCAAGATGGAGGTTTCAGCAGCCAGGCCGTCAAAGCCAGAGTTTGTAAATTGGGATGGCGTAAATGACCCTGAGTGAGCAGGTCTGGAACCCTGGGCAGAACGTACTGATCTACTGCCAGCTGCACCACGTCTGCGAACCACACTCTTCTTGGCCACCTGGGAGCCACCAGGATAGCTGGCAACCCCTCCTGAGCTATCTTGCGCAGAACCCTGCCCAACAGGGGGAATGGAGGAAAGACATACAGAAGCTGAAAGTCCTGCCATGACATTGCTAGGGCATCCGTGGCCAAGGCCAGAGGATCCTGGGACAGGGAGACAAAGGCAGGGAGCTTGTGATTGTGATGGGACGCAAACAGATCCACATCTGGTAGGCCCCAACGGTGACACAGAGATTGAAACACCCTGTTGCAGAGAGACCATTCTCCCAGGAGACAGGTCCCCCTGCTCAGAGAGTCTGCCTGCAGATTCTCCACCCCCGGAATGTACACAGCTGATATGAAGGGGACATAGTCCTCCGCCCAGGCCAGGATCAGAGACACTTCCTTGAGGGTCCCCTTGCTCCGGGTCCCTCCCTGATGATTGATGTAGGCAACTGCCGTCTGGTTGTCCGAGCGTACCTGAACAGGCCGGCGCCGAAGGTGATGGGTCAAGTGAGCCAGAACCAATCTGATCGCCCTCAGTTCCAGAATGTTTATAGGTGTGTGGGCCTCCTGAGGGCCCCACTGCCCTTGGAACTGCAGGGACTTCCAGAACCCCCCCCAACCTGTCAGACTGGCATCCGTGGTGACCGTCTTCCAGCAGGGGGCCAGAAAGGATCTGCCCACCAACAGGTTCCTGGAGTCCAGCCACCACGAGAGGGACCGCCTGACTAGGGGGGACAGCACAAGGACCTGGTCCAGGGATGTAGGATCCTTGTCCCATACTGATAAGAGGTGGAGTTGCAGAGGCCTCATGTGAAACTGAACATAAGGGACCGCCTCGAAGCACGACACCATCAGGCCCACCAGCTGCATTCCCTGCCTGATGGAGGGATGAGGGCAAGATAGCAGGAACTGGACCTGCCCTAGCAGACTGTCCACCTTCTGCTGAGGAAGAAAAATCCTTGCCTGAACTGTATCCAGATTCATTCCCAGGAAGGGTGCCACCAAGGAGGGAGACAGGGAAGATTTGGGATGGTTGATCACCCAGCCAAAAGACTCCAGAGTGGACACTACTAGCTGAGTATCCAGCTCTGCCTGTTGGAGGGACTGAGAAGTGATGAGAATGTCATCCAAATAGGGCAGCACGCGAATGCCCTGAGACCTGAGCAGAGCCATCACTCCCGCCAGCACCTTGGTGAACACTCTGGGAGCTGAAGTGAGACCGAAGGGCAATGCCACAAATTGGTAGTGTTGATCCTCCAGAGCGAACCTGAGGAACGTTTGATGACCTGGAAAAACAGGAATATGAAGGTAAGCATCCTTGATGTCCACGGAGGTCATGAAGTCCCCTGGACGCAGGGAACTGATGGCAGAGCGCAAAGTTCCCATGCGAAAGCGCCTACATCTGACAAATTTGTTGAGGATCTTCAAGTCCAGGATGGGCCTGACTGACCCAACCCTTTTGGGCATGGTGAAAAGGTTGGAATAGAAACCCTTGCCCCTTTCTCGTAAGTGGACCTGACAGATGACCCCCAGCTCCAGAAGGCTTTCCACCACCAGGACTAGAGCCTGAGCTGACATAGGGTCCTGAGAGATCCAGGATTTGATGAACCTTGGGGGTGGCCAAGCAGCAAACTCTATCTTGTAACTGGAGGACACTACCTCCTGAATCCACCGGTCTGAGACATGAAGCCTCCAGATGTGAGCAAAGTGCTGAAGCCGTTCCCCCACCCTGATGGGTGAGGGCGCCCCTTCATGCCTGAGAGGGCTTGGGAAAAGACTTTGGCTTGCAGCCCAAGGATGAACCAGGGAATCCACGTCCTGTACCCCTACCCCAGGAATCTCCTCAGGCCCCAGTAAGGGAGACCCCCCTCCCCTGTCTGGCTCCACGGTAGGGGGAAGAAAAGGAGCCCTGTCCCCGAAAGGGCCGAGACTGCCGCCTGCGCTGGGGTAACCTGCCCCCCTTAGCAAACAGGTCCAGGCGTAGTCCTTTGAAGGGAAACCCAGTGAGAGCTTTCTTGGCAGCATTGTCAGCAGCCCACTGGCGCAGCCAAACCGATCGGCGTATAGCCACCACAAAGGCAGAGGCTCTGCCACACATCCTAATGGTATCATCCAAGGGAGAGAGGACATAAGTCACAAAAACCTCACAACGAGAGAGTGCATTAAACTCCTCACTAGACACATCATCAGGGGCACCATCTAGGACACTTCTAAGCAGGGTCCTAATAGCCACAGCCATAATGGCAGAGGCACAGACTGGGCGCAGCGCCGTCCCCACACAGGCAAAGGCATGCCATCCTGCAGCGTAGTAGAGTCAGGGGAATGCATGACAGAGGTGTTAGATAACCCTAGGACTGGGACATCCACCTCCGGAGGGGATGATCAACGCTTCACCACATCAGCAGGAAAGGGATACCTCTTATTCCAACTCTTAGGGAAGCCTGCTGGGACGCTCCCATTCCTTGAGCACAAGATTATCAAAATGGGCTAGCTCAGGAAACTCTAAACGTGGCTTGGCAGTATGAAACAATTCCCCCTGCTGCCTGGGGGCCGCAAACGGTGGAGAGATAGACGGCATCTCAAAAATCTGAGACAACAGCCTATCAGTGTCATCTGGGGCCCAGGGGTCAGAGCCAGAATCATCATGACCCCTGGGCCTCTCATCAGATGACTCCGAGTCAGAGAATAACTCCCCTTCTTCCAAAGGGGTATAACCAGACAGTTCCAAGAACTCATCAGCTTCCATAGGGAAAAGAGTGACATCAGGCATCAAGCACCGCTTTTTAGCAGAGGCCTTACGCACCAAGGCATTAGCAAGCAACTTCTCAACACTAGCCAGTCTGGAAGACACATCAGGCTGAGAATCCCCACTGGTATGCAACTCAATGGGAGTCAAATTTAAGCTTGGGGGAGTAGGTGACGCCATACGAGGTGCAGGCCCAGCTACTGGTAAACCAGGCTGGAGCGCAAGCACCTGCAGGGCACAAGGTATACAGACCCGCACATTGTCAGCACTAATAGGGGACACCCCACAAGCTACACACAGCCGGGCTTGTCCCGAAGGAACCCCAAGCACATTATCCTGAGACGCCTCCATATGGTGATTATAGCGGCACAATAGGTCGATAGGGATTCACGCTATAAAAGCAACCCGGGATGCCCCAATAGCCCGCAAGTTAAAAAAACTAAATAGAGGGAGTAGGGCCAGGAGAAATCAATAAAGTTCGACCCGTCTGAAAGACATAAGCAAAGAGAACCCCATAAGTGACATGCATAATGACATAGGGTAAATAAAGCCGCCCACGAGGGCACTCACAGACCGCGGTAGGTAGATGCTAGCCATGCAAAATGGCGCCGGATATACCTTGAGGGGCGGGCCGCGGAGACAGTGACGCAGAACGCGCCATCCACGTGCCCCGCCCCCGAAGAGCGCGAAGCAGCACACAAGACAAGCAGCCAATAACAGCGCACCAGCGCCTGAGGTAATGCCGCCGCCAACCGCGGAGCACAGTGGAAGCGCGCGCGGCGGCATATTCAAAAACGCAACCAGTGCAACCAAGTCAGCGCGGAGACTGACACCAACCAGAAGCACATCATACAGTGGAGCACCAAGGCATATACACACACACACCCCCGAGAGCTGCGAGGGAGGGCAGCGGCCACTTAACATAGGGCCCACCGATAGACAGGGGCAATAGGGCGGGAGGGGCATCCCATAGAGGCTCACCATATGCCTATACCGCCTACCCTTTGGTGGGGGATTGCGGTGGAGCAGTGCTCCTAAGCACCTGACAGCGGTGCAGCCAAGGCTGGGAGGCACATTAAAAAAGCAACGGGTGGGAATAGTTCTACAGGGCCGCAAGCTAATAGCCCTGCTCAGCTGCGAGAAGAGAGAGCCATCTTCTTGTCCTTCGCAGTCCAGACTGCAGAGAAATTTTGGGGGGATTTGTGGGAGGTCCCGGGTATTTGAGGGGCCGGGAGGAGCCAATTTTCGCGGTCTCTGCAGTCCAGCGCCCTCTGGCGGAGTAATACCCAAGTGTAATGATTCTTATCTGGAGCAGGACGAACTGTATACTAAGAATACAAAGTTTGTGTGTACCCTGCAATGCCACTTCCTGCCCGTGCAGTACTTCATATTGCAATGCTAGGTGTCAGGGAGCCATGACACTGGCAGGAAGACTAAGCACTACATTGCCAATCAAGGGGGCAGCTCTGAGCACAGCAACACAGAAGCAACTGAGTGCAGGGCTGTCTGGGCAGGGGTCTGGAAATCCCCGTTCCGCCAGTTCAGTATAGCTGATCTATACTAATCTTTGGTCCCCCACAGCTCTTCTGAGCGGCTCCAGTGTCCACTCTCCACTTCCTCCAAGATGGAATCTGGCCCCTACACACACACACTTCTTTAAACCGGACTGTCACCCTAAATAAGAGCCTATCTTGTATGCTTCCCCCACCCTGTACATACAGATTGCTTACATTAAAAATCCAATCCATCCAACCTGCATCTAGTGTGTATTTTGAGCCTTTAAACATTCAAGATGTTTTGAAGTTCGGACGAACTTGCCGAACTCAAACCAGTTTGCCCAACACTAGCGACAGGCAAAGTCAAGATGAAGAAAATAAACGCTGGCTCTAGGAACACCAAAATAATAATGGAGAAATGTGCAAGAAGTGAAAGGAAAGATGGGGAAAATGTAGAAAAAAGAAGCCCGCTGAATGATGGCCCCCTGATGCTCCTTACAGAGAGGTAGGAATGGCACTCGGTGTGACCGCACATCCCAAAGGGCGGCTATGGTTCTTTTTCTCAGGTGTTCCTTCCAGCAGCTGTGGGCCGAGCTCCAGATCCTCTGAGGACTGGGAGGATTGTGGGGAATCCGGCCTGCTCTGGTGTGCCCGCTCTGTACTGTTGCCCGCTCTGCTTCCTCACTGGGTGGTTTTCCTGGGGCCATCCGATATGTTAACGGAGGTCGTGGCAACTGTGGGCTGAGCTTCAGGTCATCTGAGAGCGGGGATGAAAGCGAAGATGCAACTTGCTCTGATGCGTCCACCATCTTTTACTTTATCAATCTTTTTATTGTGTATATTGGGAACATTATTCTATAAGCATAATACTGATCATACACAGAATTTAAAGATTACAGACAACTTAAGTCACAATCAGAAGCTTATTCACTGCATACAAGAAAATCGAATAAGATTCAAGAGTTACTAAAAAAGTTCAATTCAAATAAATTAAAAAAAAAAACAACCCCTATTAGGGGGGGAAAGGAGGTAAGGAGGGGAAGTAAAGGAAGGGGTCAAGGAAGGATCAGATGCTCATTAGGTTTACATCAAAATCTGTAGCAGAAACATCCGAACCCAAGGATTCCACACCTCCCTGAACAGCTCCAAAGTCCCATTGTGGATGACGGACATTTTTTCCATGGCCATAATGCAGTTAACCTTGTTTTTAAAGGTGTTGAAGCTCAAGGTGGGGGACCTCCAAGCCCCAGCTATCACCAGCTTTGCCCCTGATAGGATATAATACATTAACCGCTTTTGCAGTCTAGAACTGTGGGAGATTAGGGCGTTGAGGAGAGCTACCCAAGGGTCTTTGACCACAGATCTACCATAAACCTTGCTGAGAACTCTAAAGATTCTTGACCAAAACCCCCTAACTACTGGGCAATCCCATCACACCTGCCGGTACAACCCCGGAGAGAGGCACTCCCGGAAGCAGTTCCCCTGGAACTCAGTGGAAAAGTGTTTCATTCTCTCTGGGACCAGCGTCCACCATCTTTTATCCATATGGCGTGCAGACACCCACTGGAGAACTTTCTGCTCTTAGAGTTTAGGCCCGTGGACTACCAGGCATCAGAATATGGCGATGGGGCTGATTTTGAAGGATTAAATAAGGTAAATTTTGAGCTGTTGTGTCCAGCCAGTGTGGAGCCGAATTAGAGCACGTCTGCCATCTTCGGGTGCTCAGTAGTGCCCCCCACGGTTCTTTTTCTCAATGTTCAGAGCATGTCCACTTCTTACATCCTATGTCCTAGCAACCCCAAGCTGGACCAAAAATATCTGTATTCTGAGAATGAGCTGTTTGACATTGTTCCCCTGTGATGTGGCCTGTATTTCATCTTGTCAGTGATGCGTTTAAGAGTCGTCTGACATGTTGGTAAAGATGCTCCCCGCTCGTTCCTTAATGTGGTGAAATTAAAATGTACGGCAAACCACTTCAGAAAACCTGCTGGCAGCCTCTCGCCATCTGCTGCCGCAGCTTCCCTCATTCGGACTGATGTTTTATCGCCTGTCACCCAGCGAAAATGAGTGAATCAATTTAGAAAAGCGCCAGATAAAGAAGTTTTTATTGGCGAGCGATCTGACGGATTGTTTTCTTACCTATCTATTCATACGTCAAAAAGAAAATAACTACAGACAGGTTTGAATAGTGGAGGCTATATATATATATATATATATATATATATATATATATATATATATATATATAATTCTGTGATTACTCACCTGTAGAATTGTTATTATGAGTATACAGTACGTCCTGCTCCAGATAAGAATCATTACACTTGGGTATTACTCCGCCTGAGGGCACTGGACTTCAGAGACCGCGAAAATTGGCTCCTCCCGGCCCCTCAAATACCTGGGACCTCCCACAAATCCCCAGCATTGAAAAGCAGTTAACGAGAAGCCGGGAGAAATAAAACAGAACCAACTGGTAACTATAACAATGATAACAATCACCATACAGGGGATCCTAGGATAATGCATAACCAAGGGTGGGGTGGAGCAGGACGTACTGTATACTCATAATAACAATTCTACAGGTGAGTAATCACAGAATTGTATTATTCTTAGTATACAGTACGTCCTGCTCCAGATAAGAATCATTACACTTGGGATATCCAATAGCAGTGTCCATAAAGTAGGGTGGGATCCCCAAAGGTAACAACAGGCAGGTCAGACCACTGACGCCTGCAGAACCTTACGGCCAAAAGCAGCATCAGCTGAGGCCCTAACATCAACCTTGTAAAACCTTGAAAAAGTATGAACAGAAGACCAAGTAGCGGCCTTGCAAACTTGTTCAACAGAAGCCTGGTGCTGAAAAGCCCAAGAGGCACCAATAGCACGAGTAGAATGAGCAGTAAGGCGGAAGGGAGGATTCTTCCCCTTAGCAGAGTAGGCCTGAATCACAGCCTGACGGATCCATTTGCTGATAGTAGACTTAGCAGGAGCCAGACCCTTCCTTGGGCCAGAAGGGACCACAAAAAAGGGCATCAGTTTTTCTGAATGGTGCAGTAGCCACCAGATAGTACTTCAGACACCTAACCACATCCAAGGAATGCAAGACCCTCTCCTTAGAGTTACTAGGATTAGGGCACAAGGAAGGAAGAACAATGTCCTGATTCAGATGAAAGGCAGACACGACCTTAGGCAGAAAATCTGTCTTGAAGCGAAACACCACCTTGTCCTGGTGTCTCTCAAAGTAGGGGGCTGGATAGAAAGCGCCGCCAACTCAGACACACGCCTAACAGAGGTAATAGCCACCAAAAAGCCAACCTTGAGAGTAAGAATGGCCAGGGCAGCCTCCTGCACAGGTTCAAAGGGAGCACCCTGCAAGGCAGACAAGACCAAGTTCAAATCCCAAACAGGCAACATAGGCTTACGTGGGGGACGCACATGAGTAATCCCCTGGAAAAAATTCCTGATCAGAGAATGCTGGGCAAAGGACCTCTGGAAGAAAACAGCCAGGGCAGAGACATGACCTTTCAGAGTACTGAGTTGGAGCCTCAGCTCCAACCCATGCTGCAGAAACTCCAGGATCCTGGGAATAGAGAACACACGACAGGGAAGAGACCTAGACTCACACCAGTCAATGTAGGCACGCCAAACCCTATAGTAAATGGAAGAAGAAGACTTCTTTCTAGCCTATATCATGGTATCAACAACAGAGGCTGACAGCCCCTTCTCCATCAAGATGGAGGTTTCAGCAGCCAGGCAGTCAAAGCCAGAGTTTGTAAATTGGGATGGCGTAAGAGGCCCTGAGTGAGCAGGTCTGGCACCCTGGGCAGAGAGTACTGATTTACTGCCAGCTGCACCACGTCTGCGAACCACACTCTTCTTGGCCACCTTGGGGCCACCAGGATTGCTGGCACCCCCTCCAGAGCTATCTTGTGCAGAACCCTGCCCAACAGGGGGAATGGAGGAAAGACGTACAGGAGCTGAAAGTCCTGCCATGACATTGCTAGGGCATCCGTGGCCAAGGCCAGAGGATCCTGGGACAGGGAGACAAAGGCCAGGAGCTTGTGATTGTGACGGGACGCAAACAGATCGACATCTGGTTGGCCCCAACGGAGACTGAAACACCCTGTCGCAGAGGGAACATTCTCCCAGGCGAGAGGTCCCCCTGCTCAGAGAGTCTGCCTGCAGATTCTCCACCCCCGGAATGTACACAGCTGATATGCAGGGAACATTGTCCTCTGCCCAGGCCGGGATCAGAGACACTCCCTTGCTCCGGGTCCCTCCCTGATGATTGATGTAGGCAACCACCGTCTGGTTGTCCGAGCGCGCTTGAACAGGCCGGCCCCGAAGGTGATGGGTCAAGTGAGCCAGAACCAACCTGATCGCCCTAAGCTCCAGAATGTTGATAGGTGTGTGGGCCTCCTGAGGGCCCCACCGCCCTTGGAACTGCAGGGACTTCCAGAACCCCCCCCCAACCTGTCAGACGTGGTGACCGTCTCCCAGCAGGGGGCCAGAAAGGATCTGCCCACCAACAGGTTCCTGGAGTCCAGCCACTACGAGAGGGACCGCCTGACTAGGGGGGACAGCACAGGGACCTGGTCCAGGGACGCAGGATTCTTGTCCTATACTGACAAGAGGTGGAGTTGCAGAGGCCTCATGTGAACTGAGCATAAGGGACCGCCTCGAAGCACGACACCATCAGGCCCACCAGCTGCATTCCCTGCCTGATGAAGGGATGATGGTAAGATAGCAGAAACTGAACCTGCGCTAGCAGACTGTCCACCTTCTGCTGAGGAAGAAAAATCCTTGCCTGAACTGTATCCAGATTCATTTCCAGGAAGGGTGACACCAAGGAGGGAGATGGTTGGGATGGTTGATCAACCAGCCAAAAGACTCCAGAGTGGACACTACTAGCTGAGTATCCAGCTCTGCCTGTTGGAGGGACTGAGAAGTGATGAGAATGTCGTCCAAATAGGGCAGCACGCGAATGCCCCGAGACCTGAGCAGAGCCATCACTCCCGCCAGCACCTTGGTGAACACTCTGGGAGCTGAAGTGAGACCGAAGGGCAATGCCACAAATTGGTAGTGCTGATCCTCCAGAGCGAACCTGAGGAACCTTTGATTACCTGGAAAAACAGGAATATGAAGGTAAGCATCCTTGATGTCCACGGAGGCCATGAAGTCCCCTGGATGCAGGGAACTGATGGCAGAGCGCAAAGTTTCCATGCGAAAGCGCCTGCACCTGACAAATTTGTTGAGGATCTTCAAGTCCAGGATGGGCCTGACTGACCCATCCCTTTTGGGCAAGGTGAAAAGGTTGGAATGGAAACCCTTGCCCCTTTCTCGTAAGGGGACCTGACAGATGACCCCCAGCTCCAGAAGGCTTTGCACCGCCAGAACTAGAGCCTGTGCTGACATAGGGTCCTGAGAGATCCGGGATCTGATGAATCTTGGGGGCGGTAGTGTAACCGGAGGACACTACCTCCTAAATCCACCGGTCTGAGACATGAAGCCTCCAGACGCGAGCAAAGTGCTGAAGCCGTCCCCCCAACCTGATGGGGGAGGGAGAAGACTTTGGCTTGGAGCCCCAGGATGAACCAGGGCGTCCACGTCCTCTTCCACTACCCCAGAAATCTCCTCGGGCCCCGGTAAGGGAGACCCCCCTCCCCTGTCTGGCTCTACGGTAGAGGGAAGAAAAGGAGCCCTGTCCCCGAAAGCGCCTGCGCTGGGGTAACCTGCATCCCTTAGCAAACAGGTCCAGGCGATCCCCAAACAGGCGTAGTCCTTTGAAGGGAAACCCAGTGAGAGCTTTCTTGGCAGCGTTGTCAGCAGCCCACTGGCGCAGCCAAACCAATCGGCGTATAGCCACCACAAGGGCAGAGGTTCTGCCACACATCCTAATGGTATCATCCAAGGGAGAGAGGACATAAGTCACAAAAACCTCACAATGAGAGAGTGCATTAAACTCCTCACTAGACACATCATCAGGAGCACCATCTAGGACACTTCTAAGCAGGGGCCTAAAGCCACAGCTGTAATGGCAGAGGCACAGACCGGGCACAGCGCCGTCCCCACACAGGCAAAGGCATGGGACGCCAGCTGATCAATACGCCGGTCCTCACCATCCCGCAGCGTAGTAGAGTCAGGGGAATGCATGACAGAGGTGTTAGATAACCCTAGGACTGGGGCATCCACCTCTGGAGGGGATGACCAACTCTTCACCACATCAGCAGGAAAGGGATACTTCTTATCCCAACTCTTAGGGACTCCGGGAAGCCTGCTGGGACGCTCCCATTCCTTGAGCACAAGATTATTAAAATGGGCTTGCTCAGGAAACTCTAAACGTGGCTTGGCAGTATGAAACTATTCCCCCTGCTGCCTGGGGGCCGCAACCAGGGGTGAGATAGACAGCACCTCAAAAATCTGAGCCAACAGACCATCAGTCTCATCTGGGGCCCAGGGGTCAGAGCCAGAATCATCATGACCCCTGAGCCTCTCATCAGATGACTCCGAGTCAGATAATAACTCCCCTTCTTCCAAAGGGGTATAACCAGACAGTTCCAAGAACTCATCAGCTTCCATAGGAAAAAGAGTGACATCAAGCGTCAAGTGCCGCTTTTTAGCAGAGGCCTTACGCGCCAAGGTATTAGCAAGCAACTTCTCAACACTAGCCAGTCTGGAAGACACATCAGGCTGAGAATTCCCACTGGTATGCAACTCAATGGGAGTCAAATTTAAGCTTGGGGAGGTAGGTGACGCCATACAAGGCGCAGGCCCAGCTACTGGTAAACCAGGCTGCAGCGCAAGCACCTGCTGGGTACAAGGTATACAGACCCGCACATTGTCAGCACTAATAGGGGACACCACACAAGCTACACACAGCCGAGCTTGTCCCGAAGGAACCCCGAGCACATTATCCTGAGACGCCTCCATATGGTGGTTATAGCGGCACAATAGGCCGATAGGGATTCACGCTATAAAAGCAATTCGGGATGCCCCAATAGCCCACTAGGGAAGTGGGAGTAATTTACACGCTAGGCCTCACAAGTTTAAAAAACTAAATAGAGGGAGTAGGGCCGGGAGAAACCAATAAAGTTCGACCCGTCTGAAAGACATAAGCAAAGAGAACCCCATAAGTGACATGCATAATGACATAGGGTAAATAAAGCAGCCCACGAGGGCACTCACGGACTGCGGTAGGTAGATGCCAGTCACGCAGCAGCCAAATCCAAAGAAGAAATGGCGCCGGGTATACCTCGAGGGGCAGGCCGCAGAGACAGTGACGCAGAACGCGCCATCCGCGTGCCCCGCCCCCCCGAAGAGCGCGAAGCAGCACACGTGACAAGCAGCCAATAACAGCGCACCAGCGCCTGAGGTAATGCCGCCGCCAACCGCGGAGCACAGTGGAAGCGCGCGCGGCGGCATATTCAAAAACGCAACCAGTGCAACCAAGTCAGACTGACACCAACCAGAAGCACATCATACAGTGAAGCACCAAGGCATATACACACACACACACCCCCCCGAGAGCTACAAGGGAGAGCGAGGGAGGGCAGCGGCCACTTAACATAGGGCCCACCGATAGACAGGGGCAATAGGGCGGGAGGGGCATCCCATAGAGGCACACCATATGCCTATACCGCCTACACTTTGGTGGGGGATTGCGGCGGAGCAGCGCTCCTAAGAACCTGACAGCGGTGCTGCCTACCAGCGCAGCCAAGGCTGGGAGGCACATTAATAATGGAACGGGTGGGAATAGTCCTACTGGGCCGCAGGCTAATAGCCCCGCTCACCTGCGAGAAGAGAGAGCCATCTTCTTGTCCTTTCGCAGTCTAGACTGCAGAGAAATTCTGGGGATTTGTGGGAGGTCCCGGGGATTTGAGGGGCCGGGAGGAGCCAATTTTCGCGGTCTCTGCAGTCCAGCGCCCTCTGGCAGAGTAATACCCAAGTGTAATGATTCTGGAGCAGGACGTACTGTATACTAAGAATAATGCACACAAAGCGACGGTGACGTAAATTTCAGTAAAGGACCCTCGTCTGCTGAAACAAATGTATTAGCGGCTAAATTTACCCAGCGCGCCCCGACGGGTCATGGTGTGGATTGAGATTAGCATTGGCCGCCGCTTGCCTTTAATTACTGTTTATACAGTCACACCGCTCCGTTATGTTTGACTGAATGCCCGCGTGGAAATGAATCTAAGAGAATTTTGGAAAGCTGCCACTTGTTCCCCACTGGGTTGCAGAATCTGAAAAATGGGTTTGATGTCGAGCTTATACGCATGATCTCATTCCTCCAGCTCCTCAAAAAGCTTAGCAGACCTCAGTTTAAATGGACGATGGTTTGAACAAGTGGCCTCCCCACTGGGAGTGCAGAAAACTTCACCTATTATAAAAATGCTAAAATTTGGGATAATCTGGTGGACTTGCCCCCTCCCTTCCAAGCTCGGGAGTGCGCAAACTGGCTGCCCCGGCCGCTTACTCTTTACATTGAGTTGAGGTGGCTGTGCCGGATCAGCGTTGGCTCAGAACGCTTGCTCCAATTAAAGCCATATTTGAATGGACGTACTGTACTGCTTTGGCTGGGCTCCGATCACGAGGAGGTGAGAGGTCTAATGGAGGAATGCCGTTTATCTGACGCCAATGAAAGATTAACCAATGCACTGCTTTGGTGATTACACTGCCACTGTAGGGCAGTAGTCTGTGAAAGGAGATGAGGGTCCCTGCTCTCACTTTTTGTTGCCCTTCATTAGCTGATCTTGAGGAACTTCTATACAGCAGCAGAGATGACTGAGGCTTTCCTCATTCTGCAGTGATGCCATCTGAGATGCCCTCGTATGAGGTTGCATTGAGCATTCACAGTACAGCATAAGGAAAAGAGCCACTTTCCTAGAACAGTATTTACACAGTGCCCAACGCAATGAATAATACCATTTTGTGATTACTCACCTGTAAAATGGGTATTATAAGTATGTCTCACACCCTGCTTCGGAAGTATTAATTACACGTGGTTTATGGTCCAGTAGAGGGCGAACTTCTGCAGAGATGACTAGAAAAAGAAGCCCCTCCCGGTCCATAAATACCTGGGACCTCCTACACATTCCCCAGTATAAGAAAGCAGTAAGGGGACCAGGAAGAGCCAATAAAATCTATGAGGAAAAAAGTTTTACCATATAGAGGATCCAAGATACAACTCAGGGTGGGACGAAGCAGGGTGTGAGACATATTTATAATACCCATTTTACAGGCGAGTAATCACAAAATGGTATTATTCTAAGTATGTCTCACACCCTGCTTCGGAAGTATTAATTACACGTGGGACATCCAATAGCAGTGTCCAAAAAGGGTGGGGATCCCAACAGACAACAGTGCACAAATTAAACCACTGCAGCTTGCAGAACTTTGCGGCCAAAAACAGCATCCACTGAGGCCCGCACATCAACCTTAAAAAACTTGGAAAAAGTATGAACAGAAGACCAAGTAGCAGCCTTACAAACTTGTTCAACAAAGGCCTGGTGCTGAAACGCCCAGGAAGCCCCAACAGCACGAGTAGAATGAGCAGTGATCTGGAAAGGAGGATCCCTCCCCTTGGCAGAGTAGGCCCTAATAACGGCCTGACAAATCCATTTACTAATGGTAGACTTGACAGGCGCCAAACCCTTCTTGGGCCCGGAGGGCACCACAAAAAAGGCGTTCGTCTTCCGGAATGGTGAAGTAGCCACCAGATAGTACTTTACACATCTAACGACATCCAGAGAGTGCAAAGCCCTCTCCTTGTCATTGCTAGGTTTTGGACACAATGAAGGAAGCACAATGTCCTGATTGAGGTGAAAGCAGAGACAACCTTTGGCAGGAAGTCTGGTTTAAAGCGGAAAACCACCTTGTCCTGATGTCTCTCAAAGTAGGGAGCCTGAATAGACAGAGCCGCCAACTCAGAAACCTGTCGAACAGAGGTGATAGCCACCAAAAAGGCAATTTTTAAGGTGAAAATAGATAGTGCAGCATCCTGCACTGGTTCAAAAGGAGGACCCTGAAGGGCAGACAACACCAAATTTAAATCCCAAACAGGCAACATGGGTTTGCGAGGAGGGCGCACATGAGTGACCCCCTGAAAAATGGTCTTAACCAAAGGGTGAAGAGCGAAAGATCTCTGAAAGAAAACTGCCAGAGTGGACACATGCCCCTTAAGGGTGCTAAGTTGAAAACCCATGTCCAGAACATGCTGAAGAAACTCCAAAATCCGAGGAATGGAAAACACCCGACAAGGAAAGGCCCTAGCCTCACACCAATCAATGTAGGTCCGCTAGGTCCTGTAATAGATATTAGAGGAAGATTTCTTCCTAGCCCTGACAAGAGTGTGGACAACGGCCTCATACAAACACTTTTCCTTTAAGATGAAGGTTTCAGCAGCCACGCCGTCAAAGCCAGCATTTGTAAATTGGGGTAACAAAGCTGACCTTGTGTGATCAGATCCGGAACCAGAGGCAGCCTGAATTGATCGACCGCCAGCCGGACGACGTCTGCGAACCACACCTGTCTTGGCCACCTTGGGGCCACCAGGATTGCTGGCACACCCTCTTGAGCCAGCTTGCGTACCACCTTGCCCACCATGGGAAAGGGAGGAAAATACCATTTTGTGATTACTCACCTTTAAAATGGGTATTATAAGTATGTCACACACCCCGCTTCCACTATTCATGACATACATGACATACATACATCCAGTAGAGGGCGAACTTCTGCAGAGATGAAAGCAAAAAAGAATCCCCTCCCGGTCCATAAATACCTGGGACCTCCCACACATTCCCCAGTATATGACAGCAGTAAGGGGACCAGGAAGAACTAATAAAACATTCTTAACAATAAAAGGTTCACCATATAAAGGATCCAGAATACTAAAGGGCGAGATGAAGCGGGGTGTGTGACATACTTATAATACCCATTTTACAGGTGAGTAATCACAAAATGGTATTATTCCAAGTATGTCACACACCCCACTTCCACTATTCATGACATATGGGACATCCAATAGCAGTGTCCATCATGGGTGGGGATCCAAATACAGCAAAAAAATGCACCAATTTAAACCACTGCAGCTTGCAGAACCTTGCGGCCAAAAACAGCATCCGCATCAACCTTATAAAACCTTGAAAAAGTATGAACGGAAGACCAAGTAGCAGCCTTACAAACTTGTTCAACAGAAGCCTGGTGCTGAAAAGCCCAGGAAGCCCCAACAGCACAAGTAGAATGAGCAGTGATCTTAAAAGGAGGGAACCTCCCCTTAGCAGAATAGGCCCCAACAATGGCCTGGCGTATCCATTTACTAATGGTAAACTTGGCGGGCGCCAAACCTTTTCTGGGCCCGGAAGGCACCACGAACAAGGCGTCCGTCTTACGAAAAGGAGAAGTAGCAACCAAATAGTACTTCACACAACGAACCACATCCAAAGAGTGCAAAACCCTCTCCTTGTCATTGCTAGGCTTAGGACACAAGGAAGGGACAACTACATCCTGATTGAGATGGAAGGCAGAAACCACCTTAGGAAGGAAATCTGGTTTAAAGCAAAAAAACACCTTATCCTACTGTCTCTCAAAGTAAGGGGCCTGAATAGACAGAGCCGCCAACTCAGAGACACAACCTTTTGAGTGAGCACAGAAAGAGCCACATCCTGCGTCAGTTCAAAAGGAGGCCCCTGGAGGGCCGAAAGAACCAAATTTAGGTCCCAAACGGAACCAAAGACTTTCTAGGGGGCCAAACATGAGTGACATGGAAAAACAGGCTCCTCCCGGCCCTTCAAATACCCAGGGACCTCCCACAAATCCCCAGCATTGAACAAGAAGCCGGGAGAATTAAACCACCCAGAACAACTGGTAATGATAACAAGAGAACAATCACCATACAGGGGATCCAGAAAAATGCAAAACCAGGGTGGGGTGGAGCAGAACATACTGTATACAAATAATACCAATTCTACAGGTGAGTATTTCACAGAATTGTATTATTCTTAGTATACAGTACGTTCTGCTCCAGATATAATACACTTGGGACATCCAAAAGCAGTGTCCATAAAGTAGAGTGGGATCCCCAACAAAAAAAACAACAACAGCAGACAGTTTAAAGCACTGTCACCTGCAGAACCATACGCCCAAAACAGCATGAGCTGAGGCCCCAACATCAACATTGTAAAACCTTGCAAAGGGTATGAGCAGAAGACCAATGGAAGTGGCCTAACCAACCAGTTCAACAGCAAAACCGGTGCTGAAAGGCCCAAGAGGCATCCAGCACGCGTACAAAAGGAATCAAGGCAACAAGGGAGATTCTTCCCCCTGCCTGAATAGGCCTGAGTAACAGCCTGACAATCCGATCGCTAATAAATTTAGCAGAAGCCAAAGGCCGAAACAAGGTACCAGGAGTAACACCCATTAAGGTAACAACCAGGACCAAACCGCCCAACTCCCGAGAGCATACGAGATTGGGCACACTCAGGATGTAATGACCACAAGCCCCAAGGAACCTCAGTTCCCCTAAGGACACAGTGACTCCTAAGGAAAAAACTGGCAACTGGCAAGGGATGCAGAACCACTTCCTCAGCATCGCTAGGAAGGGGGATAGCCGTAGATATCTCGAATAAATGAACATAAGACACCTTCAGATGTAGAGAATCCGGCTTCAGGCGGAACTCCACCTTATCCTGGTGTATCTCAAGGAATGAGGCTAGGTAGACCGAGCCGCCCGCTAACACACGCCTGACCAAGGTAACAGTCACCAGAAGGACAACCTTGAGGGTAAGGACATCCAGACAGCGTCCTGAATAGGACCAAGGGACAATCCTGCAAGCAGACGGAATGAATTCAATTTCAATCCCAACAGGGACCATAGGAGTACATGGAGGATGCACATGCGCACCCCCTGAAGGAAGTCTTAACCAGGAAGACTGAATCAGAGACTGCTAAGGCAAGGTGGACAGGGCAGAGCCTGACCCATCAGAGAACTGAGCTGGAGAACCAACTCCAATTCATGCTAAAGGCCACACTGGAACCTGGGAACCGAGAACGTCCAACAAGTAAGAGAACTAGACTCGCCCCAATCAATGTGGGTATGCCATACCCTACAACAATAGAAGAAGACGAGGAAGAGGCTTACTCCTAGCCTTCCCATAGTCACAAACACGAGACAGCTAAACTTGCCTCCATCAAGATATATGTTTCAGCATTCAGATCAACTAGGCCAGGGACCATGAATTATAGTGACGTAACGGGGGCCCTGAGTGATCAACTGGCACTCCTGGCAAGGTGCAGAACTACTGACCACAGTACCATGTCTGCAACCACACTATACTAGGTCAACTGGGGGCTGGTCCCACTGGTCCCCTTACCAGAGTAATCTTCCGCATAACCCTGCCTAGCAGAGGGAATGGAGAAGGACATACAGAACCAAAAGTCCTGTCAAGACGGTACTAAGACATCCGGACCACTGAAAAAGGATCCTGGGACAGGGAAACAAAGGCCGATAGCCTGTGAAGGTGACGGAACCCAACAGATCCACGACTGGTTGGACTCCATACTGACACGGGGATTAGCACATCCTGTCGCAGAAGGGCTTCGCCGGAGCTAATATCACTAACATGCAGGGAGCATTGTCTCCGCCCAGAAGGGAACATAGCCACTCCCTGGAAGGTCTGCCAGCTCCAGGCCCCTTCCAATGGTTAATGTAGTACCTCTGTCAGCAGACGGACCGAGCACCCCCAGCCTGGCAAATCCAGAAGGGGAACGGTCAAGCGAGAAAGAGCCAACTGAAAAACGCTCACTGTTTAGACTTCAATAGGCGTAAGGACCCTCTAAGGGCCCCACCAACACCAGAATCGCAGGGGGTTTCAGAAGAAACCATCCCCTTCAACCTGAAAGGTTGGCATCCATGGTGGCCGTTTCCAGAAAGGCAAGAGGGAACTGCCCCCAGACAGGTCCCTCGAGTTCATCCATTTTCAAGAGAAAACCGTCATACAGGTGGGAAGGCCCACAGGCCCTGCTCCAGGGGTGCTGGATCCCTGTCCTATGTTACCAATAGAAGTCGCAGACGGGCTCAAGGGGAACTGAGCATAAGGGACCTCTTTAGCTACTCGTGCTCCTGCCGAGCAAGTTAACAACGGCCCACCAGTTGCATCCCTGCCTGGTGTTAAGAAACTGGGACAGTAGTGAGGGACTGGGCCCATGAGACCAGATTGTCCACCTAATTGCTGAGAGGGGGAGAATCTGGTTTGAACCTGATCCAGAATCATTCCTATTAATGGAGTTACCACTTTAGGGAACAGCGAGGACTCGAGGTGATTGAACACCCATCCAAATGACTCCCAATGGGCCCACCAGCCGGGTATCCAACTATCCTGACGCAGAGACAGGGAAGTGAGATAGGGCGTCCGGGTAGGCATCGCGCGGACGTCCCTTGGTCTCATAAGAGACATCACCATCGACAGCACCTGAGTGAACACTCTGGGAATTGAAGAGAGGCCAGATAACAGGGCCACAATTAACAGTGTTGGACTTCCAACACGAACCTGGAGAGCCTCAGAGATCTGAGGGCACAGGAATGTAAACATAAGCATTGAAGAGTTCCCCAGGCGGCAAGACACCCGCTGGGCGCAAGGTGCTGATGGCCCAACTCAAGAGTACTTACTGAGGAGAGGAGAGTGGGATAAGGTACAGGGGGGCGGGTTATAGCTGTGCTTTGCTCAGACAGAGCAGAGCTGGGGTCAGGTAAAGGTCAGCAGTCCCAGAATGCAGAGCAGCACAGTCAGGAGGCACTTCCTGTTTGCAGGCTGCCTGATAAGATGGCGGCTTCCATAAGCCGCCATCTTGGATGTTTAAAGGCTCATAACATGCAGTAGATGCAGGTAGGATGATTTTTAATGTGGCCAATCTGTATGTACAGGGTGTGGGAAACATATAAGATAGACTCTTATTCAGAGTGAAGGACCGCTTTAAATGGGGACAGGGCATCCCAAATACCCCCTTGTATGGGGTCTCACGGGGGAGCATGGCTCCCTAAACACCTATTAAGGTGAAGGCTACCATCACTCAGACCTGCAGCCAAGGCTGGGAGGCTAGAAATGGGCTTAGTGCATAAAGGTCCGGGCAGAAATAGAGCCAACATGGCCGGGTGTAAACCCGGCTTACCTGCAAGGAAGAGCAGCATACATCTTCTGACTTGCTCGCCGTCCTGCAGAGAAGGAACTGGGGATAGTGTGGGAGGTCCCAGGTATTTATGGACCGGGAGGGGCTTCTCTTTTGCTTTCATCTCTGCAGAAGTTCGCCCTCTACTGGACCATAACCCATATGTCATGAATAGTGGAAGCGGGGTGTGTGACATACTTGGAATACAGATACAGGAGACCGAGCTCCCACCAGGACAGAGACATGGCATCCACTGCCAGAGCCAGAGGGTCCTGGGACAGAGACACAAATGCAGGAAGCTTGTGATTGTGACGAGAGGCAAATAGATCCACCTCCGGCCTCCCCCACCTGCGACAGAGGGATAGAAATATCTTGTTGCTGAGGGACCATTCCCCCCGGCGAGAGGTCCCCCTGCTCAGGGAGTCCGCTTCCAGGTTCTCCACCCCTGGAATGTAGACTGCCGAGATGCACGGAACATTGCTCTCGGCCCAAGCAAGAATCAGAGACACTTCCCGGAGGGCACTCTTGCTGCGAGTCCCTCCTTGGTGATTGATGTAAGCGACCACTGTCCGATTGTCGGAGCGAACCTGAACTGGTAAGCCCTGAAGGTGATGTGTCAGGTGCGACAGCACCAACTGAACCGCCCTCAGCTCCAGAATGTTGATGGGGATATGGGCCTCCTGAGGACCCCACTGCCCCTAGAACTAATGTTCCCTCCAGAAGCCTCCCCAGCCTGACAGACTGGCATCCGTGGTGACCGTCTCCCAACAGGGCACAACAAAGGAACTGCCCCCCAGGAGATTCCTCTGGTCCATCCACCACTGGAAGGACCGCCGGACAAGAGGGGACAGAACACAAGTCTGATCCAGGGAAAGAGGACATTTGTCCCAAACCGATAGAAGATGGAGCTGTAGGGGTCTCATGTGAAACTGAGAAAATGGCACTGCCTCGAAGCAAGCCACCATCAAACCTACCAGCCTCATGCATTGCCTGATGGACGGACGAGGGCTGGACAGAAGAAAACGAATAAGAGCCTGAAGAACATCCACATCCACATTCAGACACCCTGGTCTGAATGGTATCCAGAGTCATGCCCAGGAACGAAGCCACCCTTGACGGGGATAGAGAGGACTTGGGGTAATTGATTACCCACCCGAACCTCTCCAGCGGCGTCAGCACCGCACTGGTGTCCAGCTCCGCCTGGTGGAGAGAGGATGACGTAATGAGAAGGTAGTCCAGGTAAGGCAAGATACGAATGCCCCGGACTCTGAGAAGGGCCATCACGTCCGCCAAAACCTTGGTGTACACCCTGGGCGCCGAAGTCAGCCCGAAGGGAAGAGCCACAAACTGGAAGTGCTGGTTGTCTACCACGAACCTGAGGAACCTTTGGTGTCCCGGAAAGACCGGCACATGAAGGTAAGCGTCCTTGATATCTATTGAGGTCATAAAGTCCCCCGCACGCAGTGAGTCGACAGCAGAGCGCAGAGTCGCCATGCGAAATTTTTTGGTTCTGATGAACCGGTTGAGAGTTTTCAAGTCCAAAATGGGTCTTATGGAACCATCTTTTTTTGGCACCGTAAAGAGGTTGGAATGGTAACCCAGAGCTCTCTCTGTGGGGGGAACCGGACAAACTACCCCCATATCCCAAAGGTTTTGCATCGCCATAAAAAGGCCCTGTGCCGCCTGAGGGTCTGACGGAACCCTGGACCTGAGGAATCTGGGAGGAGGCCAGCATGCAAACTCCAGCTTGTACCCGGAGGAAATTACCTCCCGGATCCAGACGTCTGTGACCTCTAGGGTCCAGACCTGAGTAAAGAGCCGCAGCCGTCCCCCCACCCGCAAGGGTGAGGGCGCCCCTTCAATGCTGAGCGGGCTTGGCAACAGATTTGGGTTTAGTACCCCAGGAAATCCCGGGTCGGGCACGTCCTCTGCCCCTACCCCAGGCATCTCCTCGGAATGCAATGAAAAACGTTCCCCTGCTTGACCGAGAACCACGAAAGGAAGGGTTGAATGAACCCGAACCCCGAAAGGGCCGGCGCTGCTTCTTACGTTGAGGTAACTTACCCCCTCTGGCAACCAAGTCTAAACGATCACCAAACAGGCGCAGACCCACGAAGGGAAGACCTGTGAGCGCCTTCTTAGCAGCGTTATCGGCCGCCCACTGGCGCAACCAGACCGACCGGCGTATAGCAACCTGCAATGCCGAGGTCCTGATACACATACGGATAGTATCATCCAAGGCTGATAAGACAAAAGCAATGTACATCTCACAATGAGTCAAGGCTGTAAACTCCTCACTGCAAGGATCCAGTTGGAAACCATCCAAAAGGCCCCTAATTAGAGCTCTAGTAGCCACAGCCGTGAGCGCAGAAGCACTAACCGGGCGTAAGGCCGAACCCACACAAGCAAAGGCATGTGAAGCCAATTGATCGAGACGTCGGTCCTCACCATCCTTCAAGGTAGTGGAATCTGGGGTATGCACGACTATAGTATTGGACAATCCCAGGATGGGCGCGTCGACCTCTGGGGGCGTCGACCAAAGTTTCACCACATCAGCAGGAAAGGGATACTTCCTATCCCACCCGTGAGGGATACCAGGGAGCCGACTAGGCTTCTCCCATTCCTTAAGGATCAGACTGTTAAAGTGCCTCTGATCCGGGAACTCCAAACGAGGTTTGACGGTCCCAAAAAATTCCCCCCGTTGCGGCGGGGCCTCCGCAGGAGGGGAAATGGCAAGTACCTCAAAAATTTGAGTAAGGAGCCTATGAGTGTGGCTCTGAGCCGGCATCAGCGCCAGGGTACTGCAGATCCTCAGATGAGTCAGAGTCTGGGAACAGTTCCCCTTCCTCTAGCGGGGAACAAGCAGGCAAGTCAAATGGTTCAAAATTAGCATAATCAAAGGCCGGCGTCGCAGGCGCCAAATGCCGTCTCTTAGCTGGGGCCTTCCTGGCCGCAGAGCTAGCAATCAGTCTCTCAATGTTGGCCAGTCTCGCGCATACATCAGATTGCGACTCCCCACTGGTGACAACGTCACTTGGGGTCATAACCAGGCGTGGGGATGTAGGGGATGAGACCAGCTGAGCTGATCCAGCCGCACGGGGCCCGACCTGCCGCGCAATAGCCTGCTGCACACAAGGCACACAAATTTGCACATTGTCGCCCACAAGGGATGCCCCACATATCACATACAGCCGGGATTGCCCCGAAGGGACCCCGAGCACAGTATCCTGGGGAGCCTCCATATAGTGATTTTTAGGTAGTCGCAATGACCGATGGGAATTACGTTAAAGAGCTACCTGGGATGCCCCTTAAAAGTCCGTTAGTGGGAGGATATGAATAATGCCAAGGAAACTATAGTACCCCTACATTTAGAGCAAAAGGGCCATAGGACCGGGAGAAACCCCTAATTTTGTGTTTCTTTGTCTGAAAGACACAATAGGGAACCCACATACGTAAGACAGGCAAGCATACACAGCTGTAATAAATGAGTAAATACATATACATATATATTACAACAATACCATAAGCTGCCCAAGGGCTCTACCATCGCCCAGCAGCCATATTATGCACTGATAAACTACATAAATAAACACATATCATATACATAAGCCCGCATGGGGCACTCACATGACCAGAGAAGATGGCGACGACTGAGAGGCAATGCTGGCCAGAGAAGGAGGACGGGCCACTGCGGAGCGCGCCAAGCGCTTGGCCCCGCCCCCTCCAAAACGCGGGATCCCTTAATACAGGCCTGGAAAGAAGAAGAAGGAAGGGGCGGGCCACCGCAAGCGCGCCGAGCGCCAGGCCCCCCCCCCAACGAGTCGGAGGCCAATCACAGGCCGCGCTCCCCAGCCAATAGGGCCGCGGAGCCGGCCGTGATGTCACCGGCCTGACGCCGCCTGAGAGCGCGCGCGCGGGCCGGCTGTATAGGGAAGAAAAGACACTTTTTTAGCCAGCGCGTGAAGTAAAGCACCCAAACACAATACACACACAACGTGAAGCACAAAAACATTAACCATGGAGGGGAAGCTACCCCCCCCCACTAACCGGGAACAGGGAGGTTAGGGGTAAGCCGGTGGCTACATTTAGCTATGTAGCGAAGGCTTTAAACGGACAGGGCATGCCAAGTCAGGATCACCAAAAAACCTGAAGACCGCCTACCCTTTGGTGGGGGATTTGCGGTGGAGCTTGACTCCTAGTCAAAACACCTCTAAAGGTGTTACCTACCCTCACCCAGACCCTGCAGCCACAGCTGGGAGGCTTAAATGACATTAAAAAAGGTCTGGGTGGAAATAGGACAAAGGGGGGGGGGATGGTACCCGGCTTACCTGCAAAGGGAAGAGATAGCCATCCTCTTGACTTTCTTCCCCGTCTGCAGAGACTAAACTGGGGAATGTGTGGGAGGTCCCAGGTATTTATGGACCGGGAGGGGCCTCTTTTTCTAGTCATCTCTGCAGAAGTTCGCCCCCTACTGGACCATAACCCATGTGTAATTAATACTTCCGAAGCAGGGTGTGAGACATACTGGGAATAATAGATTTGCCCATCACTCCTTGCATCAGGTAGAGCCATGCAAATCATCTCCTTATGTTACTGAGTGTTCATTACATAGTTACATATAGTTACATAGTTAATATGGTTGAAATAAGACATATGTCCATCAAGTTCAACCAAGGGTGTTGGGTAGTTTTTTTTATTTTAATTTATTTATTTATTACTGATTACAGCTAATAGTAACTGTTAATGTTATTTTCTTCTAAATAAGCATCTAATCCTTTTTTGAAGCTGTCAGCGGTTGAGGCTGTAACAAGCTTCTGTGGGAGGCTATTCCACAGATTTATAGTTCTTATGGTAAAGAATGATTGTCGCCTCCGGAGACTGAATTTCTTTTTTTTCCAGTTGAAGGGAGTGCGCCCCCTTGTCTTTAGAGAGGATTTTACCTGAAATAGTGTTTCCCCATTTTATTGGCCATTTATATATTCAGTATGTTCAATGCCAAGCATTAGCCTAAATTTTACACAGGAATAACAAATGTGTATTGTGGCCAGGACATACTTAAGCAACTATCATTCAATGCCCTGGGGGTTCAGGATACAATACAATACCATACATAACAGTCCATTGATACACAATAGAACATTCCCTCTATCCCCCAAGTTCCTTCTATATCACACAATAAAACCACTTCATAGTAATAAAACTCATTTCTTTATTTATTTCATCCATGTTTGTAACCTTCTGGTTTATAGCAGAAATATTTTGCCCACTAAATGAATGAGCTTCGCCCCTAGCAATTCATTGGTCTTGATCACCATAAAGTAGATAATTTAGGTCCGATCAAAATCGAAAGGCAGTTCACATTTGATCCAATATAGCAGCATATGCCGCCACTACTTAACAGCTGATAGCGGCCTGATGGGGTCAGCCTACTGCCTTGCCACCCAATGCCTCGACGCGAGGGATAGCTGAACAGACACCAGCCCCTCTTTGTAATCTTTTGGGGAACCTATGGCAAGGGTGACTCGTTCGCAGACACAAGTTTTTCGTTCTACCTATAAGGAAGTTTGCCTGATCCCTCTTCTCTTGGCCGTGGGAAGGTGTCCACCTTAGTGAATATACTGCTATAGTGGAGATCCAAAAAACATGACCAACTGGTGGGCCTGAAGGAGGAGGTTTGGGAACCCCTGCTCTAAACTATTAGAAAAGAGAATAGGTGAATATTTCAAAGCTCTCTGGGGTTGACGCAGTGCTGTGCAGTAAGGCCCTCCTAGAGATTTGCTTTACTTCAACATCTGCCCAGGTGAGAGGGCCAACAAAAAGGGTGACTGCATGTAAAACTGGGTGAGTTGACAAGCCTGAACCTAGGTGTGCTTTGCAAATGGAACATGCCTTGCATAAAAAGTTTTTTTTTATGGTAATGAAGGTAAGTAAGAGCTGGGTAAGAGAAGTTTTTGGGTAAAAAAACTTGTTGGCCACAATCAATTAGGGAACAAAAACGGATTGTTGGTCTCAGTTGTTGGTTTCAGATCTGCAGCAACATTACCTTTGAACGTCTTGCCCTGTTATGACAACTGACATTCTGTCAATGCCAACCATTACATACATTTTATTCTCACATTCGCCAGGCTGTTTGGTGTATTTCCACTGACCACAACTAATCTGCAGGTAGCAGAAGACACTGCAACATTGTCCCTCAGGCTTTTCATGACTCTTTTTTGGAAGGTAAGGTTTCCTGTTTGGCCAGATGACTGTGAACATGACACTGCCGCAACTAGTTCCAGAAAACAAGAGAGGGAGGCGTACAAGGAATCTTTGCCAAGCAAACAACGGAGGCTCTTGAGAAACCAACAACAGAACAAGACCTTTCAAGACCAGAAGTGGTCATGCTCCAGCAGCTGTCTAAGCTTTTCTAACCAGGGAAACAGACACTGGAAGGAATGAGGATAAGGTTTCCTTTCAGTGTCGTTATAGGAATTTCCTTTCTTTTAGGGTCAGTGAGAAAGTATGGAAGATAGAAGGCATGTAAGTGTACAGTGAGCGCCGGGTAGCAGGTGGGAGCTATGTGGCGTTAAGGTGCCCATAGACCGGAAGTGTTGGTCTTTTGTTGGGAACACCACTTCCCAATGTGTATTTGGTTTCATTATCGTGAAGTAGTTCTTTTTCATGTAGGGCCTTTTCACCTGCCAGAATGATGTGCGTTAGGCTAGTGTTAGGCTTGTGCTCGTATACCATTTATAAACTCATTTTCAAATATAACTTCATGTTCTGAAGCATAAAGTGAAAACTCCAAACTAAATGTAAAATGAATGGGGAAGAACTCTCTATCCTAACTCACCTCCATTCCAACTTCTGTTAGATTCGGACCAGCTCTGGCCTGCTACATATTAGGCATATTAGGCCCCTCCGTCTGTGGTAGGGTGTGAGGAGGGAAAGGGGTTCTTGGACATACAGGGTGGGTGACACTAGGGGCATAAGGGTATGTGGGTGAATTGCATTTCTAGCTAGCTCTCTCCTTCCTGAATCCAGAGAAAACTTCAGTTGAAGTAAAACATTTCAGCAGATCATCACAACATGCTCCACAGATCACTCAGTACTTTAGCTCGACATTAGAGACATTGGGCACTGCTGGAGTTAGCAAAGGTGTTCAGGTCTTTATTCAAGCTATTTTCCCCTGGGCTACCACAGGATCTTCTTGGGCTCTTAGCTGGCATTAGCTGTCTGTGCTGCTGCTTCTCCTGTCTCCTCTTCTAACATTAATATATGCCCTCAAACGTTAGGACAGATAGAACCCAGATCTAGGGCAATGTATCCACTGCTTCAACAGGACCTGCAATTTCCATGCCCACTTACGCACTGCACATGGACCTAGCCACATCTTCAATGAGAGGTGATGTTATCACTTTGTATCAACTTACTGTAGTTCCTGACTTTCAGATCTTCTGCCTCTAAGATCCTGGAAGAGGCTAGTATGGGGCAGGCACATTTTCAGTGTTATACAATGCCACTGCTGCACATTAGAGAGGGAGCCGAGTCATTTTTAAGATTCTGGGGGCCAATCGATTCCCTCCCCTTGGGGCATCCAAAATCGGGACCACTGTGTGAACCGCCCCAGGTCGCCCATACAACTACCTTCTTTCCCAGTCCAATGGTGCAAGCGCGAGCCACTACTGCATCCCCGCTATCCCTCTAGCAGGGCGCGTGTCTGCACCAGGCATTTGTGAGTGGCTGACGCGGGCACACTCTCTTTTAAAAGGGTAGCTGCAGCCGTTAGCGTGCTCGGAGGCGGTCGCCTTAGACAAATGCTTAGATGACGTGGCGTCAGCAGATCCGAGCGGTGAGCGTCAGCGGGAAGAGGAGAGTTGGTTTCGGTGACTGCAGGGCAAGGACCAAAACCCAGGATAGTCAAAATCCTGGGTTTTGGTCCACTTTAAAAGAGTAGACGTATTTGGGTGAGTAAATATATTTTTGTAACATTTATACAGTACTATTTTTAAAGTAAAACAAATACAAGGAACCCAACAACCCAGCAGCTCCCCACCACTAATCTTTGGAAGTGCCCTAATCCTTTGCATGCAGCAGCTTCATCCAACCCGTAATGTGGGATTACTGGGTGGCTGCACGCTTTGTTAAATGCAGACATTTTTCCAAGATGACTCACGAGAGCGAGACCCTGTTACAATCAGACAATAGTTCACCGCAGCTCAGACAAATCCTCACTTCTCGAAAGTTTCCTTTCAGTTGAGGCGGTGGTTAGAGAAGATCCCTCAACCTTTGAAACAGTTGTCCAAAATCCAGGGCCTGCATTCGCTGTTGAGGTATTTTGAGCTGACGGCACAAAGTCGTGGTGCCAATCTGAAATCCAAGTCACATCTGTCATTGATGTTGATTTACTAGCCTTCCTGTTGGGTGGGTGAGTGGGGATTTGAAGTTTCGTGATTTATGTAAATGTTTAGATGAAGAGTGGAATGAAGGATGAGACTGATGGTAGTGGTGAAATAAGTGGTTGCTGTTCTTGCTTTGCTAAAAGTTTACAATGAGAGAAGTCAGTTATAGGACTTATAGGGAAATGGCCTTGTAAAAAATGGCCTTCTGCTATAATACTTAGGAAAGAACTGGAAATGTTTGCCAATGAGGAGCACCAGCTTCTTCTGTTACAGGCTACATGGCCATTTTCAGGTCAGCTGCTGTCTATTAAAACACATAACTGTGCCTCAGCTTCTGCTTATCCAACCTTAGTAACTTTACCAAGCAGATCTTCCCTTTGGGGCAGGTCATGGCTGGCTCCAAGCTTATGTGGGCTCTTGGGCCAGAGAGTCTCAGTGGACTTCATTGTGGTGTCACGTCATGACATCACACTCCTTTACGCTAATCACTCTCCTGTCCTCACTATCTGTAGGAATAAATCAAATCAACTGGACTTTCCATTTTATTTTCTGTCCTCACTACCACAATGGGTCCTCCTCTGCCGCTGATCACCCTCCAATTTCACTACCTTCTCCACTGCCATAATGGGTCCTCTTATGATCGTCCTCCAATCTTCATTACCTTCTCCACTGCCACGATGGGTCCTGCTCTGCCACTGATCGTCCTCCAATCTTTCTGACCTTCTCCACTGCCATGATGGGTCCTCCTCTGCCACTGATCGCCCTCCAATTTTCACTACCTTCTCCACTGCCACAATAGGTTCTCCTCTGCCACAGTTCGCCCTCCAATCTTCACTACCTTCTCCACTGCTACGATGGGTCCTCCTATGCCAATGATCGCCCTCCAATCTTCATTACCTTCTTCACTGCCACAATGGGTTCTCCCCTGCTGCTGATCGCCCTCCAATTTTCACTACCTACTCCAATGGCATGATGGGTCCTCCTATGCCGATGATCGCCTTCCAATCCTCACTACCTTCTCCACTGCCATGATGGGTCCTTCTCTGCCGCGGATTGCCCTCCAATCTAATCTCCAATCAAGCTGCTCTCACATGCTGCCAGCAACCTGACACAGTGTGCGCAAACTGACAGACACCGAAGCGCACAGACCACCTTCTGGGTGGAGGCCACCAGCCCCCCAACAAATACAGCTTTCAGAGGGGCACCCGAGCCAACAATGGCAAGCTAGCGAGGGGGATCCCCAGTTTGGGTGACTTTCTTTATGCAGGGGACTATATAAAATCAGTAAATGGGCAATGTGCATAATCTGAAAAGGTGCATCATGAATTTTTGTGACACATTAAAGGTGTCCCAATTTGCATGAGAACATTAAAGGAGACCTAAAAAATAGTCCACTTGAAGTTGACCAAGATCAAGAAAAATATCGAAGCACGTTCATTAAGTGAACGAAAAGTAATTTATCCACAAATAAAATATTGCAATATGGAATCATGATGCTACTGAGATATTTTAACATTATTTAAAAATACAATTCTGTGATTACTCACCTGTAGATATTATATGTATACAGCACGTCCTGTTCCAGAATATTCCTTACATCCACAAGATGGCGCTGTACTGCAGAAAACAGCTTGTGGCTCCTCCCGGCCCTATATAAGTCAGGGACCTCCCACAAATTCCCCAGTATTGACAAGCAGTTAACAAGAAGCCGGGAAAACAATAAAAACAGGAATTCAAAAATGAACATATGAACAATCACCATACAGAGGTAACTAAGAATAATGATAACAAGGGTGGGATGGAACAGGACGTGCTGTATACATATAATACCAATTCTACAGGTGAGTAATCACAGAATTGTATTATTCTAAGCATACAGCATGTCCTGTTCCAGAATATTCCTTACACATGGGACATCCAATAGTAGTGTCCGTAAGGTAGGGTGGGATCCCAAAAAAGTAACAGTGGGCAGTTTAAACCACTGCTGCCTGCAGAACTTTGCCATCAAAAGCAGCATCAGCTGAGGCCCTAACATCAACCTTGTAAAACTTAGAAAAAGAAGAAGACCAAGTAGCGGCCTTGCAAACTTGTTCAACAGAGGCCTGGTGCTGAAAAGCCCAAGAGAGCACCAATAGCACGAGTAGAATGAGCAGTAAGGTGGAGGGGAGGCTCCTTCCCCTTAGCAGAGTAGGCCTTGTGGTAAATTGTATCAAAATGTCTGTTTCTTCCCTGCTTGGTTGTATAAAGCACAATCCGGCCCGGGTTTTCAGGACCCGGGTCACTTCCCCAATTCCATAACGGGTTGTTACATGTTCTAAGGCCTCCACAAGTGTGCACACTGATTACAGGGGAAGCCTGTATAAGAAGAGAGCACACGGCCTTTCTTTGGTGGATGACCAGCCTGTTGGAGTGAGCCCATGCTGAGCTGCACCGTGGTGAAGGACAGCACTGGACATTGAGCAGAGGGCTGATACGCCCTGTAAAGTGGGCTGGAATTGATCAGCTTGCTGGAGTACCCAGCCCAGGACTATTTGGTTGGTGAAGTAACCCTTTTTGCTTTCTGCATTTATGCTGCAACCTTTGGACTATCTACTGAACTTTGCTGAATAAAAGCCGTTTTGCCGTTCAAATCCGTTGTCGTCACTGCTGATTGTTTGCCCGCTTACAGCCTGTACCACAGCCTGACAGATCTACTTGCTGATAGTGGACTTAGCTGGAGCCAGACCCTTCTTAGGTCCAGACGGGAGCACAAAAAGAGCATCAGTCTTTCTGAAGGATTCAGTAGCCACCAAATAGAACTTCAGAGTCCTGACCACATCCAGAGAGTGTAAAACCCGCTCCTTAGGGTTACTAGGATTAGGGCATAGAGAAGGCAAAACAATAGGCTCGATTCAGAGAGACACAAACAAACTTTCGGTTTGGTGCCGACGTCGTAAGATTTTCAAAATTTCCCGCTCTCGCATGAACGTTCGATCGATTCTATGCATGCTTCGTAAACCTTCCGTAGCGCGTCCGTGTGCTCGTATGCCAGAGTACGCAGACGAGGATGTCATTTTCCATCGAAAAGGTTCTGATTTATTTTGCCCAACTACCAACGTAGCCTTTCGTTTTTGCCCTTTTCCCATCGTATCCTCACACGAATCCTATCATTTTCCCGCTACATCCTGCTTCATTTTTTCCTAAAGTATCTGTCCAGACGAAATTCTTGCGATATTGCGCCTGCGCACTACAAACTTCTCTCATTAAAGTGTTCGCCTACATAATTTCACTTACATCACTAAACTCACCCTAACCACTTAGCGCTCTCCTGCCTTTTCCCTGGAGCTCCCTTAAAGCTCACCCTAACCACTTAGCGGTCTTCTGCCTTTTCCCTTGACCTCCCTTAAAACTTACCCAAATCACTTAGCGCCTTGGTTCTTCTTCCATTTTCACACCCTCAAACTTACCCAAATCACTTAGCGCCTTGTTTCTTCTTCCATTTTCACACCCTCAAACTTACCCAAATCACTTAGCGCCTTGTTTCTTCTTCCATTTTCACACCCTCAAACTTACCCAAATCACTTAGCGCCTTGTTTCTTCTTCCATTTTAGGTCCCTAAAACTTACCCAAATCACTTAGCGCCTTGGTTCTTCTTCCATTTTAGGTCCCTAAAACTTACCCAAATCACTTAGCGCCTTGTTTCTTCTTCCATTTTCACACCCTCAAACTTACCCAAATCACTTAGCGCCTTGTTTCTTCTTCCATTTTAGGTCCCTAAAACTTACCCCAATCACTTAGCGCCTTGGTTCTTCTTCCATTTTAGGTCCCTAAAACTTACCCCAATCACTTAGCGCCTTGGTTCTTCTTCCATTTTAGGTCCCTAAAACTTACCCCAATCACTTAGCGCCTTGGTTCTTCTTCCATTTTAGGTCCCTAAAACTTACCCCAATCACTTAGCGCCTTGGTTCTTCTTCCATTTTAGGTCACTAAAACTTACCCCAATCACTTAGCGCCTTGGTTCTTCTTCCATTTTAGGTCACTAAAACTTACCCAAATCACTTAGCGCCTTGTTTCTTCTTCCATTTTCACACCCTAAAACTTACCCAAATCACTTAGCGCCTTGTTTCTTCTTCCATTTTAGGTCCCTAAAACTTACCCCAATCACTTAGCGCCTTGGTTCTTCTTCCATTTTAGGTCCCTAAAACTTACCCCAATCACTTAGCGCCTTGGTTCTTCTTCCATTTTAGGTCACTAAAACTTACCCCAATCACTTAGCGCCTTGGTTCTTCTTCCATTTTAGGTCCCTAAAACTTACCCAAATCACTTAGCGCCTTGGTTCTTCTTCCATTTTCACACCCTCAAACTTACCCAAATCACTTAGCGCCTTGGTTCTTCTTCCATTTTCACACCCTCAAACTTACCCCAATCACTTAGCGCCTTGGTTCTTCTTCCATTTTAGGTCCCTAAAACTTACCCCAATCACTTAGCGCCTTGGTTCTTCTTCCATTTTAGGTCACTAAAACTTACCCCAATCACTTAGCGCCTTGGTTCTTCTTCCATTTTAGGTCCCTAAAACTTACCCAAATCACTTAGCGCCTTGGTTCTTCTTCCATTTTCACACCCTCAAACTTACCCAAATCACTTAGCGCCTTGTTTCTTCTTCCATTTTAGGTCCCTAAAACTTACCCCAATCACTTAGCGCCTTGGTTCTTCTTCCATTTTAGGTCCCTAAAACTTACCCCAATCACTTAGCGCCTTGGTTCTTCTTCCATTTTAGGTCACTAAAACTTACCCCAATCACTTAGCGCCTTGGTTCTTCTTCCATTTTAGGTCCCTAAAACTTACCCAAATCACTTAGCGCCTTGGTTCTTCTTCCATTTTCACACCCTCAAACTTACCCAAATCACTTAGCGCCTTGGTTCTTCTTCCATTTTCACACCCTCAAACTTACCCCAATCACTTAGCGCCTTGGTTCTTCTTCCATTTTAGGTCCCTAAAACTTACCCCAATCACTTAGGGCCTTGGTTCTTCTTCCATTTTAGGTCACTAAAACTTACCCCAATCACTTAGCGCCTTGGTTCTTCTTCCATTTTAGGTCCCTAAAACTTACCCAAATCACTTAGCGCCTTGGTTCTTCTTCCATTTTCACACCCTCAAACTTACCCAAATCACTTAGCGCCTTGTTTCTTCTTCCATTTTAGGTCCCTAAAACTTACCCAAATCACTTAGCGCCTTGTTTCTTCTTCCATTTTAGGTCCCTAAAACTTACCCAAATCACTTAGCGCCTTGTTTCTTCTTCCATTTTAGGTCCCTAAAACTTACCCCAATCACTTAGCGCCTTGGTTCTTCTTCCATTTTAGGTCCCTAAAACTTACCCCAATCACTTAGCGCCTTGTTTCTTCTTCCATTTTAGGTCCCTAAAACTTACCCAAATCACTTAGCGCCTTGTTTCTTCTTCCATTTTAGGTCCCTAAAACTTACCCAAATCACTTAGCGCCTTGTTTCTTCTTCCATTTTAGGTCCCTAAAACTTACCCCAATCACTTAGCGCCTTGTTTCTTCTTCCATTTTAGGTCCCTAAAACTTACCCCAATCACTTAGCGCCTTGGTTCTTCTTCCATTTTAGGTCCCTAAAACTTACCCAAATCACTTAGCGCCTTGGTTCTTCTTCCATTTTCACACCCTCAAACTTACCCAAATCACTTAGCGCCTTGGTTCTTCTTCCATTTTAGGTCCCTAAAACTTACCCCAATCACTTAGCGCCTTGGTTCTTCTTCCATTTTAGGTCCCTAAAACTTACCCAAATCACTTAGCGCCTTGGTTCTTCTTCCATTTTAGGTCCCTAAAACTTACCCAAATCACTTAGCGCCTTGTTTCTTCTTCCATTTTAGGTCCCTAAAACTTACCCAAATCACTTAGCGCCTTGTTTCTTCTTCCATTTTCGGTCCCTCAAACTTACCCAAATCACTTAGCGCCTTGTTTCTTCTTCCATTTTAGGTCCCTCAAACTTACCCCAATCACTTAGCGCCTTGTTTCTTCTTCCATTTTAGGTCCCTAAAACTTACCCAAATCACTTCACGGACATCACAATCTTGATTTTCAAATATGTCATTGTCCCCTTGTTTTTTTTCAATGTATGTGTGCAAATAAATTGGACAACATTTTTTTTGTTTTTTTTTGGATTTTAATTGCTCCATTGCCATTTGTTGGCAAAATTTTTCTGGCAACTTTGGCCTAAAAAAATTAATAACTATATACAAATTGTTTTGGCTTTACTCAAAATATATACACTGTTTTTGTTAAAAACTTTAAAAACTATATACAATTTACAACGTTTTAAAAACCAGAAAACTATATACAAAGAAAGTTGGTGTTTAACCAAGCAAACTATGTACAAAGACAACTATTTACAAATCTACAGGGCCAGGAACCAGGACACTAGTCTTCCTCTTCTGTTGTCCCCAACGTGTCCCGCATCGCCTGCAGATCGGCCACCAACTCAAGGACCCTCCGATTGATATCAGCAAGTCGCTGTCTTGTGGTCCCTTCCCAAAAAACAGAAATTCTAATTATTCGGAGAACAATACATGTTTATCACCTGTGTAATTAATGTATTTAAAGAAACAAATTAAGTATAATGCACATATGATTATTCACAGGAATTAAGGTTAGTAAGTGGCCACAGGACAGTTGGGCAACTAATTAAGCAAATTCAGTGGCCACAGGACAGTTGGGCAACTAATTAAGCAAATTCAGTGGCCACAGGACAGTTGGACAACTAATTAAGCTAATTCAGTGGCCACAGGACAGTTGGGCAACTAATTAAGCTAATTCAGTGGCCACAGGACAGTTGGGCAACTAATTAAGCAAATTCAGTGGCCACAGGACAGTTGGGCAACTAATTAAGCTAATTCAGTGGCCACAGGACAGTTGGGCAACTAATTAAGCTAATTCAGTGGCCACAGGACAGTTGGGCAACTAATTAAGCTAATTCAGTGGCCACAGGTCCCTCTTATATTGGCATTGACTAGGGCATTATGTGTTTTTGTGTTCATGGGAATTTAGACCGAAATCTCTAGAATGACATGACTACTTACTTGGTTGGTGGCCGAGAGATGGCTCGTTGGGGACAACACCCTGAGGTCCTGGTTCCTGGCTCTGCTGTGAAGAAGCGCCTGTAGAAACATGGGTCACATCACTCACCTTCTCCAGGGTCTTGTGGGCTCCTATCTGCTGCCTCCTGACCCACTACTTCACCCGCAACCGAAACATCTACAAATACAGAATAAAGGATTCAGTTTGGTGATATCAGGAGCTAGCAATTCTCTTTTTTGGTGTAGACATGAAGAGTGACATACCCGAGGATCCCGCATGCGTGGCAGGGTACGACTGCCTGCCCACGCTGTGCCGCCCCTCCTCTGTGGTAAGGTCCAGGGGCTGGTCTGAGGAGGCCACAGAGGAGGGGTCGGCCCGTCGCCCTGGAGATCCACCACCTTCACTCCCAGCTGCAGAATCATGCAGCACTGGTCGTCCTCTGCGCCTCCGGGTGCGGCGAATTCGGTAATCCATTTCCAACACTAGCAAAGAAAAGGCATTCTAAGTAAAGTCCTACCTTCTGTCTTAGTTACATATTGCATGCAATCGCAATCTACTTACTTGGAAAATGGATTCCGAAGAACCTCCGCACCCGGGGCATGTGCAGCTGTTTGAGGTCCGACCAATGCTGCATGATCTGCGTGTGGGTGAAGGTGGTGTTGGTCTGCTGTTGGATGGTGGAGATTATCTCCAGGGCGACGTGGCGTTTTTCAAATGTGTTGGGCAGGTAGTCGTACCTGCGCTCCAGCATGGTCTACAAAACAGAAACAAAACATCGACTTTACTTCTCAATACATATCAATATGTGTCAGCCAAACATTTTTTGGGGTAATTACATTAACACACACACATTTCTAGTGTTCATTAATTTCACAATATGGCCTAAATGTTGTTTGGCACGTGTGTTGCGTGCCTTTGTTTGTGCATGTAGTTTATCACATTTTAAACCAAAGCCATTTATTCCTGCGCTTCCTTCACATATAGAGCTGCATTTCCTAATCTAACAAAAGTCCATCGAATACACTTACGAACATGATGATCTCTTTTTGTTGGCGGGTGAAGATAGTGGGTGCCATCTTGCTTCTTTTTCTCGGCAGCAGATAAGTAACGCCCCAGCGCGTTCCGCACGGCCGTGCAAACGTACGCAATGCCTCAGCGGGTTCCGCACGGCCGTGCGAACGTACGTCACACGCTGGCTTGCTTACTTAAAGGTCCCTGCACACCCAGCTGATTATTTGAGAAAATCAAAATGGCACCCAAAAAACCTCCGGGCAAAACTGGAAAGGAGCAAACGGGGAAGAAGGCAGCCAAACGGCAGGAGCCTTCCGAAGGGCCCAAAACCAGGTCGCAGCAGCCAAAAGCAAAATTACGGCCTAGTACCAAAACGCCGGCCAAGCCAACTACCAGCTATGGGCAAAAAAAGGAGCAGGCAGGCAAACCAAAGACCCAGGCCACAAAGGCTAGTATGGCTACTGGGCCAAAAACGGGTAAGAGGGTCCGAAGACCCACCCCACCCTGCCCCACTACAACACCCACAATAGTCCGCAGTAGGTCCCGCAGTCCCCCTCGAGGCCGAACCAGGTCCCGCAGCCCCCCTAGACGCCGCAGCAGGCCACGCAGCCCACAAAGAGGCCGAACCAGGTCCCGCAGCCCCCCTAGACGCCGCAGCAGGCCACGCAGCCCACAAAGAGGCCGAACCAGGTCCCGCAGCCCACAAAGAGGCCGAACCAGGTCCCGCAGCCCCCCTAGACGCCGCAGCAGGCCACGCAGCCCACAAAGAGGCCGAACCAGGTCCCGCAGCCCCCCTAGACGCCGCAGCAGGCCACGCAGCCCACAAAGAGGCTGAACCAGGTCCCGCAGCCCCCCTCGAGGCCGAACCAGGTCCCGCAGCCCCCCTAGACGCCGCAGCAGGCCACGCAGCCCACAAAGAGGCCGAACCAGGTCCCGCAGCCCACAAAGAGGCCGAACCAGGTCCCGCAGCCCCCCTAGACGCCGCAGCAGGCCATGCAGCCCACAAAGAGGCCGAACCAGGTCCCGCAGCCCACCACGAGTGTGCCCAAAAAAAAAACAGAAGAGGGCCGGCCCTGCAAGATCGCCCTCACCCTTGGTCCGCCCTACTACCTCCAAGGGCAGCACTACTTCAGGCTCCGAACGAAGCTCTCCTGCTCGCCCACATTTGGCACCGGCACAGGTGGAAAGGCAAGGTTACTATGCCACATCAACACCTGGGACTTCTGTGGCCAGCCAGGCCAGAACACCCAGTCCCTTGCCCAGTCCAGGCCAATCCCCAGGCAGCCACCATTCCCTGCATTATACCCCACAAACCCAGCCAAGGATGTCACCCCATTTGGATGACACCATGGACGACCCACAACCCAAAACAACCGGGCGCACATTGCGAAGAGGGCAGTTGAGTGGGCGTTTTGGTGAGGCCCAAATTATGGCCTTGGCTAGTGGCCTGACCTTAGTTTATGATGAGCTATATGGGCGCAGATCAAAAAACACCACCAAACAGCGCAGAGCCAACATCTTGGCAGACCTAACCAGACAAGTGAATGCAGCGGGGGAAGAGTTAAAGGATGTTGTACAGATTCAGCGCAAGATATCGGACCTCAAATATGCTGCACGGAAGAAAGAAAATCAAAGGCGGATTGACAGGTAAAAATGTTAGCTTTAGGATTAGACTGGATGTTGTATTGGCCACCTGGTTCTAAATTACCCTAACTCTGTTTTGCAGCATGAAAACTGGAGGAGGTTTTCCCTCCAAACTCAAGTTGACCCCGGCTGAGGAGATGATTTATGGATTGATGCATCCAGTCGCCGTCGAAGGCCACGCGGCCCTAAGGGACACAGATTCCCCGACCCGTCCTGCAGGTGAGTAAGATGTATGTGACCTTTACAATTAGTGAGCATGCACAATTAGCCAGTAACACATCTGGGAAGCCAGGCACCTAGGCTGTGGCTTGTAGGTGATTTCTGTGTTGGGCCAGGGTGTGGCATGTGTTTGGCCACTTAACTGTTGATTTTTGGTCCACATACAAGACGTGAATGTACATTGAACCCGAGTGTAAAAGTTTGTGGCTTCCCATTAAACCGGACCTTCACCATGATTTAATGCAAAGCACAAACTCTTATCCAAAAAATACTCAGCATCTAAAATTAATATATTTTACATGTGTAGTCACTAATGTATTATACTTTCCACCACTGGGCTGCAACTCTGTTCGGCAATTTAGGATACGGCCGCCGCCATCTTGACTCCGAAGCATCACACTTACTGAGGAGAGGAGAGTGGGATAAGGTACAGGGGGGCGGGTTATAGCTGTGCTTTGCTCAGACAGAGCAGAGCTGGGGTCAGGGAAAGGTCAGCAGTCCAAGAATGCAGAGCAGCACAGTCAGGAGGCACTTACTGTTTGCAGGCTGCCTGATAAGATGGCGGATTCCATAAGCCGCCATCTTTGATGTTTAAAGGCTCATAACATGCAGTAGATGCAGGTTGGAAGATTTGTAATGTGGTCAATCTGTATGTACAGGGTGTGGGAAACATAGAAGCTAGACTCTTAATCAGAGTGAAGGTCCGCTTTAATGGCCTCTAAGGGATGTGGTCAGCCACATAACAAGCTGAACTTGAATGTTTGGCTTAGTTGAGTAGAACAATGTGGAAGTAGTTGTAGGCCAAAAATTTACCAACATAATGGCATGGAAATTGAAGCTTATTTGGCCCCGTTGTTGAAGTGCCCATGACAGTTTGGACCCGTTAACTAATTCGGCATATGTCTTTGGACCCGTCAACAATGCATAGGTGTGTGTTTACATAGTGTCTTTGCTTCTCATGCAGGCCACCATCATCGCTCAGCTACTGTGGAATCCACTGCCAGTGTGGACATGCCGTCAACTTCCGTGCAGCCTAGGAGGGAGGAACCGATATATTCGGTAAGTTTATTGAGCAAATGTCGTTTAGCCATGTTACTTTGCATGTTACTACTAACAGATTGACATATGTAGTGGGCAAGCTAACATCTAATTTGTCTCTGTCCATACAGACCCACACACTCATGGATGAAATCCAGGAGCTGGAGGAGGATGGATCCTTTATGTGCCCTTCTGAAGATCTACCCCTGGCCCAGAATCTGCAACTGGTCCAAAATGTTTCACCACCAACTCAGCAGCAGCAGAGGGAATCTGGCAGCATGGTGGCTGCACATGATGGGCAGCATGCACAGACTGACAGTCAAGTCCCCAGTGTTGTCTCTGCTGTTGAGGATAGTGAAAGCATGCCTGTGTCTGTTGAGGGGCCCAGACCAACAGCCTCGGCACGACCCCGAACCAGGGGATTGGGGAGGCGGAATCCGCTACGGCGCAACCAGGGGAGGGGCATGGCAATGTTGGACGCATGGCACCACGAGAGGGTGACCTTCCAGCAGCAAAACCAACAAAACCGAGAGGCACTGCATGGCCGGATCGAGAACCTAAATACCACATTACAGGCTGTGCAGAACGAATTGAGGACCCTCAACAGCCACATGGAGACTGCCAACAATGACAACCGTGCCTACAGGGGTGAAATGGTAAATATCATGCGCAACATTTTGGACCAGTTGCAGATTCAGAATGCCACACAGGCCCACGTTCGGGCCAATCAGCAAGGGCCACCACCTGGGTACTATGGCCATCACCCATATTAATGTCTCCACAACATGAATCTGTACAACATCTTTGCTCTTAATCCCCCCTGTATTGACTTGTCTGGTGAGGCAAACCAAGATACCCTTGGTGTATGCCTTGGGTTGTGTGTTTTTGATTTGCGCCCATATAGCTCCTTAGAGTGGTGAGGTAGGCCACTAGCCAAGGCCATATCTGAATCCTCACTGAACGTGCCACTCAAGCTTCTACCCCTGTACCAGGTTTACACCTGTGGCAGGGCCAAATGTGGCCAACCAGGATTGTTTGTTTTTTTCCTTATTGCCATGGTTGATCTAACCATTAATCCTTTGTGTTACCTCAATTTTTTGACCAAATTGGAGTGAGCAGCAACTCCAAGTTGGAGCTCTTATTTTTTACAAATAAACAGTTAAAGACACCTGTGGCTCCTAAATTTTATTGTCTCTTTTTTGGGTGTCACAGAGAAATATATACTTGGACATTCACACAGTTCACACATCCAAAAAAGAGAGTTGGAAAGCATTAGGCCTGTGGTGAGTAATTACTTTATTACTTATTTGAACACCACAAACATAACGAAACATACACAAAGGGAAATAAAACTAAATCAACAACACAATGTTAAACAAAGGCCAATACAGGTTACATTAAGCAAAATGGGTCGCGATCAAATTAGTCCGCACACTTTGGCCAGACACACTACTGTGTGTGTCCAGAAATGACTCCTCCTGGTCTTCGCTGGGTGGAGAGGGAGCAAATTCTACATACCGGGGGACCCGTTGTGAAATAGCAAAATTGTGAAGAACAGCACAGGCCATTATTATGTCTATGACCTTTTTCGGATCATATTGCAGGGCGCCCCCGGTATGATCCAAACAACGAAACCTAGTCTTCAAAAGACCAAAGGCCCTCTCTACCACAGCCCTGGTCTTGCGGTGCGCACAGTTGTAGGCATCCTGGGAGGCATCCTGGGGCCGGAGTACTGGCGTCAAGAGCCACGGCAGCAGCGGGTATCCGGAATCACCTTATACATAAGATTAGGAAAACAAACATGTAAGACCATCAAGGCACCAGCAACATCAATAGGAGGCTATTTGTCAATTGTGTGATCAACATGAGGCAACATTTGCCACTGTCCCAGTCCCAAACTAAACATCTGTCCTAGAGGTTTACAAAAGGACAACATACAAAGAGTGAGGATGAGGGACAATCATACATATGGATCCCAGCTCTGGGTTTCAAAGTGTGCTTAGGATGTAGGTTTGGCTGACCCCTTATATGCTTTGTGTGAGACCAAAACAGCAGAAACACGCCACATGCACTTTATCCCGCTCTACTCTCGTGTGGAAGTGCAAACCAGCTTAGCAAAGATGGGTCCGAAACTATGCTCAAGTTAAGTGCACGATTCCACACAAGGGTGGTGTAAGAGGGATTATTAAATTAGACCAACAGATAATTTAGAATGTGGGTAATGCAGGCCAAACTTGGCGAAACGCTTGGTTGGTTAATAACTAACATTCAAGTGTGGTTTCACATGGGCAGAAGTTTATTTAAGGTGTAAGTTTGGCAGACATTACTGCCAAATGCTAATTAAAAACAAACATCCACAACTACATTATGTGGTTTATGTTCACTTACCAAGGAGCCATGCACCGGAAAATTCCCCAGACTCAAACCGTCGGTACAATCCTGATCGTCTAAGGATGTACGCATCATGGGCTGAGCCTGGGTAGCCGGCGAGGACGCTAAGGAACCGCATGTCCGGCCCCACCACTGCCTGCACATTAAAGGAGTGGCCCATTTTGCGGTTCCTGGAAAAAAAGGAAGACAAGAAAACATTAGGAAGGCATTTAGAACAATTAACACACACATTTCGATAAGGAGGGACCATTACAAGGTGGGAGCATTACAAGGTGGGACCATTACAAGGTGGAGCCATTAGAAGGTGTAAACATTACAAGGAGGGACCATTACAAGGTGGGTCCATTACAAGGTGGAGCCATTAGAAGGTGGGTACATTACAAGGAGGGACCATTACAAGGAGGGACCATTACAAGGTGGGACCATTACAAGGTGGGAACATTAAAAGGTGGGACCATTACAAGGTGGGTCCATTACAAGGTGGAGCCATTAGAAGGTGGGTACATTACAAGGAGGGACCATTACAAGGAGGGACCATTACAAGGAGGGACCATTACAAGGTGGGTCCATTACAAGGTGGAGCCATTAGAAGGTGGGTACATTACAAGGAGGGACCATTACAAGGAGGGACCATTACAAGGTGGGACCATTACAAGGTGGGAACATTAAAAGGTGGGACCATTACAAGGTGGGTCCATTACAAGGTGGAGCCATTAGAAGGTGGGTACATTACAAGGAGGGACCATTACAAGGAGGGACCATTACAAGGAGGGACCATTACAAGGAGGCTTAACCTAAAATGAAACCAAAAATTAAAAACATTACTTACCTGTATATGTACTCGTCGGCAGCAGGAGGCACCAGGGCGACGTGGGTACAGTCAATGGCACCAATGACGTTGGGCATGTCGGCGATATTATAAAAACCAAGCTTAATGGCGTTTCTGGCTACCATATCATCGGGGAAAAAAATATATTTGGGGGTTAGGGTAGCCATGCCTTCCAAAAAATGTGATAGTGCGCGGCTCAGCGTAGGCTGTGAGATCCCCACGGAGAGGGCACCCAGCCTCTGGAACGAGCCGTTCGCCAAAAATTGCAGGCAGCCAAGCATCTTGGTCATACCTGAAATTGCATGCCCCTTCCTTGTGGTGCGGGCTAACCATGGCCGCAGCTCACTATACAATTTATGGAGGGAAGCGCGATTAAGCCTGGTCAGCTCGAACAGCTCAACGTCATGCATGCCATTGATGTTCATGCGTCGCCGCCGGTGCAATCTGGGCTCTGACCTCAAGATCCCATCAATGCCAAACAGAAGAAGACCTTGATGCTCTTCAAAGTCACTCTCCATCATGCTTGGCTGCCTAGTCCCGAGGTCAAAAAGGTGCCGTAAGACGCTCGACAAGGAAATGACTATATGGGCGTCGGAATACTTGCCAATCAGCTCTCTGAATTAATCGCCAGCCCATTGCAATGACGTAAATGATTTGACCGATCGAAACATTTTCGATTTCGAAGGAAAAAAGTCCCGAAGTTGCGTAAAAACACAAAATGAATTTCGATGGACGAACGGACATATACGTCTATGTTCGAACGTTCGTGCGAGTCGAAAATGGCCAAAAAAAAAGGAAAAAATGACAAACACCCAACAAAACTTTCGATTGCTAATACGAACATAATGACATTTGGGATTTTGAATCGAGCCTAATGTCCTGATTGAGATGAAAACCAGACACAACCTTAGGCAGAAAATCTGGCTTAAAACGAAACACCACCTTGTCCTAATGTCTCTCAAAGTAAGGGGGTTTGATGGAAAGCGCCGCCAACTCAGAAACACGCCTAACAGAAGTGATAGCCACCAAAAAGACTACCTTAAGAGTCAAAATGGACAAAGGGGCCTCACGCAAAGGCTTAAAGGGAGACCCCTGCAAGGCAGATAAGACCAAGTTCAAATCCCAGACTGGTAACATGGGCTTACATGGAGGACGCACGTGAGTAGTCCCCTGGAAGAAAGCCTTGACCAGACGATGGTGAGCAAAGGATCTTTGGAAGAAAATGGCCAAAGCAGAAACATGACCTTTGAGGGTACTAAGTTAAAGACCCAAATCCAAACCATGTAGCAGGAATTCCAGAATCCTGGGGACAGAAAACACCCGACAGGGAAGCGACTCACACCAGTCAATGTAAGCATGCCATACCCTATAATAGATGGATGACGAGGACTTCTTCCTAGCCCGAATCATGGTATTAACAACAGAGGCAGGCAGCCCATTTTCCAACAAGATGGAGGATTCAGCAGCCAGGCCGTTAAAGCCAGCGTTTGTAAATTAGGATGGCGTAGCTTCCCCTGAGTGAGCAGGTCTGGATCCTTGGGCAGGGCATACTGATCTACTGCCAACTGCATGACGTCTGCGAACCACACCCTTCTTGGCCAACAGGGGGCCACCAGAATGGTTGGCACCCCTTCCTGGGAAATCTTGCGCAGCACCCTGCCCAGCAGAGGAAAAGGAGGGAACAAAGCTCTTCTAAGACATTGCTAGTGCATCCATGGCCAAGGCCAAGGCCAGAGGGTCCTGGGACAGAGAGACAAAGACTGTAAGCGGTGTCACAGGGAGCGAAACACCCTGCTGATGAGGGACCATTCTCCCAGATGAGAAGTCCCCCTGCTGAGGGAGTCTGCCTCCAGATTCTCCACCCCCAGGATGTACACAGCTGAGATGCAGAGAACATTCTCCTCCGCCCAAGACAGTATCAGGGACACTTCCTTGAGGGCCCTCTTGCTCCGGGTCCCTCCCTGATAATTGATGTAGGCAATCGCCGCCTGGTTGTCCGAGCGGACCTGAACCGCCCGACCCCGAAGATGAGTCAATTAGGCGAGAACCAACATTATCGCCCTCAATTCCAGAATGTTGATAGGGGTGTGGGCCTCCTGAGGGCCCCACTGACCCTGGAATTTCAGGGATTTCCAGAAGCCCCCCCAACCTGTCAGACTGGCATCTGTGGTGACTCCCAGCGCGGGGCCAGAAAGGATCTGCCCACCAACAGGTTTCTTGAGTCTAGCCACCACGAGAGAGACCGTCTGGCCAGAGGGGACAGAACCAACACCTGATCCAGGGACCGAGGGTCCCGATCCCATACTGACAGGAGGTGAAGTTGAAGAGGTCTCATGTGAAACTGAGCGTATGGAACTGCCTCGAAGCAAGACACCATCAGGCCCACCAGCTGCATCCCCTGCCGGATGGAGGGATGAGGGCAAGACATAAGGAGCCTGGCTTGGGCCTGAAGACTCTCCACCTTCTGCTGAGGGAGAAGGATCTTGACCTGAGATGTATCCAGAGTCATGCCCAGAAAGGACCTCACCATTGACGGTGACAAGAAAGACTTGGGGTGGTTGATCACCCAGCTGAAGGACTCCAGTGTGGATACCACCAGCTGGGTATCCAGCTCGGCCTGCTGGAGGGACTGAGATGTGATGAGAATGTCATCCCAAGTAAGGAAGGATGCGAATGCCCTGAGATCTCAGCAGAGCCATTACGCCCGCCAGCACCTTGGTGAATACCCTGGGAGCCGAGGTGATACCGAAAGGCAAGGCCACAAATTGGTAGTGCTGATCCTCCAGAGCGAACCTGAGGAATCTCTGATGACCTGGAAAGATTGGTACATGAAGGTAAGCGTCCTTAATGTCTACAGAGGTCATGAAGTCGCCCGGGCGTAGTGAATTGACAGCTGAGCGCAGAGTTTCCATGTGAAAGTGTTTGAATCTGACAAATTTGTTGAGGCACTTTAAATCCAGGATAGGTCTGATGGACCCGTCTTTTTTGGGAACAGTGAAAAGATTGGTAAAAGAATAGTAGCCTCTGCCCCTTTCCCTCAAAGGCACCTGGCAGATGACCCCCAACTCCAGAAGGTTTTGGACAGCAAGGCACAGACCCTGAGCTGACGGGGTTTTGAGCCATCCGGGATTTGATGAATCTTGGGGGGGGGGCATGCTGCAAACTCTATCTTGTAACCGGAGGACACTACCTCCTGAATCCACCGGTCTGAGACGTGAAGCCTCCAGACGTGAGCAAAGAGCCGGAGCCGCCCCCCCACCCGGATAGGTGAGGGCACCCCTTCATGCCTGAGGGGGCTTGGGTGAGGATTTTGGCTTGGGACCACAGGAGAGGCCAGGACGGCCACGTCCTCTGCCCCTTCCCCAGTGATCTCCACGGTCCCCAGTAAAGGAGACTCCTCGGCCAGTTCTGGAACCACGGAAGGATGGGAGAAGGGCACCCATCCCCCGAAAGGACCGGGACGGTCTCCTACGTTGAAGTAACCTGCCGCCCCCGGCAAACAAATCCAAGCGTTCACCTAAAAGGGAAACCAGTAAGAGCCTTCTTAGCAGCATTATCAGCTACCCACTGACGTAGCCAGACAGAGCGGCGTATAGCCACCAACAGGGCAGAAGTCCTACCACACATTCTAATGGCATCATCCATAGCAGAAAGAATATATGCAATAAATTCCTCACAAAGCAGGTGAGATCTATACTCTTCTCTACCCGCATCCTCAGATGCCCCGTCCAAGAGACAATTAAGCACCCCTTTAATGGCAATAGCCGTGATAGCAGAGGCACAAACCGGGCGCAGTGCCATCCCCACACAGGCAAAGGCATGACAGGCCAGTTGGTCTAAGCGCCGGTCCTCCCCATCCCGCAGGGTAGTAGTATCAGGAGAGTGCATGACAGATGTATTGGACAACCTGAGAACGGGCGCATCCACCTCAGGAGGACATGACCAACGCTTAACAATATCAGCAGGATACCTCTTGTCCCAACTCTTAGGCACCCCTGGCAGCTTGCTAGGCCGTTCCCATTCTTTGAGCACTAGATTATTAAAGTGAGACTGCTCAGGGAACTCCCAGCGTGGCTTAACCGTATGAAAAAGCTCGGCCTGCTGCTGCTGCTGCGGGGCCACTGCAGGAGGGCAAATACAATCAATCTGTCAGTGTCATCAGGGGACCACGGGTCTTCCCCAAAGGGAGACCCAGTACCACCGTAAATCGTAGGTTCCTCAGAGGATTCTGAATCATAAAATAATTCCCCCTCCTCAAGGGGGTAGGGAACTGAGAGTGAGTAAGGGCCCTCATCTTCTATAGGGAAGAGGGAAACCGCGGGTGATAAATGCCGCTTCTTAGCAGAAGCCTTACGCGGGGCAGACCCAGCAAGATGTTTTTCAATGCTGGCCACCCGTGCAGCTAAATCAGGTTGAGACTCCCCTCTAGTATGCCCCTCGGTGGGGGTCAGATTTAAGCATGGGGGGTAGGTGAGGCCAGAGGGGGCGCACCGCCAGGCCCAGTAACAGACAGCCCAGAATGCAGCGCAAGTACCTGCTGGGCACAGGATACACATACCCTGGGGGATACCTCACACACAACACATAGCCGGGCTTGTCCCGAAGGAACCCCAGGCCCATTATCCCCAGAAGGCTCCATATGGTGATTTGAATGGCACAACAGGCCAGTAAGGGTTAACGCTAAAGAGCTACCCGTGATGCCCCAAGATCCCGCTAGGGTAGTGGGAGATAGTGAGGGGAGATGGCTGGGAGAAACCACAGTGCCGAAGTTTTAACCCGCCTGAAAGACATACAGCAGAAGGAATATCCTGAGAAAAACCACCCCACCGGGGTTACTCACGGACCGCAGGGAGCCAGCAGCACACGCAGCTAAGGACAGGCAAAATGGCATTTGCAGCCCTCGAGGGGCGGGCCATGGAGACGTGATGTGAAAATCGTCATCCAGAGCCCGCTCCCCCCCGAAGAGCACGAAACGCGCCCACGTGATCCAACCGGCCAATAGTGGCCCCGGCAGCTCTGAGGTAAATGACGCCGCCGTCTGCGGAGCGTTGTACAAGCACACGGCGGCGGTGTACAAGGCGTTTACAGTACAAGTAAAACATAAAACACAGTATTTTTACCACTAGTCACCCCCCCCCCCCCCCCCCCCCGGAGATCTGCGCGGCAGGAATATAGGATTTCCAGAAGACAATGGGAGGAGTGAGGGTGGAGGGGAACATCTATGGGGATAAGGGTTTTTAACTGTCCAGGTAGAGCCTGGCAAAAACCCATGGAGCGGGGGGGGGGGGGGGATCGCAAAAAGCTCACCATCAGCCTAAACCGCCTACCCTGTCAGAGCAGGGACTGCAGTAGGAGCATAGCTCCTCAGCACCTAACTGGTGCTTACTGACCTACCTTCACCCAAACTGCGTCAGCCGAGGCTGGGAGGCAGCAATATGGAGCGGAACGGGTGGGAATAGTCCTGCAGGGCCGCAGGCATATAAGCCCCGATCACCTGCGCAACATAGAGAACTATCTTCTATCTTCGCAGTCCAGACTGCAAAAAAGAACTGGGGAATGTCTGGGAGGTCCCTGACTTATATAGGGCCGGGAGGAGCCACAAGCTGTTATCTGCAGTCCAGCGCCATCTTGTGGATGTATTACCAAGTGTAAGGAATATTCTGGGACAGGACGTGCTGTATACTTAGAATAATAAACTATGTATTTAATATTTAATAGTTGGTGATCACTGACACGTCTCATGTAAATCTGTATTCATTATTGTGTGGGGGATAGATGGAGCTTTCTGTTGGTTCACAATAGATATATTGTTCTTTTGGACATTGATCGCCCTCCAGTCTTCATTACCTTCTCCACTGCCACGATGGGTCCTCCTCTGCCACTGATCACCCTCCAATCTTCACTACCTTCTTCACTGCCACGATGGGTCCTCCTCTGCCGCTGATCGCCCTCCAATCTTCACTACCTACTCCACTGCCATTATGGGTACTTTCTTGTCGCTGATCGGCCTACAATCTTCATTACCTTCTCTACTGCCACAATGGGTCCTCCTCTGCCGCTGAGCGCCCTCCAATCTTCACTACCTTCTCCACTATGATGATGGGTCCTCCTCAGATGCAGATCGCCCTCCAATCTTCACTACCTTCTACACTGCCACAATGGGTCTTCCTCTACCACTGATTGCCCTCCAATCTTCACCATCTTCTCCACTGCCACAATGGGTCCTCCTCTGCCGCTGATTGCCCTCCAATCTTCACTACCTTCTCCACTGCCACATTGGGTCCTCCTCTGCTGCTGATTGCCCTCCAATCTTCACTACCTTCTCCACTGTGATGATGGGTCCTCCTCTGCTGCTGATTGCCCTCCAATCTTCACTACCTTCTCTACTGTGATGATGGGTCCTCCTCTGCTGCTGATCACCCGCCAATCTTCACTACCCTTCTCCACTGCCATGATGGGTCCTCCTCTACAGTTGATCACCCTCCAATCCTCACTACCTTCTCCACTGCTACAATGGGTCCTCCTCTGCCGCTGATCGCCCTCTAATCTTCACTACCTTCTCCACTGCCACAATGGGTCCTCCTCTGCTGCTGATTGCCCTCCAATCTTCACTACCTTCTCCACTGTGATGATGGGTCCTCCTCTGCCGCTGATCGCCCTCCAATCTTCATTACCTTCTCCACTGCCACGATGGGTCCTCCTCTACCACTGATCGCCCTCCAATCTTCACTACCTTCTCCACTGCCATGATGGGTCCTCCTATGCCGCTGATCTGCCTACAATCTTCATTACCTTCTCCACTGCCATGATGGGTCTTCCTCTGCCACTGATCACCCTCCAATCTTCACTACCTTCTCCACTGCCACGATGGATCCTCCTCTGCCGCTGATTGCCCTGAAATCCTCACTACCTTCTCCACTGCCAATGATTGTCCTCTAGTCCAAGAGTTTCCAACCTTTTTTCAGCAAGCACATTTTATTTTCTGGTTATATCAAGTACCACCTGGTATAATAAAAACATACAAAACTGCCATTTAAAGTGAATAAACCACACCAAAAATTGGGCCTATTATTTTTTTTAATTTGTGGTGCAAATCAAGCTTGAGTGAAGTATAGATGGCAGCAATTCAGGTCGTCAGCCTTGTCAAGTACCATCTGCTAGGCTCTCGAGTACCTGTTGGGGACCCCTGCTCTAGACCTTGCCATCTCTGCTGCCATTGCTCATCCTCTTGTATTTGTCACCTTCTGCTCTCCCGCCAGTATCGCTCCAGTCCTTACTAACTTTTCCACTGCTCCAACCTACAATGTCCACCAATTATGACAATTGCCCCCTTTGGGTCCTAACTGCCTTCTGAGCTTCCCCTGATTCCTCACAATCTTTTCTCTACTGCCACTAATCATCCTCTGATCCTGAGGCCAGCTGTAAATGTGCCTGCACACGTGACACCCGGCTCATTGTGCAACCTAATCCTAGTCTAGGTGAAACCCTGAAGAAGCCCTGGTTTTCTTGCCCAGAAGTGGGGAATATGTGGACTCTAGAACTGCTTAAAGTGTGTCCATAGCAAAAAATGTATTTAGGTCACATCAGCCCAGGGGCATCCGGTTTGCGATGTCTCTACTGTTAAGGATGCTCAGCCATGAAACTAGTCCTCTTACTCAATTCACACTATCACAGCACATCATCAATCAGGTTGCACCCCTGGCTGCCCATCTGAACATTTGGTAGCGGGTGCGTGCAGCCAAAGGCTCCCCGACATTAACATGCATTGCAATCAATTCGGATTGGATGCGAGCCTGCGCAATGCATACCTTCTAACTTTTCAGGGTGGGAAAAAGAAGCCACACCCCCTCATTGAGAGATGGATATGAGATAGGATGTTGCAGATCTCCATGTTACACCTCAAAGAGGGACAAATGAGAACCATGAGGGACAGGGGGACACAGATTCAAAAGAGGGACAGTCCCTTCAAGTCAGGGACAGTTGGGAGGTATGTGCTGGGAGTGTGGCATAAGTAAGAGAACTGGCACTCCATGGGGATTCACACACAGGGGCAGTGTAAAACCCCCGGGTCACCTGCAAAACATTTACTGGGGCTCCAACCCCACCATACATTTAGCCGTACCTCTCAACTTTTCAGGGTGGGAAAGAGGGACAATCTTTAAATCAAGCCACGCCCCCTCATTGAGGGATGGATAGGTGATAGGATGTAACAGTAACAACAACATAAACACTTGGAACAGGCAAATGAATCATTTATTGGTGCAGATCTGCATGTTACACCTCAGTGGGACAAATGAGAACAATAAGGGACAGGGTAACACAGCTTCAAAAGAGGGACAGTTTCTCCAAATCAGGGACAGTTGGGGGGGGGGGGCTGAGGCCTGCTTCCACATTCAGCCATTTAGATAGACTCTGGGTGGGAGTGCTACCCAGACTAGAGGGAAGCTAGGGATGAGGCCAGGTGGTAGGTCACGTCATCTGGCATTTTTTAGATCAGGCAATCGATGATCTCAGAAATTCCGGGTGGGTGTGGCCAAAGCAGTGGATTTACACACAGAGGCATCCCAAATTGTCCCTGTTAAAGCAGAATGAAAGTGCTAGGACGCTGGAGAAACATCATCTCCCGAATTACTCTTACATGGGTGTAGTCAGAGGGTTTGTTGTCTGGATTTTCCGGCTGCTTTAAAGTGGAACAAAACCCAGCAACGTCCGACCTGAACCTAAAAAAGTAATGATTCCCTGCTGTGTAAAACCCCCCAGTTCGCCCACAACAACTCACCTTTTCATGCTCCATCGGTGCATGTGCAGGCCCCTATCCAATAATAGCCACCTGCTGTGACTAACAGGCTGATTCATTACTAACGCCAGGTAGCGACAGATGAGCGTCTCTAGAGCGGATTTCAGAGCGACCGCTAGTAGTCGCTGTGCTCGACCATGGATCATTGTTTCAGAGCGTCTCAGTAGCTAGCCGGCATTGATGAATATGATGTGTGAGTCGCTATACTATGCTGTATGGGAGCGAACGGTAGCGCCAGCTCAGTGCCACTGACTCACACCACATTCATAAAAAAAAAAACAGCCTCAAACATCGCCGGCGCTCAAAATCATGTAGTTGTAGCCCATAGCACCAGAGGCTGTGTGATTAAAGTCTGTTTTTGAACATGTATTTACTAGTAACAAAGTGAAAACAGATGGAATTACATTGTTATTACATTGTAACATAAACACTTTAATACCAGACATGTAAGGACAATTCTGCATAAAATATTATTAATCAAAAAAGTTTTCAAAAATGTAATTTTCTTTGAAGTTTGGAGATTTTTTTAAGAAAAAAAAATGGGATCAGGAAAGGGATTTAAGGATCGCCCATAGAAATGTATAGGAGAGCGCCAGGTAGCGAAGGTAAGACGTGGCGCTCTGCAAGGCTGAACGCTGGTGCTGTACGCTGAGCCTGGGATAATGATGAATCATGTGCTATCTGGCGCTGTGCTAGTCGCTCACCAGATTCGGCTTCATAAATGTGTAATTGCGTGCCATCTCCGTTGTTCACCTGACGCTACCTGGCACTGTACAGGCACTACCTGGCGCTATCCCTTCATGAATAAGGTCCTTAGTCATTTGACAGGCAGCTTATTGTTTACAATAGGGTTGCTGCATCCCCTGTGTCGTGCACATGCTCCCGTCCCATTCAAGTGCATGACAGCCACCTGCTGAATGACGTAGTCAAAGCCCGCGCATACACTTGGAGCCTGGAAAAGTGAGTTTTTATGGGCGAACATAGGGGGGGTTTAACACAGCGGAGCATCCTAATTCTGGATGCCCCGGGGGAACGGCACAAAAACAAGTCAAATTGCCGGGTTTTGTTCCACTTTAAAGAGGACTTTAAAGAGGACCAAGGCCCACCCTGAAGTCTATGATACTCCAGGGCAGGCATTTTCGCTCCTGCCCGGAGCACCAAGATCCAACCCCCAGGTCGCCCAAAAACTCCCCTTCTTTCCTGGGCCAATGGCACATGCGCAAGCAGTGCCCGCTATCCCTTTAGCAGGGTGCATGCCCACCCCAGGCATTTGTGAATGACTGGCACAGGCACGTTTCCTGTTAGAGGGTAGTGCAGGATGCGGCCGCCAGTGTGTTAGGAACCGCAAGTATTAGACAAGCTCCTGAATGAAGGGGCTCGAGTAGATCCGAGCACGCTTATTGGACAAGCGGCCGCGCACGCGTTGTAGGACCGGGAAGAGGTGGGTTTTTCGGGCGACCGAGGGGTTTCACACAGCGGGTCATCTCCGATCCTGGGTTTTGGTCCTTGCCCCTGGGGCGCCCTGATCGGGGGTGCACTGCTGTGTGAAAACCCCCAGTTTGTTGCATCCAACTCACCTCTTCCTGGTCCTACGGCACATGCACGGCCGCACGTCCAATCAGTGAGCTCGGAGCTGCTGACGTCACATTGTCTAAGCCCACGTCTAAGGCCAGCGTCTCTAAGTGCACTGACGGCTGCATCCCCTCTACCCTCTTAACAGCGAGCGTGCCCGCGCCGGCCAGTCACAAATGCGCCATTAGACCGGGAAAGAAGGTAACTGTATGGGTGACCTGGGGGGTTTCACACAGCGGAAGCCTCCTGATTTTGGATGCCCGGGGGGGGGGAGGGAATCAATGGGCCCAAGAATCTATAAGATTCCCAGGCTAATCGGCCTGGGTTTTGGCCATCGTTGAAGGTTAACAATCGTTGAGCAGAAAAAACATCTTTCCTCTGCATTTGTCTCGAGTTACAAATGGCTTTTTCTGAAAAGATATAATAAATAAAAATATAAATATAATAAATAAAATATAAAGTGATAAAAAGCAGGTTTTAGGGAGGGGGTGGGGGTGTTCCTTTCCCACTTCAGCTTTATTAATTCATAAAATATGGCCGCCCTGAAAAGCTGACCCCTGGGCAGGCTGAGTTCTGGGGGGCTTTGCAGCCTCACCGGCAGGCCGTATATTTTGGGAGGCTCTGCGGTCTCCGGATATGAGAAAATTCATTAACAAAAAAAAAAAAAAAACTAATACAAGGCAAAGCAATAAAATTGGGTGACCTGCTCAGCACTCGCTGCCCACCCAACAGCGCCGAGCCCTGTCTGACCCGCCGGCCAGCAATCACCACACACCAGACCCTGCTCGCTTATTGCTTAACTCTTGCAGATCCTACACACCGCTCACATGCATCGTAGCAGGAGCTGGATGAATGCATAACGTTCAACTTTTTAGGGTTGGGAAAGAGGGACAATTGTTAAATTAAGCCATGTCCCCTCATTGAGGGATGGATAGGATATAGGGTGTAACAGTTACAACAATATAAACACTTTGAATAGGAGAATTAATCACTTATTGATGAAGATCTGCATGTTACACCTCAAAGAGGGACAAATGAGAACGAGGGACAGGGTTCAGTCTTGCAGAGCGCCTCCAATACATTTCAATGGATGATCCTTAAATCCCTTTCCTGATCCCAAAAGAAACAAAGGAGGGGTGGCAGCCTCTCAGACCATTTTATAACTAACCTTTGAATTTGTGCAGGCACATGGGGTGGGGGGTCTAGGCTGTACTGCAAGGTCTTCGACCCTTCCACCCCATGGGCTGCACTTGAGGTTTTAGGGCAACCTCAGGTAAGCCTGCTCCCAATTTATCTATTGCATTGTATATCCCAAATGGGGCTCTCAGAGATTAGAGTTAGGACTGCACCTCACAGAGGCACCTTGGCACGGTGGTGCAGCTTCAGCATATTTCTGCATATGTGTGTGACCGAGCCCTTTGTTTTTAACCAGATTTAGAGACAGATTTTAGGTTGGTCTGCAAGCTAACAGGGTTGAGTGCTGTGGCTCCTTTAAGACTAATGTAAAAACTGGACTGGGATCCACGCAAACGGCAATACCCCAGAGAGTGGGACCCTATTTTTTGTGCCAGCACAAATGATTACTTTAGTCTATCAAGCTCTGAGCCTAATAAGAAAATATCAATCCAAGATATAGTGACAAGTGCAATCATAGAAAAAACAAATCCCCAGAATAAGTTCTAATCTCTATAATGTTCATTAAACAATGATTCAAAGTGGGAAACATACTATACTATTTAAAGTGTTTATATTGTTTTAACTGTTATAACCTATCCATCCCCCATAGGAAACAGGATACACCAGGATATAGGACTTGGCAGGATGTAAAATACATCATTTGGCTGAATGCAGAATACAGCAGAGCACATAGTTTGGAGGGAGATGCAGGAGACAGCAAATGTCCAGGACCTGACAGGAAACAGGATACAGCAGGACATGGGACTTGGTAGGATGTAAAACACATCACTTGGTTGAATGCAGGATACAGCAGACAACATGTTATGGAGGGGGACATGGTGGGAGTCAGGACCTGGCAAAATTCAGGTTAAAGCAGGACACTGGACTTGGCAAGATAGAAGATAGAGCAGGAATCGGCAGAAAGACGAGTACATAAGACGAGATGCAGGACACAGTACTTACTTGGCTGGAGGCGGGATACAGCAGAGCACATGTTATGAAGGGGGTGCAGGACATGGTGGGAATCAGGCTAGAGCAAGGCTCAGGACCTGGCAGGATGCAGGATAAAGCAGGACATTGGACTTGGCAAGATGGAGGATAGAGCAGGAAACGGCAGAAAGAGGAGTACATAGCTTAGTGGGATGTAGGGCACAGTACTTACTTGGCTGGAGACAGGATACAGCAGAGCACATGTTATGGACAGGGTGCAGGTTATGGTGGGAATCAGGCTAGAGATGGAGGATAGAGCAGGAATCGGCAGAAAGACGAGTACATACATCGGTGGGATGCAGGACACAGTATATACTTGGCTGGAGGCAGGATACAGCAGGACATAGGACTTGACAGGATGTAAAAATACAATTCTGTGAGAATCTCACCTGTAGAATTGGTATTATATGCATACAGCACGTCCTGCTCCAGACATATTCATAACGTACGGGTATACCTCCGCCTTCAGCGCCGTGCACTGCAGAACATGAAGAAAACAAGCTCCTCCCGGCCCTACACATACCGGAGGACCTCCCACAATCCCCAGCATTGAAAAGCAGTGAAAAGAGAAGCCAGGAGAAGCAAACCACCCAGAATATCTGGCCAGAACACCAAGTGATTACAATCACCATACAGGGGATACAGAACTAGTGAAACCAGGGTGGGGTGGAGCAGGACGTGCTGTATGCATATAATACCAATTCTACAGGTGAGATTCTCACAGAATTGTATTATTCTAAGCATACAGCCCGTCCTGCTCCAGATATATCATAACGTATGGGACATCCAATAGCAGTGTCCACAAATAGGGTGGGATCCCCATGAGAAGGCACAGCCAACAGTAAAGCGCTGTCACCTCTGACCATGCAATTAACAACGAGAGCAATGCTCTAACCTCAACCTTTGAACCTTGTAAAGGGAGAACTGAACATAAACAGTGGACTAACCAGCTTGTCCACCAGGACATTGTGCTAAAGGGCCCAAGCCAAGCACTAACAGTAAAAGAACGAATAACAAAAGGGAGGAAGAATCTTCCCTTAAAAGAACAGGTCAAACCACTGCCTAACCATACTATCGCCAGTGAGGATAGCCATAGTAACACCTAACTTTTCCAAACGGAAAATACATGTCTAGGTCATAGACGGAACCAGCAGTAGTGCTAACAACAATACTCAGAAGAGGCCAAAAGTACTATAGGTCCAGAAGGACGACCCACAGAGTATGCCCAACCAGAGGGCCCTTAGCCCACGGAAGCAACCAATCGGGTAATACAAGAAATGGACACCGGTAGGCCCCAAAAAATAAAATCCCAGCAGGGACAGGGCAGATCCGGCAGATCTCCAACCCCAGCGGAGGGGCACGGATGCCTCTTATCTCATAGAAATTAGACACATAGCCCAGAGACCGGGGCATCCGGTCAAGGCAAGTAAACGAAATATCGCCTGGATCCAACATGTCGTAAGGCGGGTACCCTTACCTCACGTTAGACAGCTATAGCCAAGGTATGTATATATATTTATAATATACATAATGCATATCATGACTAGGACCGCCAATAGAGCCGTTCCAAATGGCGTACCTCTGACTGGTATAACCTCCCCAGAAAAGCCACATGATGGAAGGAGAAGGTCAGGCAAGGGCCTGACTAAGACCCATGGTAAACCTTAGTAGGGCATCAGAATAATATCATCCCCTAGAAGGGGAACTAGGGATCCCCCAAGGAACGCACCTGATCAGGTCCTGCATAGTGCAACAAAGGATTGGATCAGGTCTTGCAATGGAAGAGCAGGGCAGGCCTCAACCCTGGAGCGAACCAAGTCGTGAGCCAGTACACAAATACTGCTTATAGGGCCCTGAACCCAGGAGCAGATATCGTCTCGTAAGGGAAGAGGCTTAGACCCAGCGCAAGCGTGGGTATAACATAACCAACACTAGCGTGGCCGAAGGAAGAAAATAAAGAGGAAGGACAAGTCCAGGGCCTCCAAGGAACAAGACACCCAGAATCTGTCAATTCCCCCAAGGGAAGCGTAAGGTCCTGCCAACGTTAAGGTAGGCCTAAAGTAAGGGCACCTTCACTTTGTAAAAGAAGCAGTCCCCATGGAAGAGAATACAGTCTTACTGTTTTCAGCAGGTCCCCCTGAGAATCAACACCCCACTGGGCCGCCCAGGCCCCTAGCATACGGTGCTGCTTACCATCAGAGACCAGCGCAAAATCTCCCCGCGCCCGCCAGAGCAAGGGTATAATGTCTATAAAGTAAACTATCCGGCCAGCACCGCCAGCCCCAACCAGGGTAGACCAATCTGGCCAATAACAGGGGTAGACCCCTGCGAAAAGGAACAGAGTCCCACAGAAAAATGCCAGTGTGAACACCGAGGCACAACAGTGAACCTCCCACAGGAGGGACAGTACCGGCAGGACAATGAGTATTGAGTCCCCAAGGGACCCGGCCTCCCCCGGAATAGAACCGGGCCTCAGGGTTCCGCAGGGACAAAGAGCCACCACTGTCCTATCATAGGTAAGAAGTCCCAATGGACAGGTACAAAAAGGATTAGTCCTGAACAAAGACCCTGTACATGCTTAACATGACTAAGGGTCCACCTAAGAATCAGAGCTTTCAAGGTCCCTTCCTAGGAATCCTCTGAGATTTTGGAAGAAAAGGTCCCCTTTTGGCATCCTGCCAGATTAGGTACCTTGGTAACCGAACCGGAAAAAACAATAAGGTATGGGATGCTATCCCACCGTACTCTCGAGCGATCGGTAGAAGAATAACCGCCACCAATAGGAGTAAGGTAAGCAGGCCTAGACCCATAGTGCAAACCTCTCATCCAGGGTCAATGGCTAAAGCGCCTAATAACCCAACGACCACCAAGGCAAGTGACATCAAGGGACCATTGCTTAACTTGCGCGCCAGAATCCATTCTTTCTGGAGAAAAAACTATACAGAGTGGAGGACCAGAGACCTCATTCCGGTAAGTCCTTGTATTCAAGGAAAAGGGACCCTGGGTGAAGCCTAACCCAGGTACAACGAGGAACCAGAAGATGGAGCAGAGTAGAGCCCAGGTTTGTCAAGTTCCATCCCACGACTAACTTCATGAAGGAAAAGGAGGACCTAATAGGTTTCCTGGAAGAACTCCCCCCCCCCGGTATAGTGTGTGAAGCCACGCCCTTCTAGAGTCTAATGCGTACAAGGACGCAAAAGAGGGCTCGGCTTAGGCTGCAATGGTGTCAGCGAACACCCATGTCCAGCAGCCGCGGGCTCAATATCACGAAGACTTCCTGAAGTCCAGAAGAAAGGCTGAACACGCCCCCAACGGCCAGAGAACCCCTGGCACATGGGGCACAGGCAGCCTGTCAAGGGCGGCGAACTGAGTGCTTATGAATACAGATGCCACACCCCCTTAGGGGTTAGGCAGATAGACTCCCTCATCGTTGAGGGAAGGAAGGAACAGACCCGCTCAGGGGCCCCAGTTTCAACGAGATAAAGGCGTTCTGCAAGGAAGCCATACCTGACAGGCCCAGTTAAGCCTGTACCCCTACCTGCAGAAAGGCATGGAACCATAGACCTCCTGATCACTTCAGGGAAGGACCACCCAGCAAACACTATTCCATATCTGGAGGAACTGTCTCCTAAAGCCACTGGAACGAGGCAAGGAGCCTTCTGATAGGAGTAATGAGCTGCGGCCATTCCCTCACCCCGGTGGGCGAGGGCGTCCCATTATGCCTGAGGGCTTTCAGGGAAAGAAAAAGACTTAGCCCGTCCAGAGGGCCCCGGGCGTTGACCGTCACTCCTGGGACAGGACACCGAACTCGACCCAGCTTGGGGCATCCCAGGCTCCTGCTTAACAGTATGATATGGAGGAGGAGGGGGGTCCCTGCTCCGCGGAGAACGCAGTGGTCGTCTCTGACTGGGTGGACTGTTCTGTCTCTCAGATAAGTCCAGACGGGCCCCAAACAGGCGATGCCCTCTAAAGGGAAGCCACGCCAAGGTCCTCTTAGCGTCATCATCTGCCCCCCACTGGCGAAGCCAGTGCAGGCGACGTATAGCCACCACTTGGGCAGAAGTCCTCGCACACATTCTGATGGTGTCGTCCAGGGCTAAAAGGATAAATTTAACAAAAATCTCGCAGCTAGAGAGTGTGTAAAACACCTCCCAGAGTAAATCTTCCGACTGATGCTCCAGCATCTTCTTTAAGAGAGTTCTAGCGGCCACTGCGGTGATAGCCGCGGCACAGACAGGGCGTAGCGCTGTACCTGCACAGGTAAATGCGTGTGAAGCCAGCCTATCAATTCGCCGATCCTCGGCGTCCCTCAGGGAGCTATAAGCCGGGCCTGTAAGGAAAGGGGGGTTAGGGACCCCAATAATCGGTGTGTCCACCAATGGGGACGAGGACCAAGTATCTACCATCTCGGGAGGAAAAGTGTATTTCCAAACCCAGTCCTCCGGTGGCCGTTGAAGTGCAGTGGGACATTCCCATTCTTTAAGTACGAGAGCATAGAAGTGAGCCTGCTCGAGAAATTCCAAGCGCGCAGGTGCCGTATGGAAACGCCCCCCCTCTCGGCCTGGGAACCGCAACGGGGGGGCAAAATGGATAATACATTAAAAATCCTGAGTAACATACCGCCAATATCAAGCTGGTCCCAGTCATCCAGACCAGCATCATCCTGATACCTCGGCCTCTCGTCGGAGGAACCTAGGTTAGAGAATAGGTCCCCTTCATCCGACGTGGCGCTAGCACGTGTAGAGAAGGACTCCTCAGAGCCCATAGCACAGGCCGAAACCGCGGGAGTCCCAGGCCGTTGCCTATCAGGGACCATTCGGCCTGACAAACCTTCGACAATCTGGGCAGGAGAGGGCCGTCTAGGAGAGGAATCTATTTGTAACTCTCCACTTGTACAAGACTCAACAGGAGTGAGGTTTAGGGCAGGGGAAGGGGAAGAGAAAGAGCGAGGTACAACAGCAAGCATCGCTCGCAATTCCGGCGTCTGTTCAGAGCATGATGCGCAGACCCGTGCCCCGTCCGCCTCAGCAAGGGGTAGACCGCACGATATACACAGCCGGTCTTGTCCCGGAGGGACCCCGGTAACACAATCCTGAAATGCCTCCATATGGTGATTGTTTTTAGACAGTAAATAAATAGGGATTTATGCAGGAAGCAACCCTGGATGCCCCAACTACCCGCTGATCAATGTGGGAGATTTTGGGAAGGCCCTCTGGGTATGAGTATGTATACGTATATATAAGTACATATATATATATATATATATATATATATATATATATATATATAAATCTATATGAGTATGAGGCCGGGAGAAGCCGCCAGGAACTCAGCGTCTGAAAGACATAATGGGAAGGAGATGTCAGGATCATGCGCAGTAGGGCAGACAAGAACAAGAAATTCGCCCGCGAGGGCACTTACAGCTCAAGTGGAGGAGGAGACCGCCACGACCCGTGCGCGCGAAGCTAACCAAAATGGCGCCGGTTGAAACTCGAAGGGCGGGCTAAATACTCTGCCATGACGTGATGCGCGCCAAACTAAAAACACTCCGCCCATTCTAAAGAGCGCGAAGCTCTGAGGTAATTAAGTCAAGGATTCAACCATGCACCTGATCCATAGAGCGGACACAGACAGAAAGGAGCGGGCACCGCGACATCAAGATTTTTATAGCAAATGAAGTAAAAAACACACAGAGTAGTAGAAAGAAAGGAGCAAGCAGTGCGGCTTTGACATCTCTGAGTAATAAAAAGGCAGAATAGCGGCCATGAGTGTGAGACACCGGTACGCTGGGACCGCCACACAAACACCCCCCCCCCCTTTCTTTTCCCCTAAACTGTATGGGGAAAAGATGGAGGATAGAGACCCAATAATGGGGACCAAAAACTACGCGGGGTACGGGGCAAAATGCGGGAGGGGCATCCACTAGAGGCTCACCATTAGCCTAGACCACCTGCCCTATGGAGGGGGACTGCAGTGGAGGATGGCTCCGTAAACACACCAGGTGCTGCCTACCTTCACCCGACCAACGCAGCCCAGGCTGGGAGGCATTATGAATTTTTCAAGAAAAAAAGGACGGATGGAAATAGTCCCGCAGGGCCTCGGGCTGTTAAGCCCCGCTCGCCTGCGAGAGCGTGATACTTCATGTCTTCGCAGTTTCAGCACTGCAGAGAAATCTGGGGATTGTGGGAGGTCCTCCGGTATGTGTAGGGCCGGGAGGAGCTTGTTTTCTTCATGTTCTGCAGTGCACGGCGCTGAAGGCGGAGGTATACCCATACGTTATGAATATGTCTGGAGCAGGAGGTGCTGTATGCTTAGAATATACATCACTTGGCTGAATGCAAGATACAGCAGAGCACATGATATGGAGGGGTTGCAGGACATGATGGGAATCAGGATAGAGGAAGGCTCAGCACCTGACAGGATGCAGGATAAAGCAGGATACTGGACCTGGTAAAATGGAGGATACGGCAGGAATCAGCAAAAAATACAATTCTGTGAAATACTCACCTGTAGAATTGGTATTATAAGTATACAGTACGTCCTGCTCCAGATATAGTACTTACACTTGGGTTATCCTCCGCCAGATGGCGCTGCACTGCAGAGACATGTAAAACAGGCTCCTCCCGGCCCCTCAAATACCAGGGGACCTCCCACAAATCCCCAGCTTTGAAAAGCAGTAAACAAGAAGCCGGGAGAATTTAACCACCAAAAACTGGTAATGATAACAATGATAACAATCACCATACAGGGGATCCAGAATAATGCAAAAAAAAAACAGGGTGGGGTGGAGCAGGACGTACTGTATACATATAATACCAATTCTACAGGTGAGTATTTCACAGAATTGTATTATTCTTAGTATACAGTACGTCCTGCTCCAGATATAGTACTTACACTTGGGACATCCAATAGCAGTGTCCATAAAGTAGGGTGGGATCCCCAACAAAAAAGGTAACAGCAGACAGTTTAAACCACTGCCACCTGCAAAAACCTTGCGGCCAAAAACAGCAACAGCTGAGGCCCTAACATCAACCTTGTAAAACTTTGAAAAGGTATGAACAGAAGACCAAGTAGCGGCCTTGCAAACTTGTTCAACAGAAGCCTGGTGCTGGAAAGGTCCAAGAGCCACCAATAGCACGAGTAGAATGAGCAGTAAGGCGGAAGGAAGGACTCTTCCCCTTAGCAGAATAGGCCTGAATCACGGCCTGACAGATCCATTTGCTAAAAGTAGACTTGGCAGGAGCCAAACCCTTCCTGGTCCCAGAAGGGACCACAAAAAGAGCATCAGTTTTCCTGAAGGACGCAGTGACTACCAGGTAATACTTCAGACACCTGGCCACATCCAAGGAATGCAGACCCCTTTCCTTAGCCTTGCTAGGATTAGGGCAAAATGAAGGAAGAACAATATCTTGATTCAAATAAAAAGCAGCCACCACCTTGTCCTGGTGTCTCTCAAAGTATGGGGGCTGGATAGACAGACGCCTAACCGAAGTAATAGCCACCAGAAAGACAACCTTGAGGGTAAGTACAGCCAGAGCAGAATCTTGAATAGGATCAAAGGGAGCACCCCGCAAGGCAGACAAAACCAAGTTCAAATCCCAAACAGGGACCATATGTTTACGTGGGGGACGCACATGAGTAACCCCCTGAAAGAAAGTCTTAACAAAAGAATGCTGAGCAAAAGACTTCTGAAAGAAGACAGACAGGGCTGAACCAGACCCTTCAGACTACTGAGTTGGAGACCCGACTCCAACCCATGCTGTAAAAACTTCAGAACCCTGGGGACTGAGAGCACCCGACAGGGAAGAGACCTAGACTCACACCAATCAATATAGGTACGCCATACCCTATAACAGATGGAAGAAGAATTGTTCTTCCTAACCTTCACCATGGTCTCAATCACCAAGGCAGACAAGCCTTTCTCCATCAAGATGGAGGTTTCAGCAGCCAGGCCGTCACAGCCAGAGTTTGTAAATTGGGATGGCGTAAGGGGCCCTGAGTGAGCAGATCTGGCACTCCTGGCAGAACGTACTGATCTACTGCCATCTGCACCTTGTCTGCAAACCACACTCTTCCTGGCCACCTGAATCACTGGCACCCCTTCCAGAGCAATCTTGCCAGGGCCCTGCCTAGCAGGGGGAATGGAGGAAAGACATACAGAACAGAATGTCCTGCCATGACATTACTAAAGCATCGGTGGTCACGGCCAGAGGATCCTGGTACAGGGAGACAAGGGCCGGAAGCTTGTGATTGTGACGGGACACAAAACAGATCCACATCTGGTTGGTCCCCACGGTTACACAGAGGTCGGAACACCCTGTCGCAGAGGGACCCCCCGGAATGTATACCGCTGATATGCAGGGAACATTAGCCTCCACCCCTGTCAGGATCAGAGACGCTACCTGGAGGACCCTCTTGCTCCGGGTCCCTCCCTGATGATTGATGTAGGCAACTGCCGTCAGATTGATCTAGCGCCCCTGAACAGGCAGGCCCTGAAGATGAGTAGTCAAGCGAGTCAGAACTAACCTGATCGCTCACAGTTTACAAAACATCGATAGGTGTATGGGCTACCTAAGGGCCCCACCTCCCATGGAACCAAAGGGACTTCCAGAAGACCCTCCCCCCCCCAACCTGATAGACTGGCATCCATGGTGACCGTCTCCCAGGAAGGGGCAAGAAAGGATCTGCCCCTCCAACAGGTTCTTTGAGTCTATCCACTACAAGAGGGACCTCCTTACCAGGAGGGAAGGCACACAGACCCTGTCCAGGGCTGCTGGGTCCTTGTCCCATACAAACAATAGGAGAAGTTGCAGAAGTCCTAAGTGGGACTGAGCATAAGGGATCGCTTCGAAGCACGCCACCATCAGGCCCACTGGCTGCATCCCCTGCCTGGTAGAGGGACGGGGACAGCTAGGAGGGACTGAGCTTGTGCAACCAGATTGTCCACTTTCTGCTGAGGAAGGAAGATCCTTGCCTGAACTGTATCCAGATTCATTCCTAGGAATGAAATTACCAAGGAATGGGACAGTGAGGACCTGGGGTGGTTGCTCACCCATCCAAATGACTCCCGAATGGACACCACCAGCTGAGTATCCAACTTAGCCTGATGTAGAGACTGGGAAGTGATGAGGACGTCCAGGTAGGGCAGCACGCGGACGCCCCTTGGTCTCATCAGGGACATGACCTCCGTCAGCACCTTGGTGAGCACTCTGGGAGCTGAAGAGAGGCCAGATGGCAAGGCCACGAATTGGCAGTGTTGGTCTTCCAACGCGAATCTGAGGAACCTTGGTGTCCTGAAAACACAGGGATGTGAAAATAAGCATCTTTGATCTCCACAGATGACATGAAGCCCCTGGGGCGCAGGGAGCTGATGGCCGAGCGCAGAGTTTCCAAGCAGAAAAGGCCTGTACTTGACGATTTGCTGAAGATCTGTAAATCAAGAATGGGCCAGACTGACCCATCCTTTTGGGGAACTGTGGAAAGGTTGGTGTAGAGTCCCTTGCCTCTGTCTATTAAGGGAAATCTGCAAATGACCCTCAGACCCTGCAGGCCTTGCACGGCCTGCGACAACACCTGAGCAGAGGCAGGGACCAGGAGTACCCGGGACCGGATAATCTTGGGGGAGGCCGCACAGCAAACTCTATCTTGTAGCCGGAGGACACTACCTCCTGAATCCACCGGTCTGAGGCGTGATGCCTCCAGACATGAGCAAGGTGCCACAGCCGTCCCCTCCCCCTGACCGGCGAGGGCGCCCCATCATGCTTGAGGGGACTTGGGGGAAGATTTGGGCTTAGCCCCCCCGGAGGAGTCAGGGTGTTGTCTGCTGCTCCTGGGGCAGGAATCTGCGTGAGCCCCCGCGAAGGACACCCCTGGTTTTAACACCATGGTAGGGGGTAAAAGGGGGGCCCTGGCCCCGAAGGGGCCGAGACAGCCGCCTGCGCTGGGGTAACTTACCTCTCTTACCAAACAGGTCTAGACAGGCCCCAAACAGGCGCAGCCCCGTAAAAGGAAGCCCAGTAAGGGCCTTCCTCGCAGCATTGTCAGCACCCCACCGTCGCAGCCAGACCAAGCGACGTATAGCCACCACAAGGGCAGAAGTTCTTGCACACATTCTGATGGTGTCATCCAATGCTAATAGGACAAATTTTACAAACACATCACAAGTGGAGAGTGCATTAAACACATCCCAAGGGAGATCATCAGGGGCACGATCAAGCATTTTTCTGATGAGGGTTCTAGCGGCCACAGCAGTAATGGCAGAGGCACTGAATGGGCGCAGCGCCGTCCCCGCACATGCAAATGCGTGGGAGGCCAGCAGGTCAAAGCGCCGGTCCTCAGCATCCCGAAGGGTAGTATAATCAGGGGGATGCAAGACAGGGGTGTTAGATAGCCTTATGATCGGGACATCCACCTCGGGGGGGGGGGGGATGACCAACAATTAACCACCTCAGGGGGAAAAGGATACTTCCTATCCCAATTCCTTGGAACCCCGGGAAGTTTACTGGGGCACTCCCATTCCTTGAGCATAAGGGTATGGAAATGTGCCGGATCTAGAAATTCCAAACGTGATGTTGCTGTATGGAAACGCTCCCCTCTTTGCCTGGGAGCCTGACCAGGGAGAGAGATAGACAGAACCTCAAAGATCTGGATCAATAATCTGTCAGTGTCCGGGGCCCAGGGGTCAGAGCCAGAATCGTCATGACCCTTCGGCCTCTCATCAGATGAACCTGAGTCAGAAAAGAGCTCTCCTTCATCAGAAGGGGTATAGCCACACAGATTCCAAAACTCCTGAGATCCCAAAGGGAAAACGGTAACATAAGGCGTCAAGTGCCGCTTCTTACCAGGGCCCTTACGCGCTAAAGACCTCGCAATAATCTGTTCAGCCGTAGGCAGTCTGGAAGATAAATCAGGCTGAGAATCCCCACTTGTATGCGACTCAGCAGGAGTGAGATTTAAGCTTGGGGGAGTAGGTGAAGTGAAACGAGGTGCAGCCACTGGCAGGCCCGATTGCAAGGCCAGCGCTTGCTCAGCACAGGGTACGCAGACCCGTGCCCTGTCAGCGTCAGCATGGGGTCGTCCACGCGCCATACACAGCCGGTCTTGTCCCAAGGGGACCCCGGTCACATTATCCTGAGATGCCTCCATATGGTGATTATTAGGCACAATATGCCAGTAGGGATTGACGCTATAAAGCAACCCTGGATGCCCCAATGACCCGCTAGGGAAGTGGGAGTAATTTTACAAGGCCCGACTATCAATTACACCGGGCCGGGAGAAGCCAATGGATTCACCCGTCTAAAAGACACAATGAGAAGAATGGGTGTCAGAACTGAAAAACTCTACAAAGAGTATAAAGCCGCCCGCGAGGGCACTTACGGACCACGGTAAGTAAGAACGTCACAAGCGCGCGGGAACTGACAAAATGGCGCCGAGTACCTCGAAGGGCGGGTCAGAGCGAGCCGTGAAGTGGGGTGCGCCAGGCCAGGCCCCGCCCCCCTGATGGGCACGAAGTCCAACAAGCAGCCAATGAGGTAACGCCACCGCCCGGCGCGGAACATCCAAATGAAGGAAAAGGCGCGCGCGGCGGCATTTGCCAAGAAAAAAGACAAGTCAGCGCGGCGGCTGACACCACATATAAAGTCCAAAAGACATTACAAAAGGCCATATGCACGTAATCACGATACAATGACACCCACACACCCCCCCTTTCTTTTCCCCCGAAGGCTACAGGGAGAATGAGGAAGGGCGGTGGCCCTTTGTATAGGACCCACCGCTACACGGGGCATGGGACAATAATGCGGGAGGGGCATCCCATAAAGGCTCACCATCAGCCTATACCGCCTACCCTTTGGTGGAGGACTGCGGTGGAGCAGCGCTCCATAAGCACACACGGTGCTGCCTACCTTCACCCGACCAGCGCAGCCCCGGCTGGGAGGAACATCAAACGAAAGGACGGGTGGGAATAGTCCAACAGGGCCGCAGGCTAATAGCCCCGCTCACCTGCGAGAGAGTGATACTTCATGTCTTCGCAGTAAGCACTGCAGAAAAATCTGGGGATTTGTGGGAGGTCCCCGGGTATTTGAGGGGTCGGGAGGAGCCTGTTTTACATGTCTCTGCAGTGCAGCGCCATCTGGCAGAGGATAACCCAAGTGTAAGTACTATATCTGGAGCAGGACGTACTGTATACTAAGAATAAACGAGTACATAAATTGGTGAGATGCAGGACTCAGTTTTTACGTTGCTGGAGGCGGGACAGATCAGAGCACATGTTATATAGGGGGTGCAGTACATGGAGGGAATCAGGATAGAGCAAGGCTCCAGACCTGACAGGATGCAGGATAAAGCAGGACATTGGACCTGGTAAGATATAGGATAAAGCAGGAATCGGTAGAAAGACGAGTACATAAGACGAGATGCAGGACACAGTACTTACTTGGCTGGAGGTGGGATACAGCAGGACTTGGTGGGATGCTGAAACAAAAAGGTTAGTGTTTGTTCGGATAATGCCAGGCCAAGCTTACAAACCTTCCCAATGCTGATGCCAGGAGAGGTACAAAGCACCAGCGGAAATTGGAGGTTGCCCATGGCTGGCTGCACAGAGGGACAGGCAATATGAAGTAGATAGAATCAGGGCGGCGTCAGGACCTGGCAAGGTGGGGCAGCCACCAGGCCCCCCCCCCCCTCCGGGGGGCCCACTGACAGGGCCGGGGGGGTGCGACGACGCTTGAACAGCGGTGGACTGAAAGGCAGAATTCTGCAGAATGGGGCGTCTCGATTTAGATTCCAGGAGAGGAAGTGCTGGGTTTTGTTCTGCTTTAAGGTTGCGCACCCCAGCTGTTTTCCTATCCCTGGAGCATCCCAATCTGTGATAGCCTATGGTGTGAAAACCCCAGGATCGCTGGCATACTCACTATGAAAGCAATTTTGGTCCGCTTTCATCCCAAATTGAGATGCCCCTGTTTGTGAAAGAACCCCCCTGGTTTGGCCGTTAACTCAAACTGGTGATCCCACAGTGCATTCACCAGTTCCAGTCTGTAATGCCATCTGGGGCAGGGAAGCCTTGGCAGCGCCCTGTTGGTTATTTTTCTCCATTGTGTTGGAGTTCTTGATATGAAGCTGCTAAGTAATATTTACAGTCTGGGGACAAGTTGAATAGGCCGCCCGCCCGCGTCATTTGTTAGACACATTCGTCACGCGGTGTGTGTAGAATGTTGTAGTAATTAGTTAAGCTCTGGTGGCCCCGGGGCCCCTGTGCGGAGCCGTCACTCATGGTGAGGAGGATGTGGCAGCTGAGAGAATACAGTGCTGATATCCACTGACACTGTTTATTAAAAGACTACTAAACACTGGGACACCAGGGACCTGCCTGCTGACCCCTCCCTCTACCCCCTCCTTGGAAAAAGGTCTTAACCAGCGGGTGCAAGGCAAAAGACTTCTGGAAAAAAAATGAGCCGAAACCTGTCCTTTCAAGGTACTAAGCTGGAAACCAAGATCCAGATTATGCTTAAGAAACTCCAGAATCCTAGGAATAGAAAACACCATACAAGGCAAGGCCCTAGCCTCACACCAAACAATGTAGGACCTCCAAGTCCTATAGTAAATGTCTAGCTCTAATCAAGGTCTGTACCACGGCCTCAGACAAACCTTCCTCCTTCAGAATGAAGGTTTCAGCAGCCAAGCCGTCAAAGCTAGCGTTTGTAAATTGGGGAAAAGAAGCTGACCCTGAGACAATAGATCCGGCAACACGGGAAGCCGGTAATGATCTACCGCCAGCCTTACCACGTCTGCGTACCAAACCCTTCTTGGCCACCTTGGAGCCACCAGAATTGCTGGTGCCCCTTCCAGAATCAATTTGCGAACTACCTTGCCCAGCATGGTGAAGGGCAGAAACAGGTACAGAAACCCCAGATCCTTCCAGGCAAGGGACAAGGCATCCATTGCCAATGCTAGAGGATCCTGGGAAAGAGCCACAAAGGCCGGAAGTTTGTGATTGTGCCTCGAGGCAAAGAGATCCCCCTCTGGAGTCCCCCACCTGCGGCAAAGATCCAGAAAAACCTCGGGGTGGAGAGACCACTCTCCTTGGCGAGAGAATCCCCTGCTCAGGGAATCCGCCTCCGTGTTTTCCACTCCCAGAATGTAAACTGCCGAAATGCAATGAACAATGTTCTCCGCCCAGTGCAGAATCAGAGAGACTTCCAAGAGGGCACCCCTGCTGCGAGTCCCTCCTTGGTGATTGATGTAGGCCACCGCCGTTCGATTGCCTGACCGAACCTGAACTGGTAGACCCCGTAACTGCGACGTCAGCGATTGCAGAACAAGCCGGATGGCCCTGAGCTCCAAGACATTGATGGGGTTGTGAGCCTCCTGAGGGCTCCACACCCCGCTGAACTGATGACTTTTCCAAAAACCTCCCCAGCCCGACAGGCTGGCATCCGTGGTAACCTTTTCCCAACAAGGGATCAGAAAGGACCTGCCCTTCAACAGGTTGCTCGACTCCAGCCACCGCCGAAATGACTGCCGAACCCTGGGAGACATCCTGAAAGATTGATCCAAAGACTAGGGACACCTGTCCCAATGAGTCAATAGATGAAGTTGAAGAGATCTCATGTGAAACTGTGCAAACGGTACCGCTTCGAAGGAGGACACCATCAGGCCCACCAGTTTCATCCCCTGTCGGATAGATGGACAAGGGCTGGCCCGAAGAAGACTGAATCCCCAGCACCTTGGTCTGGGGCAGAAACACTCTGGCCTGAATGGTATCCAGATTCATGCCCAGGAAAGAAAATCACGCGTGATGGAGAAAGAGAGGACTTGGGGCGGTTGATCACCAACCCGAACTTCTCCAGAGTCGACACCACCTGGTGGGTGTCCAGCTCCGCCTGACTGAGGGAAGAAGCTGAGATCAACAGGTCGTCCAGATAAGGCACAATGCGAATGCCCTGAGCTCTGAGCAGGGCCATTATTCCCGCCAAGACCTTGGTGAAGACCCGCGGTGCCAAGGTCAGCCCGAAGGGAAGAGCTACAAACTGAAAGTGTTGATCCTCCACCGCAAACCGGAGGAATCTCTGTTGCGCTGGAAAAATGGGAATATGCAAATACGCATCCTTGATGTCTATGGACGTCATGAAATCCCCCTGGTGAAGGGAATTGTTAGCGCAGCCATACAGAACTTTTTGGCTCTGATAAACCTGTTCAGACCCTTGAGATCTAGAATGGGTCTCACCGAACCCTCCTTTTTGGGTACAGTGAAAAGGTTGGAGTAGTAACCCCTGCCTCTCTCCGACTGAGGCACCGGGAAAATAAGTCCCATGTCCAGAAGGTTTCTTACTGCTAACAGGAGCCCCTGCGCAGCCTGAGGGTCCGAGGGCACCCGAGACCTTAAGAACCTTGGAGGCGGCCAGTACTCAAACTCCAGTTTGTACCCGGACGAGACCACTTCCAGGATCCAATAACCGTGCGGGTGAGGGCGCCCCTTCATTGCTGAGCAGGCTTACCGGCGGGCTTAGGCTTGGAACCCCAGGAAGCAGTCGGGCGCGCCCGACCTCTGCCCCTGTTCCAGGAGGAGCCCCTGACACCAGAGACAGGCAGACCCCTAGTTGCTCTGGCTCCACGAAAGGACGGGGTGCAAGAACCGCCCCCCCCCCCCCCCCGAAAGGGACTGCGCTGCTTCTTCCGCTGAGGTAACTTACCTCCCTTAGCAACAGCATCCAATCTATCACCAAACAGCCGCGTACCCATGAAGGGAAGAGCTGTAAGGGACTTCTTAGCCCAAAAATCCGCTGTCCACTGACGCAGCCAGACCAACCTGCGCATGGCCACCAATAGGGCCGAAGTCCTGCTACACACGACAATGGAATCCTCCATAGCAGACAATACAAAATCCATGAATAGTTCACACCTCTTAAGAGTAGCAAACTCAGCGCTAGCCGGATCAAACTGACCGTCATTAAGCCAGTCCCTAATAAGAGACCTGGTAGCAAGCGACACTAGAGCAGATGAACAAGCCGGCCGCAGGGCCGATCCCACACAGGAAAAAGCATGACAGGCCATCTGATCCAGGCGCCTATCCTCGCCATCCTTAAGGGAGGTAGCGTCAGGTGTGTTTAACACAGAAGAATTGGTCAAGCCCAAGACAGGCGCATCGACCTCAGGGGGAGAGGACCATCTCTTGACCGCCTCCACTGGGAAGGGATACTTCTTGTCCCATCCCTGGGGAGCATCCGGCAGCCGACAGGGCCTCTCCCATTCTTTCTGGATAAGAGCATCAAAATGATCCTGCGTAGGGAATTCTAGACGGGGCTTATGGACCCCCAAAAAATTCCCACTTCTTTAAAGGAGGCGCGTCCGGGGGGTCAATATCCAACACCTCCAGCATATGCGACAAAACAGCAGCCGTATCTACCAGGCGCCTGCGCCACAAAAGCATCACCAGACTGTACAAAATAAGACTCTGTCTCCTCAAACACTTCCCCCTCCTCTAAAGGGGAATAATCAGACAAATCCACAGAGTCGTTGTCCGCGTCCCACACGGGCTGGGCCGACGACAAATGTCTCTTTTTAGCTTGGGCCTTCTTGCCCACCGTGCTAACAATAAACTTTTCAATGCTGGCCAACCTGGCACCAACATCCGACTGCGACTCCCCGCTGGCACCAATGTCACTCGGTACAGATCAAGTGGGGAGGGGAAGGCGATGAAGCGGGAGGAGCCGACCCAGAAGGCTGGGAACCAGACTTCCACGTTATGGCCTTATGAGCGCATGGAGTACAGATCGGTACATCCTCTCCCCCGTAAGGGATGCCCCCCCCCAAGGGAGTAAGGGACCCGGAGGGGAAAAGGGGGAACCCCGGCCCGTAATAAGGCCGTATTCAGCAGTGACTGGGGGCATCCCATATCAGGATCACCACAACCTGGTTGTACTGCCTGCCCCAATTTGAGGTCTCACGGTGGAGCAAAGGCTCCCAATGCACCCACTGGGTGCTCCTACCCTTGCCAGGACCCGCAGCCTAAGCTGGGAGGCTGAATGGGGGACAATTTGGAAAGAATCCGTCCAATAGGGCAGCAATAGGGATAAAAAAGGGCGCCGGGCGCGAGCCCGGCTTACCTGCAAGAGAGAGAAGTCTTCATCTTCTGTCTTGTCCGCCTGCAGAGAAGAACCTGGGAAATTGGTGAGAGGTCCCAGGTATATATGGGCCAGGAGAGGCTTTCTTTTTTGCATATTCATCTCTGCAGAAGTTTGCCCTCTAGAGGATATAACCCAGATGTCATGATGATCGAAGTGGAGTGTATGGCACACTTAGAATATTAACAACGTTAACAAGGATAACAATCACCATATAGAGGATCCAAGAATAAAGCAATCAGGGTGGGATGGAGCAGGTAGTGCTGCATACCTTTAATACCAATTCTACAAGGTGAGTAATCACAGAATTGTATTATTCTAAGTATGCAGCACGTCCTGCTCCAGATAATGATTCATAACAGCTGGGACATCCAATAGCAGTGTCCATAAATAGGTTGGGGATCCCAGAAGCAACAACGCGCAGTTCAAACCACTGCCGCCTGCAGAACCTTGCGGCCAAAAATAGCATCCGCTGAGGCCCTAACATCAACCTTGTAAAACTTAGAAAAAGTATGAACAGAAGACCAAGTAGCAGCCTTACAAACTTGTTCAACAGAAGGCTGGTGCTGGAAGGCCAGGAGGCCCCAACAGCACATGTAGAATGAGCAGTAACACGGAATGGAGGACCCTTTCCCCTAGCAGAATAGGCCCTAAACACAGCCTGATGAATCCATTTGCTAATAGCAGACTTAGCAGGAGCCAAACCCTTCTAGGGACCACAAACAAGGCATCCGTCTTTCTGAAAGGTGCAGTAGCCACCAAGTAGAACTTCAAAATCCTGACCACATCCAGGGAATGCAAGACCCTCCCCTTAGAATTACCAGGATTAGGGCACAAGGAAGGAAACACAATGTCCTGATTGAGATGGAAGGCAGAGACAACCTTGGGCAAGAAATCTGGTTTAAAGCGGAAACCCACCTTGTCCTGGTGTCTCTCAAAGTAGGGGGCCTAAATAGACAGTGCCACCAACTCAGAAACACGCCTGACAGAGGTGATAACCACCAAAAAGGCAACCTTCAGAGTAAGGATAGAAAGAGCAGCCTGATGTACAGGCTCAAACGGAGGACCTTGAAGGGCAGACAAAACCAAATTCAAGTCCCAGACCGGCAACAGAGGTTTGCGGGGAGGCCGCACATGAGCGACCCCCTGGAAGAAAGTCTTGATCAGAGGATGTTGAGCGAAAGATCTCTGGAAGAAAACAGCCAAGGCAGAAACGTGACCCTTAAGAGTGCTGAGCTGAAGTCCCAGATCTAAACCATGTTGGAGGAACTCCAGGATCCTAGGAATGGAACACCCGACAAGGAAAGGCCCCAGACTCACACCAGTCAATGTAGGCCCGCCAGATCCTATAGTAAATGGTAGAGGAAGACTTCTTCCTAGCCCTGATAAGAGTATAAACAACAGAATCAAACAGTCCATCTTCCCTTAGAATGGAGGTTTCAGCAGCCAGGCCGTCAAAGCCAGTGTTTGTAAACTGGGATAACACAGTTGCTCTTGAGTGAGAAGGCTCGGAACCAAGGGCAGGGCGTACTGATCTACTGCCAGCTTCACGACGTCTGCGAACCACACCTGTCTTGGCCACCGGGGCCACCAGAATAGCTGGCACCCTCTCTTGTACCAGCTTGCGCAGAACCCTGCTCAGAAGTGGAAACGGAGGAAAGAGGTACAGGAGACCGAACCCCTGCCAGGGCAAAGTCAAAGCATCCACCGCCAGGGTCAGGGGATCCTGGAACAGAGAGACAAATGCTGGGAGCTTGTGATTGTGGCGAGAAGCGAACAGATCCACGCATGGCACCCCCCAACGGTGACATAAGGATAGGAAGACCTCGCTGCTGAGGGACCATTCCCCCAGGCGAGAGGCCCCCCTGCTCAGGGAGTCTGCCTCCAGATTCTCCATTCCCGGGATGTAAACTGCCGAGATGTACCGAACAATGTCCTCGGCCCAGGACAAAAACATGGACACCTCCTTGAGGGCACTCTTGCTCCGAGTCCCTCCCAGATGATTGATGTAAGCGACCACCGTCTGGTTGTCGGAGCGAACCTGGACTGGCAGGCCCTGAAGGTGAGGAGTCAACTGTGGCAGTACCAGCCGAGCCGCCCTCAGCTCCAGGACGGGCCTCCTGAGAACCCCACAGCCCCTGAAATTGAAGGGATCTCCAGTAGCCCCCCCAACCTGACAGACTGGCATCCGTAGTGACCGTCTCCCAACACGGTGCCAGAAATGATCTGCCCCCCCCCCGTAGGTTTCTCGAGTCCAGCCACCACAGGAGGGACCGCCGAGCCAGAGGAAAGAGAACAAAGGCCTGATCTAGAGACAGGGGACTCTTGTCCCAGACTGACAGAAGATGAAGCTGAAGAGGTCTCATGTGAAACTGAGCATAAGGGACCGCCTCGAAAGCAAGCCACCATTTGTTCCACCAGCTGCATCCCTAGCCAGATGGAGGGACAGTGGCAGGACAGAATAACATGAACCAGAGCCTAAAGAGAGTCCACCCTCTGCTGAGGAAGAAAAAATCCTGGCCTAAATAGTATCCAGAGTCATGCCCAGGAAGGGGGTCACCCGAGACGGGGAGAGCGAGGACTTAGGATAATTGATCACCCATCCGAACGTTTCCAGAGCAGTCACCACCTGCTGGGTATCCAATTCTGCCTGCTGGAGAGAATAAGACATGATGAGAAGGTCGTCCAAATAAGGAAGGATGCGAATGCCCCGAGCTCTGAGAAGGGCCATCCCACCCGCCAGTACCTTGGTGAAGACTCTGGGGGCCGAGGTGAGGCCGAAGGGCAGTGCCACAAATTAGTAGTGCTGGTCCTCCAAGGCGAACCTGAGGAAACCGCTGATGCCCTTGGAAGACTGGCACATGAAAGTAAGCATCCTTGATGTCTATGGAGGTCATGAAGTCCCCGGGGCGCAAAGAGCTGATCACGAAGCGCAGGGTCTCCATGCGAAAGCGTCTGGTCCTGATGAACTCGTTGAGAAGCTTTAAGTCCAGGATGGGTCTAATGGAACCATCCTTTTTGGGTACTGTGAAGAGATTGGAATAATAACCCTGAACTCTGACCTGACAGATGACCCCCATGTCCAATAGGTTTTGTACAGCCAGAAACAGACCCCGAGCTGCCAGGGGCTCTAGAGGAATCCGAGACCTGAGTAATCTTGGAGGAGGCCAGGCAGCAAACTTTAGCTTATAGCCGGAGGGCGCCCCTTCATGGCTGAGTGGGCTTGGTGACAGATTTAGGCTTGGAGCCCCAGGAGGATCCGGGACTGGCAAGACTTCTGCCCCTGCCCCAGAAATCTCCCCTATGCCCCGCAAAGGAAACCCCCCTCCCCGACCTGGATCCACGAAAGGAGGGAGTAAAGCACTCAGAACGGGCCGCGGTTGTTTCTTGCGTTGGGGCAACTTACCTCCCTTTGTAAAAAGGTCCAAATGGTCACCAAAAAGGCGCAGCCCCTTAAAGGGGAACCCTGTGAGAGCCTTCTTAGCAGCATTGTCAGCTGCCCACTGGCGCAGCCAAACCGAGCGGCGAATAGAAACAACCAGAGTCGAGGTCCTGCTACACATCCTAATGGTGTCATCTAAGGCAGAAAGGATATAAGTGATAAACATCTCACATTGTGATAAGGCTCTGAATTCGGCACTAGAAGAATCATAAGGGAAACCTTACAGAAGGCCCTTGACCAGAGTCCTAATAGCCACAGCAGTAATAGCAGAAGCACAGACAGGGCGCAAGGCAGATCCCACACAGGCAAAGGCATGGGAAGCCAGCTGGGCAACACGCCGGTCCTCAATATCCTTCAAGGTAGTGGAATCAGGGGAATGCACCACAGAAGTGATGGACAACCCCAAAACAGGGGCATCCACTTTTGGGGGAGTTGACCAACATTTAACCACATCCGAGGGAAAGGGATACCTTTCATCCCATCACTTAGGGATACCAGGAGGCCGGCTAGGCCGCTCCCATTCCTTGAGAACCAGGTTATTGAAATGTGCCTGTTCTGGAAATTCCAAACGTGGCTTTGCAGTACCAAACAATTCCCCCTGTTGCTTGGGAGCTGCAGCAGGAAGGGAAATGGAAAGCACTTCAAAGATTTGAGTCAAAAGTCTATGGGTGTCATCAGCATCCCAATGCTCTGAGCCGGCATCAGCGCCAAGAGAAAGCTGATCATCAGACAGTACTGAATCTGAAAATAATTCCCCTTCCTCAAGTGGGGTATAGTCAGATAAATCAAGGAAATCTTCAGTCTCCATAGGGAAGGCTGACGCAACAGTTAACAAGGAGCCGGGAGAACCATAACGTCAAAATGAACATATGAACAATCACCATACAGAGGTAACTAAGAATAATGATAACAAGGGTGGGGTGGAACAGGACGTTCTGTATACATATAATACCAATTCTACAGGTGAGTAATCACAGAATTGTATTATTCTAAGTATACAGCACCTCCTGTTCCAGAATATTCCTTACTCATGGGACATCCAATAGCAGTGTCCGTAAGGTAGGGTGGGATCCCCAAAAGTAACAGCAGACAGTTTAAACCACTGCCGCCTGCAGAACTTTGCGACCAAAGGCAGCATCAGCTGAGGCCTTAACATCAACCTTGTATAGCTTAGAAAAAGTATGAACAGAAGACCAAGTGGCGGCTTTGCAAACTTGTTCAAAAGAAACTTTGTGCTGAAAAGCTCAAGAGGCACCAATAGCACGAGTAGAATGAGCAGTAAGGCGGAAGGGAGGCTCCTTCCCCTTAGCAGAGTAGGCCTGTATCACAGCCTGACGGATCCACTTGCTGATAGTGGACTTAGCTGGAGCCAGACCTTTCTTAGGAGCACAAAGAGAGCATCAGTCTTCCTGAAGGATTCAGTAGCCACCAAATAGCACTTCAGAGTTCTGACCACATCCAGAGAATGTAAAACCCGCTCCTTAGTGTTACTAGGATTAGGGCATAGAGAAGGCAAAACAATGTCCTGATTGAGATGAAAAGCAGAAACAACCTTAGGGAAAAAATCTGGCTTAAAACGAAACACAACCTTGTCCTGGTGTCTCTCAAAGTAAGGAGGTTTGATGGGACGCGCCGCCAACTCAGAAACACGCCTAACAGAAGTGATAGCCACCAAAAAGGCTACCTTAAGAGTCAATATGGACAAAGGGGCCTCACGCCATGGCTCAAAGGGAGACCCTTGTAATGCAGATAAGACCAAGTTCAGATCCCAGACTGGTAACATAGGCTTACATTGCAGACGCACGTGAGTAACCCCCTGGAAGAAGGTCTTGAACAGACGATGATGAGCAAAGGATCTTTGGAAGAATATGGCCAAAGCAGAAACATGACCTTTGAGGGTACTAAGCTGAAGACCCAAATCAAACCATGTTGCAAAAATTCCAGAATCCTGGAGATAGAAAACACCTGACATGGAAGCGACTTAGATTCACACCAGTCAATGTAAGCATGCTATACCCTATAGTAGATGGATGACGAGGACTTCTTCCTAGCCCCAATCATGGTATTAACAACAGATGCAGGCAGCCCCTTCTCCATCAGGATGGAGGTTTCAGCAGCTAGGCCGTCAAAGCCAGCATTTGTATATTGGGATGGCGTAGCTGCCCTTGAGTGAGCAGGTTGGGATCCTTGGGCAGGGCATACTGATCTACTGCCAACTGCACGACGTCTGCGAACCACACCCTTCTTGGCCAACAGGGGGCCACCATAATGGCTGGTACCCCCTCCTGAGCAATCTTGCGCAACACCCTGCCCAGCAGAGGGAAAGGAGGTAACACATAGAGAAGCTGAAAGCTCTTCCAAGACATTGATAGAGCATCCGTGGCCAAGGCCAGAAGGTCCTGTGACAGAGAGACTGGAAGCTTGTGATTGTGACGGGACGCAAACAGATCCACATCTGGCTGACCCCAACGGTGGTACAGGGAGTGAGACACTCTGCTGTTGAGGAACCATTCTCCCAGATGAGAAGTTCCCCTGTTGAGGGAGTCTGCCTCCAGATTCTCCACCCCCAGGATGTACACGGCTGAGATGCAGGGAACATTCTCCTCTGCCCAAGACAGAATCAGGGACACTTCCTTGAGGGCCCTCTTGCTCCGGGTCCCTCCCTGATGATTGATGTAGGCAATCGCCGTCTGGTTGTCCGAGCGGACCTGAACCGCCTGACCGCGAAGCGAGAACCAATTGGGCGAGAACCAACCTTATCGCCCTCAATTCCAGAATGTTGATAGGGGTGTAGGCCTCCTGAGGGCCCCACTGACCCTGGAATTTCAGGGATTTCCAGAACCTGTCAGGCTGGCATCTGTGGTGACTGTCTCCCAGCACGGGGCCAGAAAGGATCTGCCCACCAACAGGTTTCTTGAGCCCAGCCTCCACGAGAGAGACAGTCTGGCCAGGGGGGACAGAACCAGTACCTGATCCAGGGACCGAGGGTCCCGATCCTAACCTGACAAGAGGTGAATTTGAAGGGGTCTCATGTGAAACTGAGCGTATGGAACCGCCTCGAAGCAGGACACAATCAGGCCCACCAACTGCATCCCCTGCCGGATGGAGGGATGAGGGGAAGACAGAAGATGCCTAGCTAGGGCCTGAAGATTCTCCACCTTCTGCTGAGGGAGAAGGATCTTGAACTGAGATGTATCCAGAGCCATGCCCAGAAAGGACCTCACCATGGACGGTGACAGGAAAGACTTGGGATGGTTGAACACCCAGCCAAAAGCCTCCAGTGTGGACACCACCAGCTGGATATCCAGCTCTGCCTGCTGGAAGGACTGAGAAGTGATGAGAATGACATCTAAGTAAGGAAGGATGCAGATGCCCTGAGATCTCAGCATAGCCAATACACCCGCCAGCACCTTGGTGAATACCCTGGGAGCCGAGGTCAGACCGAAAGGTAAGGCCACAAATTGATAGAGCTGATCCTCCAGAGCGAGCCTGAGGAATCTCGGATGACCTGGAAAGATTGGTACATGAAGGTAAGCATCTTTGATGTCTACAGAGGTCATGAAGTTGCCCGGGCGTAGGGAATTGACAGCTGAGCGCAGAATCTCCATGCGAAAGAGTGTGGATCTGACAAATTTGTTGAGACACTTTAAGTCCAGAATAGGTCTGATGGACTCGTCTTTTTTGGGAACAATGAAAAGATTGGAATAGTATCCTTTGCCCCTTTCCCTCAAGGGCACCTGGCAGATGACCCCTGACTCCAGAAGGTTTTGGACAGCAAGGCACAGACCCTGAGCTGACAGGGGGTTTTGAGCCAACCGGGATTTGATGAATCTTGGGGGTGGCCAGGCTGCAAACTCTATCTTGTATCCGGAGGACACTACCTCCTGAATCCACCGGTCTGAGACGTGAAGCCTCTAGACATGAGCAAAGAGCCGGAGTCATCCCCCCACCTGGATGGGTGAGGGCGCCCCTTCATGCCTGAGGGGGCTTGGGTGAGGATTTTGGCTTGGGACCCCAGGAGAGGCCAGGACAGCCACGTCCTCTGCCCCTTCCCCAGTGATCTCAGGCCCCAGTAAGGGAGACTCCTCGGCCAGTTCTGACACCACGGAAGGATGGGAGAAAGGCACCCATCCCCCGAAAGGACAGGGACGACCTCCTACGTTGAGGTAACCTGCCACCCGTGGCAAACAAATCCAAGCGCTCCCCAAATAGATGCAGGCCCTTGAAAGGAAAACCAGTGAGGGCTTTCTTAGCAGCATTATCAGCTACCCATTGACGTAGCTAGACAGAGCGGGGTATAGCCACCAACAAGGCAGAAGGTCTACCACACATTCTAATGGCATCGTCCATAGCAGACAGAGTATATGCAATAAATTCCTCCCAAAGCAGTAAAGATCTATACTCTCCTCTACCCGCATCCTCAGATGCCCCGTCCAAGAGACACTTAAGCACCCCTTTAATGGCAATAGCCATAATAGCAGAGGCACAAATTGGGCGCAGAGCCGTCCCCACACAGGCAAAGGCGTGACAAACCAGTTGGTCCAAGCGCTGGTCCTCCCCATCCCGCAGGGTAGTAGTATCAGGAGAATGCATGACAGATGTATTGGACAACCCGAGAAGGGGCGCATCCACCTCGGGAGGACATGACCAACGCTTAACAACATCAGCTGGAAAGGGATACCTCTTGTCCCAACTCTTAGGCACCCCGGGCAACTTGCTAGGCCGTTCCCATTCGTTGAACACTAGATTATTAAAGTGAGACTGCTCAGGTAACTCCCAGCGTGGTTTAACGGTATGAAAAATCTCACCCTGCTGCTGCAGGGCCACTGCCGGGGGAGAAATACAAAGCACTTCAAAAATATGACTCAGCAATCTGTCAGTGTCATCAGGGGACCACGGATCTTCCCCAAAGGGAGTACCAGTACTATTGTAAATTTTAGGTTGTTCATCAGAGGATTCTGAATCAGAAAATAATTCCCCCTCCTCAAGGGGGTAGGGACCTGAGAGTGAGTAAGGGCCCTCGTCCTCTACAGGGAAGAGGGAAACCGCAGGTGATAAATGCCGCTTCTTAGCTGAAGCCTTACGCGGGGTAGACCCAGCAAGATGTTTTTCAATGCTGGCCACCCAAGCAGCTAAATCAGGTTGAGACTCCCCGCTAATATGCCCCTTGGAGGGGGTCAGATGTAAGCGTGGGGGGGTAGGCGAAGGCCGAGGGGGCACCGCACCAGTAGCAGGCAACCCAGGTTGCATCGCAAGCACCTGTTGGGCGCAGGGTACACACACCCTAACATCATCACACACAACACATAGCCTGGCTTGCCCCGAAGGAACCCCAAGCACATTATCCCCAGAAGCCTCTATATGGTGATTACAGTGGCACAATAGGCCAATATAGGGTTAACGCTAATGATAGCAACCCGGGATGCCCCAATAGCCCGCTAGGGATGTGGGAGATATAATAGTAATAGCCCAAGCTAAAAAGGGGAAGGACCGGGAGAAACCACAGTGAGGTCTACCCGTCTGAAAGACATAACAAGACATCCCCGTAAGAATACAGTAAAAATATATAGAATACATAACAATCCACCCCGCAGGGGCACTCACGGACCGTGGTAGGTAATAGCAGACACGCAGCACGAGGGAGGTAAAATGGCGTCCGCATATACCTCGAGGGGCGGGCCGCTAGAGAAGTGATGCGGAAAACATCATCCGCAGAGCCCACCTCCCCCCGAAGAGCGTGAAACGCGCCCACATGATCCCGCCGTCCAATGACGGCGCGGCAGAGCCTGAGGTAATGTCGCCGCCGTCCACGGAGCGAAGGACAAACGTGCGTAAAAAACACATTAAGCAAGACATGCAGAATACAACAATATCAATTCTGGCACAAGCAAGTGAATATACAGACTGCACACACGCCCCCCCCCCCCCCCCCCCGAGAGCTCCAGAGAGAGCGAAGGAAGGGGGCTACCCAGTGAAACAAAAAGAGATGAGGGGGCAGATACCTAAGGTGGGTAGCGATTAAAGGGGAACCTCGGGAGCAGGAGGGGGCATCCCACAAGGCTCACCACAGGCCTATACCGCCTACTCTGTCAAAGCAGGGACTGTGGGCGGAGCAGTGCTCCTCAAGCACTTAACCCGGTGCTGCCCTACCTTCACCCGAACCAGTCAGCCGAGGCTGGGAGGCAGTGGCTCCAGAACGGGTGGTAATAGTCCTATGCGTATATAGAGACCCATCTTCTATCTTCGCAGTCCAGACTGCAGATTAAAACTGGGGATTTTGTGGGAGGTCCCTGACTTATATAGGGCTGGAAGGAGCCACAAGCTGCTTTCTGCAGTCCAGCACCATCTTGTGGATGTATAACCCATGAGTAAGGAATATTCTGGAACAGGACGTGCTGTATACTTAGAATATTGGGATGCCACAGCCCTGCTGTGTGAAACCCCCTAGGTCGCCCCATTTACGTACCTCGTTTTCCGGTCCCATGCGCGTCTAAGAGCAGCGGCTGTATCATTTGTGAATGGCCGGCGTGAGTACGCTCACTCTAAGAGGGAAGCGGAGGATGTGGCGGTCAGCATGCTCAGAGCCGTTGCTCTTAAACCGGACCTTCAGCATGATTTAATGAAAAGCCCAAACCGTTAAAAATAATACTCCCCAGCATCTAAAATTAATATTTTTTAAGTTCTTAGTCACTTACTTATTATTCTTTCACCCACTGGGCTGCAACTCTGTTCAGGACTCTAGGATACGGGCACCGCCATCTTGCCTCAGAAGCATCACATACTGAAGAGAGGGGGCAGGGTTATAACTGTGCTTTGCACAGACAAAGCAGGGCTGGGGTCAGGGAAAGGACAGCAATTACAGAATGCAGAGTAACACAGTCAGAAGCCCCTCCTTGTTTGCAGGCTGCCTGATGCTCCATGAGCCGCCATCTTGGATGTTTAAAGGCTCATAACATGCAGTAGATACAGGTAGGATGATTTTTAATGTGGGCAATCTGTATGTACAGGGTGGGGGAAACATATAAGATAGACTCTTATTCAGAATGATAGCCTGGATTAATGTGGGCAATCTGTATGTACAGGGTTGGGGGGAACATATAAGATAGGCTCTTATTCAGGGTGAAGGTCCGGATTCATATGGGCAATCTGTATGTACAGGGGGTAAAAATATATGATAGACTCTTATTCAGGATGAGGGTCAGCTTTAAACATGCCATGGGACCGGGAAGAGGTGAGCTGGTCTCAGCGTCCTTAAGGTATCATGCAGCAGGGCTCCCCCAGTTGGGGTGCCCCGGGGGAAAGAACCAAAACCCAGGATAGTCAAAATGTGGCAGAGCTCCTCTACTCATTTCGAAAGCCCTTCCCGTAGGAAACAGAACTTTCTGAAATAGTGACAGCCATTGGCGTTTTACCCTCTTCCTTATAGAAGTATCCAGGGCCGGATTAAAGGGTGGTGGGGGCCCCTGGGCACAAAATCTGGTGGAGGCCCCAGATACAGCATTTATTTTCCTTTAAGCCAGGTAACTGATTGGTGGTTGTCTGGCACCAGCCTACTTACTGGAACATCAGATTGAGTCCCTTGTGCGTGTGCGTGCTGCTCGGGAACTCCTGCTTTGCCATTCTGGGTGGGGGGTGGTGTAGTTGCCCGGCTGGCCCAGCAGAAAACAGTTCCCTGCATTGAGCTGCCAGCGGCTGTGCTTGGTGGCTTATGTGTAGTGACAGCTCTGCACGCACCCATCACTGTAGCGTTGCTGAATAGGAAGGAATAGGTTGGCCTAGGAGGGTTTTGGTCCTCTTTAATAGGTAAGTATAGATGGGGGAAAGTGCTGCAAGGAATGAAAACAAATTGATGGAGGGGGCCACGCCCCTAGGGTGTAACAGTTAAAGTGGACCAAACCCCAGGATTTTGACTATTCTGTGTTTTGGTCCTTGCCCCACTGTGTGGGCGCCAAAATCAACTCACCTTTTCCCGATCCAATCAGCGCACTTGGAGCCGCTGACATCACGTCGTCTAAGGCGAGCAGCCCGAGCATGCTGCATTCACAAATGCCTGGTGCGGGCATGCGCCCTGCTAGAAGGATAGCGGGGATGCGGCTGCGGATCCTGCATGCATCTTCGACCGGGGAAGAAGGTAAGTGTATGGGGCGACCTGGGGGGTTTCACACAGCGGCACATCCCAATATTCTAAGCATACAGCACGTCCTGCTCCAGATATAATAATTACTCATGGGCAATCCTCCGCCCGAGGGCACTGTGCACTGCAGACATGTAAAAACAGGCTCCTCCCGGCCACACACACACCGAGGGACCTCCCACAAATCCCCAGATTTCTCTGCAGTGCTGACTGCGAAGACATGAAGTATCACTCTCTCGCAGGTGAGCGGGGCTATTACAGCCTGCGGCCCTGCAGGACTATTCCCACCCGTCCTCTTCAATGATGTGCCTCCCAGCCTGGGCTGCGCTGGTCGGGTGAAGGTAGGCAGCACCTTGTGTGCTTAATGGAGCCATGCTCCACCGCAGTCCCCCACCATAGGGTAGGCGGTTTAGGCTGATGGTGAGCCTCATAGTGGATGCCCCTCCCGCATTATTGCCCCGTGCCCCGTGTAGCGGTGGGCCCTATCCAGAGGGTCGCCATCCTCCCTCGTTTCCCCCTGTAGCTTGGGGGGAAAGAAAGGGGGGGGTATGTGTGTGGCGGTCTTAAGTGTACTGCGATTACATGATTATTGGCCTTAGTATTGTCCTTGACTTGTAACTTGGTGTCAGAGCCGCGCTGTTTGCCTTTTTATTGGATGTGCGCGTCTCTTTCCTTATTGGATGTGCTGCGCCGGGCGGCGGCGTTGCCCTAGACGCTGCAGCATTTCCTTTGGCAAAAATCATCTATGCTATGTGTGTCATACACTCTGCTTAATTTGCAATATTGACCCCAGAAGCTGCGGCGTCTCCATTGGCAAAAAATACAACTCTGTGAAGTACTCACCTGTAGAGTTGATATTATATGCATACAGCACGTCCTGCTCCAGATATATTCATAACGTGTGGGTAATCCTCCGCCTCCGGCGCCGTGCACTGCAGAACACGAAGAAAACAAGCTCCTCCCGGCCCCACATATAGCGGAGGACCTCCCACAAATCCCCAGCATTGAAAAGCAGTGAGAATGAGAGGCCAGGAGAAACAACCACCCAAAACTGGCAAACATATCAAAAAGGTAACAATCACCAAACAGGGGATCCAGAACAAGGTGAAACCAGGGTGGGGTGGAGCAGGACGTGCTGTATGCATATAATATCAACTCTACAGGTGAGTACTTCACAGAGTTGTATTATTCTAAGCATACAGCACGTCCTGCTCCAGATATATTCATAACGTGTGGGACATCCAATAGCAGTGTCCGTAAAGAAGGGTGGGATCCCCAACAGAAGGCAACAGCAAGCAGTTTAAACTACTGCCGCCTGCAAAACCTTGCGGCCAAACACAGCGTCAGCTGAGGCCTTAACATCAACCTTTTAAAACTTTGTAAAGGTGTGAACAGAAGACCAAGTAGCGGCCTTACAAACAGAGGCTTGGTGCTGAAAAGCCCAAGAAGCCCCAACAGCTCTAGTAGAATGAGCAGTAAGACGAACCACAGCCTGACGAATCCATTTACTAATGGTAGACTTGGCGGGAGCCAAACCCTTCTTGGGGCCCTGAGGCACCACAAAGAGAGCATCCGTCTTCCTAAAGGCCTGAGTGGTAACCAGGTATGATTTGACACACCTAACCACATCCAAGGAATGCAAAACCCTCTCCTTAGGGTTACTAGGATTGGGGCACAAGGAAGGAAGTACAATATCTTGATTCAAATGAAATGCAGACACAACCTTGGGCAGAAAGTCAGGCTTGAAGCGAAACACCACCTTATCCCGGTGTCTCTCAAAGTAGGGAGGCTGAATAGACAAGGCAGCCAACTCCGACACACGTCTAACCGAGGTAATAGCTACCAGAAAAACAACCTTGAGCGTGAGAACAGCAAGAGCTGCTTCATGAATAGGCTCAAAAGGAGGACCCTGCAGGGCCGACAAAACCAAGTTCAGATCCCAAACAGGAACCATAGGCTTCCGAGGGGGACGCACATGAGTGACCCCCTGAAAGAAAGTGTTGATAAGAGAGTGCTGGGCAAAGGTCTTCTGAAAGAAGATAGACGGGCCGAAACCTGGCCCTTCAATGTACTAAGCTTAAGACCTAAGTCTAGACCATGTTGTAAAAACTCCAGCACCCTGGAGACTAAGAATTCCCGGCAGGGAAGAGACCTGGACTCACACCAGTCAATGTAAGCACGCCATACTCTATAATATATAGCAGAGGAGGTCTTCTTCCAGGCTTGCACCATGGTAGCCACTACAGAAGCGGACAAACCTTTTTCCATTAAGATGGTGGTTTCAATAGCCAAGCCGTCAAAGCGAGAGTTGGTGAATTGGGATGGCGTAGAGACCCCTGAGTTAGAAGGTCTGGTAACCTTGGCAGATCGTACTGATCTACTGCCATTTGAACCACGTCTGCGAACCACACTCTTCTTGGCCACCTTGGGGCCACCAGAATCGCGGGTACCCCTTCCAGAGCTATCTTGCGCAGCACTCTGCCCAGAAGGGGAATTGGTGGAAACACATACAGGAGCCAAAACTCCCTCCAAGACATTGACAGAGCATCCGAGGCCAGAGCCAGAGGATCCTGAGACAGGGATACAAAGCTTGGGAGCTTGTGATTGTGACGGGACGCAAACAGATCCACGTCTGGGACACCCCAACGGTGACACAGGGACTGAAATACCCTGTTGCAGAGGGACCACTCCCCCTGACGGGACGACCCCCTGCTCAGAGCATCTGCTAGCAGGTTTTCCGCCCCCAGAATGTAAACAGCCGAGATGCATTGAACATTGGTCTCTGCCCATGTTAGAATCAGAGACACTTCCTGGAGAGCACCCTTGCTCCGGGTTCCTCCCTGATGATTGATGTAGGCCACCGCCGCCCTGTTGTCTGAGCGTACCTGAACCGCCAGACCCTTCAGGTGCTGGGTCAAATGTTCCAGCACCAACCTGACCGCCCTGAGTTCCAGGACATTGATAGGGAGATGGGCCTCCTGAGGGCCCCACTTCCCCTGGAAGCGCAGAGACTTCCAGAATCCCACCCAGCCCGACAGACTGGCATCCGTTGTGACCGTCTCCCAGGAGGGAGCAAGGAAGGATCTGCCCCTTGTCAAGTTCCTGTGGTCCAGCCACCACGCAAGGGATTGTCTGACCGAGGAGGGGAGCACCCAGATCTCGTCCAAGGACGCTGGGTCCTTGTTCCAAAATGACAGAAGGTGAAGCTGCAGAGTTCTCAAATGGAATTGTGCAAAGGGCACCGCCTCGAAGCTTGCCACCATCGAGCCCACCAACTGCATTCCCTGCCTGATGGAGAGATGAGGGCTCGAGAGCAGGGACCTCACCTGCGTTGTCAGAGCTTCCACCTTCTGTGGAGGAAGGAATATCTTTGACTGAACTGAATCCAGAATCATCCCCAGAAACGGGGTCACTAAGGAGGGGGACAGAGAGGACTTTGGGTAATTGATCACCCAGCCGAAGGATTCCAGGGTGGACACCACCAACCGCGTGTCCAATTCTGCCTGCCGCAGAGACCGAGAGGTGATGAGTATATCGTCCAGGTAGGGCAACATGCATATGCCTTTTAGTCTCAACAGAGACATTACTCCTGCCAGCACCTTGGTGAACACCCTGGGGGCTGACGTAAGGCCGAATGGCAGAGCCACGAACTGGTAGTGCTGATCCAGCAGCGCAAATCTGAGAAATCTTTGATGCCCTGGGAATACCGGAACGTGCAGGTAGGCGTCCTTGATGTCCACAGATGTCATGAAGTCCCCCGGGCACAGCGAGGCAATGGCCGAGCGCAGAGTTTTCATACGAAAATGTTTGTTTCTGACAAATCTGTTTAGGATTTTTAAATCCAGAATGGGTCTGACTGACCCGTCCCTTTTGGGCACCGTGAAAAGGTTGGAATAAAACCCCACGCCCCTGTCTCTTAAGGGGACCTTGCAAATGATCCCGAGGTCCAGAAGGTCCTGCACCGCTAGCATCAAGACTTGAGCTGAGGCAGGATCCTGTGGGATTCGGGACCCGACGAACCTGGTAGGGGGCAGTACAGCAAACTCTATTTTGTAACCGGAGGACACTACCTCCTGAATCCACTGGTCTGGGACGTGGCGTCTCCAGACATGCTGGAAATGCTGTAGACGTCCCCCCACCCTGACGGGCGAGGGCGCCCCTTCATGCTTGGGGGGTCTTGGGAGGGGCTTTGGGCTTGGGCCCCCAGGAAGAACTGGGACGGCGTCCTCTGTTCCTGTTCCAGGAGTCTGCGCGAGACCCGGCAAAGGACACCCCTCTGCCCTGTTTAGCCCCACGATAAGGGGTCGAATGGGAGCATGGGCCACGAAAGGGCCGAATCTGACGCTTGCGCTGGGGCAACTTGCCCCCTTTAGCAAAGATATCTAATCTTTCTCCAAACAGGCGCAGCCCTTTGAATGGGAGCCCCGTAAGGGCCTTCTTGGCAACATTGTCAGCGGCCCACTGGCGTAACCAGGCCGCGCGGCGTATGGCTACCACCAGAGCAGAGGATCTAGCACTCAGCTTAATAGCATCGTCCGATGCAGATAGGATATAATTGATAAAAGTCTCACAGGTAACCAAAGCATTGGCGGTGTCAGATGGCAAGTCATCCGCCCCTTCAAGAGCAGTCTTAACCACAGTCCTGAGCGCCACCGCCGTGATGGCTAAGGCGCAAACCGGGCGGAGCGAGGCTCCCCCAAATGCAAAGGCATGACAAGCCAGTTGGTCAACCCGCCGATCCTCCAAATCCCGCAGCGTAGTAGTGTCAGGGGAATGCATAATAGAGGTATTGGACAGACCAAGGATCGGGGCATCGACTTCGGGCGGCGAAGTCCAACACTTGATCAGGTCGGCAGGAAATGGATACTTCTTATCCACAGCTTTAGGAACTCCATGGAGTTTGCTGGGATGTTCCCATTCTTTCAGCACGAGATTATTGAAATGAGTTTGTTCAGGAAACTCCGACCGCACCCTAGCGGTGTAAAACAGATCACCCCTTTGCCGAGGAGCCGCGGGCGGGGGAGAGAGGGATAACACATCAAAGATCTGAGTCAGCAGTCTATCAACATCATCCTGGGACCAATGATCAGGACCTGATTCATCCTGACTCCTGGACTCATCGTCATAGGACCCTGAGTCAGAAAATAGTTCCCCTTCCTCTGAGGGGGAATGTGCATAGGACAGCTGTAAATCGTCAGATTCTACAAGAAGAATAGTAGCTTCAGGATTCAAATGGCGCTTCTTGGCAGTAGCCTTACGCGCCAAGGAGCCAGCGATTAAGTTTTCCACACTAGCCAGTCTAGTGGCAAAATCAGTATGAGAATCCCCACTAGTATTGGGGGTTAGACTCAGGCTTGGGGGAGTAGGGGAAGCAAGACGAGGTGCGGGCCCAGCCTCAGAAGAGGTGGGGAGGCCAGCTAGCGCCTGCTGGGCAGACCCGTGCATTGTCACCACTGCTAGGTGTGACCCCACAAGCTACACACAGACGGGCTTGTCCCGAGGGAACCCCGTTCACAATATCCTGAGATGCCTCCATATGGTGATTATTATATTCGATATGCCAGTAGGGATTGACGCTGTAAAACAACCCTGGATGCCCCAAACACTCGCTGGGAAGTGGGAGTGATTTCTTTAAAATGGTCTGTACCGGGCGTTAGGCCGGGCCGGGAGAAGCCGCCGAAGTCCGCGGTCTGAAAGACACAAGGGGAACAGGGATGTCAGAGCCAAGCGCGAGGAAGCAAAAGCTAGGAAAGAATCGCCCATGAGGGCACTTACAGCACAGCGAGGGGAGGACCATCTACACCACGCGCACGTGAGAAAGAAGTGGCGCCAAGCGAACCTCGAAGGGCGGGCCAGAGCGGCGATGACGCCGAGCGAGCCAAACCAAACTACGCCCCCCCACCCCCCCACCCCCGGAGAGCGCGAAGCTCGAAGGTGCGCAGCCAATCAGAAGCGACAGTTATTGGCAGAAAAAATCACCTCAGATAAATCTGACAGGGTGAATACCGTGATAGAAACGCCAAGCATCTCCCGAACAGAGCCACCGTACGCGCCGAGTGAATACAAAAAAAGGCGCTGCGGCTAACTAAAAACTGAAAGTGAAGCACGGCTCTGACTCCGGTAATCAATAAAGGCCATAGGTGTCTAGTGTAATTAGGGCAGGGTTAGCCATCGTACACACAACCCCCCCCTCTTTTTTCCCCCATTAACGGGGGAATCTAGGGAGGAAGGTGACCCATATAGGGGTTCACCGCTACACGGGGCGAGGGGCACTGGTGCGGGAGGGGCATCCAAATGAAGGCTCACCATTCGCCTTAACCGCCTACCCTATGGTGGGGGATTGCGGTGGAGTCTAGCTCCGTAAGCACACTAGGTGCTGCCTACCTTCACCCGACCAACGCAGCCGAGGCTGGGAGGCATTAATTCACAATGAGGACGGGTGGAAATAGTCCCGCAGGGCCTCGGGCTGTAAAGCCCCCTGCGAGAGCGTGATACTTCATGTCTTCGCAGTTCCAGCACTGCAGAGAAATCTGGGGATTTGTGGGAGGTCCTCCGCTATATGTGGGGCCGGGAGGAGCTTGTTTTCTTCGTGTTTTGCAGTGCACGGCGCCGGAGGCGGAGGATTACGCACACGTTATGAATATATCTGGAGCAGGACGTGCTGTATGCTTAGAATATCATCTATGCTATGTGTGTCATACACTCTGCTTCTTTTAAAATATTTTTCCTACTGCCTTAGAGCTTCACGCTCTTCAGGAGGGGCAGGGACCTGTTTTGGCGCGCTCCGCGTCTCGGCCCGCTCTGGCCCGCCCTTCGAGGTTCGCTTGGCGCCATTTTGAATGTTAGTCGCGCACGCGCGGTAACGGCCCTCCTCCTACCTTGGTCTGTAAGTGCCCTCATGGGCGATTTCATGATTCTTTTTACTGTGCATGGCTCTGACACCAATTTATTCACATTATGTCTTATGACAGTTGAATCCAATGGCTTCCCCAAACTGGGTTAAAATATAGCGGGCTTTGTAAAATTCGCCCACCGTAAATCCCTGCTGGCATATTGTGCCTAGATAATCACCATATGGAGGCATCTCAGAATTATGTGACCGGGGTCCCTCTGGGACAAGACCGGCTGTGTATAGCATGTGGTCAACCCCATGCTGACGCTGACAGGGCGCAGGTCTGTGGACCCTGTGCCCAGCAAGCACTGGCCCTGTAATCAGGGTTGCCAGTAGCTGCACCTCGTTTCAATACACTTATTCCCCATGCTTAATTCTCACTCCTGCTGAGTCGCATACAAGTGAGGATTTGGAGCATGCTGTGTCTTCCAGACTGCCTACGGCTGATCAGATTACGGCGAGGTTGTCAGGGCACAGGGGCCCTGGTAAGAAGTGGCCCTTGAAGCCTCCTGTTTTTTCTGTGTGTCCTATGGGAACTGAGAAGTTGACTACTCCGTGTGACTAGTACCCCTTCTGATGAAGAAGAGCTGGTCTCTGTCTCAGGCTCACCTGATGTGAGGCCAAGGAGTCATGAAGGTCTTTAAGGTCCTGTCTATCTCTCTCCCTAGTGAGGCCTCCAAGCCGAGAGGGGAGCGTTTTCATACAGCGACAGCGCGCTTGGAATTTCTAGAGCAGGCTCGTTTTCCATGCTCTTGTACTCAAGGAATGGCAGTTCCCCAGTGAATTCCAGGGGTCTGGGATAAGAAATACCCCCTTTTCCCCCTGAGGTGGTCAATTGTTAGTCTTAACTCCCCCCTTTTTATTACAGCCCCTGTTTATAGTACCCTTTGGGATGCTGAGGACCGGCGCATTGATCTGTGGCCTCCCACGCCTTTTCTTGTGCAGGGACGGCGCTGCGCCCGGTCTGTGCCGCGGTCATCACTGCAGTGGCCACTAGAACCCTCATCAGAAAGATGCTTGATCATCACCCTGACTATCTCCCCTGGGATGCGTTAATGCATTTTCCAGTTTTGATGTATTTGAAAGAATTATCCTATTAGCACTGGATGACACCATTAGATTGTGTGCAAGGACTTCTGCCCTTGCGGTGGCTTTACGTTGCTTGGTTTGGCTGCGACAGTGGGGTACTGGCGATGATGCTAAGATGATTCTTACTGGGCTTCCCTTTAGAGGGCAACGCCTGTTTGGGGCCTGTCTGGACCTGTTTGGTAAATAAGGGCAATTCACCTCAACGTAGGCGGCTGTCCCAGCCCCTCGGGGCAGGGTAACCCCTCCCTGCCATAGTGTAAAACAAGAACTAGGGGTGTCCTTCCTGGGGGCTCGTGCAGACTCCTGCCCCAGGAGCGGCAGACAACACCCTGGCCCCTCTGGCGGGGCTAAGCCTAAATCTTCCACCAAAATCACCTCAAGCATGATGGGGCGCCCTCGCCCGTCTGGCACCTTGCTCATGCCAGGAGGTATCACGCCTCAGACTGGTGGATTCAGAAGGTAGTGCCCTCCGGCTACTAGATAGAGTTTGCTGTGCGGCCTCCCCCAAGATTATCAGGTCCCGGGTGCTCCTGGTCCCTGTCTCTGTTCAGGTGCTGGTGCAGGTCATGCAAGGCCTGCGGGGTCTGGGGGCCTCTTGCAGATTGCCCTTAATAGGCAGAGACAGGGGCCGCTACACCAACCTTTCCATGGCCCAATCTGGTCTCACAGATTTTCAGCAATTCGTCAATTACTGGCGGTTTCGGCAACAGAAACACTGCGCTCGGCCATCAGCTCCTTGCGCGTCGGGGGGCTTCTTGCCGTCTGCGGAGCTCAATGCTGCTTATTTTTACTTCCCTGTGTCTTCTGGACACCGAGGTTCTTCAGATTCGCGTTGATGGACCAACACTGATAATTGTGGCCTTGTCATCTGGCCTCTCTTCAGCTCCCAGAGTGCTCACCAAGGTGCTGACGGGGGTGTGGCCTCTGATGAGACTCTGATGACCTACCTGGACGTCCCCATCACTTCCCCGTCTCTACGTCTGGCTATGTTGGATACTCGGCTGGAGGGTGTCCATTTGGGAGTCATTTGGAGGGGTGATCAAACACCCCAAGTCCGTATTGTCCCCTTCATTGGTAACTCCATTCCTATGAATGAATTTTATACAGTTCAAGCAAGGATCTTCCTTCCTCAGCAATAAAGTGGACTATCTGGTTGTATGGGCTCAGTCCCTCATAGCTGTCCCCGTCCCTCCACCAGGCAGGGGATGCAGCTGGTGGGCCCGTTGGTGGCGTACTCCGAAGAAGCCCCTTATGCTCAGTCCCCCCCCCGGGGCCTTCTGCAACTTCTCCTATTTGTCCAAGGACCCAGCATCCCTGGAGCAGGGTAGGTGTGCCTTCCTCCCTGGTGAGGAGGTCCCTCTTGTAGTGGATGAACTCAAGGAACCTGTCTGGGGGCAGTCCCTTCTTGCCCTTTCCTGGGAGACGGTCGCCATGGATGCCAATCTATCAGGTTGAGGGGGGTCTTCTTCTGGAAGTCCCTGCGGTTCCAGGGGAGGTGGGGCCCTTAGGAGGCCTGTACTCCTATTAATGTTTGAATCTATGAGCGTTCAAGTTAGTTCTAACTCGCTTGCCTACTCCTGCCTGTTCAGGGGAGCTAGGCCTATCTGACGGCCTTGGCCTACATTAAATATTCAGGGAGGGACCCGGAGCAGGAGGGTCCTCCGGGAAGTGTCTCTGATCCTGATCTGGGTGGTGGACAATGTTCCCTGCATATCAGTGGTATTCGCTCCGGTGGAGGTCCCTCTGCGACAGGATGTGCTAATCCTTGTGTCACTATGGGGTCCAACCAGTGTGGATCTGTGTGTGCCCTGTCACTATCACAAGCTCTCGGCCTTGTTTCCCTGTCCCAGGATTCTCTGGCCGTGGTCATGATTATTTAGTAATGTTATGGCAGGACATTCTGTTCTGTATGTCTTTTCTCCATTCCCCCTGCTAGGCAGGGTTCTGCGCAAAATTGCTCTGGAAGGGGGCCAGTGATTCTGGTGGCCCCCGGGTGGCCTAGTGGAGTGTGGTTTGCAGACGTGTTACTGAGGACAGTAGATCTGTACGTTCTGCCAGGAGTGCCAGCTCTGCTCACTCAGGGCCCCTTTTACGTCACCTCAATCTACAGACTCTGGCCTAGACGGCCTGACTGCTGAAACATCCATCTTGATGGAGACAGACTTATCTGTCTTGGTGATTGAGACTATGGGAAGACTAGGAGCAAGCTTCTTCTTCTTCTTCCATCTATTATAGGGTATGCGTACCCATATTGATTGGTGTGAGTCTAGGTCTCTTCCCTGTTGGGCGTGCTCTGTTCCCAGGGTTCTAGAGTTATTACAGCATGGGTCGGAGTGGGCTCTCCAACTCGGTACTCTGAAGGTTCAGGTTCTGCCCTGTCTGCCTTCCTGTAGAAGTCTTTTGCTCTCTTTTTTCTTGGTTAAGCATTCTTCGGGGATTGCTCATGTGCATCCCCCACGTAATTCTATGGTCCCTGTTGGGATTGAATTTTATTCTGTTTGCCTTGCGGGGTGTTCCCTTTGGACCTATTCTGGATTCTGTCTGATTGTTCTTACTCTCAAGTTGCCCTTCTGGGGGGCTGTTGCTTCAGTCAGACGTGTGCCTGAGCGGGCGGCTCTGTTTAGCTAGCCCTCGTTCATTGATATATACTCCTTGATGTGGTGGTGTTCCGCTTTACGCTGGACCTTATACCTGAGGTGGTGTCTTATGCTCATGTATTCAAGACATTTGTCTTTCTTCTGGGCCTTATTCCTAGTAACGCTGAGAAAAGGGGGTCTACATTCCCTCAACAGGTGTTGGAAAATTTCCTGGATTGTCTCTTGTCCCTTAGGGGGACTGTTGCCCCTTGGGGTTTTTTCGGGCGTCTCCATCCGTATGTGCCTGATCTTGTCTGCTTCCAGGGGTTGCGCCCTTTGGCCTGGTCTTTCCTTGGATGGATTGTCCCTTCTGGTCCTAGGAAAGGTTTTGGCTTCTAGCTGATCCTTGTTAGTATACTGGTCCGTATCCCCGCCTGTCACGCGGGAGATCGGGGTTCAATTGCCCGATGGGGAGAACTCTAAGTTTTGCCAAGGCTACTGTTAGCATTTGGGCTGGTCAGGCTGTTACTCAGGCCTAATCTTTTAAGGGGAAGAATCTTCTTCTCACTTTATTTCTGATTCTACTTGTGCTTTGGTATCTTTGGACCTTTCAGCACCAGGTTTCTGTTGAACAAGGCTGGACCGCTGCTTGTTTTTCTGTTCATACCTTCAAAGGATTTTACGAGGTTGATGTTGGAAACTTTGCTCATGTTGCTCTTGGTAGCAAGGTTTGCAGGTGACAACACTGTCTGCTGTGCCTTTTTTGTTGGGGATCCCGCCCTACTTTATGGACACTGCTATTGGATGTCCCATGAGTAATTATTATATCTGGAGCAGGATGTACTGTAAGCTTAGAATAATACAATTCTGTGAAATACTCACCTGTAGAATTGGTATTATATGCATACAGCACGTCCTGCTCCACCCCACCCTCGTTTCACTTTGTTCTGGATCCCCTTGTATGGTGATTGTTATCATTTTTATCATTACCAGGGATTTGTGGGAGGTCCCTTGGTGTGTGTGGGGCTGGGAGGAGCCTGTTTTTGCATGTCTGCAGTGCACAGCGCCCTCGGGCGGAGGATTGCCCATGAGTAATTATTATATCTGGAGCAGGACGTGCTGTATGCATATAATACCAATTCTACAGGTGAGTATTTCACAGAATTGTATTTTTGGATGCCCTGGGGGGAGGGAATCGATCAGTCAGGAATCTTATAGTTTTTGTTTTGGTCCACTTTAAAACAATAGAAACACTTTTTATAGGCAAATGAATCATTTATTGCTGCAGATCTGCATGTTACACCTCAAAGAGGGACAAATGAGAACAACAAGGGACAGGGGGACATGGACTCAAAAGAGGGACAGTCCCTCACAATCAGGGACACTTGGGAGGTATGGGGGTGCGGCCGATCTCATTCACATTTGCCGAGCATTAATGGGAAATGGCTCTAGAAAAGATGAGTTTTTATGGGCGATGTCAGGTTTTGTTTCCCTTAACTTCTAAAAGAAATAAATGCAAGTCAGCCAAAGCTTATCACTTCTTTAGTCATTGTATGACTGCAAATCAAGTGGCTGCCAGTGACCAATCGGGTTTGCTGAAAAGGTTTTGCAGTCGCTATTACAGAGCACCTCAGTCGCTGTAGAAACATTGCCGACAATGATGAATTTGATGTGTCGCTATAACACCAGTACAGAGCTATATGGGAGTGAACGGTAGCGACTGGTCAGTGTGAGCAACTCAAACCATATTCATCAAAAAAACAGCTTCACACAGCGTTGGCACTCAAAATTGTGTCGCTGTAGCCCAGAGCGCCAGACGCTGTGTGATTAAAGTCTGTTTTTGAACACATATCCACCAGTAACAAAGCGAAAACACATGGAATGACATTGTTATTACATTGTGATTTTAACACTTTAATACCAGACCTGTAATGACAATCCTGCATAAAAAAATACAATTCTGTGAGATACTCACCTGTAGAATTGGTATTATACGCATACAGTACGTCCTGCTCCATATATAATAATTACACGTGGGCAATCCTCCGCCAGATGGCGCTGTGCACTGCAGACATGCAAAAACAGACTCCTCCCGGCCCTTCATATACCCAGGGACCTCCCACAAATCCCCAGCATTGAAAAGTGAGAAAAAGAAGCCGGGAGAAACCAACCACCAAAACTGGTAATAATAACAATAACAATCACCATACAGGGGATCCAGAATAATGTAAAACCAGGGTGGGGTGGAGCAGGACGTACTGTATGCATATAATACCAATTCTACAGGTGAGTATCTCACAGAATTGTATTATTCTAAGCATACAGTACGTCCTGCTTCATATATAATTATTACACGTGGGACATCCAATAGCAGTGTCCATAAAGTAGGGTGGGATCCCCAACAAAAAAGGCACAGCAGACAGTAAAAACGCTGTCACCTGCAAACCTTGCTACCAAGAGCGACATGAGCAAAGGCTCTAACGTCAACCTCATAAACAAACCTTTGAAAAGGTATGAACAGAAAACAAACAGCGGTCTAGCAAACTTGTTCAACAGAAACCTGGTGCTGAAAAGCCTAAAGGTACCAAGGTACCAGTAGAACCAGAATAAAGAGAGAAGAAGATTCTTCCCCTTAAAGAATAGGCTAGAGTAACAGTCTGACCAATCCAAATGCTAACAGTAGCTATGGCAAAACTTAGAGCTCTCCCCCTCGGGGAATTGTTATACTAACAAGGACCAGCTAGAAGCCAAAAACCCTTTCTAGGACCAGAAGGGACATCCATGCAAGTAAAGACCAGGCCAAAAGGTGCATAACCCCTGGAAACAGCCAAAATCAGGCACATAAGGATGGAGACGCCCACAAGCCCCAAGGGGCATCAGTCCCCTTAAGGGACAAGAGACAATCCAGGAAAAAGGCCTCCAACACCTGTTGAGGGAATGTAGCCCCCTTTCCCCAGTGTTACTAGGAAAAAGGCCCAGAAGAAAGACAAAGGTCTTGAATACATGAGCATAAGACACCACCTTAGGCATAAGGTCCGGCGTAAAGCGGAACACCAACACATCATGGTATATATATATATATATCAATGAACGAGGGCTAGCTAAACAGAGCCACCCGCTCAGGCACACATCTGACTGAAGCAACAGCCCCCAGAAGGACAACTTGAGGGTAAGAACAGTTCAGACAGCATCCGGAATAGGTCCAAAGGGAACACCCCGCAAGGCAACCAGAATAAAAATTAAGCCCAACAGGGACCATAGAATTAAGTGGGGGATGCACGTGAGCAATCCCCGAAAGGGTACTTAACAAGGAAGACTGAACAAGACTTCTCCAGGAAGGCGGACAGGGCAGAACCTGAACCTTCAGAGTACCGAGTTGGGAAGCCGAATTCCAACCCATGCTGTAATAACTCTGGAACCCTGGGAACAGAAAACGTCCAACAGGGGAGAGACCTAGACTCACACCAATCAATATGGGTACGCCATACCCTCTAATAGACGGAAAAAGAAGAAGAAGAAGCTTGCTTCTAGATTTCCAATAGACACAGTCACCCAGAAGATAAACCTGTCTCCATCAGGGTGGATGCAACAACCGTCAGACCGTCTAGACTAGAGCCTGTAGATTGGGGTGACATAAGAAGGTGACATAAGAAGGTGGCCTGAGTGGCCAGAACAGCACTCCTGATAGAACGTACAGGTCCGCTGTCTTCAGCAACACGTCCGCGCAGCACACACCACTAGGCCACCCAGGGGACACCATTATCACTGGTCCCCCCTACCAGCAATCTAGCAGGGTGAATGAAGATAAGACATATAGAATAAAATGTCCAGCCATAACATTACTAAGCCCCATGACAAGTCAGAATATTCTGGGACAGGGGAACAAGGGCTTAGTCCCTGTGATAGTGACTAGCCCAAAAGAGCCATACTAGTTGGATCTCAGAGGGACACCAGGATTAGCACATCCTGACACTGAAGGACATCCACCGGAGCGAATACCACTAAAATGCAACGTTGTCCTCCACCCAGATCTGGATCAGATATCATCCTGCTCCAAGTCCCACACAGATAAATAATACAGGCCACTGTCAACAGACAGACCAAGAGTCCCCAAACAGACAGGTCCTAAAGAGTAGTCCAGCAGGATAGAGCCAAAATGAAGGCCCACTGTTTCAGCAAAATCAGTAGGTAAATGGACCCCCTAAGGGTCCCACCTAGGAACCACGGGGGATTTTAGAAGAGAAAATCTCCCCCCGCCAACCAGCTAGACTTGGTACCCATGGTGGCCATTTACAGGCAGATGCAAGAAAAAAGAGGGGGGGGGCATACCTCCTGACGGGTTCCTAGAATTAACCATCTCAAAAGGAACCACCCTACCAAAGGGAAATGCACCCAGACCCAGCTCCAGGGGTGCTGGAATCCTATCCAGGATTAACAATATACGTAGCCGAAGAGCCCAAGGGCACTGAGCATAAGAGATCTGTCAGCAACGGCCCCACCAGCTGCAATCCTGCCTGGTGAAAGTAAGATGACAGCGATGAGGGACAGAGCCCATGTAAGCAGAAAGTCCACTTTTTGCCAAGGAAGAAGGTTCTAGCCTGAACCAAATTCAAATGCAACCCCAGGAATGAGGATACTGCAAAAGGAAACCATGAGGAATTGAGGTGACTGAACACCCATCCAAAAGACTCCCAAGGACACCACCAGCCGAATAACCCATTCGGCCTGACGTAAAGATTGGGAAGTAAAGAAGGACTAACAAGCAGGTCCTGGTGCAGATGCCCCACGGCCACGTCAGAGACATCGCCCCCGTCTGCGCCTAGGCGAGCAGTCTGGGAGCAGAAGAGAGGCCAAAACCAAGGCCACAATCCACAGTGTTGGCCGTTCAATACTGACCTGTAATGGTCTCGGTGTCCAGAAGACACAGAGAAACTAAAAAAGGATCTTAGATCTCCACAGGCGGCAAGAGGCCTACTGGGCGCCGAGCGCCGGCGGCCCAACACAGAGATACCGAGCAGGAACTACCTGTGAATGTAGAATTGCCGAGCCTACAAACTGCCGACATGGGCCAGACTGCCTCATCACTGTGAGGGAAGGAGGAAAGGTCAGTGTAGAGGCCCTCGCCCCAGCCTGTTAAGGGTAACCTGCAAGCGAACCCGGACCCTGCAGGCCGAGCACGGTCTGCATCAGAAACCTAAAGAGAGACAGGGACTAGAAGAACCCTGACAACCTTGGAAAAAGACCGCCCAGCAACTATATCCAGCATCCAGGTGGAACTATCTCCTGGAACCATCAGAAGGAGGCATGACGCCCCCTGTTAGGAGCAAAGTGCTGCGGCAGTCCCCTTACCCATAAGGGCGAGGGTGTCCCTTCATGCTTGGGAGGTTTTGGCAGATTTGGACTTAGTCCTGCCGGAGGGCCCAGGGCGTTGTCTGCCCACCCTGGGGCGTGAATCTACGCCGAATAGTTGGAAGCACACCCCTGGTTCGTGTTTGACACTAACGTGGGGGGGGGGAGGGGTGTCCCTACCCCGAGGAGGCCGAGACGGCCTTCTGCGTAGGGGTGATTTGCCCTTTTTTCCAAAAAGGTCCAAACGGGCCCCAAATAGTCGTCGCCCTCTAAAGGGAAGGCCAGTGAGAGAATTTTTTGTATCATCGTCAGCACCCCAGGCGGCGAATAGCTACCACAAGGGCAGAAGTTCTAGCACACATCTTAATGGTGTCGTCCAGCGCTAAGAGGATAAACCTCACAAATACATCACAATTGGAGAGTGCAATAACCTCCCTGGCGGTGTTCCCGAGCGTGACTCGGGGTTAATTTTCGCTGCAAGTAGCGGTAACCCCGAGTCATGCTCGGGGTAGATTAGGCAGAGGAGCAGAGTTTGGCAGCGGAGTCTCCTTACCTTTTCCTTGCGATCCAGCGATGTCCCCGCTGTGATCGCCAGTGAGAGCCCCGGCAGATGCGTCCCTCTGACTTCCTGGTTCCGTCTCTGTGAGCCGCAGAGGCTCATGGGGGCGGAACTGGGCGGCAGATTCAAATGTAAAAGTGAAACACACACACAAAGTCAAGTGATACAGTGAAATCCTGTGAGATTACACTGTATCACCTCAGATTTGACACTGTAACACCTCATATTTGCCCTTTGATCATCCTACACTGCCCTGTCTGCCCTTTTTCTGCCCATAAAATAAATTTTTTACCATGGCATCAAAGCGTCACTTTAGCATCTCCAAAGTGGTTTTGGATCAGATAAGTGACTGAATTTTCTTTGTTTGACAAATTTCATTATTTATTACATTATTGAATAAAATGATATTATTTATTAGATTATAATTCATGATTTTATGTTTCGAACTTTATCACATCTGAGAGGTCTACTAGAGTCTTCTATGGTCAGGTTTAAGTAAGTAATTACTAAGAATTGCAGGCCTACAATACATAACACCAAATTTCCATACAAAAAAATGGTAACGCTTTTGGTACAAAATTCCAGACATAATCATAACGCCAGGGAGGTTAAAGACCTCCCAAGGGAGATCCTCAGGCCTCAGTATCTTTCTAATGAGGGTCCTGCCGGCCACCGCAGTGATGGCCGCGGCACAGACCGGGCGCAGCGCCGTCCCTGCACAAGAAAAGGCGTGGGAAGCCAGTCTATCAATGCGCCGGTCCTCAGCATCCCGAAGGGTACGATAAGTAGGCGCTGTCATGAAGGGAGGGTTAGCAACCCCTATGATAGGTGCATCCACCACGGGAGGTGCTGACCAACAGTTAACCACATCAGGGGGAAAAGGGTACTTCCAATCCCAGTCCCCTGGAACCCCTGTAAGTTTACAAGGAGATTCCCATTCTTTGGCTATAAGAGCCTGGAAATGATCCTGCTCCAGAAATTCCAAGCACGGTGTCGCTGAGTGGAAACTCTCCCTTTTGGGCTTGGGAGCCTCTCCAGGAGGAGAGATAGACAAAACCTCAAAAATCTTTATAAGCAATTCATCAGTGTCACACAGGCCCCAGGAACCAGGGCCAGAATCATCACGGCTCCAAGGCATCCCGTCCGAGGAGCCCGAATCGGAGAACAGCTCACCTTCATCAGAAGGATCAGGGTCCTGCATAGCAGCAGACTCTTCAGTTTCAGTAGGAAACAGAGAACCAGGAGGCATCAGGGACCGCTTCTTTCCCGGGCCCAAGCGCTCCGCCAAACTAGACATCACCTGATCAACCTTAGGCAGAATGCGCGGCACGACTTGCTGGTCATCCCCGCTCGAGTGCGACTCATCGGGAGTGAGATTTAAGCACGGGGAGACAGGTGTATTGAAGCGAGGTGCAGCCACTGGTAAACCTGATTGCGTGCTCTGTCAGCATCAGCATGGGGTTGTCCACACGCAGTACACAGCCGGTCTTGTCCCCGCGGGACCCAGGACACATAATTCTGAGATGCCTCCATATGGTGATTTATCTAAGCAATATGCCCGCAGGGATTTATGCTATAGGCAACCCTGGATGCCCCAAGACCCGCTAGGAATGTGGGAGAATTTTAAAGTGAACTCGCTATAATATATGTCAGGCCGGGAGAAGCCACTGGAATCTCGGCGTCTGAAAGACATAAAGAGAAAAAGGGGGGTGTCAGAGCCATGCGCAGCAGAACAAAAGATCATAAGAAAACCACCCGCGAGGGCACTTACATGATCAAGGGAGGAGGAGGATCGCAACCAAGCGCGCGCGCGAAGACCATCAAAATGGTGCCAAGCGAACCTCGAAGGGCGGGCCCAATCTGGCCGCGCCAAGCCAGGTCCCCGCCTCCCCCAAAGAGCGCGAAGCTCTAACCAGCGGTAGTGCTCATGACAAGCTGTGGATAAGACACACTAGTATAGCACATAGCTAAGGGAACCGCCGTAAGAACTGAATGACACTGCTGTCCGGGGCAGCCCACTTCAGTAAAGAAAAAAAATACATACGCACGCAAGCAGCGCGGTTCTGACACCCAGTTGCCGGTCAAGGACAAAACAACGGCCATAAGCGTGTACAACATTACACTGAGACCGCCACACACATCCCCCCCCTTTCTTTTCCCCCGGGCTACGGGGGAAACAAGGAAGGAAGGCGACCCTTCACACCGGGTCCACCGTTACACGGGGCATGGGGCAATAATGCGGGAGGGGCATCTACTAGAGGCTCACCATCAGCCTAAACCGCCTACCCTATGGTGGGGGACTGCAGTGGAGCATGGCTCCGTAAGCACACAAGGTGCTGCCTACCTTCACCCGACCAGCACAGCCCAGGCTGGGAGGCACAACATTGAAGAGGACGGGTGGGAATAGTCCTGCAGGGCCGCAGGCTGTAATAGCCCCGCTCACCTGCGAAAGAGTGATACTTCATGTCTTCGCAGTCAGCACTGCAGAGAAATCTGGGGATTTGTGGGAGGTCCCTGGGTATATGAAGGCCGGGAGGAGCCTGTTTTTGCATATGACTGGGCTGCAACTCTGTTTAGGAATTTAGGATACGGGCGCCACCATCTTGACTCAGAAGCATCACACTTACTGAGAGGAGAGTGGGATAAGGTACAGGGGGGTGGGTTATAGCTGTGCTTTGCTCAGACAGAGCAGAGCTGGGGTCAGGTAAAGTTCAGCAGTCCCAGAATGCAGAACAGCACAGTCAGGAGGCACTTCCTGTTTGCAGGCTGCCTGATAAGATGGCGGCTTCCATAAGCCGCCATCTTGGATGTTTAAAGGCTCATAACATGCAGTAGATGCAGGTAGGATGATTTTTAATGTGGACAATCTGTATGTACAGGGTGTGGGAAACATATAAGATAGACTCTTATTCAGAGTAAAGGTCCGCTTTAATGAGCTAAATAGCATCTTTTGCTCATACATATTAAATATATTAAATGTGTGGATGTAATTCCCATCTCTTATTTACTTAGTCATAAATAAAATGATTGCAATAAACAATGTTAAATAATGTGGACTTAAAGTCTTTCCAATGGGGATCCCTTCCGATGCAGGGATTCAATCCTCATCTTTTCTTAATTCTGTCCCCATTTGGGGGGACTTTGAATGACATCAAATATATAGAGAAAGTCCATCCAGACAAGGTGAGTTTTAAAATTTAAGTATTATGCCTTCCACGCGGGTCCATAAAATCTCCGACATGAAATAGAGTCTCCAAGCTTTCCCAGGAGGCCATCGATAGACAAAGAGGGCGGAAGGGGGTGATCCCATCTAAGGGGTTCAATCAACCACCGGGAAGCAGAAAAAACATCTCCAGTGAAGGGAAGGAATCTCATAGGATGCTGGTCCCACCATGGCTGCGGCCGCACATCTTGAAGATACCTCAGAAGAATCCTCCTCAAGTAAAGGGGCTGCTCTCCAGCTCCAGTTCACTACCGCTTGCTCCATCAAGTGTCGTTCCACCACTTCTAAGTGGCAAAAATAATAGTGAATGAGTAGAAAATAATAAAAAAAATGTGTATGTGTATAAAAGAAAATTATAAATCAATAATTACTCAAAAACAAACGTGTGAATAAATAATAACTGTGACATCCAGGCCCTTATTCATGAAGGGACAGCGTCAGGTAGCGACAAGTAGCATCAGGTAAACGCCGGACACGGCACGCAATTACACATTTATCAAGCAGAATCTGTTGAGCGACTGGGATAACGCCATGTAGCGTTCGATTCCTCGTTATCCCAGCCTCAGCGTACAGCACCGGCGTTCAGCCTTGCAGAGCGACACGTATTACCTCTCGCTACCTGACGCTCTTCCATACATTTCAATGGACGTTCTTTTATTTCTCTTTAAACAGGGTTTTTGTATTTTTTTTATTTCTTTTAATTTGAAAAAATTTTGGGATGTATCCTGGACTTGAAAAATCCATTTTATTATTTTTTTTATACATTTTATATATTTATGCAGAATTGATATTACATGTCTGGCATTAAAGTGTTCATGTTACAATGTTATTACAATGTAATTCCATATGTTTTCACTTGCATACATTTTAAAAAACAGCCTTAAATCACACAGCCTCCGGCGCTCTGGAGGTGTTTGAGGCCATTTTTTTGATGAATGTGTTGTGAGTCGGTCGCACTAACCAGTCGCTAACATGCGCTCCCATACAGCGCTGTACTGGTCATAAAGCGACTCCCCACAAAGTATTCATCATTACTGCACAGCGACTGAGTCACTATGAACTAGCGAACCACGGCCGAGTACAGCGACTACTAGCGGGCGCTCTGAAATGCCTGCTACAGACGCTCATCTGTCGCTACCTGCCGCTAATAATGAATCAGCCCGATAATTATTCTCCCATGCATGCCTACACACATACATACTGTGGGCTTTATTCATAAAGGGATAGCGCCAGGTAGTGCCTGTACATCGGCAGGTGAACACCGAACATGGCACTCAATTCCATATTTATGAAGCCAAATCTGGTGAGCGACTGGAACAACGCCATGTAGCGTACAATTCATCATTATCCCAGGCTCAGCGTACAGCGCCGGCGTTCAGCCTTGCAGAGCGACGCGTCTTACCTCTCGCTACCTGGTGCTCTCTCACACATTTCTATGGACGATCCTTAAACTTTTTTGATTAATATTTTTATGCAGAATTGTCCTTACATGTCTGGTATTAAAGTGTTCATGTTACAATGTAATAATGTCATTCCATATGTTTTCGCTTTGTTACTAGTGGATAAATGTTCAAAAACAGACTTTGGCGCTATGGGTTACAACAACCCGTTTTTGAGCGCCGGCACTGTTTGAGGCTGTTTTTTTTGATGAATGTGGTGCGGAGCTACCGTTCGCTTCATATTCATCAATGCCGGCCAGCCCTAGTAGCCACCCAAACCGCTTGAGAAGGGAAGGTGGCACACGTCTGTCTTTGCATTCTATAAAGGTATGAATACCTTGGGAGTCACATGATGACTTCATCAGGTACAAGCCATAAGTAGTGGTACATGAGACAGGACATGGGCAGGCTGCTCATTTGGAACACTGGCCTCTTAGACCTAAGTTCTCACCTGGTGGTCTAAGAGGTCAGTGTTCCAAATGAGCATGGTTCTCCAGCAGTTCTTCCGCTTCTCCTGCGTCTTCCGCTTCTCCATCTCTGTCCATTTGCGGAGAAACATCGGACTGACAGCCATCGCTTTCAACAAGACCAAGGAGCTCAACATCATCCAGAAACTATGGATAGGATCAGGCAATACAGAGCAAAGAGCCAGTAAGTACTTCCAATAAACTGCCAGCTTTGTGTGGGGATCATTTGTTCCTATAGGGACACTGTGCTGGTGTCATACTGACAGCTAAGATTAGAAGGACAAGCAATATAAGGGGCGTACAGCGGGAACGTTCCAGGAGTATTGCCTGGCTGCTTTACCTAGGGGCTGCTCCAAACTCAAGGCAAGAACAACGTGAAAATTGTTGCTAGGAGGCCGATTCATTAATAGCGCCAGGTAGCGACAGATGAGCGCCAGTAGCGTGATTTTCACAGCGCCAGCTAGTATTCGCTGTGCTTGGCCGGGGTTTGCTTGTTGACAGCGACTCAGTCGGTGTGCGGTAATGTTGAATACGGGGTTAGGGGTCGCTGTTTCACAGGTTCCGCGTTGTATGGGTGCGCCTGACAGCGAATGGCCAGAGCGAACGTCTTGCTGCAGATTCATTAACAAATCACGCTCAAAAATTTCTCGTGCTGTGAATTCCTTGTTTAAACCCCAGAGCGCTGGCGGCGATGTGTGTAAAGTAGTTTTTAACCCCCAAACAACCTTTTTTTTTATATGTAAAAATTATACAAGTTTTTCTAAACATTTTGTAATATGAATATCAGACCTGTAATATCAATTCTGCACATTTTTTTTTTTTTTTTTACTTTAAAAAAAATCCTAACATTGCAGAAGTGGTCACAGAATTTTTGACATAAAAAAAAAACAGTAATAGCAATTAATTATGATTATTTAAAGATTGCTCCATTGAAATGCATTGGACAACGCCAGGGAGCGCCAGGTCATACCTGTCGCTGTGTTGCAGTCGGCTACATGATGAATCCCGCGCTAGCTGACGCTCTCGCCGGCGCTAGCCTCATTTAGCGTGATAAATGCGTCATTGTGACCGCCGCCGGGCGTACTTGATTCGGTAGCCGCCGTTAGCTGGCGGTACCTGGCGCTCGTCAGACACTACCTGGCGCTAGCCCTTGATAAATAAGGCCGTAAGTATAACTCTTAAACCGGACCTTCAGCATCATTCAATGAAAATTCCAAACCCCTCAAAACCTATTTCCCAGCATCTAAAACGAATATATTTTACGTTTTTAGTCACCTTCATATTATTCTTACCCCCGCTGAGCTGCAACTCTGTTCAGGACTCTAGGATACGGGCGCCACCATCCTCACATATTGAGGAGAGGCAAGGGGGCAAAAGTGCAGAAGGTGGGGTTATAGCTGTGCTTTACACAGACAGAGCAGAGCTGGGGTCAGGAAAAAGACAGCAATCCCAGAATGCAGAGTGGCATAGTCAGAAGACACTTCATGTATGCAGGCAGCCTGAGACTCCTCGGGCCACCATCTTGGATATTTAAAGGCTCAGAAAATACAGTAGATGCGGGTAGGATGATTTTTGATGTGGGCAATCTGTATGTACAGGGTGGGGGAAACATACAATATAGACTCTTATTCAGGATGAGGGTACGGATTAATGTGGGCAATCTGTATGTACAGGGTGGGGGGAAACAAAAAAAATGGGCTCTAATTCAGGGTGATGGTCTGGTTTAATGTATGCGACAAGCTGCTGTCAGGGGTGTGCACAATCATCATAGGGGCTTTATGGAGACAGGCATCCTAAATCAGAATAAAAAGGCTCACAGACGTTTGGCCTGTATAATAGGAATCCTAGGGGGTTTCCTGATATAAGATTCTACATACCCCCTGCCCAAGCCGCACACTCACCTATCTGTGACCCGACTAATTTGTCATGGTCAGCAGCATACATCCCTCAACAGCAAAGGGGTCAGGGGATGCCGCGGTGCCAAATTCTGCTGCCAAAATAGTCTACAGCAGGTGAGTATGTGGTCAAGTGGGGCCAAGATGCCGTTTAGATAATTGAAACTGTAAATGGGCACGACCATCATTTCATTGTATAAACCAATGGCGTCAATGTTGGCAGATCATCTTACATCATGGTGCAGCTCATTCACCATATAATCCAGCACTGCCCACCCACCATATAACCTGGCTGTATAATCCAGCACTGCCCACCCACTATACAACCTGGCTGCATAATCCAGCACTGCCCACCCACCATATAACCTGTCCGTATAATCCAGCACTGCCCACCCACCATATAACCTGGCTGCATAATCCAGCACTGCCCACCCACCATATAACCTGTCCGTATAATCCAGCACTGCCCACCCACCATATAACCTGTCCGTATAATCCAGCACTGCCCACCCACCATATAACCTGTCCGTATAATCCAGCACTGCCCACCCACCATATAACCTGTCCGTATAATCCAGCACTGCCCACCCACCATATAACCTGTCCGTATAATCCAGCACTGCCCACCCACCATATAACCTGTCTGTATAATCCAGACTGCCCACCCACCATATAACCTGTCTGTATAATCCAGACTGCCCACCCACTATACAACCTGTCCGTATAATCCAGCACTGCCCACCCACCATATAACCTGTCTGTATAATCCAGACTGCCCACCCACTATACAACCTGTCCGTATAATCCAGCACTGCCCACCCACCATATAACCTGTCTGTATAATCCAGACTGCCCACCCACTATACAACCTGGCTGTATAATCCAGCACTGCCCACCCACCATATAACCTGTCCGTATAATCCAGCACTGCCCACCCACCATACAATCTGGCCGTCTAATCCAGACTGCCCACCCACCATATAACCTGTCCGTATAATCCAGACTGCCCACCCACCATATAACCTGTCCGTATAATCCAGACTGCCCACCCACCATATAACCTGTCCGTATAATCCAGCACTGCCCACCCACTATACAACCTGTCCGTATAATCCAGCACTGCCCACCCACCATATAACCTGTCTGTATAATCCAGACTGCCCACCCACTATACAACCTGGCTGTATAATCCAGCACTGCCCACCCACCATATAACCTGTCCGTATAATCCAGCACTGCCCACCCACCATACAATCTGGCCGTCTAATCCAGACTGCCCACCCACCATATAACCTGTCCGTATAATCCAGACTGCCCACCCACCATATAACCTGTCCGTATAATCCAGACTGCCCACCCACCATATAACCTGTCCGTATAATCCAGCACTGCCCACCCACCATACAATCTGGACATATAATCCAGCACTGCTCACCCACTATACAACCTGGATGTATAATCCAGCACTGCCCACCCACCATACAACCTGGCCGTATAATTGAGCGCTGCAGCCCAGCCGCCATAAAACATGGCCCTATAATCCAGCACTACTCACCCACCATACAACCTAGCTGTATAATCAAGAGCTGCCCACCCGCCATACAATCTGGTCATATAACCCAGTGCTGCCCACCAGCCATACAGTCTGGCCATTATAATCAGCGCTGTCCACCCGCCATACAATCTGATGATGCGCTGCCCATCCACCATACAATCTGGTTGTATGACCCAGTGCTGCCCACCCGCCATACAATCTGATGATGTGATGCCCATCCACCATACAATCTGGCCATTATAATCAGCGCTGCCCATCCGCCATACAATCTGATGATGCGCTGCCCATCCGCCATACAATCTGACCATTATAATCAGCGCTGCCCATCAGCCATACAATCTTGTCATTATAATCAGCGCTGCCCACCCGCCATACAATCTGATGATGCGCTGCCCACCCGCCATACAATCTGATGATGCGCTGCCCACCCACCATACAATCTGATGATGCGCTGCCCATCCGCCATACAATCTGACCATTATAATCAGCGCTGCCCATCAGCCATACAATCTTGTCATTATAATCAGCGCTGCCCACCCACCATACAATCTGATGATGTGCTGCCCATTCACCATACAATTTGGTCATTATAATCAGCGCTGCCCACCCGCCATACAATCTAATGATGCGCTTCCCACCGATCATACAATCTGATGTGCTGCCCACAAACCATACAATCTGATGCTGCGATGCCTGTCCACCATACAATCTGGCCATTATAATCAGTGATGCCCATCCACCATACAATCTGGCCATTATAATCAGCCCTGCCCACCCGCCATACAATCTGATGATGTGCTGCCCACCCACTACACAACCTGAATGTATAATCCAGCACTTCCCACCCACCATAGAATCTGGCCGGATAATTGAGCGCTGCAGCCCAGCCGCCATAAAACATGGCCCTATAATCCAGCACTACTCACCCACCATACAACCTGGCTGTATAATCCAGGACTACCCACCCACCATACAACCTGGCTGTATAGTCCAGGACTACCCACCCACCATACAACCTGGCTGTATAATCCAGGACTACCCACCCACCATACAACCTGGCTGTATAATCAAGAGCTGCCCACCCGCCATACAATCTGGTCGTATAACCCAGCGCTGCCCACCCACCATACAATCTGATTATGCGCTGCCCATCCACTATACAATCTGGCCATTATAATCAGCGCTGCCCATCCGCCATACAATCTGGCCATTATAATCAGCGCTGCCCATCCGCCATACAATCTGGCCATTATAATCAGCTCTGCCCACGCGCCATACAATCTGATGATGCGCTGCCCACCCACCATACAATTTGATGATATGCTACCCATCCACCATACAATCTGATGATGCGCTGCCCACCCACCATACAATTTGATGATATGCTACCCATCCACCATACAATCTGATGATGCGCTGCCCACCCACCATACAATCTGGTCATAATAATCAGCGCTGCCAATCCGCCATACAATCTGGCCATTATAATCAGCACTGCCCACCCGCCATACAATCTGGCCATTATAATCAGCGCTGCCCACCCACCATACAATCTGGCCATTATAATCAGCGCTGCCCACCCGCCATACAATCTGATGATGTGCTGCCCACCCACTACACAACCTGAATGTATAATCCAGCACTACCCACCCACCATACAACCTGGCTGTATAATCAAGAGCTGCCCACCGCCATGCAATCTGGTCATATAACCCAGTGGTACCCACCCGCCATACAATCTGATGATGTGCTGCCCATCCACCATACAATCTGATGATGCGCTGCCCATCCACCATACAATCTGATGATGCACTGCCAATCCACCATACAATCTGACCATTATAATCAGCGCTGCCCATCCGCCATACAATCTGGCCATTATAATCAGCGCTGCCCACCCGCCATACAAGCTGACGATATGCTACCCATCCACCATACAATCTGATGATGTGCTGCCCACCCACCATACAATCTGGTCATAATAATCAGCGCTGCCAATCCGCCATACAATCTAGCCATTATAATCAGCGCTGCCCACCCGCTATACAATACGATGATGCGCTGCCCACCCACCATACAATCTGATGATGCGCTGCCCACCCACCATACAATCTGGCCATTATAATCAGCGCTGCCCATCCGCAATACAATCTGGCCATTATATTCAGCGCTGCCCACCCGCCATACAATCTAGCCATTATAATCAGCGCTGCCATACAATCTGATAATACGCTGCCCACCCACCATACAATCTGATGATGTGCTGCCCAACCACCATACAATCTGGCCATTATAATCAGTGCTGTCCATCCACCATACAATCTGGCCATTATAATCAGCGCTGCCCACCCGCCATACAATCTGATGATGCGCTGCCTACGCACAGTACAATCTGGCCATTATAATCAGTGCTGCCCACCCGCTATACAATTTGGCCATTTTTAATCAGCGCTGCCCACCCGCCATACAATCTGATGAAGCGCTGCCCACCCGCCATATAATCTGGTCGTATAACCCAGTGCTGCCCACTTGCCATAGAATCTGATAATGCGCTGTCCATCCACCATACAATCTGGCCATTATAATCAGCGCTGCCCACCAGCCATACAATCTGATGATGCGCTGCCAATCCACCATACAATCTGGCCATTATAATCAGCGCTGCCCATGCGCCATACAATCTGGCTATTATAATCAGCGCTGCCCACCCGCCATACAATCTGTTAATGCGCTGCCCACCCACCATACAATTTGATGATGCCCTGCACACCCACCATACATGCGCTACCCACCCACTATACAATCTGGCCATTATAATAAGCGCTGCCCATCCGCCATACAATCTGATGATGTGCTGCCCACCCACTATACAACCTGGACGTATAATCCAGCACTGCCCACCTACTATACAACCTAGACGTATAATCCAGCCGTCATAAAACATGGCCCTATATTCCAGCACTACCCACCCACCATACAACCTGGCTGTATAATCAAGAGCTGCCCATCCTCCATACAATCTGGTCGTATAACCCAGTGCTGCCCACCCACCATACAATCTGATGATGTGCTGCCCACCCGCCATCAAGCTGCTGCCGCCACAGCTCCCAACTCCATTTTTTTATTTTTATCCCCATTTTTTTTTTTATTCTGAAGACTGGTCCGGGCTGCAGCAGGGATGAGGTCGGCTCCCGTGGTGCAGTGCCAGGACCCTCATCAAGCTGATACCGCCGCAGCTCCCGACTCCATTTTTTTCCCCATTTTTTTATTTTTATCCCCATTTTTTAATGTTTTTCCCCATTTTTTTTTTTATTTTTTCCCATTTTTTATTTTTTTTCCCCACTTTTTTTTTTTTATTCTGAAGACTGGTCCGGGCTGCAGCAGGGATGAGGTCGGCACCCGCGGTGCAAGGCCAGGACCCTCATCAAGCTGCTGCTGCCGCCGCAGCTCCCGACTCCATTTTTTTATTTTTATCCCCATTTTTTTATTTTTTTCCCCATTTTTTTTTTTTATTTTTTCCCATTTTTTTTTTTATTCTGAAGACTGGTCCGGGCTGCAGCAGGGATGAGGTCGGCACCCGCGGTGCAAGGCCAGGACCCTCATCAAGCTGCTGCTGCCGCCGCAGCTCCCGACTCCATTTTTTTATTTTTATCCCCATTTTTTAATTTTTTTCCCCATTTTTTTTAAATTTTTTCCCCACTTTTTTTTTTTTATTCTGAAGACTGGTCCGGGCTGCAGCAGGGATGAGGTCGGCTCCCGCGGTGCAGTGCCAGGACCCTCATCAAGCTGCTGCCGCCGCAGCTCCCGACTCCATTTTTTTTTTATTCTGAAGACTGATCCGGGCTGCAGCAGGGATGAGGTCGGCTCCCGCGGTGCAGTGCCAGGACCCTCATCAAGCTGCTGCAGCCACAGCTCCCGACTCCATTTTTTTATTTTCACCCCCATTTTTTATTTTTTCCCCATTTTTTTCCCATTTTTTGTTATTTTTTTCCCCATTTTTTTTTATTTTTTCCCATTTTTTTTATTTTTACCCCATTTTTTTTATTTTTATCCACCTTTTTTTTTTTTATTCTGAAGACTGGGCCGGGCTGCAGCAGGGATGAGGTCGGCTCCTGCTGTGCAGTGCCAGGACCCATTTTTTTTATTTTTATTCCCCACCTTTTTTTTTTATTCTGAAGACTGGGCCGGGCTGCAGCAGGGATGAGGTCGGCTCCCGCAGTGCAGTGCCAGGACCCTCACCAAGCTGCTGCTGCCACAGCTCCCGACTCCATTTTTTTTTTTTTTGCTTTCTCTCCTACCTTAGTTTTTTTTTCCTGCTGCTATTTGTTGTTTAACAACAGAAACGCCACCACTTGCGCCGGGGCGGTTCGGTGTCTGAGAGATCAATTTCGGGCCGCTCAAGCACAGAGATGAGATCGGTTTCGGACCCCTGCTCATCTACAGGCGGTTGATCAATTTGGGCCCGATCCTCAGCCATAGGTGGTGGATAAACTTGGATCCACCCGTCACCCACAGGCGATGGGAGAAATGCGGCCCACTCCTCATCCGCAGGCGGTGGATCAATGTCGGCCCACTTTTGAATTGCGGCCCACTCGTCATCCACAGGCGGTGGATGAATTGGGGTACACTCCTCAGTCACAGAGAGGATGAGGATGGCAGGCTGCAGCGTCATGAGGACTTCTGCTAACTCATCTTCCTCTATGGTGTTATAAGCCAACCGTAACGAGCGCCTATAGAGTTTGCGCACGAACGTCATGTTGCTTCTAGTGCTCTCCAAGGAAGGACTGAACTGGCCGTTGGCCTCCTCTCTAGTTATATATACTCCGAGCGCTGTGACGTCATCAGCATTGGCAGCCAGCCAATCAGTAACCAATGAATGCCAAGTAAAGCGTCACATGCCTCTCCTACGCGGGATGACAGTTAAGCAGTGGGGACACCATAAGTGGCAACCAGAGCCGTAGCAGCCATGAGGCGAATGAGGCACTGTCCTCGGGCGCAGCCAGGGCTGGATTTAAGGAGGGGCGCAAGCAGGGCCGTATTTGCTGTCAGGCACACCTAGAGCGGGGCTTAAGACTAGGGGTGGGCTAACCGCAGTAGCTGCAGTGGTGTTAATATTTATTTTTTTTTTAGATCATCGGTGGTCAGTGGAGATGGCCAGTACACAATCCCGTCCCCGCCCCTGCCGAGCCGCCCGATGCACTGTTCAGCCTTCTATAAGCAGTGACAGGCGGAGGGGGGCGCCAGGGAGGTGTGGGGGGAGAGACACTTCCTGTCCTCTGTCACACAGTTTACAGAGAGCAGCACGTGTGTCAGTCAGAATCCGTGTCAGGTGCTGTATGTCTGTCTGTACTGTCTCTTCCCCACTGTCACACGGAGCTCTCCTGCCGCCCTCTCCATGGCCCCGTCCTGTGAGGAGATCGCCGGAGTGACTGCTGACACCCTTTGTGTGCCAGCAAGGATGCAGCTCTCTGCTGTGTGACACCCTGCGAGTTCTCAGGTAACTTTTGTCTGTCTCGCTGTCCTCTTGCTGTCTCTTTTCCTGCCTTTCTTTCTGCAGTCACTCTCTGTGTCTCTCTCAGTCTGTCTAACTCCATGGACTTCATCTTGCTGTCTCTTTTCCTGCCTTTCTTTCTGCAGTCACTCTCTGTCTGTCTAACTCCATGGACTTCATCTTGCTGTCTCTTTTCCTGCCTTTCTTTCTGCAGTCACTCTCTGTCTGTCTAACTCCATGGACTTCATCTTGCTGTCTCTTTTCCTGCCTTTCTTTCTGCAGTCACTCTCTGTGTCTCTCTCTGTCTGTCTAACTCCATGGACTTCATCTTGCTGTCTCTTTTCCTGCCTTTCTTTCTGCAGTCACTCTCTGTGTGTCTCTCTGTCTGTCTAACTCCATGGACTTCATCTTGCTGTCTCTTTTCCTGCCTTTCTTTCTGCAGTCACTCTCTGTGTCTCTCTCAGTCTGTCTAACTCCATGGACTTCATCTTGCTGTCTCTTTTCCTGCCTTTCTTTCTGCAGTCACTCTCTGTGTCTCTCTCTGTCTGTCTAACTCCACTGACTTCATCTTGCTGTCTCTTTTCCTTCCTTTCTTTCTGCAGTCACTCTCTGTGTGTCTCTCTCTCTGTCTGTCTAACTCTATGGACTTCATCTTGCTGTCTCTGTTCCTGCCTTTCTTTCTGCAGTCACTCTCTGTGTCTCTCTCAGTCTGTCTAACTCCACGGACTTCATCTTGGCTGTCTCTTTTCCTTCCTTTCTTTAAAGTGGACCAACACCCAGGATTTTGACTATCCTGGGTTTTGGTCCACTTCGGCGGGGCACCCCGATAGGGGGTGCCCCGCTGTGTGAAACCCCCCAGAAACCCCAAAAAACTCACCTCTCAGCGCTCCCACGTGAGCGCCGCAGCCAATCCCCGCCAACGTCCAGGCGGGGATCAGGAACGTCCAAGACGCTTCCGCCGCCGCCGCCTCCCGCGCGTCACTCTCGGCGCGCGCGCGCCCCCGCCGGCCATTCACAGAGGGCCGGCGCGGGCGCGCGCACGTCTGGAGGGGCGCGCGGGAGGCGGCGGCGGCGGAAGCGGCGGCGGATCAGGTAAGGTGTTTTTGGGGTTTCTGGGGGGTTTCACCCCGCGGGACATCCCGATCTCGGATGTCCCGCGGGGTGGGAGGTGATCGGCCCGGGAATCTTATAGATTTCCGGGCCGATCACCCCTGGGTGTTGGTCCTCTTTAAGCAGTCACTCTCTGTGTGTCTCTCTGTCTGTCTAACTCCATGGACTTCATCTTGCTGTCTCTTTTCCTGCCTTTCTTTCTGCAGTCGCTCTCTGTGTCTCTCTCTGTCTGTCTAACTCCATGGACTTCATCTTGCTGTCTCTTTTCCTTCCTTTCTTTCTGCAGTCACTCTCTGTGTGTCTCTCTCTGTCTGTCTAACTCCATGGACTTCATCTTGCTGTCTCTTTTCCTTCCTTTCTTTCTGCAGTCACTCTCTGTGTCTCTCTCAGTCTGTCTAACTCCATGGACTTCATCTTGGCTGTCTCTTTTCCTTCCTTTCTTTCTGCAGTCACTCTCTGTGTCTCTCTCTGTCTGTCTAACTCCATGGACTTCATCTTGCTGTCTCTTTTCCTGCCTTTCTTTCTGCAGTCACTCTCTGTGTATCTCTCAGTCTGTCTAACTCCACGGACTTCATCTTGCTGTCTCTTTTCCTTCCTTTCTTTCTGCAGTCACTCTCTGTGTCTCTCTCAGTCTGTCTAACTCCATGGACTTCATCTTGCTGTCTCTTTTCCTGCCTTTCTTTCTGCAGTCACTCTCTGTGTCTCTCTCTGTCTGTCTAATTCCATGGACTTCATCTTGCTGTCTCTTTTCCTGCCTTTCTTTCTGCAGTCACTCTCTGTGTCTCTCTCTGTCTGTCTAACTCCATGGACTTCATCTTGCTGTCTCTTTTCCTGCCTTTCTTTCTGCAGTCACTCTCTGTCTGTCTAACTCCATGGACTTCATCTTGCTGTCTCTTTTCCTACCTTTCTTTCTGCAGTCACTCTCTGTGTCTCTCTCTGTCTGTCTAACTCCATGGACTTCATCTTGGCTGTCTCTTTTCCTGCCTTTCTTTCTGCAGTCACTCTCTGTGTCTCTCTCAGTCTGTCTAACTCCATGGACTTCATCTTGCTGTCTCTTTTCCTGCCTTTCTTTCTGCAGTCACTCTCTGTGTCTCTCTCTGTCTGTCTAACTCCATGGACTTCATCTTGCTGTCTCTTTTCCTTCCTTTCTTTCTGCAGTCACTCTCTGTGTCTCTCTCTGTCTGTCTAACTCCATGGACTTCATCTTGCTGTCTCTTTTCCTGCCTTTCTTTCTGCAGTCACTCTCTGTGTCTCTCTCTGTCTGTCTAACTCCATGGACTTCATCTTGCTGTCTCTTTTCCTTCCTTTCTTTCTGCAGTCACTCTCTGTGTCTCTCTCAGTCTGTCTAACTCCACGGACTTCATCTTGCTGTCTCTTTTCCTTCCTTTCTTTCTGCAGTCACTCACTGTGTCTCTCTCTGTCTGTCTAACTCCATGGACTTCATCTTGCTGTCTCTTTTCCTTCCTTTCTTTCTGCAGTCACTCTGTGTCTCTCTGTCTGTCTAACTCCATGGACTTCATCTTGCTGTCTCTTTTCCTGCCTTTCTTTCTGCAGTCACTCTCTGTGTGTCTCTCTCAGTCTGTCTAACTCCATGGACTTCATCTAGCTGTCTCTTTTCCTGCCTTTCTTTCTGCAGCCACTCTCTGTGTCTCTCTCTGTCTGTCTAACTCCATGGACTTCATCTTGGCTGTCTCTTTTCCTGCCTTTCTTTCTGCAGTCACTCTCTGTGTCTCTCTCAGTCTGTCTAACTCCATGGACTTCATCTTGCTGTCTCTTTTCCTGCCTTTCTTTCTGCAGTCACTCTCTGTGTCTCTCTCAGTCTGTCTAACTCCATGGACTTCATCTTGCTGTCTCTTTTCCTTCCTTTCTTTCTGCAGTCACTCTGTGTGTCTCTCTCTGTCTGTCTAACTCCATGGACTTCATCTTGCTGTCTCTTTTCCTGCCTTTCTTTCTGCAGTCACTCTCTGTGTCTCTCTCTGTCTGTCTAACTCCATGGACTTCATCTTGGCTGTCTCTTTTCCTGCCTTTCTTTCTGCAGTCACTCTCTGTGTCTCTCTCAGTCTGTCTAACTCCACGGACTTCATCTTGCTGTCTCTTTTCCTTCCTTTCTTTCTGCAGTCACTCTCTGTGTCTCTCTCAGTCTGTCTAACTCCATGGACTTCATCTTGCTGTCTCTTTTCCTGCCTTTCTTTCTGCAGTCACTCTCTGTGTCTCTCTCTGTCTGTCTAACTCCATGGACTTCATCTTGCTGTCTCTTTTCCTTCCTTTCTTTCTGCAGTCACTCTCTGTGTCTCTCTCTGTCTGTCTAACTCCATAGACTTCATCTTGCTGTCTCTTTTCCTGCCTTTCTTTCTGCAGTCACTCTCTGTGTCTCTCTCTGTCTGTCTAACTCCATGGACTTCATCTTACTGTCTCTTTTCCTGCCTTTCTTTCTGCAGTCACTCTCTGTGTCTCTCTCTGTCTGTCTAACTCCATGGACTTCATCTTGCTGTCTCTTTTCCTTCCTTTCTTTCTGCAGTCACTCTCTGTGTCTCTCTGTCTGTCTAACTCCATGGACTTCATCTTGCTGTCTCTTTTCCTTCCTTTCTTTCTGCAGTCACTCTCTGTGTCTCTCTGTCTGTCTAACTCCCTGGACTTTCCTCTTGTTCTCTCTCCTCTCACTGATTCTGGTTCTGTCTTTTTTCTCCATCTGGTTGCACTCTCTGTCTTTCCCTCTATTTCTGTCTCTATTTACACTTTCTTTTCTCCATGCACTCTTTTTTTTTTGTCCCTGTTCTCTCTCTGACTTTCTGTCTCTTGCTCTGCACCCTGATCTCTCAGAGCCGGGGGACCAGAAGTCCCAGCCTGCACTGCAGCATCTTTATTTTCAGGGCTGGCTGTTCCTCCTCGCTGGGCAATCGATTACCCTGTCGTATGAAACCCACAGATTCTGCACAATTTACTAGCAGTCCCATGGCACATGCACAGGCCCCCCACCACTTAGTACAGCTGTATCTTCATTTATGTCTGCTGGCTGCATTTGCTAAAACATGAATAAAGATGCAGCCACACTGAATGGCCAGGAGTCAGTGCATGTGCTGTGGGACTGACGGTCAGGTAAAAATTACCGGCAATTCCAGAGGTTTTACATGACAGGGCATCCGAATCGTGATGTTCCGCCAAAGAGGAATAGCCGTCCCTGTCTGCTGCCCCACAGTCCTGCCCCTACCCATCCCCTGTTATTTCTAGCTCTGCCACTTCCATCCCCCATTCTCTCAGCTCGGCCACTATCCATCCATCTCCTCCCAGCTCTTACCCCATCCATTTTTCTTACTCCCAGCTCTGCCCCATCCATCCCTCTTATTCCCAGATCTGCCCCATCCATCCCACTTATTCCCAGCTCTGCCCCCATTCATCCCTCTTATTCCCAGCTCTGCCCCATTCATCCCTCTTATTCACAGATCTGCCCCCATTCATCCCTTTTATTCCCAGCTCTGCCCCATCCATCCCACTAATTCCCAGATCTTCCCCCATTCATCCCTCTTATTCCCAGCTCTGCCCCATTCATCCCTCTTATTCACAGATCTGCCCCCATTCATCCCTTTTATTCCCAGCTCTGCCCCCATCCATCCCTCTTATTCCCAGTACTGCCCCATTCATCCCTCTTATTCACAGATCTGCCCCATCCATCCCTCTTATACCCAGATCTGCCCCCATCCATCCATCTTATACCCAGCTCTGCCCCCATTCATCCCTCTTATACCCAGCTCTGCCCCCATCCATCCATCTTATACCCAGCTCTGCCCCCATTCATCCCTCTTATTCCCAGCTCTGCCCCAATGCATCCCTCTTATTCCCAGCTCTGCCCCCATCCATCCCTCTTATTCCCAGTACTGCCCCATTCATCCCTCTTATTCACAGATCTGCCCCATCCATCCCTCTTATACCTAGATCTGCCCCCATCCATCCATCTTATACCCAGTTCTGCCCCCATTCATCCCTCTTATTCCCAGCTCTGCCCCAATGCATCCCTCTTATTCCCAGCTCTGCCCCATTTATCCCTCTTATTCCCAGCTCTGCTCCATTTATCCCTCTTATTCCCAGCTCTGCCCCCATTTATCCCTCTTATTCCCAGCTCTGCCCCCATTCATCCCTCTTATTCCCAGCTCTGCCACATTCATCCCTCTTATTCCCAGATCTGCCCCATCCATCCCACTTATTCCCAGATCTTCCCCCATTCATCCCTCTTATTCACAGATCTGCCCCCATTCATCCCTCTTATTCCCAGCTCTGCCCCATTCATTCCTCTTATTCACAGATCTGCCCCCATTCATCCCTCTTATTCCCATCTCTGCTCCATTCATCCCTCTTATTCACAGATCTGCCCCCATTCATCCCTTTTATTCCCAGCTCGGCCCCATCCATCCCACTTATTCCCAGATCTGCCCCCATTCATCCCTCTTATTCCCAGCTCTGCCCCATTCATCCCTCTTATTCACAGATCTGCCCCCATTCATCCCTTTTATTCCCAGCTCTGCCCCATCCATCCCACTTATTCCCAGATCTGCCCCCATTCATCCCTCTTATTCCCAGCTCTGCCCCATTCATCCCTCTTATACCCAGATCTGCCCCCATCCATCCATCTTATACCCAGCTCTGCCCCCATTCATCCCTCTTATACCCAGATCTGCCCCCATCCATCCATCTTATACCCAGCTCTGCCCCCATTCATCCCTCTTATTCCCAGCTCTGCCCCAATGCATCCCTCTTATTCCCAGCTCTGCCCCATTTATCCCTCTTATTCCCAGCTCTGCCCCATTTATCCCTCTTATTCCCAGCTCTGCCCCCATTCCTCCCTCTTATTCACAGATCTTCCCCAATTCATCCCTCTTATTCACAGATCTGCCCCTATTCATCCCTCTTATTCCCAGTTCTTCCCCCATTTATTCCTCATTCCCAGCTTTTCCCACATCCACTCCTCTTTTTCCCAGCACTGCTCCCATCAATCTCTCTTATTCCAAGCTCTCAGCTTATCCAGAGATTTCAACTACACCCTCCCCCTGGACCTTCAACTAGGCACAGACCACGGTAAATGGACCTCGACTAAAAGTACTTGATTACCGCTGCTTTAGATCATTGGTCTTCAGTGCAACAGTGGACAACATAGTGTGGCACCCCTCCCATTCCCATAGGCAGTGTGTCATGCTCCCTCCCATTCCCCATATAGACAGTGTGTCATGCTCCCTCCCATTCCCCATATAGGCAGTGTGTCATGCTCCCTCCCATTCCCCATATAGACAGTGTGTCATGCTCCCTCCCATTCCCCATATAGGCAGTGTGTCATGCTCCCTCCCATTTCCCATAGGCAGTGTGGCATTCCCATTTCCCATAGGCAGTTTGGCATTCCCATTCCCCATATAGGCAGTGTGTCATGCTCCCTCCCATTCCCATAGGCAGTGTGGCATTCCCATTTCCCATAGGCAGTGTGGCATTCCCATTTCCCATAGGCAGTGTGGCATTCCCATTCCCCATATAGGCAGTGTGGCATTCCCACTCTCCGATAGGCAAAAGAAAAAAATGTACACTCACATATACATCGCTCCCACGTTGCTGGCCAGGCCACAGGAGGCCAGAAGATGTAGGAGCCACAGGTGGGCGGGCAGGGTAACTGATCCCTGCCCGACGTCCCTACCGCTGCTTCTTCTCCGGCGCGAGCAAACACACCTGGCTCTGTGCAACAGGTGGGCGTGGCCTGTGTCAAGTGACGGCCACCAGTCGGATGTTTGCTCTGAGTGCGGCGGCGGTGGGGACAGTGCAGACAGCAGGGATCAGGTGCCCGTCCGCCTGCCGTTCCTGCATCTTCTGGCCTCCCGTGGCTATGGTGGCCCGGCCAGCAGCGCGGGAGCGATATATATGAGAGTTTAATGTTTTTTTCTTTTTACATTTGCCCGATAAGAGGCACTGACTTTCCCCCCTCTGTTGGAGATAAATGGCAGCTGATGTCTCTGCAGAGGTTTCCATCCCCAGATCCATCCAAAATTTAAGGGGGGTCTGCCCAATCTCTGTGTTTTGGGGCCCAGCAGTCAGATGCCAATAGATCATGACATAGATATCAGTGGATGGAAAATTAGGATTTGATTTTATAAATATTGTAATTGTTGGAGTGAAATATGTATTGATTCCACAGTCACTGCTTTACTGCAGGAGAGCACAGCTTATCCACTCATCATGATAGGAACTGCAGTACTCTTAGGGCCTTATTTAGCAAGGGATAGCATCAGGTAGTGTCTCACTAGCGGCAGGTAGCGCCAGCTATCGGCGGCTACCGACTCCAGAACGCCAGGCGGCGGACACAATCACGCATTTATCACGCTAAATGAGGCTAGCGCCGGCGAGAGCGTCAGCTAGCGCGGGATTCATCATGTAGCCGACTGCAACGAACAGCGCCGCTGCTAATCCCATCACAGCGCCAGGTATGACCTCTCGCTACCTGGCGCTCTCCAATGCATTTCAATGGAGCAATCTTTAAATATTCCTAATTAATTGATATTAATGGTTTTTGTTTTTTTTTTTTAAATGTGAAAAATTCTGTGACCACTTCGGCAATGTTAGATATTTTTTTTAAGGTAAAAAAAAAAAAAAAATTTTTGTGCAGAATTGATATTACAGGTCTGATATTAATGTATTCATATTACAAAATGTTTAGAAAAACTTGTTTAATTTTTAAAACAAAAAATATGGTTGTTTGGGGGTTAAAAACTACTTTTAAGCCATCGCCGCCAGCGCTCTGGGGTTTAAACATGCATTTCACAGCGCGATAATTTTTTGAGCGTGATTTGTTAATGAATATGCTGGGAGCCGTTCGCTCTGCCCATTCGCTGTCAGGCGCACCCATACAGCGCGGAACCTGTCAAACAGCGACTCCTAACCCCGTATTCAACATTAACGCACACCGACTGAGTCGCTGTCAACAACCGAACAACGGCCAAGCACAGCGAATACTAGCGGGCGCTGTGAAAATCACGCTACTGACGCTTATCTGTCGCTACCTGGCGCTATTAATGAATCGGCCTCCCCGTTATTGTAATAGTAAATGTGTCACTGTTACGATATTGATAACTTAATTGTGACATCCCAAGTGCGCGCACACACATGCATGGTTGACATAACATTTGTGGGATCGAGCCCTAAAAATAGACCAATAATATTTCCATGTTACTATAGGGTGGGCCTCCAGAGTCAGTTTCATTGGTTTGCTGTCCATTTTCCTTCAACTCCTGATGGCCACTGTGCTCATTTCCTGTAATTCCTTCTTTCCACCCCTTTCATGCCGCCCACCCTGCCCTCCTTCTGCAGCCCGCTGCTTCTATTTTCTGTCCCATACTTGCTGCCCTCTATGCCCTCTTCTTGTTTCCTGTTTTACTCCTTTCTCCCTTGTTGCCCATTGCCCCACCTTCTTGTTGCCCATTGTCCCACCTTCTTGTTGACCCTGTGGTGATCTACCTTCCATTTACAGTTGCCTCTGCAGAACAATAGCATTTTGTTTTCTGCAGTAACACTGTCTACTTTCACTGTTGACAACTTGTGCTGCCCACCAAGCACATGTTACTGCCAAATATGGCCCCTTATGTTACCTACAATGCAAAGGTGACATAAGGGGACATATTTGGCCATACTCACTCTATCAATGTTATTTTTCCTGGTCCTGTATTGTGTTGATAATTTAAATTACAGGCAACAATGGGGAGGCCGATTTATTAATAGCGCCAGGTAGCGACAGATGAGCGACAGTAGCGTGATTTTCACAGCGCCGGCTAGTATTCGCTGTGCTTGGCTGTTGTTCGGTTGTTGACAGCGACTCAGTCGGTGTGCGGTAATGTTGAATACGGGGTTAGGAGACGCTGTTTGACAGGTTCCGCGCTGTATGGGAGCGCATGACAACGAATGGCCATAGCGAACGGCTCCCAGCATATTCATTAACAAATCACGCTCAAAAAATTCTCGCGCTGTGAAATGCTTGTTTAAACCCCAGAGCGCTGGCGGCGATGGGTTAAAAGTAGATTTTTAACCCCCAAACAACCTTATTTTAGGAAAAAAATAATAAACAAGTTTTTATAAGCATTTTGTAATATGAATACATTAATATCAGACCTGTAATATCAATTCTGCACAAATTTTTTTTTTTTTTTTTACCTTAAAAAAAGATATAACATTGCAGAAGTGGTCACCGAATTTTTGACATTTAAAAAAAATAAAAAACATTAATATCAATTAATTATGAATATTTAAAGATTGCTCCATTGAAATGCATTGGAGAGCGCCAGGTAGCGAGAGGTCATACCTGGCGCTGTGATGGGATTAGCAGCGGCGCTGTTCGCTGAAGTCTGCAACATGATGAATCCCGCGCTAGCTGACGCTTTCGCCGGCGCTAGCCTCATTTAGCGTGATAAATGCGTGATTGTGTTCGCAGCCTGGCGTTCTGGAGTCGGTAGCCGCCGATAGCTGGCGATACCTGGCGCTAGTGGGACACTACCTGGCGCTATCCCTTGATAAATAAGGCCCTAAGTCTCCTAGAATTAGCAATATCCACATCTTCCACAAAAATATATTCTTGAATCTCATGTAGCTGAAAAATTAAACAGTTCTATTCTACATTCTTTATGCCTATTTTCCTTAATGTCTCTCAAAATAATCCAGTAAACAAGAAACAAAACAAAAAGAAAAGATATATATATATATCATTTTCTTTTTTTTTTTGGCGATTGTCTGGGCTTGCCTCTGGCGCAAAAGAAGCTAGCTACAGCTCTGGTGTCGCTGTAGCCCAGAGCGCCGGACGCTGTGTGATTAAAGTCCGTTTTTGAACACATATCCACTAGTAACAAAGCGAAAACACATGGAATGACATTGTTGTAACATTGTGACATTAACACTTTAATACCAGACCTGTAATGACAATTCTGTCTAAAAAAAATATTAAAATAAAACCCTGCTTAAAGAGAAGAAAAGTAACGTCCATTGAAATGTATGGGAGAGCGACAAGTAGCGATAGACAATACCAGGCGCTCTGAAAGGCAGAGTGCCGCGGGGATCCGCTGAGCCGTCTGTGATGATAAATCGGTCGCTGCGTGTCGTGTGGTATTGCGTACAGCGCCCGGCGTTCACTAGACGCTACCTGTCGCTTACAAGGCACTACCTGTCGCTGTCCCTTGATGAATAAAGCCCTATGGGGTTTATTTATCAAGGAATAGTGGCAGGTAGTGCTTCGTAGCGGCAGGCAGCGTCTGGTGAACGCCGGCGCTGTACGCAAAACCACATTTATAAAAGCGACTCTGGTGAGCGACTCTAACAGCGCCATGTAGCGTCACATGTATCATTACAGGTGGCTCAGAGTATAGCGCCGGAGCTCTAGCTTTCAGAGCGCCAGGTATTACCTGTCGCTCTCCCATACATTTCAATGGACATTCCTTTCCTAAACAGGGTTTTTTTTTCTGTCAAATCATTGTGTGATGTCGGCCTAGAAAGAGTCATTTTTGAAAACTTTTTTGATGTTTTTGTTTTTTATGCAGAATTGTTATTACAGGTCTGGCACTAAAGTGTTAATTACACAATGTTACAATCAGGCTGATTCATCACTAACGCCAGGTAGCGACAGATGAGCATCTGTAGCAGGCATTTTCAGAGCGCCCGCTAGTAGTCACTGTGCTCGGCCGTGGGTCGCTAGTTCTTAGCGACTCAGACGCTGTGCAGCAATGATGAATACATTGTGATGAGTCGCTATTTGACCAGTACAGCGCTGTATGGGAGCGCATGTTAGCGACTGGTCAGTGCGACCGACTCACAACATATTCATTAAAAAAACAGCCTCACAAAACTACGGCGCTGAAAAATGCTTCTCTGAAGCCCAGATAGCCGGAGGCTGTGTGTTTAAAGTCTGTTTTTCAGCATCTATCCACTAGTAACAAAGCGAAAACATATGGAATTACATTGTAATAACATGAACACTTTAAAGTGGACCAACACCCACGGGTGATCGGCCCGGGAATCTATAAGATTCCCGGGCCGATCACCCCCCACCCCGCGGGACATCCGAGATCGGGATGTCCCGCGGGGTGTAACCCCCCCAAAACCCCCGAAAAACCCTACCTGATCTTCGGCGGCGGCCGGCCGCCGCCGCCTCCCTCGCGCCCCTGCAGGCGTGCGCGCGCCCGCGCCGGCCGTCTGCGAATGGCCGGCGCGGGCGCGCGCGCGTCAAAAGGGACGCGCGGGAGGCGGCGGCGGCGGCAGCCGCTTAGACGTCCTGGAATAGAGCTTGTACGTTGGCGCTGGGAGCGCGGAGAGGTGAGTTTTTCGGGGGGTTGGGGGGGGTTTCACACAGCGGGGCACCCCGATCGGGGGTGCCCCATCGAAGTGGACCAAGACCCAGGATAGTCAAAATCCTGGGTGTTGGTCCACTTTAATGCCAGACCTGTAATGTCATTTCTGCAGAAATATATAAAACATGAAACATTTTTGAAAACCTACTTTTACATTTAATGCCATAGGAGGTAACAACATTATTTGAGATTTAAAAAAAAAAAAAAAAAACAGATTCGCTCAACAGATTCTGCTTGATAAATGTGTAATTGCTGCCGTGTCCGGCGTTCACCTGTCGCTACCTGTTGCTACCTCTCATAAACAAGCCATTACCTGACGCTATCCCTTCATAAATAAGGGCCAATGTCATTCCATGCGTTTGCTTTGTTACTGATGGATATGTGTTCAAAAACAGACTTTAATCACACAGCGTCTGGCGCACTATGCTACAGCGCCCAGATTTAGCGCGCCAACGATGTGTGTGTGTCTTTTTTTGATAAGTATGGTGTGGAGCGCCGAGTGCCGGTCGCACTGAGCTGCCTGCAGCGCTGTATTGGTGTTAGAGCGCCCAAAACAAAATCACATTTATCAATGCGGGCCAGGTTACTACAGCGACTGATACCCGCTTACAGCGTCTACTAGTGGTCGCTCTAAGCGTCTCTATACAGACGCTCATCTGGCAATACCAGGCGCTAGAAGTGAATCGGCCTCCACATGTAGAAAGCCTCAGGAGCTACTCTACACTCTTGCGCTGCCTATGCCTTTGATCTAAAATGCGCACACATGGCGTCCAAGACAGTTACAAAAAGGTTTGGGTTATATTATGGGAAACAAATGTTGCTTAGAGGAGTAATAACTCAACGTTTCTGACATAATGATGGATGATAATGGTGTGAGCTGGGAGGTGTTCTGCTATCCTGGAATCCCCAGCGCTGTGAGTGGTTACATGAACAAGTGTATTATGACACGTACTGATTATGGTGTCCTCACAGGTGGAGAGGGTGGTGATGGTGATCATGAAGATTCTCTCTTGGAGCACCAGGTGAGCCTCTGCTATGTCCATTTTACCTGGGGCCTTGTTCATGAAGGGATAGCGCCAGGTAGTGCCTGTTAAGCGGCAGGTGAACGCTGGACACGGCACGCAATTACACATTTATGAAGGTGATTCTGGTGAGCGACTAGAACAACGCCATGTAGCGTCCGATTCATCATTATCCCAGGCTCAGCGTACAGCACCGGCGTTCAGCCTTGCAGAGCGCCGCGTCTTACCTCTCGCTACCTGGCGCTCTCCCATACATTTCTATGGACGATACTTAAATCCCTTTCCTGATCCCTTTTTTTTTTTTAAAAACTCAAATCTTTCAGACATGTATCCTGGCCTAGAAAATGACATTTTAGAAAACTTTTGGGATTAATAATATTTTTATGCAGAATTGTTCTTACACGTCTGGTATTAAAGTGTTCATGTTACAATGTTATAACAATGTAATTCCAAATGTTTTTGGTGAATATGTGTTCAAAAACAGCCTTTACATGTGTAAAGGCTGGCGCTCTGGGCTACATCGACCCGATTTTGAGCGCCGAAACTGTTTGAGGCTGTTTTTTTGATGAATGTGGTGTGAGTCAGTCGCAGTAAGCTGGCACTACCATTCGTTCCCATACAGTGTAGTATTGCGAATCACATAACGTATTCAACAATGCCGGCCACCACCTGAGGCGCTCTGAACCATGGCCGAGCACAGCGACTACTAGCGTTCGTTCTGAAATCCTCGCTACAGGCGCTCATCTGTCGCTACCTGGCGTTAGTAATGAATCAGCCTGCTGGCTCTCATCCTTTACTACACTCTCATTATCCAAAATGAATTCCCATGATGCTGCTTCTTACATGTGGGTGGCCGTGAAATTATAGATATGATTTGTTGCGACAGGAAAGCTCGCTATTACAGGTTTTAACGCACCTAATAATAAAGTAAAGCTCCGGGTAAAGTGATGTTCCCGGCATGACTAATATTAGATGAGGGGTGTAATCATAATCTAACTTTCCATTTATAAATGTCTCTGGGTATTATTTGGGAATTGTTGAGAGGTTTCTTTGTTATCTTCTACTCCAACAGGAGTTCAGTGCCCTGCTCCTAACTATAGTGCTAGCACTCGAATATCAGCCATATGCAGTGTCAGACTGGCCCACCAGAAGATCCTGCAGGGGGCCCCAGGCACTGACCCAGCGTCACCATTAGGGTCAGGGCCGGCTCCAGGTTTATGTGGGCCCTTGGGCGGCATGGACTCAGTGGGCCCCTTTGTGGTGAAGAATCTCATCACATCACTGAGGGACGTCCCAAATCTGGATGCCCCCTAAGGATCATGCTATTTGGACCCAAACTCTAGTTCTGGTCTACTTTGAAGCGCACCAAACCCCTTTAAACCTGACCTTGGAGTCTAAACGAATCTGGATTCTCCTGATTTTGGATGCCCCTGTGTGTGACTCCCTCCCTTTGTTCATTACTTACCTGGTGAGTGCACTGTGGGATCGCCAGTTTGAGTTAATGGCCAAACCAGATGGTCCTGTAAAGCGGAACAAAACTCAGAGGTAGAATTGCTTGCATAGTGGGTATGCCAGGGATCCCAGGGGGTTTCACACAGTAGGGTATCACAGATTGGGATGCTCCAGGGATAGGAAATCAGCTGGGGTGGGCAACTTAAAAGCAGAACAAAACCCAGCACTTCCTCCCCTGAAATCTAAATTGATATTCCCCGTTGTGTGGAACCCGGCCATTCGAGGAGATGTGGGCACCATCTGTGGTGGTGCCTTCACAGTCCACCGCTGGTCAAGCGCCGTCGCACACCCCAAAGGCTGGCCCTGGCAGTGGGTCACCCCGGAGGATGGGGGCCCCTGGCAGCTGCCCCACCTTGCCGGGTGCTGACGCCGGCCCTGATTAGGGTAGTGTGCAAGCTCTTTCATTTAATTCTTGTGCCTTTAAAGTTAACCGTGTATTCCCTTCCCAACACCCACAGCATACCAGCATCCCAAGTGTCCCTGATTTGGAGGGACTGCAGTCCCCCACCAAAGGGTAGGCGGTACAGGCCCATGGTGAGCCTTATGGGATGCCCCTCCCGCGTCTTATACCCCTCGCCCCCTGTCCCCGCAGTTGGCTCCCTTTAGGCTGGCCATCGCTTCCCCTTCGCTCTCCCTGATAGATTTTGGGGGGGGGGGGGGGGGTGCATGTCTTGACTATATGATTTATGTGATGATCCCTTTTGAATTGGTTGCACTGGTTTCTTTTGCCGCCGCCGCACGCTTGTACTCCACTCCGCGGTCGGCGGCGACATCGCCTCAGGCGCTGCTGCACCATCATTGGCTGGCCTTGTCATGTGGGCGCGTTTTCGCGCTCTTCGGGGGGGCTGACGCGTTCTGCATCACTGTCTCTGCGGCCCGCCCCTCGAGGTATATGCGGGCGCCATTTTAGTTCTCTGCTGCGTGTGCCTGGTGTCTCCCTATCGCGGTTCGTAAGTGCCCCTGCGGGCTGATTTATTTTGTATTTCTCTGTATTGCATATTGCTTATGGCATCTTTTTGCTTATGTCTTGCAGGCGGGTCAAACTTTTGTAGTTTCTCCCGGTCCTATCGCCTCTATTTAGTGTTAACTCTTATTGGAGGGCTATTTCATACCACTACTCCCACTTCCCTAGCGGGTTATTGGGGCATCCCGGGTTGCTATTATTAGGGTCAATCTCTATTGGCCTGTTGTGCCGTGATAATCACCATATGGAGGCTTCTCAGGATAATGTGCTCGGGGTTCCTTTGGGACAAGCCCGGCTGTGTATTGCGTGTGGGGTATCCCCTGTCAGTGATGACGTCAGGGTTTGTGTACCCTGCACCTAGCAGGTACTTGCGCTGCAGTCTGAGTTACCTGCGGCTGGGCCTAGTGCTGCGCCCCCCCTGGCTTCGCCTACCCCCCCCATGCTTACACCTGACTCCCAGTGAGGTGCATACCAGTGGGGAGTCTCAACCTGATTTGGCTGCCCGGGTGGCCAGCATTGAAAGGCATATTGCTGGGTCTGGTCCGCGTAAGGCTCCTGCTAAGCGGCGGCATCTGGCACCCGGTGTTACTCTCTTTCCTATGGAAGCTAAAGAGTTTTTTGATATTACTGGATATACCCCCCTGGAAGAGGGGGAATTATTTTCTGATTCAGAATCATCTGAGGATCAGCCTAGGGGTTATGCTGAGTCTGGGTCTGACCACGCTTGGAGTTTCCTGAACAAACTCATGTTAATAATCTGGTGCTCAAGGAGTGGGAACGGCCTACCCGGGGTACCAAAGAGTTGAGATAAGAGGTATCCCTTTCCCGCTGAGATGGTTAAACGTTGGTCATGCACCGGTTTTGGGGTTGTTCAACACATCCGTCATGCATTCCCCTGACTCTACTACCCTAAGGGATGGGGAAGACAGGCGCATAGATCAGCTGTCTTGCCATGCTTTTGCCTGTGTGGGGACCGCGCTGCGTCCGGTCTGTGCCTCTTCTATTACAGTTACAGTTATTACAGCCTGCTCAGGAGTGTCTTAGATGGGGCCCCTGATGATGCAGGTAGTGAAGAGTATAGAGCTCTTCTGCGTTGTGAGGAATTTGTTGCTTATGTTCTTTCTGCCCTGGATGATACCATTAGGATGTGTGGCAGGGCATCTGCCTTCTTGGTGGCTATACGCCACTCGGTCTGGCTGCGCCAGTAGGCAGCTGACAACGCTGCTAAGAAAGCTCTCACTGGTTTTCCCTTCAAGGGGCTGCGCCTCTTTGGTGAACGTCTGGATTTGTTTGCTAAGGGAGGCAAGTTACCTCAGCGTAAAAGGCAGCCCCAGCCCTTTCGGGGTTCAGGTCTTCCTTTCTTCCGTGGTTCCAGAGTTGGACGGGGAGCCTCCTTTGCTGGGGCCGCAGAGATTTTTGGGGCAGAGGACATGTCCGCCCTGGTCCCTCCTGGGGTCCCAAGCCTAAGTCCTCTCCCAAGCCCCCTCAGGCATGAAGGGGCGCCCTCACCCATCCGGGGGGAGGGGGCGGCTTCGGCTCTTTGCTCACGTCTGGAGGCGTCATGTCTCAGACCGGTGGATTCAGGAGGTAGTGTCCTCCGGTTACAAGATAGAGTTTGCAGCCTGGCTGCCCCCAAGATTCATTAGATCCCGGGTAGCTCAAAACCCCTTGTCAGCTCAGGGTCTGTCCTTTACTGTCCAGAACCTTCTGGAGTTGAAGGTCATCTGCCAAGTGCCCTTAAGGGAAAGGGGCAAGGGCTATTATTCCAATCTTTTCTCTGTTCCCAAAAAAGACGGGTCCTTCAGACCCATCCTGGATTTGAAATGCCTCAACAAATTTGTCAGATTCAGACACTTTCGCATTGGAGACTCTGCGCTCAGCTGTGGCTTCTCTGCGTCCAGGGGACTTCTTGACCTCTGTAGACATCAAGGATGCTTACCTTCATGTACCTATCTTTCCAGGTCATCAGAGATTCCTCAGGTTCGCTCTGGAGGATCAGCACTACCAATTAGTGGCCTTACCCTTTGATGATGTGATGGCTCTGCTGAGATCTCAGGGCATTCGCATTCTTCTCTACTTGGATGACATTCCCATCACTTCTCAGTCCTTCCAGCAGGCAGAGCGGGATACCCAGTTGGTGGTGTCCAGACTGGAGTCATTCGGCTGGGTGATCGACCACCCCAAATCTTCCTTGTCTCCTTCCATGGTGAAGTCCTTTCTGGGCATGACTCTGGATACATCCCAGGTCAAGATTTTTCTTCCTCAGCAGGTGGAGAGTCTTCAAGCTCAGCTCCTTCTGTCTTGTCCTCATCCGTCCATCAGGCAGGGAATGCAGCTGGTGGGCCTGATGGTGGCCTGCTTCGAGGAGGTTCCATATGCTCAGTTTCACATGAGGCCTCTTCAGCTTCATCTCTTGTCAGTTTGGGATCGGGACCCTGCGTCCCTGGATCAGGTGTTTGTTCTGTCCCCTCTGGCCAGGCGGTCTCTGTCGTGGTGGCTGGACTCAAGGAACCTGCTGGGGGGCAGATCCTTTCTGGTCCCTTGCTGGGAGACTGTCACCACGGATGCCAGTCTGACCGGTTGGGGGGGGGCTTCTGGAAGTCCCTGCGATTCTAGGGTCAGTGGGGCCCTCAGGAGGCCCACACCCCTATCAACATTCTGGAGTTGAGGGCGATCAGGTTGTTTCTCGCCCACCTAACCCCACACCTTCGGGGTCTGCTGTTCAGGTCCGCTCGGACAACCAGACGGTGGTTGCCTACATCAATCATCAGGGAGGGACCTGGAGCAGAAGGGCCCTCAGGGAAGTGTCTCTGATTCTGTCTTGGGCGGAGGACAATGTTCCTTGCATCTCAGCAGTGTACATTCCGGGGGTGGAGAATCTGGAGGTGGTCTGGGAGAATGGTCCCTCAGCAACAGGGTGTTTCGCTCCCTGTGTCACCATTGGGGTCAGCCAGATGTGGATCTGTTTGCATCCCGTCACAATCACAAGCTTCCAGTATTTGTCTCTGTCCCAGGACCCTCTGGCCTTAGCCATGGATGCCTTGGCAATGTCTTGGAAGAGCTTTCAGCTCCTGTATGTGTTTCCTCCGTTTCCTCTGCTGGGCAGGGTGCTGCGCAAGATAGCTCAGGAAGGGGTGCCAGCCATTCTGGTGGCCCCCTGTTGGCCAAGAAGAGTGTGGTTCGCAGACATCGTGCAGCTGGCAGTAGATCAGTACGTCCTGCCCAGGGTTCCAGATCTGCTCACTCAGGGGCAGCTACGCCAACCCAATTTACAAACGCTGGCTTTGACAGCCTGGCTGCTGAAACCTCCATCTTGATGGAGAAAGGGCTGCCTGCCTCGGTTGTTAACACCATGATCAGGGCTAGGTAAAGGTCCTCTTCTTCCATCTACTATAGGGTTTGGCGTACCTACATTGACTGGTGCGAGTCTAAGTCACTTCCCTGTCGTGTGTTTTCTATTCCTAGGATTCTGGAATTTCTGCAACATGGTTTAGATCTGGGTCTTCAACTCAGTACTCTGAAAGGTCATGTTTCTGCCTTGGCCATTTTATTCCAAACATCCTTTGCTCAGCATCCCCTGGTTAAGACATTTTCCCGGGGGTTACTCATGTGCGTCCCCCACGTAAGCCCATGGTGCCTGTTTGGGATTTAAACCTGGTTTTGTCTGCCTTGCAGGGGTCCCTTTTTGAACCCTTGCAGGAGGCCCCTTTGTCTATTCTTACGCTTAAGGTAGTCTTTTTGGTGGCTATTACCTCTGTTAGGCGTGTCTCTGAGCTGGCGGCGCTTTCCATCAAGCCCCCTTACTTTGAGAGACACCAGGATAAGGTGGTGTTTCGGTTTAAGCCAGATTTTCTGCCTAAGGTTGTTTCTGCCTTTCATCTCAATCAGGACATTGTTTTGCCTTCTCTGTGTCCTAATCCTAGTAACTCTAAGGAGAGACTCTTGCATTCTCTGGATGTGGTCAGGAACTTGAAGTTCTATTTGGTGGCTATTGGTTCCTTCAGGAGGACTGATGCTCTTTTTGTTCTTCCTTCTGAACCTAAGAAGGGTCTGGCTCCATCTAAATCGACTATCAGCAAGTGGATTCGTCAGGCTGTGATTTCAGGGCGACCGCTAGTAGTCGCTGTGCTCGGCCATGGTTAGTTGTTTCAGAGCGCCTCAGCCATTGGCCGGCATTGATGAATATGTTGTGTGAGTCACAGTACTACACTGTATGGGAGCAAACAGTAGCGCCAGCTCAGTGCGACTGACTCACACCATATTCATCAAAAAACAGCTTCACACAGCGCCGACGCTCAAAATCGGCTTGTTGTAGCCCAGAGCGCCAGAAGCTATGCGATTAAAGTCTGTTTTTTAACATGTATCCACCAGTAACAAAAAAACGCATGGATTGATATTGTTATTACATTGTGACATTACACTTTAATACCAGACATGTAATGACAATTCTGCATAAAAATATGAAAAATCCAAAAAGTTTTTAAAAACGACTTTTTCTAGGCCAGAAGAGGCCACACAATTATTTGCTCATTATAAAACATGTTTAAAGAGAATAAAAGGATCGTCCATTGAAATGTATGGGAGAGCGACAGGTAATACTAGGCGCTCTGGAAGCCACAGCGCCGGCGGTATAGGCTGAGTCGCCTGTAATGATGAATCGGTCGCTACATGTCGCTGTTAGAGTCGCTTACCAGATTCGCTTTGATAAATGTGGGATTGCGTACAGCGGCCAGCGGTCACAGTTCGCTACCTGACGTTACCTGTCGCTGCCAGTCGTTACCTGGCGCTATGGCTTGTTGAATAAACCCCTTAGACGCTGACGTGAGCAGATCCGAGCAAGCTGATTGGACGAGCGGCCGTGCATGCGCCGTAGTACCAGGAAGACGTGAGTTTGTTTCGGCGGCCTGCGGGGTTTCACACAGTGGGGCTCCCCCGATTGGGGGTGCCCCTGGTTCAAGGAACAAAACCCAAGATTTTGACTATTAATGTCTCTGTTGGTCTCTGGCTGTGTCTCCTTATTTCTGTATGACATTCACAATCAGACATTTTTATAGCAGGATAGATGATTTTTGGGATCTGGCAGTTTATCTAACACAAGTATTTGTCGCCTCTCTTCTTTTATTTAGCGATGACATTGATACAGCTGACAGTGCTGAGCATATAATGATATCATATCCCGCTAAATATTGCTATAAACGATTGCTCATATATCTGTTCTAGCAGCACATTAGAAGTTTAAAAAAAAAAAAAACTTTTGCAGATGCTGGCAGCTCATTCTTTTTGAAGCTTTTTAAAGATTGCAGTAACTTTACCTGTTACAGCTGATTTAGTTTGAACTGCGATGTCATAGTACATACTTTTGTCATAGTACTTTTCAGGGCGGGAAAGAGGAACAATTGTTAAATTAGGCCCGGCCCCATTATTAAGGGATGAATAGGAGATATGCTGTAACAAAAGAAACACTTTGAATAGGCAAATTAATCATTTATTGCTGCAGATCTGCATGTTACACCTCAAAGAGGGACAAATGGGAACTACGAGGGACAGGGGGACAAGAACTTAAAAGAGGGGTGGTCCCTCCAAATCAGGGACACTTGGGAGATATGCCCAATGGTGGCTTTGTTTAGTGGTGTTATACACATTTGATTACCAGGAACCACCTGAACTCTTTTATCCCAGATCCTAGGAGGAAAGTAGCACTTTCTTCCGGTCACCCCACACACATTTCCCTAAAAACTTCTCCTAATTAAAGTGGACCAAAACCCTGGATTTGGACTATCCTGGGTTTTGTTCCTTTCCCCTTCCCCGATCGGGGTGCCCTGCTGTTTGAAGCCCCCCAGATCACCGATGCCAACTCGCCAACCCACCTCTTCCCGGTCCTATGGCGCATGCACGGCCGCTTGTCCAATCAGCACGCTCGGAGCCGCTGATGTTGCGTCGTCTAAGACCAGCGGCTCTGAGAGCGCTGGCGGCCGCATCCCTCGCTACCCTCTAACAGGGAGTGTGCCCACGCCAGCCATTCACAAATTCCTGGAGTGGGCATGTGCCCTGCTAGAGGGATAACAGGGATGGGGCTTGCGCATGCACAGTTGGACCGGTAAACAAAGTAAGTGTATGGGACGACCTGGGGGGTGTTACACAGCGGGGCATCGCAATTTTGGATTCCCCGGAGGGAGGGAATCGATTGGTCCGGGAAGCTGGGGTTTTGGTCCACTTTAATACCTGCCAACTTTTCAGGGCCGGTAAAAAAGAACATTTGTTAAATTAGGCCACACCCCCTCATTGAGGGATGGATGAAGCCACGCCCCTCATTGAGAGATGCATGAAGCCACGCCCCCTCATTGAGGGATGGATAGGAGACAGAGTGTAACAGTTGCATCAATATAAACACTTTAAATAGGAAAATCTACATCTACACCTTAAAGAGGGACAAGTGAGACTAACAAGGGACGGGGACATGACTCAAAAGAGGGACAGTCCCTCCAAATCGGCGACGCTTGGGAGGTTTGCTACTTAAAGAGGGCAAGTCTTTGGATGTGTTCACTACTGATCAGTGTAAAAGTAAATACCATCCACTGTGATTCAATGTCATGTGATCACTTCCTGAGAGGTGAATGCTTCTTATTGGTGCTGTAAGAGCAAGTGGTAAGTTTCACTAGCCTTACCACAGTGACCCATCAACATTAAAGCCTTGCCTTCTAATTTCCCTGTAATTTGAACCCTTAGGCCTCAATTCAATAAAGGTAGAAAAAAATTCTCATGGTAGTAAAAGATTCAATTCATGAGAAAAAAGCCTGAGAATGGCCTTGATTCACTAAGAGTTGAAAAAAATTCTCATGGTAGTAAAAAATTCAATTCATGAGAAAAAAGCCTGAGAATGTCACTGTTACTGAATCACCTGATAGGAAGACAATGAAAATCAATGGCACTTTTTTACTCCTAAGAAAAGTAGAGAACTGTTTCCTCCTTTCTACACTGTAGTAAAAGCTGCCATTGACTTTCATTGTCTTTTTATCTAGTGATTCACTAACATTGACAGTGACATTCTGGGGAAGCTGGGGAAGAAGAAAAAGCTGTGGGGGGGGGGGGGGTTATGGGGTTTGTCACTATGCTGCTTTCACTTTTGGCTATGTTGGCCTTTTTTAAAATCAAAAATAAAAATTGTAATATTTAAATGTACATTTGTTGTCGGAACTTAAAATGGACCTTCACCATGATTTAATGAAAAGCCCAAACTCTTAAAAAACGGTTCCCCAGCATCTAAAATTAATATATTTTACATTTTTAGTCACTAACTTATTATTCTTTCCCCCACTGGGCTGCAACTCTGTTCAGCAATTTAGGATACAGGCGCCGCCATCTTGACTCAGAAGCATCACACTTACTGAAGAGAGGAGAGTGGGATAAGGTACAGGGGGGCAGGTTATAGCTGTGCTTTGCTCAGACAGAGCAGAGCTGGGGTCAGGGAAAGGTCAGCAGTCCCAGAATGCAGAGCAGCACAGTCACTTCCTGTTTGCAGGCACTTCCTGTTTGCAGGCTGCCTGATAAAATGGCGGCTTCCATAAGCCGCCATCTTGGATGTTTAAAGGCTCATAACATGCAGTAGATGCAGGTAGGATGATTTTTAATGTGAGCAATCTGTATGTACAGGGTGTGGGAAACATATAAGATAGACTCTTATTCAGAGTGAAGGTCCGCTTTAATTTCACATCAAACACACAAAATAACCCAAAACAATTGGCTAAATAAGCTTATATTGCCTATGTGAGCATAGGCAATATAAAATTATTCAAAACAAATACAATCCAAATACTTTAAAAACAAAACACAATATTTGCTTGTGGTGAGTAATTGTACAGTGGCTTCATAGCGACTGTGGCACAACATATTCACCATTAGTGGCCAGGTTATTATAGCGACTGAGGAGCTTAGAAATAGCGACTGAAGGCTGATCGGGGCGGCCGCTCATAGCGCTGCATTGCATACGCTCATCTGTCGCTACCTGCCGCTAATGGTGAATCAGCCTGCTCGCGACACTCCTGCATTAATTATATGAGGACTGTCCTTAACTGAGAACATTAACGAGCAGCAAATGACTTTCCTTGCAAGAGACTTTACTGCTGCGAAACCGAGTCACTAAACCAGAACAAACACCAGGATAACTAAATTGGACCTTCAGCATCATTTAATGAAAAGACCAAACTCTTACAAAAACTATTCCCCAACATCTAAAATTAATAACTTTTACATTTATAGTCACTTATTATTCTAAGTCACTAACAATGTAAAATATATTGATTTCAGATGCTGGGGAATAGTTTTTGTAAGGGTTTTTGGGCTTTTCATTAAATGATGCTGAAGGTCCAGTTTAATATTTCTTTTTTTATAGTGGACCAAAACCCAGGATTTTGACTATCCTGGGTTTTGGTCCTTCCTCCCGATCGGAGGTGCCCCACTACATGAAACCCCCCAGATCTCCCGCATCAACTCACCTCACCGCAGCCCTACGGCGCATGAGCGTCCGCTCGTCCAATCAGCGCGCTCAGAGCCGCTGAGCTATGGACGTCTAAGGTGACATCTTAGCACAGCGGCTCCAAGTGCGCTGGCGGCCGCATCCCCCGCTTTCCTTCTAACAGGGAGCGTGCCTGCGCCGCCCATTCACAGATGGCCGGTGCAGGCACGTGCCCTGCTAGAGGGATAGTGGGGATGCAGCCCGCGCTTGCATCGTGCGACCGGGAAGTAAGGTAAGTATAGTGGGCAACCTGGGGGGTTTCTCACAGTGGGGCATCCTGATTTTGGATGCCCCAGGGGGGAGGGAATGGATCGGCCCGGGAATCATAGATTCTCGAGCTGATCCATTCCCTCCCGGGCATCCAAAATCAAGAAAATCAGGATTGGGCCTTAGGAGGAAGAGGTGAGTGAATAGCAGCATTCTGCGGGGTTTCACACAGCAGGGGAATCCCATTTCAGCATGCCCCAGGGAATACCCAGCGGCCACTGGTGGGTTTTGTTCCGTTTTAAGCGGCCTCAAAATTTTTGTGTGGACAGTGAGACAACATGCCTCAAAGTGGGACTGTCCCACTGAAAGTGGAACGTCTGGTTAGTTTAGGTTTCAAGCAGGCGGCATCCCATTTCAGGTTGCAGGGCGGGTGGGGGAACACTCCAGGGCCTCCCGAGATCCAGTCCTTGAATTGGGATCCAGTCCACCCTGAATTGGGATGCCCCGCTGTGTGAAACCCCCCAAAACATTCACTCTCTCCTGGAGCCCTCGCCACGTCTGTGTGCTCCAACCGCATCCCTGCTCACCTCTATCCATGCACGCATCAGCACCGGGCCTTGCTGAATGGGCAGTGCGGGCACGTTCATGACTGCAAGGTGGGCAGGGGATAGGACTGCCGGCTCAGCCGCCAGCTAAACCAAGTGACAGCGAGCGCGCTGATTGGCTGAGTGTGCTGTTCAGCCAAACGGCGCACTCGCTGGCGCCCGAATCTGCTGCGTGGGAGCGGAATGAAGGTGAGTGAAACGGGGGGACACCCAACGTGGCATCCCAATTCTGGATGTCGCCGCAGAGAGCAACAACACTCAGGAAATTCAAATTCCTGTGTGTTGTTCCTCTTTAAAGTGGACCAAAACACAGGATTTTGGCTATCCTGGGTTTTGGTCCTTGCCCCCAGGGCAACCTAATCAGGGTGCCCAGCTGTGTGAAACCCCACAGATCGCCAAACTCACCTCTTCCTGGTCCTACGACATGTGCGTGGCCACTTGTCCAATCAGCACGCTCAGATTCTCTCACGTCAAGTCGTTTAAGGCAAGCGGCTCCGAGCACGCTGACGCCCGCATCCCCCGTTTCCCTCTAACAGGGAGTGTGCCATTCACAAATGCCTGGTGCCGGCACGTGCCCTGCTAGAGGGATAGCGCTGTTGAACTGGAAAAGAAGGTGAGTTTATGGGCAACCTGGGGGGTTTCACACAGCGGGGCATCCCTGGAATCTTATAATTCCTGAGCTGATCTCCTTGGGTTTTGGTCCACTTTAACAAATCAATTAATTAAAATGTATTATTTATAAATTACCTTTTTAATATTTTTAGGTTTAAAAGTGACGTTTGTATCGTATGGTTACTTTACCATTTTCAATGCGTTGTCCCCAAGAGTAAATGGAAGCCATTATGAAATGAAGGCTGAATGAGTGGAATGAATTATTTTATGTAACGGATGCTCTGGCGCCAGTTGGTTGGAGGATATGTTCGTCACGCGGTAATCATTGGGTATTGGTTCCAGCGGTGAGTGGCGTTGCACCAGATCCGGGTGGAGGGTCTGGAGAAGTTGGGTTCTTCTGGAATTCCGTGTGGTTTCGAGATGATCCTCGAGAAATTTGGAAGCGCTTTCTGTTTACCAGTCACGCTGAATTATCTGTCTCCTCCAAGAGAACAATACTGCACATGGAAAGGTAAGTTCTGTGCCAGAGACTGGGGGGAAACTGGGTCTTTGGTCACCATTCATGCAAGTATAGAGTTACTTATTTTCTGATCTTTTTCGTTTTTCCATATTAGTTTTTCTATATTAGCAGCTTCCATATTAGCATAAGTGCCCCAAAACCCACCTCAATCGGCCCGGGAATATCTATAAGATTCCCAGGCCGATCGATTCCCTCCCCCCTGGGGCATCCAAAATCTGAATGCCCCGCTGTGTGACACCCCCCAGGTCGCCCCGTTCGCTCACCGTTGTTCCCGGTCCCAACGGGCGCATTTGTGAATGGCTGGTGCAGGCATGCTCCCTGTCAGAGGGAAGCGGGGGGAGGCAGAGTGCTGATTGGACAATTTGCCGTAAGACCGGGAAGAGGTGAGTTTCTTTGGGCGATCTGGGGGGTTTCATACAGCCCCACGGGAAAGGACCAAAACCCAGGATAGTCAAAATCCTGGGTTTTGGTCCACTTTAAAGCAGTACAAAACTCATTGAGACTGTCCTTCCCCTGGGGTATCCCATATCGACATGCCTTGCTGCAGTGGCGGACTGGGACCAAAAATCAGCCCAGGATTTTACCAGCATCTGGCCTCCTGCTGCTTCCTGTCTACCCGTGTGCTCCAAGCCTGAGGCTATATCATTAGGGGGAGGACATGGGCTGGGGTTGCTTGGGTGAGGGAATAGAGTTGGGGAAGGGGATGGGGGGCTGGGATTGGATGAGAGTGTTAAAGGTAGCAGCCCAGACTGCCCCAAAGCAGTGCGGCCTATTTCCCCCCGGCCCAGTCCGCCTCTGCCCTGCAGTGTGAAACCCCCCCAGTAAACTCATCTTCTTCCCGGCTTTCTCACTGATGTAAACATCTGGCGGCTTCCGTATTTTCTTTTTTTCTTATCTTTCTTTCCATTTCTCATTTCTTCTGTCTGTCATTCCTTGTTTTTTTTAATTTATTTCGCTGTCATTCCTTCTTTTTTCTTTCTGTCCTCCCTTCTCTTCTTTCTTTCTCTATCTCTCTAATTTCTTTCTTTCTTTTTCTCTTTTTCTTGCCTGTCTTTCTTTCTCATTCCTTCTTTCTGTCAGTCCTTCTATTATTTCTTTTTTTTCTTTCTCATTAATTATTTTCTTTTCTTCTTTCACCTGGCACCTTTCCCTTTAAAGTGGACCAAAACCCAGGATTTTGACTATCCTGGGCTTTGGTCCTTGCCCCTGGGCACAGTGTGAAACCCCCAGATCGCCGAAACCAACTCTCCTCTTTCTGGTCCTACAGCGCATGTGCGGCTGCTCGTACAATCAGCAACTCGGATCCGCTGACATCACGCTGTCTAAGCCTTCGTGTGGCTCCGAGCTCGATGGCGTCCCCAGCTACCCTCTAAGAGGGAGCGTGCTCGCACCGGCCATTCACAAATGCCCGGTGACGCGCCCTGCTAGAGGGATAGCAGGGATGCAGCGGAGGCTCGTTGGAACGTAAAAGAAGGTAAGTGTGGGTGGTTTCACACAGCGAGGCAAACCGGTTTTGGATGCCCCGGAGGGGGGGGTAATCAATTAGTGGTTTTGGTCCACTTTAAGGGGGAGCTGCAACAAAAGGCAATATCCACTACACCTGCAGCTTTACTGCCATGTGTGTCACTATACAACTCAAAGGGACCTCACTGAGACGGGCAGGCTGATTCATTACTAGTGGCAGGTAACAGCAGATGAGCGTCTGTACAGCGGCGCTAAGAGTGACCGCTAGTGGTCGCTCTGATCGACCGTGAGTCGCTATTACAGAGCCCCTCAGTCGCTGGCTGGCATTGATGAATTTGATGTGTGAGTCGCTATAACACCAGTACAGCACTTTATGGGAGCGAACGGTAGCGACTGGTCAGTGTGAGCGACTCAAACCAAATTCATAAAAAAAAACAGCCTCACACAGCGCTGGCTCTCAAAATTGTGTCGCTGTAGCCCAGAGCGCCAGAAGCTGTGTGATTAAAGTCTGTTTTTGAACACATATCCACCAGTAACAAAGCGAAAACATATGGAATTATATTCTAAGTATACAGCACGTCCTGTTCCAGAAGATATTCCTTACACTTGGGATATACTCCAGTAGATGGAGCTGGACTGCAGAGACAGAAAAGAGGCTCCTCCCGGCCCCATATATACCCGGGACCTCCCACAAAATCCCCAGTTCTTCTCTGCAGTCCTGGCTGCGATGAGTAGAAGATGGCTCTTTCTACTCGCAGGTGAGCGGGGCTATTAGCCTGCGGCCCTGTAGGACTATTCCCACCCGTTTCCTTCTACTGCCTCCCAGCTCAGGCTGCTCTGGTTCGGGTGAAGGTAGGCAGCACCGCTGTCAGGTGCTAAGGAGCGCTGCTCCAACCGCAGTCCCCCACCAAAGGGTAGGCGGTATAGGCCCATGGTGAGCCTTATGGGATGCCCCCCCCCCCGCATTTATGGCCCCTCGCCCTCTGTCCCCACAGTTGGCTCCCTTTAGGATGTCCGTTGCTTCCCCCTCACTCTCCCTTGTAGTTCTCGGGGGGGGGGGGGGGTTGCATGTCTTGCTATATATATTGTGTGTTGTGTTCGATCCCTGTTGAATTGCTTGCACTGGTTTCTGTAGTCGTCGCCGCACGTTTGTACTGCGCTCCGCGGTCGGCGGCGACATCGCCTCAGGCGCTGCTGTGCCATCATTGGCTGGTCTTGTCAGATGGGCACGTTTTCACGCTCTTCGGGCCCCTCGAGGTATATGCGTGCGCCATTTTAATTCTCTGCTGTGTGTGCCTGGCGTCTCACTATCGCGGCCCGTAAGTGCCCCTGCGGGCTGATTTATTTATATATTTCTCTGTATTGCATATCGCTTATGGGATCTTTTGTTTATGTCTTGCAGGCGGGTCAAACTTTGTGGTTTCTCCCGGCCCTGTCCCCTCTATTTAGTGTTAACTCTTATTGAAGGGCTATTACATACCATTACTCCCACTTCCCTAGCGGGTTATTGGGGCATCCCTGGTTGCTTTTATTAGCGTCAATCCCTATTGGCCTGTTGTGCCATGATAATCACCATATGGAGGCTTCTCAGGATAATGTGCTTGGGGTTCCTTCGGGACAAGCCCGGCTGTGTGTGGCGTGTGGGGTAATCCCTATAAGTGATGATGTCAGGGTGTGTGTACTTGCCCTGCAGTCTGGTTTACCTGCAACTGGGCCTGCGCCCCCTCTGGCTTCGCCAACCCCCACGCTTACACCTGACTCCCAGTGAGGTGCATACCAGTGGGGAGTCTCAACCTGATTTGGCTACCAGGGTAGCCAGCATTGAAAGACGTATTGCTGGTTTTGGTCCGCGTAAGGCTCCTGCTAAGCGGCGGCATCTGGCACCCGGTGTTACTCTCTTTCCTATGGAAGCTGAGGAGTTTTTTGATGTTACTGGTTATACCCCCCTGGAAGAAGGGGAATTATTCTCTGATTCAGAATCATCTGACGATCAGCCTAGGGGTTATGCTGAGTCTGGATCTGACCCATGGGCTTCAGATGATACTGACAGACTTTTGGCTCAAATTTTTGAAGTACTCCTGCCGCGGCCCTGCAGCAGCAGGGGGAGCTGTTTCATACTGTTAAGCCACGTTTGGAGTTTCCTGAACAAACTCACTTTAATTATCTGATTCTCAAGGAGTGGGAACGGCCTAGCCGGCTTCCCGGGGGAACCAAAGAGTTGGGATAAGAGGTATCCCTTTCCTGCGGAAATGGTTAAGCGTTGGTCATGTCCTCCAGAGGTGGATGCACCAGTTCTGGGGTTGTCTAACACATCTGTCATGCATTCCCCTGACACTACTACATTGAGAGATGGGGAGGACAGGCGCATGGATCAGCTGGCTAGTGTTGGGACCGCGATCCGTCCGGTCTGTGCCTCTGCTATCACGGCTGTTGCTATTAAAAGCATGCTCAGGGGTCTCTTGGATGGGGCCCCTGATGATGCTGGTAGCGAAGAGTATAGAGCTCTTCTGCGTTGTGAGGAATTTGTTGCATATGTTCTCTCTGCTTTGGATGATACCATCAGAATGTGCGGCAGGGCATCTGCCTTGTTGGTGGCGCTGCGCCGCTCGGTCTGGTTGCGCCAGTGGGCAGCTGACAATGCTGCCAAAAAGGCCCTCACTGGGTTTCCCTTCAAGGGGCTGCGCCTCTTTGGGGAACGTTTGGACTTGTTTGCTAAGGGTGGCAAATTACCTCAGCGTAGGAGGCAGCCCCGGTCCTTTCGGGGTTCAGGTGCCTTTTCTCCTTCCTTCAGGGGCTCCAGAATTGTACGAGGAGCTTCCTTTGCTGGAGCCGTCGAGATTTTTGGGGCAGGGGTAGAGGACGTGGCCGCCCTGGCCCCCCCTGGGGTCCCAAGACTAAGTCCTCCCCCAAGCCCCCTCAGGCATGAAGGGGCGCCCTCACCCATCCGGGTGGGGGGGCGGCTTCAGCTCTTGGCTCACATCTGGAGGCGTCATGTCTCAAACCGGTGGATTCAGGAGGTAGTATCCTCCGGTTACAAGATAGAGTTTGCAGCCTGGCCGCCCCCAAGATTCATCAAATCTCGTTTAGCTCAAAACCCCTTGTCAGCACAGTGTCTCTCCCTGGCTGTCCAAGGCCTTCTAGATCTAGGTGTCATCTGTCAGGTGCCCTTGATGGAAAGGGGCAAAGGCTATTATTCCAATATTTTCATTGTGCCCAAAAAGAATGGGTCCATCAGACCTATCCTGGATTTAAAGCTTCTCAACAAATTTGTCAGATTCAGACACTTTCGCATAGAGACTCTGCGCTCAGCTGTGACCTTCTTACGCACAGGGGACTTCATGATTTCTGTAGACATCAAGGATGCTTACCTCTACGTTCCTATCTTTCCAGGTCATCAGAGGTTCCTCAGGTTCGCTCTGGAGGATCAGCACTTCCAATTTGTGGCCTTGCCCTTCGGCCTCACCTCGGCCCCCAGGATATTCGCCAAGGTGCTGGCAGGAGTGATGGCCCTGCTGAGATCTCAGGGCATTCGCATTCTCCCCTACCTGGACGACATGCTTATCGCTTCCCAATCCTTCCATCAGGCAGAGCTGGACACTCAGAGGGTGGTGTCCACACTGGGGTCATTCGGCTGGGTGATCAATCACCCCAAATCTTCCCTGTCTCCTTCCATGGTGAAGTCTTTTCTGGGCATGATTCTAGATTCAGCTCGGGTCAAGATCTTTCTTCCTCAGCAGAAGGTGGAGGTCCTTCAAGAGAAAGTTCAGCTCCTTCTGTCTTGTCCCCATCCATCCATCCATCAGGCAGGGAATGCAGCTGGTGGGCCTGATGGTGTCCTGCTTTGAGGCGGTCCCATATGCTCAGTTCCACATGAGGCCTCTTCAGCTTCACCTCTTGTCAGTATGGGATCGGGACCCTGTGTCCTTGGATCAGGCGTTTGTCTTGTCCCCTCAGGCCAGGCGGTCTCTAGTGTGGTGGCTGGTCTCAGGGAACCTGCTGGGGGGCAGGTCCTTTCTGGCCCCCTGCTGGGAGACTGTCACCACGGATGCCAGTCTGACAGGCTGGGGGGGATTCTGGAAGTCCCTGAAATTCCAGGGTCAGTGGGGCCCTCAGGAGGCCCATGCCCCTATCAACATTCTGGAATTGAGGGCAATCAGGTTGCTTCTCGCCCACTTAACTCCACACCTTAGGGGTCGGGCTGTTCAGGTCCGCTCGGACAACCAGATGGCGGTTGCCTACATCAATCATCAGGGAGGGACCCGGAGCAAGAGGGCCCTCAAGGAAGTGTCCCTGATACTGTGCTGGGCGGAGGAAAATGTTCCCTGCATCTCAGCTGTTTACATCCCTGGGGTGGAGAATCTGGAGGCAGACTCTCTGAGCAGGGAGAGTGGTCCCTCAGCAGCAGGGTGTTTCGCTCCCTGTGCCACCGCTGGGGTCAGCCAGATGTGGATCTGTTTGCATCCCGTCACAATCACAAGCTTCCAGTCTTTGTCTCTCTGTCCCAGGATCCTCTGGCCTTGGCCACGGATGCCCTGGCAATGTCTTACATGAGGTTCCAGCTCCTGTATGTGTTTCCCCCGTTTCCTCTGCTGGGCAGGGTGCTGCGCAAGATAGTTCAGGAAGGGGTGCCAGCCATCCTGGTTGCCCCCTGTTGGCCAAGAAGAGTGTGGTTCGCAGACATCGTGCAGTTGGCAGTAGATCAGTAGGTCCTGCCATGGGTTCCAGATCTGCTCACTCAGGGACACCTACGCCACCCCAATTTACAAACGCTGGCTTTGACTGCCTGGCTGTTGAAACCTCCATCTTGATGGAAAATGGGTTGCCTGCCTCGGTGGTGAATACCATGATCAGGGCTAGGAAGAGTTCCTCTTCTTCCATCTATTACAGGGTTTGGCGTACTTATATTGACTGGTGCAAGTCCCACTCGCTTCCCTGTCGTGTGTTTTCTATTCCTAGGATTCTGGAGTTTCTCCAACATGGTTTGGTTATGGGCTTTTAGCTCAGTAGGCCATGTGTCTGCTTTGGCAATTTTTTTCCAAAGATCCTTTGCTCAGCATCCCCTGGTCAAGACCTTTTTCCAGGGAGTTACTCACGTGTATCCCCCACGTAAGCCTATGTTACCAGTCTGGGACTTGAACTTAGTCTTATCTGCCCTGCAGGGGTCTCCCTTTGAGCCCTTGCAAGGGGCTCCTTTGTCCATTCTCACGCTTAAGGTGGTTATTACTTCTGTTAGGCGTGTTTCTGAGTTGGCGGTGTTTCCATCAAGCCTCCTTATTTTAAGAGACACCAGGACAAGGTGGTGTTTCGTTTTAAGCCGGATTTCCTGCATTTCATCTCAATCAGGACATTGTTTTGCCTTCTCTGTGTCCTAATCCCAGTAACCCTAAGGAAAGGGTTTTGCATTCTTTGGACGTAGTCAGAACTCTGAAGTTCTATTTGGTGGCTACTGAATCTTTCAGGAAGACTGATGCTCTTTTTGTGCTTCCGTCTGTACCTAAGAAGGGCCTGGCTCCAGCTAAGTCCACTATCAGCAAGTGGATCCGGTAGACTGTGATACAGGTCTACTCTGCTAAGGGGAAGGAGCCTCCCTTCTGACTTACTGCTCATTCTACTTGTGCTATTGGTGACTCTTGGGCTTTTCAGCACCAGGCTTCTGTGGAACAAGTTTGCAAGGCCGCTACTTGGTCTTCTGTTCATACTTTTTCAAAGTTTTACAAGGTTGATGTTAGGGCCTCAGCTGATGCTGCTTTTGGCCGTAAGGTTCTGCAGGCGGCAGTGGTTTAAACTGTCTGCTGTTACTTTTGGGGATCCCACCCTACCTTACGGACACTGCTATTGGATGTCCCAAGTGTAAGGAATATCTTCTGGAACAGGACGTGCTGTATACTTAGAATAATGCAGTTATGTGATTACTCACCTGTAGAATTGGTATTATATGTATACAGCACGTCCTGTTCCACCCCACCCTTGTTATCATTATCTTTGGTTACCTCTTTATGGTGATTGTTCTTATGTTCAAATTTTCATATAATGGTTATAGTTCTCCCAGTCTCTTGCTTACTGCTTTTCAATACTGGGGAATTTGTGGGAGGTCCCTGTTATATAAGGGGCCGGGAGCAGCCTCTTTTCTGTCTCTGCAGTCCAGCGCCATCTACTGGAGTATATCCCAAGTGTAAGTAATATCTTCTGGAACAGGACGTGCTGTATACATATAATACCAATTCTACAGGTGAGTAACCACAGAATTGTATTATTTAATACCAGACCTGTAATGACAATTCTGCATAAAAATATAAAAATTCTAAAAAGTTTTCAAAAATGACATTTAATAGGCCAGGAGAGGTCACACAATTATTTGATTTAAAAAAATTATAAGAAAACCCTGTTTAAAGAGGACCATCACCCTCCCGTGATCGGCCCGGGAATCTTATACCTCCCTCCCCGCGGGACATCCGAGATCAGGATGTCCCGCGGGGTGAAACCCCCCCAAACACCCCAAATCCCCTTACCTTACCCTCCCTCGCGCCCCTCTAGACGTGCGCGCGCCAGACGGCCGGCGCGGGCGCGCGCGCGTCAAGAGTGACGCGCGGGAGGCGGCGGCGGAGGAGCCGCTTGTCCGCGGCTGTGAAAAGGCTTGTCCGTCGGCGCTGGGAGCGGGGAGAGGTGAGTTTTTCGGGTGATCGGGGGGGTTTCACACAGCGGGGCACCCCGATCGGGGGTGCCCCACCGAAGTGGACCAAGACCCAGGATAGTCAAAATCCTGGGTGTTGGTCCACTTTAAAGTGAAGAAATGTAACGTCCATTGAACTGTATGGGAGAGCGACAGGTAACACCAGGCACTCCGGAAGCCAGCGCACCGGCGCTATACGCTGAGCTGTCTGTGATGATGAATCGGACGCTACATGGCGCTGTTGCAGTCGCTCACCAGAATCGGCTTCATATATGTGGTATTGCGTACAGCGCCCGGCGTTCACCAGACGATGGCTGCCGCTTACAAGGCACTACCTGCCGCTATCCCTTGATAAATAAACCCCTTTGTTGCCCAACGGCCCACATAAAGTGGTGTGGTTGAGAGTATCTAGAGACTCCCCATAACATTTTCTTTTCATTCTTACTTTTTAACCCTTGGAGTCGTGCTTGGTTTCATAATACCGTTCAGGAGCAAATGGAAATAATTGCGCTGTCAGAAAAGAAATGTGCGCTCCTTTGGTTTCCAGTCGATTATTTACAGCCCGGTGTCGGTGCGCCTGTCTTCCTCTGAGCGGTTCCGCGGTCCACTAATGCATGGTGCGTGCACGCTCTCTTAGTTTCCGATGTGAAAACATTAAAAGAAGACGCAGACATTCTGTAGATATTAACAGGCTCAGGGTTACCGGCGAATCACCCGGCGGGCCCCTTTGAAGTGGACCAAAACCCAGGATTTTGACTATCCTGGGTTTTGGTCCTTTCCCCCGGGGCACCACGCTTGCGTGTTCCCCCGCTGTGTTACACCCCCCAGATCGCTGATGCCAACTCACCTTCGCCCGCTCCTCCGGCGCATGCGCAGCCGCTCGTCCAATCAGCGTGCTGGGAGCTTTCGTCTTAGGGAGCGTTCCCGCACCGGCCATAGGAGATGTGTAGGGTGTAACAGTTACAATATAAACACTTTGAATAGGCAAATGAATCATTTATTGATGCAGATCTGTATATTAAACCTCAAAGAGGGACAAATGAGAACAGCGAGGGACAGGGGTGACGGGGAGGCCGATTCAGTAATAGCGCCAGGTAGCGACAGATGAGCGACTGTAGCAGTATTTTCACAGCGCCCGCTAGTAGTCGCTGTGCTTGGCCGTTGTTTGTTTGTTGACAGCGACTCAGTCGGTGTGCAGTAATGTTGAATACAAAGTTACGAGTCGCTATTTGACAGGTTCCGCGCTGTATGGGAGCGCATGATAGCGAATGGCCATAGTGAACGGCTCCCAGCATATTCATTAACAAATCACGCTCAAAAAATTCTCGCGCTGTGAAATGCTTGTTTAAACCCCAGAGCGCTGGCGGCGATGGGTTAAAAGTAGTTTTTTAACCCCCAAACAACCATATTTTTGGAAACAAAAAAAAACAAGTTTTTAAAAACATTTTGTAATATGAATACATTAATATCAGACCTGTAATATCAATTCTGCACAAATTTTTTTTTTTACCTTAAAAAATATATCTAACATTGCAGAAGTGGTCACAGAATTTTTGACATTTAAAAAAAAAAAAAAACAATAATAATTAATTATGAATATTTAAAGATTGTTCCATTGAAATGCATTGGAGAGCTCCAGGTAGCGAGAGGTCATACCTGTCGCTGTTCAAGTTTGCTCTCTGGCGCTGTGGGGTGAGGCTGGAATAATGATGAATGATTTGCTATCTGGCGCTATCTCATTCTCTAAGTAGGATCGGCTTGATAAATGTGTGATTGTGGTGGCGAGCCGGCGTTCTCGTGGCGGTGACCGTCATTACCGTTCGCTCACCAGTCGCTACCTGGCGCTATCCCTTGTTACATAAGGGCCATGGACTCTAAAGATGGACAGTCCCTCCAAATCAGGGACACTTGGGAAGTATGCTGAAACCTCGATCCGCTGACTAAATGCAGCACCGTGATTGGCCGCCGGCAGTCATGTGGACTGGGTTGGTTTCCCTTTCCAAATGTGGGGCCGCATTTCGCCGGTTCAGGTAAGTATTGCTGGTTAAGTTGATCAATCTATACTTTATTCAAAATTCATATGTATATGGCAAATCCTAAAGACAAGACATTTTAAAAACAATTCAAGTGAGCAAGCGGTCTGACTGGCAGTCCGCATACTTTTGCCCTTATTCATCAAGCGATAGCGCCAGGTAGTGTCTGACGAGCGCCAGGTCCCGCCAGCTAACGGCGGCTACCGACTCAAGTACGCCCGGCGTCGGCCACAATGACGCATTTATCAAGCTAAATGAGGCTAGCGCCGGCGAGAGCGACAGCTAGCGCGGGATTCATCATGTAGCCAACTGCAACGAACAGCGCCGCTGCTAATCCCATCACAGCGCCAGGTATGACCTGTCGCTCCCTGGCAATGTCCAATGCATTTCAATGGAGCAATCTTTAAATAATCATAATTAATTGCTATTAATGTTTTTTTTTTTTTTTTTTAAAGGCCAAAAATTCTGTGACCACTTCTGCAATGTTAGGATTTTTTTTTAAGGTAAAAAAAATGATTTTGTGCAGAATTGATATTACAGGTCTGATATTAATGTATTCATATTACAAAATGTTTTTAAAAACTTGTATAATTTTACAATCAAAAAATATGGTTGTTTGGGGGTTAAAAACTATTTTAAATCCATCGCCGCCAGCGCTCTGGGGTTTAAACAAGGAATTCACAGCGCGAAAAAATTCGGAGCGTGATTTGTTAATGAATCTGCAGCAAGCCGTTCGCTCTGGCCATTCGCTGTCAGGCGCACCCATACAACGCTGAACCTGTGAAACAGCGACCCCTAAGCCCGTATTCAACATTACCGCACACTGACTGAGTCGCTGTCAACAAGCAAACCCCGGCCAAGCACAGCGAATACTAGCTGGCGCAGAGAAAATCACGCTACTGGCGCTCATCTGTCGCTACCTGGCGCTATTAATGAATCGGCCTCCCCGTAATATTGTGTACCACCCTTCTGGTTGGCTATTGTTTCTTTAAAGCCTGCATCCAGTTCTAGATAATTGTTTTGAGCTGTGCCGGAATACATTGTTTTGTGTTGACAGGTAAGTATTGCTGGGTGTTGCAGGGGAGGTTCTAACAATCTGGATGCCCCTGTCTGTCACAATGTGGCCCCACCCCCATTAGGTAGAAAATGAGTGTGGCACTGCTTCAAACACAATAGTGCATACCTGCCAACTTTTCAGAGTGGGAAAGCTATAACGGGCCACGCCCCCTCATTGAGGGATGGATAGGAGATAGGATGTAACAGTTACAGCAATATAAAAACTCGTCTGCAGATCTGCATGTTACACCTTAAAGTGGACCAAAACCCACCCTGAAGTCTATGAGACTTCAGTGCAGGCCTACTCCCTCCTGAACTGGGATGCCTCGCTCTGTGAACCCCCCCCCCCCTTCCGAGTCGCCTGATATTCTTACCTTTCCCCTCGAGCCCGCGGCACATGCTTGACCGGTGCCGGCACCACTAATTAACTTTTTGGGCTGTGTGCAAGTGCTGTGCTCCCAAGTGTGGCTAGTAGTAATTCCGAGTAGAGGTAAGTGAGCTTGGCAACCCGGGGGATTTCACACAGTGAGCGGGGTGCCCCAAGAGGAATGACCAAAACCCTCGATAGTGAAAAGCCTAGGTTTCGGTCCACTTCAAAGAGGCACAAATAAGATCAACGAGGGACAGGGTTGCATGGACTCAAAAGATTGACAGTCCCTCCTATTGAGGATGCAATAAAATGTGTTTCCCAAAATTTACGGGTGAATCCACACCCTGGCGAAGTGTCTTGGCGACACGCAACGCGTCGGTGGCGGCTGCGGCGGGGGACCCCTGGTGACATGGTGATGTAATCAAGTGTTTATTTATTTTTGTATGCTGCTGGTGTTACTTATTATCAATTGTTTGGTGGCCCAGCCGGGCTTAATTCAATGCAAGCCTGTTTCTTTTTTTATACACTCTGCTCATTACACGGTATCCACTGTTGTTTAGTGTTTTTGGGCTACACACACAGCTCAGGTTATATTGTTATTTTGCACATACCACATGTTTGGTATTTATTTGTATATAGTACATGCACTCAGCACTTTTTTGCCTTTTTTCTTTATACATTATAGTCATCAATTTATTTCATTAGCATATTTATCTCACTACTGTTTTATTGGTATATATTTACTATTCAATTGCTTTTTTATCTGGGTCCACCATTAGTATTTATATTTTGTGTTTTATATCATATATAAATGGCGGCATCATTCAAACTTCATATATGTTACCATTGACTGGGTTCCCTTAGCTTGTGTTTTTTGTGTCTTTTAGCTTTGTATGTGTCCAGATTAGTGTCTTTTCTATGTACATAATATCTATTAAAATCATATATATTTTTTATATTTAGTGTGCGGCCTTTTTTAAGGGTTTTGGGGATCAGTCTAGGATCTCCTTTTGGTATATTTTAGGTTCTATGTTTCCCTTATGGCTGGCACCTACTCATAAATAGTGTTGCGGTGCACCTTCCAAATACGTTTGTAGATTTCCCAAAATTTACGGGTGAAGTCTGTTACTTTTCCAATGAGATAGAGATCATTTACAGTGTGCTGTAGATGCTTTAGCAGGACTCTTAAGCTTCCCCTATCCACGACCATGCTTCAGGCCGTCCCTGTCCCTCAGCTCTACCAGCGTGAACAACCCTGGCAAGTGTGCGACCACTGTGGCTTGCTCACACTGGGAACACAGGTGGCGACCATGCATATCTCCCAACTGTCCCTGATTTGGAGAGAATGTCCCTCTTTTGAGTCCATATCCCCCTTCCCTCATTGTTCTTCTCTGCTCTTCTTTAGGGTTTAATATGCAGATCTGTATCAATAAATGATTCATTTGCCTATTCAAAGTGTTTATATCGTTTCAACTGTTACATCCTATCCATTAATCAATGAGGGGGCGTGGCTTAATTTAACAGCATCTACCCTGCGAGAAACAGAGGAGAGGCACATGAGACAGGCTTCAGGTGACCTCTTTGCTGCTCTATTATTGCCATTGCCCGGACTGTCCCTTTAAATCTAACCTTCAGGTTTACTGCAACCCCGAGTCCATTTTAATTACCGGATTTTCATGGTGGCAGCTTTGTGATGTTGGTGATTTAAGTGTGTTAATAACCATTTGTTACGGTTATTAAACCTATTACTGTAACAATATTCACTAATTCTCCACCTAGTGATCAAATATCTCTCAGGAAGTCGCCTTTGAAAACGACTTTAGGGGGAACAGATTCACTGACACCGTGAACTGGTTTTAGAGCGCTCATAAAATCCGGCCACAGTTTTAATGAGGCTTTTTTTTTTTCTTACGAGAAAGCTGCATAATCTTCCTGGGCCTGCAACATGTCATCCATACCTCCCAACTTTTCAGGGTGGGAAAGAGGGACCATTGTTAAATTGAGGGTGTAACAGTTTAAACAATAGAAACACGGGCAGGCTGATTCATTACTAGCGCTAGGTATCGGCAGATGAGCATCTGTACAGAGGAGCTAAGGGCCTTATTTATCAAGGGATAGCGCCAGGTAGTGTCTGACTAGCGCCAGGTATCGCCAGCTATCGGCGGCCGACTCCAGAACGCCAGGCTGCGAACACAATCACGCATTTATCACGCTAAATGAGGCTAGCGCCGGCGAGAGTGTCAGCTAGCGCGGGATTCATCATGTTGCAGACTTCAGCGAACAGCGCCGCTGCTAATCCCATCACAGCGCCAGGTATGACCTCTCGCTACCTGGCGCTCTCCAATGCATTTCAATGGAGAAATCTTTAAATATTCATAATTCATTGATATTAATGTTTTTTTTTTTTTTTTAAATGTCAAAAATTCTGTGACCACTTCTGCAATGTTATTTTTTTTTCAAGGTAAAAAAAAAAAAAAATTTGTGCAGAATTGATATTACACGTCTGATATTAATGTATTCATATTACAAAATGTTTATAAAAACTTGTCTATTATTTTTTTCAAAAAATATGGTTGTTTGGGGGTTAAAAAACTACTTTTAACCCATCGCCGCCAGCGCTCTGGGGTTTAAACATGCATTTTACAGCGCGAGAATTTTTTGAGCGTGATTTGTTAATCAATATGCTGGGAGCCGTTCGCTATGGCCATTCGTTGTCATGCGCTCCCATACAGCGCGGAACCTGTCAAACAGCGACTCCAAACCCCGTATTCAACATTACCGCACACCGACTGAGTCGCTGTCAACAACCGAACAACGGCCAAGCACAGCGAATACTAGCCGGCGCTGTGAAAATCACGCTACTGTCGCTCATCTGTCGCTACCTGGCGCTATTAATAAATCGGCCTCCCCGAGCGACCGCTAGTATACTCTGTGATCGGCTATCGGGCGCTGTAACAGAGCATCTCATTCGCTGTAGTAACCTTGATGAATGAGATGTATGTTGAGCGCTTTAACACCAGTACAACGCTGCAGCGAGCAAAAGGTAGCGCCAGCTCAGTGCAACCGACTCTCAGCGACTCACACCATATTCAACAATAAAACAGACAAACACAACGTCAAGCTCTAGGTCTGGGCGCTGTAGCATAGAGCGCTAGACGCTGTGTGATTAAAGTCTGTTTTTGAACACATATCCTCCAGTAACAAAGCGAAAACACATGGAATGACATTGTTGTAACATTGTGACATTAACACTTTAGTGCCAGACCTGTAATGACAAATCTGCATAAAAAATCTAAAATTTCTAGGCCAGGAGAGGTGACACAATTATTTGAGAAAAAAAACAATTAAACACAAAAAACCTTGTTTAAACAGAAGAAAAGGAACGTCCATTGAAATGTATAGGAGAGCGACATGTAGCGACAGGTAATACCTGGCGCTCTGGAAGCTAGAGTGCCGGCGCTATACACTCGGACGCTACATGGCGCTGTTAGAGGCGCTCACCAGGTTCGCTTTCATAACTGTGGTTTTGTGTACACAGAAAGAGGAAGGTCCCACTCCTTCCAAAAGGCCCCTAAAAATATATGGCACCACTACTGATTATTTAATAGAAAATGATTTATTTGATAACAATGTCACATTAACTACATACACACAAGACTAATTAAAAAACATTCAAGACTAAACTTTGTCAATAAGGAAGGGAAAAACCCATATATAGGGGGCAGATGGACAAGTGGAAAATACCTTTAATATACTAAATATTACAAGATTAATACTAGCTGGCTGGTACAAGGGATAATAAAGTGCTTCTAGTGCATATCTATAATCATTATTAAATAAACCAAAGTGTTACATCATAACCAATATCTCATAAAAGTGCAAGTGCTAAATATAATAACCCTACCAACTACTCTAACTCAGAAGGCATATACTGTGCAATACAAGAACCAGCCAGAGGGGGTAATGAAATGGAACCCCCAAAGATGAAAGCAAAAATCACTCACATGTAAAACGACCACCAGCCCCACTGCCCCCACGTCTACGCGTTGCGTGACGTCACCAGCGTCACTTCCTCAGGACATAACTACCTACTGACACCTACCTCTTTCTGTGTAATATAAATTAACCTTACCCCTTGTGCACACTACATATAAAGTTATCCCGTTGTTTGGGGTGGTGCAGTCTCATTTTGTTCTCCAGTACTGGTTTTGTGTACAGCGCCCGGCGTTCACCAGACGCTGCCTGCCGCTACAAGGCGCCACCTGGCACTAACCCTTGATGAATAAACCCCTTTGAATTAGCAAATGAACCATTTATTGATGCAGATCTGCATGTTATACCTCAAAGAGGGACAAAGGAGAACAACAAGGCGACATGGACTCAAAAGAGGGACATTTGGGCGGTATGATGTTATATCTGCCTCTGATTTGGGCCCCGGCCTGCACAGACCTCACAAAGGTCAGGAGGGGAAGGGGCTGCTCCCAGCCATAACCGTGATGAGGGTTCAGCAGGTGAAAATGTAACTGCTATGGAGCCACCCAGCATGGCGATGGATCTACAGCTTGTCAAAGTGGACCAAAACCCAGGATTTTGACTGGGTTTTGATCCTTTCCCCCAGGCCACTCTGTTTAGGGATGCCCCGCTATGTGAAACCCCCCAGATCGTCAATGCTAACTCACCTCTTCCCAGGTCCTATGGTGCATGCACGGCCGCTCATCCAGTCAGCGCGGAACTACTGATGGCACGTCGTCTAAGCCAGCGTCTAAGGCCAGTGGCTCTGAGCACGCTGGCAGCCGTTTTCTTTTAACAGGGAGCGTGCCCGCGCCGTGCATGCATCTTGCTAGAGAGATAGCGTGGATGCGGGCGCAGCTCGCACATGCCCCGTTGGACCGGAAAGCAAAGTAAGTGTATGGGCAACCATGGGGGGGGGGGGGGGGGGTTCACACAGCAGGGCATTCCGCTTTCGGATGTGCCCCGGGGGGAGGGAATCTGATAGATTCCCATGCCGATCACGCTGGGTTTTGGTGCACTTTTGCCTTTTTCCATTTTCATCTGTTATTTTTACAGAATTGGTTCAGGTGCCTTAGGGTGACACCAGGGCTAGCTTATGATTGGTGCCATAGATTGTCTGCTCCAGACCCTTACAGCTCCATGGGTCATTGGCCCCCAGTGTTATCTGTGGAGTGTAAACAGGGACAGATTATGAGGTGAGCACCTGGGGCATACACCCTGTATCATACCTCCCAAGTGTCCCTGATTTGGAGGAACTGTCCCTCCTCGAGTCCATATCCCCCTGCCCATCATTGTTCTCATTTGTCCCTCTTTCAGTTTTAACCTGCAGATCTGCATCAATAAATGATTCATTCGCCTATTTAAAGTGGACCAAAACCCACGACAATTGGCCTGGGAATCTATAAGATTCCCAGGCCGATCGGTTCCCTCCCCCCATGGCACCTAAAATCAGGATGCCCTGGTGTGTGAAACCCCCCAGGTCACCCCATACACTTACCTTCTTACCCAGTCCAATGGCACATGCATGAGCCACGGGCGCATCCCCACTATCCCTCTAGCAGGGCGCGAGCCCGCCCCACGCATTTGTGAATGGCTGGTCCTGTTAGAGAGAAGCGGGGGATGCGTCTATCAGCGTGCTCGGAGCTGCTTACCTTAGACGACGTGACGTCAGCGGATCTGAGTGGTCGAGAGCCGGCACATGTGCCGTAGGGCTGGGAAGAGGTGAGTTGGTTTTGGCGACCTGGGGGAGCCCTGGGGTAAAGGACCAAAATCCTGGGTTTTGGTCCACTTTAACTTGCAAATCTGCATCAATAAATAATTCATTCACCTATTTAAAGTTTTTATATTATTTTAACTGTTACATCCTTTCTCCTATCCATCAATCTATGAGGGGGCGTGGCCTAATTTAACAAATGTCCCTTTTTCCCACCCTGAAAGGTTGGTAGGTATGCTCTGTAGGCCTTCACCAGAGATGAAGAGAGCCTCCGCCACTTGTTTGGTTCCTAGTGTGCCCTGAGTTGAGAGCTGTGGCATGGGTGGGGGCATCTTGGGCTGTTCTTGGTCTAAAAGGAGGTGACTGTGTGTGGGCCCAGGTGAGGCGGCGTTTCAGCTTTGACTGGATGCAGGAGCCAGGGCTGTTTCTAGGGGAGGGTGAGCGGGTCGATCGTCCTGGGTACCAAGGCTCCTTTTTTCTGTAGATGAGTCAGGGCTGCTGTTATTGGTGCAGGCCATACTACTGGCCCCTCATCCCCCATTTGGGGCTCAGTCACGGGAAGGGGGCACTGCCTGCTGCTAAGCTAGAGGCGCAGCATGGCACATACCAGTATGGGACAGCAGCACCGCCATAGGACGGGTGAGGAGGGGCGGAATTATTTACTTTCTGCACCTAGCACTATTCTGTTTAGCAACTGCCCTGGCAGAAGCAAGCGTAAGTGCTGACAATGATTCAGTATTGTCATACTTAGCAACTTTTTAGTGTGGGGAAGAGGGACATTTGTTAAATTAGGCCACACCCCCTCATTGAGGGAGGGATAGGAGATAGGGTGTAACATTTAAAACAATACAAACACTTTAAATAGGCAAATGAATCGTTTATTGCTGTCGATGTGCATGTTACACCTCAAATGAGAACAATAAGGGCAGGCAGACTTAAAATAGGGACAGTCCCTCCAAATCAGGGACACCTGGGAGGTATGGGTATTGTGCAAGCAGATGGGGCAAGGGAGTGGCAGATTTTCTTTTTTCAACTGAGCAAGGCTGTTGGTCCAGTTTAAAGTGGCACAAAACCTTTCCTGGGTATCTAGAACCCCCGTCACCCTCCACTCTCCCGTTCCGGGGAGATTTGTCCGGATCGGTGGTGGCCCATTTTTTCCACTGCCAAGGCCACGCCTACCTGACAATTTTGAGATTGCTGATTGGCTGATCTCAAGATTGCTGGCTGGCATGACATGATCCAGCCTGCTGCCCACCTCTGTGGACAGGAAGCGCTGTTGCCCCAGTCTATCTAAATGGTTGGGTGCGAGTGTGCATCTCAGTTGCAGGGAATCCAGGGATGCGGCCAACAGCAACTGAAGCGTCATCGGAGCTGCCGGGAAAAGTAAGATTACCGGCTACCCCGGGGGTTTCACATAACGAGGTGCTTCGCGATTTCGGTAAGACTACCGGCTAACCCTGGGGCTTCGACATTTCGGATGCCCCGGGGACATTTGTACCCTGGCTTTTGTGGCCCTTCAAATGTGAGTGACTGCGGCTCCTGGGCCTGGTGCAGAGACAGCTGCATGTCATGGATACATACGTACAAGGAATTTGTTTTGGCAGTTTGGGCAAGGGATACATAATAATAATACGAAGAATATCAGGTGACTGAGGGGGGTTCACAGAGCGGGGCATCCTGGTTTGGGAGGGAGTAAGTCTGTAGACAGGGAAGCGCTCCTGCCGCATTCTATCTAAATGGTTGGGCACGAGTGTGGGTCCCAGTTGCAGGGAATCCAGGGATGCTGCCAACAGCAACTGAAGCGTCATCGGAGCTGTCGGGAAAGGTAAGATTACTGGTGACCCCAGGGGTTTCACATAACGGGGTGCTTCTTGATTTTAGATGCCCCGGGGACATTTCTACCCCAGCTTTTGTGCCCCTTCAAATGTCAGTCTCCTTTAGGAGATTTATTATGGGGCCAATTTTATGGTGGATTTGGTGACTGCGGCTCCTGGGCCTGGTGCAGAGACAGCTGCATGTCATGGATACATACATACAAGGAATTTCTTTTGGCAGTTTGGGCAAGGGGTACATTATAATAATAAGAATATCAGGTGACTGGGGGGGGTTCACAGAGCGGGGCATCCCAGTTTGGGAGGGAGTAAGTCTGTAGACAGGGAAGCGCTCCTGCTGCATCCTATCTAAATGGTTGGGCACGAGTGTGTGTCCCAGTTGCAGGGAAGCCAGGGATGCAGCCAACGGCAACTGAAGCGTCATCGGAGCTGCCGGGAAAGGTAAGATTAAAGGCTACCCCGGGGGTTTCACATAACGAGGTGCTTCACGATTTCGGTAAGACTACCGGCTAACCCTGGGGCTTTGCCATTTCGGATTCCCCGGGGACATTTGTACCCTGGCTTTTGTGGCCCTTCAAATGTGAGTCCCCTTTAGGAGATTGGTGACTGCGGCTCCTGGGCCTGGTGCAGGGACAGCATGTCATGGATACATACGTACAAGGAATTTGTTTGGGCAAGGGGTACATTATAATAATAAGAAGAATATCAGGTGACTGAGGGGGGTTCACAGAGCGGGGCATCCCGGTTTGGGAGGGAGTAAGTCTGTAGACAGGGAAGCGCTCCTGCCGCATTCTATCTAAATGGTTGGGCACGAGTGTGTGTCCCAGTTGCAGGGAAGCCGGGGATGCAGCCAATGGCGACTGAAGCGTCATCGGAGCTGCCGGGAAAGGTAAGATTACCGGCTACCCCGGGGGTTTCACATAACGGGGTGCTTCTTGATTTTAGATGCCCCGGGGACATTTCTACCCCAGCTTTTGTGCCCCTTCAAATGTCAGTCCCCTTTAGGAGATTTATTATGGGGCCAATTCCATGGTGGATTTGATGACCGCGGCTCCTGGGCCTGGTGCATGGACAGCATGTCATGGATACATACATACAAGGAATTTGTTCTAGCAGTTTGGGCAAGGGGTACATTATAATAATACAAAGAATATCAAGTGAGTGGGGGGGTTCACTGAGCGGGGCATCCCAGTTTGGGAGGGAGTAGGTCTGTAGACAGGGAAGCGCTCCTGCCCCAGTCTATCTAAATGGTTGGGCACGAGTGTGCGTCCCAGGTGCAGGGAAGCCGGGGATGCAGCCAACGGCAACTGAAGCGCCATCGGAGCTGCCGGGAAAGGTAAGATTACCGGCTACCCCGGGGCTTTCACATAACAAGGTGCTTCACGATTTCGGTAAGACTACCGGCTAACCCTGGGGCTTTGCCATTTCGGATGCCCCGGGGAGATTTGTACCCTGGCTTTTGTGGCCCTTCAAATGTGAGTCCTCTTTAGGAGATTGGTGACTGCGGCTCCTGGGCCTGGTGCAGGGACAGCATGTCATGGATACATACGTACAAGGAATTTGTTTTGGCAGTTTGGGCAAGGGGTATATTATAATATTAAGAATATCAGGTGACTGGGGGGGGGGGGTTCACTGAGCGGGGCATCCCAGTTTGGGAAGGAGTAGGTCTGTAGACAGGGAAGCGCTCCTGCCCCAGTCTATCTAAATGGTTGGGCACGAGTGTGCGTCCCAGGTGCAGGGAATCCAGGGATGCGGCCAACAGCAACTGAAGCGTCATCGGAGCTGCCGGGAAAGGTAAGATTAAAGGCTACCCCGGGGGTTTCACATAACAAGGTGCTTCGCGATATCGGTAAGACTACTGGCTAACCCTGGGGCTTTGCCATTTCGGATGCCCCGGGGACATTTGTACCCTGGCTTTTGTGGCCCTTCAAATGTAAGTCCTCTTTAGGAGATTGATGATTGCGGCTCCTGGGCCTGGTGCAGGGACAGCATGTCATGGATACATACATACAAGGAATTTCTTTTGGCAGTTTGGGCAAGGGGTACATTATAATAATAAGAATATCAGGTGACTGGGGGGCGGGTTCACAGAGCGGGGCATCCCAGTTTGGGAGGGAGTAAGTCTGTAGACAGGGAAGCGCTCCTGCCGCATTCTATCTAAATGGTTGGGCACGAGTGTGCGTCCCAGTTGCAGGGAAGCCAGGGATGCAGCCAATGGCGACTGAAGCGTCATCGGAGCTGTCGGGAAAGGTAAGATTACCGGTGACCTCAGGGGTTTCACATAATGGGGTGCTTCTTGATTTTGGATGCCCCGGGGACATTTCTACCCCAGTCTCCTTTAGGAGATTTATTATGGGGCCAAATTTATGGTGGATTTGGTGACTGCGGCTCCTGGGCCTGGTGCAGGGACAGCATGTCATGGATACATACATACAAGGAATTTCTTTTGGCAGTTTGGGCAAGGGGTACATTATAATAATAAGAATATCAGGTGACTGGGGGGGGGGGGTTAACAGAGCGGGGCATCCGCTAGGTCTGTAGGTCTGTAGACAGGGAAGCGCCCCTGCCCCAGTCTATCTAAATGGTTGGGCATGAGCGCGAGTCCCAGGTGCACGGAATCCAGGGATGCGGCCAACGGCAACTGAAGCGTCATCGGAGCTGCCGGGAAAGGTAAGATTACCGGCTACCCCGGGGGTTTCACATAACGAGGTGCTTCGCGATTCCAAGGAAGGTAAGATTACTGACTACCCCAAGGGATTCGCGATTTCGGATGCCCCGGGGACATTTGTACCCCAGCTTTTGTGCCACTTCAAATGTCAGTCCCCTTTAGGAGATGTATTATGGGGCCAATTCCATGGTGGATTTGGTGACTGCGGCTCCTGGGCCTGGTGCAGCTGCATGCCATGGATACATGCATACAAGGAATTTGTTTTTTGCAGTCTGGACAATGGTTACAACACAGAGGCTGATTCACTACTAGCGCCACGTATTGCCAGATGAGCGTCTGTATAGCGGCGCTTAGAGCGACCGCTAGTAGACGCTGTAAGCGGGTATCGGGTGCTGTAACCTAGCGTTAAGGTGGCTGTAGTAACCTGGCCGGCATTGATGAATGTGATGTGTGTTGGGCGCTCTAACAACAGTGCAGTGAGTAGCTCCAGCTCAGTGCGTCCGGCACTCGGCGCTCAACACCAGAAAAAGACTACACACACACAGCATCGACGTTCTAAAGCTGGGCTCTGTAGCATAGAGCGCCAGACGCTGTGTGATTAAAGTCTTTTTTTTGAACACATATCCACCAGTAACAAAGCGAAAACACATGGAATGACATTGTTTTAACACTGGGACAATGACACTTTAGTGCCAGACCTGTAATGACAATTCTGCATAAAAATATAAAAAGTCCAAAAAATGTATAAAAGGGTTTGTTTTCAGACAGGAGAGGTCACACAATGATTGGAGCAAAAAAAATAATAATAATTGCCAAACACGCTATTTTAACACAACCATATGAATGCCCATTGAAATGTATGGGAGAGCGACACTGAGCGAAAGGCAATACCTGGCGCTCTTGAACCCGGTGCTATACACTGAGTCCCTTATTTAAGAAGGGATAGCGTCAGGTAGCGCCTGGTTAATGTGAGGTAGCAACAGATAACGACTGGTGAACGCCGGACACGGCACACAATTCCACATTTATCAAGCAGAATCTGTTTAGCGACTGGGATAGCTCCATGTAGCGTCTGATTCATCATTTTCACAGCCTCAGCGAACAGCGCCGGCGTTCAGCCTTGCACAGCGCCAGGTATGACCTCTCGCTACCTGTCGCTCTCCAATACATTTCAATGGACGAACCTTTTCTTCTCTTTAAACCTGGTTTTTGTTTGTTTGTTTTTTTTGCCAAAAAATCACAAATAATTCTGTGACCTCTTCTGGCATTGAAAAGGCATTTTTTTCATATTTTTTTCATTTTGTTATATATACATTACAGGTCTGCCATTAAAGTGTTCATGTTACAATGTTGTTACAATGTAATTCCATATGTTTTCGCTTTGTTACTAGTGGATAGATGCTGAAAAACAGACTTTAATCACACAGCCTCCTGCGCTCTGGGCTTCAAACAACAATTTTTCAGCGCCAGAGATTTGTGAGGCTGTTTTTTTGCTGAATATGGTGTGAGTCGGTCGCTATGAGCAGTCGCTAACATGCGCTCCCATACAGCGCTGTACTGGTCAAATAGCGACTCCTCACAATGTATTCAACATTACTGAACAGCGACTGAGTCGCTATAAACTAGCGACTCACAGCCGAGCACTGCGACTACTAGCGGGCGCTCTGAAAATGCCTGCTACAGACGCTCATCTGTCGCTACCTGCCGCTATTAATGAATCAGCCTCTGAGCCGCCTGCAGTAATACATGTTAAGTTGTGGCCCCAGCAACCACAAAGGGAAACCAAATAGGTACCACCAACCTAATAAATCAAAACTAACTAATCACATGATAATCATGAATTTATTCAATTAAAAAAGACTCACAACATATAACTAAAATCATGTTTTACAGCAGGGACATCAGCAGGGTGCCGTGCTACATCCAATAATATAATCCATCACAGTAAAAATAATAATAAATATAATAATAAACATCAATCTCATATATAAGTACCCAAAATATGTGCATAAAGTGCCAATGCGTTTCTAAAGTGCAATGTAAGGTGCAATACTAATTAATACAGAAAGAGAAACTTTTAAAGTGCTCAGATAGATTCAACATGAAAAAATATCACTGTAGATATTGGCAGACTGGTGTCCCTTTACCCACGTGTTCCGTGGGATAAACCCAGGGCCTTATTCATGAAGCTCTAGCGCCAGGTAGTGCCTTGTAAGCGTCAGGTAGCGTCAGGTGAACGCCGGACACGGCACGCAATTACACATTTATGAGGCCGAATTTGGTGAGCGACTGGAACAACGCCATGTAGCGTCCAATTCATCATTATCCCAGGCTCAGCGTACAGCGCCGGCGTTCAGCCTTGCAGAGCGCCACGTCTTACCTGTCGCTCTCCCATACATTTCCCATTCCCATACGATCCTTAAATCCCTTTCCTGACCCCAATTTTATTTATTTTATCTTTAAAAAAATCTCAAAACTTCTGACATGTATCCTGGGCTAGAAAATGACATTTTTGAAAACTTTTTGGATTAATAATATTTTTATGCAGAATTGTCCTTACATGTAAGAGCCTATCTTATATGTTTCCCACACCCTGTACGTACAGATTGCTCACATTAATCCAGGACCTTCACCCTGAATAAGAGCCTATCTTATATGTTTCCCACACCCTGTACGTACAGATTGCTCACATTAATCCAGGACCTTCACCCGGAATAAGAGCCTATCTTATATGTTTCCCACACCCTGTACGTACAGATTGCTCACATTAATCCAGGACCTTCACCCTGAATAAGAGCCTATCTTATATGTTTCCCACACCCTGTACGTACAGATTGCTCACATTAATCCAGGACCTTCACCCGGAATAAGAGCCTATCTTATATGTTTCCCACACCCTGTACGTACAGATTGCTCACATTAATCCAGGACCTTCACCCTGAATAAGAGCCTATCTTATATGTTTCCCACACCCTGTACGTACAGATTGCTCACATTAATCCAGGACCTTCACCCGGAATAAGAGCCTATCTTATATGTTTCCCCCACCCTGTACATACAGATTGCTCACATTAATCCGGACCCTCACCCTGAATAAGAGCCTATCTTATATGTTTCCCCCACCCTGTACATACAGATTGCCCACATTAATCCGGACCTTCACCCTAAATAAGAGCCTATCTTATATGTTTCGCACACCCTGTACATACAGATTGCTTACATTTATCCGGACCCTCACCCTGAATAAGAGCCTATCTTATATGTTTCCCACATCCTGTACATACAGATGGCTCACATTAATCCGGACCCTCACCCTGAATAAGAGCCTATCTTATATGCTTCCCATACTTTGTACATACAGATTGCTCACATTAATCCGGACCCTCACTCTGAATAAGAGCCTATCTTATATGTTTCCCACACCCTGTACATACATATGGCTCACATTAATCCGGACCTTCACCCTGAATAAGAGCCTATCTTATATGTTTTTCTCCACCCTGTACATACAGATTGCTCACATTAATCCGGACCTTCACCCTGAATAAGAGTCTATCTTATATGTTTCCCACATCCTGTACATACAGATTGCTCACATTAAAAATCATCCTACCTGCATCTACTGCATGTTATGAGCCTTTAAACATCCAAGATGGCGGCTTATGGAGCATCAGGCAGCCTGCAAACAGAAAGTGTCTTCTGACTGTGCTGCTCTGCATTGCTGTCCTTTCCCTGACACCAGCTCTGCTCTGTATGTGCAAAGCACAGCTATAACCCCGCCCCCTGCACTTTACCCCGCTCTCCTGTCCTCAGTATGTGAGGCTTCTTAATAAAGATCGCAGCGCCCGTATCCTAGAGTCCTGAACAGAGTTGCAGCCCAGTGGGGGTAAGAATAATAAGTAAGTGACTTAAAACTTAAAATATATTATTTTAAATGCTGGGGAATCGTTTTTTAAGGCAATCATGCTGAAGCCCGGTTTAAAGTGAACCAAACCCAGCGTGATCGGCACAGGAATCTATAAGATTCCCGACCGATCGATTCCCTCCCCCCGCTGTGTGAAACCCCCCAGGTCACCCCATACACTTACCTTGTTTCCCGGTCCAACGGCGCATGTGCGAGCCACGGCCGCATCTCCGCTATCCCTCTAGCAGGAAGCGTGCCTGCGTCAGGCATTTGTGAATGGCCGGTGTGGGCACGCTCCCTGTTACAGGATAGTGGGGGATGCTGCCACCAGGGCACGGTGTGTGAAACCCCCCAGATCGCTGAAACCAACTCACCTCTTCCCGGTCCTATGGCACATGAGGCCGCTCATCCAAACAGTGCGCTCAGAGCCGCTGATGTCCCGTCGTCTAAGGCTCCGAGCGCGCTGTTTGGATGAGCGGCCTCATGTGCTTTCGGCCTTATTTATCAAGGGCTAGCGCCAGGTAGTGTCTGACGAGCGCCAGGTACCGCCAGCTATCGGCGGCTACCGAATCAAGTACGCCCGGCGGCGGTCACAATGACGCATTTATCACGCTAAATGAGGCTAGCGCCGGCGAGAGAGCGTCAGCTAGCGCGGGATTCATCATGTAGCCGACTGCAACGAACAGCGCCGCTGCTAATCCCATCACAGCGACAGGTATGACCTGTCGCTCCCTGGCGATGTCCAATGCATTTCAATGGAGCAATCTTTAAATAATCATAATTAATTGCTATTAATGTTTTTTTTTTTTTTTAATGTCAAAAATTCTGTGACCACTTCTGCAATGTTAGGATTTTTTTTAAAGTAAAAAAAAAAAAAAAATAAAAATGTGCAGAATTGATATTACAGGTCTGATATTCATGTATTCATATTACAAAATGTTTAGAAAAACTTGTATAATTTTTACATAAAAAAAAAGGTTGTTTGGGGGTTAAAAACTACTTTACACACATCGCCGCCAGCGCTCTGGGGTTTAAACAAGGAATTCACAGCGCGAGAAATTTTTGAGTGTGATTTTTTATTGAATCTGCAGCAAGCCGTTCGCTCTGGCCATTCGCTGTCAGGCGCACCCATACAACGCGGAACCTGTGAAACAGCGACCCCTAACCCCGTATTCAACATTACCGCACACCGACTGAGTCGCTGACAACAAGCAAACCCCGGCCAAGCACAGCGAATACTAGCGGGCGCTGTGAAAATCACGCTACTGGCGCTCATCTGTCGCTACCTGGCGCTATTAATGAATCGGCCTCATAGTTAATAGTGGATACATGTTCATAAACAGACTTTAATCACACAGCCTCTGGCGCTCTGGGCTACAACTACATGATTTGGAGCACTGACACTGTGTGAGGCTGTTTTTTTTATGAACATGGTGTGAGTCAGTCACACTGAGCTGGCGCTACCGTTCGCTCCCATACAGCGTAGGACTGCGACTCACACATCATATTCATCAATGCCGGACAGCGACTGAGGCGCTCTGAAACAAAGAACCAGGGCCGAGCACAGCGACTACTAGCGGTCGCTCTGAAATCCGCGCTACAGGCGCTCATCTGTCGCTACCTGGCGTTAGTAATGAATCAGCCTGCCCTTTTCTCAAGGTGCCCGGTACATGTGACACTACATGGTGCTGTTAGAGTCGCTCACCAGATTCGCAGTTTTGCGTACAGCGCCGGGCGTTCACCAGACGCTGCCTGCCGCTACGCGGCGCTAGCGTTTCTTAAAGTGGACCAACACCCTCCCCCGAGTGGGCCCGGGAATCTATAAGATTCCAGGACCGACCTGCTCCCTGACTGCGGGGCACCCCGTACCCCCACAAATCCTACCTTCACCTAGTTCCAGCGGCGCATGCGTGTACGCCCATTCACAAACGGCCGGCGCGGGTACGCACCCTGCAGGAGGGACGCGCGGGAGGCGGCGGCGGCCCGCGCTCAGCTTGTCCGTCGGCAGCGATTGGACGAGGGAGCGGGGTCAGGTGAGTTTTCGGGGCTTTCTTTCCTTTTCTGGGGGGTTTCACACAGCGGGGCACCCACGATCGGGGTGCCCCATGGAAGTGGTCCAATACCCAGGATAGTCAAAATCCTGGGTGTTGGTCCACTTTAATAAACCCCCATAATAATAATACGAAGAAGATGAAGAAGAATTCTAATACATAAACCTAGAAAGCTGATTGCTTGTCATTGTTACTGGAAAGCACATTTCTCTCCCATCTTTAGTAAATATCATTCTTCGCCCTCGCCTTGTCAGGCCTGGCGCACCCCCGCGCCTCATTAGACGCCATTGTTACAGCGAGGATGACAACCTTTATGTCGAAACATTTTCATAGCTCTTCATTCATCTTGAATAAACAAACTTGATTTATTATTTTCTGTCCTCGTCAGGGGTGAAGCCTCTGTACATAAAAGAAGGTTTGATCCCACCTGGGGGGGGAGTCCCCTAATCCGTGCAGGTTTTGAAGTTTCATCTTTAATCTGCCGGCTGTCAAACATGGAATCCATGTGACGGGCAGGACAATATGCGGTGTATGTCGGTATAGCATTGCAGCTGTGCAAATAGCTTGTGATGTCGCAATTATCAAAAGAAGCCGGTAGCTGCCGCTGCCATCCCCGGCCTCAGATATGTGCACCCGGAGGTGGGGGGGGGGGACCCTGCCGATGACTTCACAAGGTGGCTCAGCTGGCAAACGATCGGGTTACACAACAATCGCGCTCATCGCTTTACCGCTGTCACTCCCGTGTAGGCTACAAAGAGGAGCTGTACCTGCAGAATGGTGGAGGGAGGGGAGGCGGTCAGGTGACATCACCCTAATGCCAAATTCACATACCTTGCCGCTTAATCCATAAACCGCGTTCCAAATTTTTATGCAAATTGGATGGAAGTGCCATGTAGATAAAAGTCATGGATGGGATTGTGTCTCCGAGCTTTTTGGATCAATGAAATCAATTAGGTTGCCGGGTGAGCCCAATTAAAGGACAAATACTTAAAGCGTACCTTTACCCTGAATTAGAGTCTATCTTATGCAACTCTGTTCAGGACTCTAGGATACGGGCGCTGCGATCTTTATTAAGAAGCCTCACATACTGAGGGCAGGAGAGCGGGGTAAAGTGCAGGAGGCAGGGTTATAGCTGTGCTTTGCACATACAGAGCAGAGCTGGGGTCAGGGAAAGGACAGCAATGCAGAGCAGCACAGTCAGAAGACACTTCCTGTTTGCAGGCTGCCTGATGCTCCATAAGCCGCCATCTTGGATGTTTAAAGGCTAACATAACATACAGTAGATGCAGGTAGGATGATTTTTAATGTGGGCAATCTGTATGTACAGGGTGGGGGAAACATATAAGATAGGCTCTTATTCAGGGTGAAGGTCCGGATTAATGGGGGCAATCTGTATATACAGGGTGGGGGAAACATACAAGATAGGCTCTTATTCAGGGTGAAGGTCCGGATTAATGTGGGCAATCTGTATATACAGGGTGGGGGAAACATACAAGATAGGCTCTTATTCAGGGTGAAGGTCCAGATTTATGTGAGCAATCTATATGTACAGGGTGTGGGAAACATATAAGATAAATTCTTATTCAGGGTGAGGGGCCGGATTAATGTGGGCAATCTGTATGTACAGGGTGGGGTAAACATATACGATAGGCTCTTATTTAGGGTGAGGGTCCGGATTAATGTGGGCAATCTGTATGTACAGGGTGGGGGAAACATATAAGATAGGCTCTTATTCAGGGTGAAGGTCCGGATTAATGGGGGCAATCTGTATATACAGGGTGGGGGAAACATACAAGATAGGCTCTTATTCAGGGTGAAGGTCCGGATTAATGTGGGCAATCTGTATATACAGGGTGGGGGAAACATACAAGATAGGCTCTTATTCAGGGTGAAGGTCCAGATTTATGTGAGCAATCTGTATGTACAGGGTGGGGGAAACATATAAGATAGATTCTTATTCAGGGTGAGGGTCTGGATTAATGTGGGCAATCTGTATGTACAGGGTGTGGGAAACAAATAAGATAGATTCTTATTCAGGGTGAGGGTCCGGATTAATGTGGGCAATCTGTATGTACAGGGTGTGGGAAACATATAAGATAGGCTCTTATTCAGGGTGAAGGTCCGGATTAATGTGAGCAATCTGTATGTACAGGGTGTGGGAAACATATAAGATAGATTCTTATTCAGGGTGAGGGTCCGGATTAATGTGGGCAATCTGTATGTACAGGGTGGGGTAAACATATACGATAGCCTCTTATTTAGGGTGAGGGTCCGGATTAATGTGGGCAATCTGTATGTACAGGGTGGGGGAAACATATAAGATAGGCTCTTATTCAGGGTGAAGGTCCAGTTTAACATACTGTAGGAAATGTCTTTCTGTATTGAGTAGTAGTAGCCAGTAAGTTGCCAGGACCTATGTACCATGACCTGAATAGATAAGAACATTTAGGAACTAATTACTATTGCATAAGTCTCCACCTTTCAATAATGTAACACGCCCTTAATAGTCACTGGTGCAGCCAGTTATTTCTCAGAGTCACCTAATTGGTGAATTAATTCAAGGTCAACTGTGTGTAGGCTATTTTAACTCAGGTAATGGGAAGGTTTCTGGAGATTAAAGAGGGGCTTCGCAGGCCCTGGAGTCTTAAAAAACAGGCCTGTTGGAGTTCCACTCCTTGGGGCATCCTGAATTGGGATAGCTTATAAAACCTATTTACCTGTAATACCAAAGGTGCACTTAATGAATAGGCTTATTCAAAGTAGACCACTTAACAGGGGCATCCCCATTTGGAATGCCCCTTCATGTGAAACCCCCAGAATTGCCAGTTTGCTTACCTCGCCACTGCACATGCATGGGCTCTTGTCCATTCAGAATAGAGTGCTATGCATATTAAAGAGGCAGTCCAAGCGTTTTGTAACACTACACCCACCCTTTTCTGCCCCTGGGCTAAGCTCAGTTTGGGCAATAACGAAAACAATAGGGGTGTGAGTTGGCAAGAATCTGGAGATACGATACGTATCGCGATACACGTATGACGATATATCCTGATGTATCCCGATTCTGTCTCAAAGCCGATATATTGCGTTTTTTTTCAATTCAATTTTATTTTTAATTTAAAAAAATGACATAGGGTCCCCACTTCATGGGGAGGGGGTCATTTTTTGGAATTTTAAGGGTGAAAAACCCTTAAAAATCCTCAAAAAAATGGCGTAAAGTACCCCTTACCCAGCATAACCAGTCCGGGACCAGCTATGGGGGCTTGCAGAACAGGGCGCAGGGGCCAGCTTTGGTAGTCCCTGGCCCCGCAGGCTACAAGCCGGCATAGCCTATGACCATGGGCTCTTCTGCCCCCCCCTTGGGCTTTGAGGAGGCAGGTAATGAGGGGGCTCGGGGTTAATGGCAAGTCACCCGCTAGCCGCAGGTGTCTTGCCAGACCCAGAGCCTTGTGAACTGGTATAGGGGTCACATAGTTTCCTTAACAGTTCACAAAGGGTTAACAGTAAAAAAAAAAAAATAAAAAAAAAAGCATAGAGAAAATGTCTTTATTAAAAAAAAAAAAATGTTTTTTTCTTTACTCACCTCCGATTGTCAGCTCCTGTGTACCTCTCTGATCCGGTAACAGATGCGGTTATCGTTGGCCAGAGGAGGGGGGAGGCTTCAGAGGATCGCTGTGAGCCGGTGTAGCGATAACCCTTATCGCCGGAGGGCTTCACCGCCCGAGACGTCCTTTTCCCAATCGTAAGAGGTGCTGCTGGAATTCCAGAGTCGTCCGTGAGGAAACAGGAACAGCCCTTACAAGGGCTAGTGAATTGTAATATAGCGTTTCCCCCAATAAGAGACAGAACTTCAGTATTGAGGGTGAAGGTGAAGTTAACTTTATTAGTGCCACACTGGGCCTTATATGCAAGGCTCCATGCAAGGGGACCTCCCCCGTGGACCTGATGGAGGACTGCATGACAAATACACCGACCAATAGCAGCAGGGCACACAATCCCTCAACTCTGCCGGTGACGCAATCAGCAACACAATAGACGTCTGTAACACACTCAATCAGAACAATGCCATTGTCTGTGCCGTAATCAATCAACACAATGGCAGCCTGTAATACAATCCAAACTACAATGACATTGCCTGTAACAGTATCAAAATACAATGACATTGTCTGGAACCTAATTAAGAAAAGGCCAGTGAATGACCCGGTGGGCAATGGAATAGTGATGACATCCAAAAGGCAGAGCGTCTGTCACAGCCGGGATGACGCTTGCAGGGGTGACGTCATACACCCTGCCCCCAAAGAGGTGGGGCTAGCCGCGAAGATTGCGGTGCTCATCGTGAAAGCAGGGAGAGAGGGCCTGTCAGGCTCTCTCCTGCAGACTGAAGAGCCCCGGGGGCCCCCCGGAGAAGAGGAGAGCCAGCCAGATCGAACGAGGTGTTTTTTTTAACTTTTCTTTTACTGACGTCAGAATCGATTCTCTGATACCCCTAATAAACAACTCACTATGGGGCCAGCAATCTGCACAGAAGCAGAAAGAAGTAAAAACTTTGAGACAGTCACCCTATCTCGTGCAGCAGGGCCTGCCTCTCTCTTTCTCTTTAAAGTGGACCAGCACCCAGGATTTTGACTATCCTGGGTTTTGGTCCACTTCCCCGGGGCACCCCGATCGGGGGTGCCCCGCTGTGTGAAACCCCCCAGAAAGCCCCGAAAACTCACCTCACCCCGCTCCCACGTGACCGCCTCAGCCAATCCCCGCCGCCGGACAAGCGAGAGGCAGCGGCGGACAAGCAGAGCGCACCATTCACAAACGGCCGGCGCGGGAGCGCGCCCTGCTAGAGGGACGCACGGGAGGCGGCGGCGGCGGACGCGCAGGCACCGCTGGAACGTGGAAAAGGTAGGATTGTGGGCTTCCTGGGGGGTTTCAAACCGCGGGACATCCCAATTTCGGATGCCCCGCGGGGAGGGATCTGATCGGCCCGGGAATCTTATAGATTCCCGATCCGATCCCCCCTGGGTGTTGGTCCACTTTAATCTTTTCTTCTCCTCTTTAAAGTGGACCAAACCCAGGATTTAGGGTAGCCAGCATGAGATCAGCCTGATGAAGTGGGTGATGCTCCCACGGAACGCGTGGCTCCTGGTGCGGCAGGCGGTGGGGAGACATCACACATGTTATTTTCATGATACCTTGGCTTTATTTTTGGTGATGTTTTTTGTGATAGATTTGTGATTTCATTTCTTGATTGGTATTGTGATATACATCAGTGGTCCCCCTTTGGGAGGCCTAATAATATATACAGGTAATTATATTTTTATATTATTCTTTAATTGGTGAATAGAGTAGAATCATCAACACTAAAGTGATGGGTGCGTGCAGAGTTGTCAGTCGGCGGCCACTCATAAGCCATCAAGCACAGCCGCTGGCAGCTCAATGCAGGGAACTGTTTTCTGCTGGACCAGTTGGGCGACTACACTACCCCCCACCCAGAATGGCAAAGCAGGAGTTTCCGAGCAGCACGCACCCGCACAAGGGGGGCACAAGGGACTCGATCTCACGTTCCAGTAAGTAGGCGGGTGCCAGACAACAATAAGTTAATTGGGGAAAAAAATACTGTATCTGGGGCCTCCACCAGATTTTGTGCCCAGGGGCCTCCACCACACTTAATCCGGCCCTGGCCAGGTGTAGGGATTAAGCCTGCACTGGACTGTCATAGACTTTAAGGGCGAGATCTTCATAAGCAGTTGTGGCCTAGAGGTAAGGAAGTGGCCTTGTTACCGGAGGGCTGCAGGCCCGGCCATGGTACATAACTGAAGTGCTCTTGAGCAAGACACCCAGGGCCGGCGCCAGCACGGGGCAAACCTGGGCAATTGGCAGGGTCCCTGGCATCTTCAGGGGCCCACTCAAGCAGCGGATGATCAGCAGCAAGAGATGACCTATTTGTGGCAGCGGAGCTGAAAGGTGACATCAAGTGACTTACTACCTTGGGGCCCACTCAGACTGTCTTGCCCAAGGGCCCCCACAAACCTGGAGCCGGCCCTGAAGACACCTAATCCCCCAACTTCTTCTCAGGCTCCATCATTAGGACACCCAGGGCCGGCATCAGCACTCGGCAAGGCGGGGCAGCTGCCGGGGCCCCCATCCTCCAGGGGGCCCACTGACAGGGCCAGCCTTTGGGGTGTGCGACATGGGCATCCAAAATCAGGAGAATCTAGATTCGTTTAGACTCCGAGGTCCATGTTTAAGGGGGTTTGGTGCGCTTCAAAGTAGACCAAAACTAGAGTTTTGGTCCAAATAGCACGACCCTTAGGGGGGCATCCAGATTTGGGACGTCCCTCGGTGATGCGACTTTTCACCACAAAGGGGCCCACTGAGACCATACCGCCCAAGGTCCCACATAAGCCTGGACCAGGCACTGAGGACACCCCACCGCTCTGGACATGTATACACTCACTGTGTGGATTGGTTAAATGTGAAGTAAACTTTTCTATGTGTGCACAAGGCTACAACGGCCTTCTAGGCTGCAAAATAATGCCCAGCAATGGATTTCTGGGGTGCTTCCCTCTGCTGTCAGGCATTCATATATGCTGGCAGCAAGGGCCGGATTAAGTGCGGTGGAGTCTGCTGGGCAAAAAATCTGCTGGAGGCCCCAGCCATTATCTTTAAAATAATAGTCCAGCCAAGTAACTGATTGGTGGTTGCCTGACACCCGCCTACTTACTGGAACGTCAGATCGAGTCCCTTGTGCCCCCCTTGTGCGGGTGCGTGCTGCTCGGGATCTCCTGCTTTGCCATTCTGGGTGGGGGGTAGTGTAGTCGCCCGGCTGGTTCCCTGCATTGAGCTGCCAGCGGCTGTGCTTGGTGGCTTATGTGCAGTGACAGCTCTGCACCCAGACCAAAGACTTCCTGGACCAGACCATAACCCAAAGGTTGGTGGAGGCCCCCTTTTCAGGATGGTGGAGGCCCCAGGGCACGTACCCCTTGCACTCCCCCTCACAATCCGGGCCCGCTGGCAGGTATGCGGGCATCGGTCGAAGGAGCGCCAGGAATGCCACCGCAGGCCCAGGCATGCACAATGATATTGAATCCCAAAGTGAATATACAGCAAAACCAATAGGTTTCAGACAGCGGGGCATCCCAAATCTGTATGCTCCAATGAAGGGCTTTCACCCAACCACAGTGGGTTCTGCTCAGCTTGCTAAGCAATTTTTTATTTGTATTTATTGACTTTATTTATAGCACTTTGCTGGTATTTTTTTTACTTTGATATAAAGGAGACGATTAACCAGTGCTCCATGACAATAGGACATTGAAAACTCCTGGGAGGGTAAATACTTCTAATAGCTGCTGACAAAGTAATAACACCCAGTGTTCTATAGGGTGAGGCTTTTACCTGCGTCGCTATCATCACGTCACGGAAAATGTCATGTACATTTTATGATCCTCCAGAGAGTCGCCTCATGACACAACCTTCATCCGAGAGGCTCCCGCCACCCAGTACATGCTATAAGTGCTTATAGAGGCAACGTATTCACTGTACTGTATCTGCATTGTAAGTGATATGCCCATAGCTCTTAAAGTGGACCAACACCCAGGGGGGATCGGCTCGGGAATCTATAAGATTCCCGGGCGATCAGATCCCTCCCCACGGGGCATCCGAAATCGGGATGTCCCGCGGGTTGAAACCCCCCAGGAAGCCAACAATCCTACCTTTTCCACGCTCCAGCGGCGCATGCGCGTCCGCCGCCGCCTCCCGCGTGTCCCTCTAGCAGGGTGCGCTCCTGCGCCGACCGTTTGTGAATGGCCGGCGCTGGTGCGCTCCCTGTAAGAGGCGCTGCCTCTCGCTTGTCCGTCGGCGGGGATTGGCTGCAGCGGTCACGTGGGAGCGGGGTGAGGTGAGTTTTCGGGGCTTTCTGGGGGGTTTCACACAGCGGGGCACCCCCGATCGGGATGCCCCACCGAAGTGGACCAAAACCCAGGATAGTCAAAATCCTGGGTGTTGTTCCACTTTAAACCAGACCTTCAGCATGATTTATTGAAAAGCCCAAACCCTTAAAAAACTGTTCCCCAGCATCTAAAATTAAAATATTTTATGTTTTTAGTCATTTGTTTATTATTCTTTCCCCCACTGGGCTGCAACTCTGATCAGGACTCTAGGATACGGGCGCCACCATCTTGATTCAGAAGCATCACACATACTGAGGAGAGGAGGGCGGGATAAAGTACAGGGGGTGGGGTTATAGCTGTGCTTTGCACAGACAGAGCAGAGCTGGGGTCAGGAAAAGGACAGCAATCCCAGAATGCAGAGAAAAACAGTCAGAAGGCACTTCCGGTTTGCAGGCTGCCTGATGTTCCATGAGCCGCCATGTTGGATGTTTAAAGGCTAATAACATGCAGTAAATGCAGGTAGGATGATTTTTAATGTGAGCAATCTGTATGTATAGGGAGTGGGAAACATATAAGATAGACTCTTATTCAGGGTGAGGGTCTGGATTAATGTGAGCAATCTGTATGCATAGGGAGTGGGAAACATATAAGATAGGCTCTTATTCACGGTGAGGGTCCGCTTTAAGACTTCAGGGACACTCGTGCTGTGTTTTTCAGGAGGAAATCATTCTTGTCCCATACAGGGTGCTGTGTTAAAAAAAACCTTTGCTAGGGCCTTTAAGAAACACTGTTATTTTTTTAACTTAAAACTTGATTTTATACTCCCCTAACTTTAACTATAAACGCGGTCAGTTACACTTAGGCTGGAGATTACTGAAGGTATTTTCACTATCCTATCATCTCTTGTGGGGATCCCAATCTAAAGTTGACCAAACCCCCGATTGGGGGTGCCCCACTGTGTGAAACCCCCCAGATCCCCGATGTCAATTGACCTCTTCCTGGTCCTAAGGCGCATGCGCGCCCTCTCGTCCAATCAGCGCGCTTGGAGCTGCTGACGCCACATCATCTAAGCCTTCGTCTAAGACCAGTGACTCCAAGCACACTGGCGGCCGCATCCCCCGCTTCCCTCTAACAGGGAGCGTACCCACGCCGGCCATTCCCAAATGCCTGGCACGGGCAAGTGCCCTGCTAGAGGGATAGCGGGGATGCAGCTGCGGCTCGCGCATGTGCTGTTGGACTGAGAGACAAGGTAAGTGTATGAGACAACCTGGGGGGTTTTACACAGCGCCCCGCAGGAGGGAAACAATCAGCCCGGGAATCTTATATGAGTTAAGCAATAATTCTTAACTCTTCTGTGATCCTACAGCTCCAATCAGAGTCCTGCACTCTATGCTCTGATGTCAGAAGTGAGGGCATCCCAGCCACTATAGATCTCCTTCCAGTGGTCTAGTAGCCATAGCTGGAAATGTTATTATATGCAATGAGGGCATCCCGGCCACTATAGATCTCCTTCCAGTGGTCTAGTAGCCATAGCTGGAAATGTTATTACATGCAATGAGGGCATCCTGGCCACTATAGATCTCCTTCCAGTGGTCTAGTAGCCATAGCTGGAAATGTTATTACATGCAATGAGGGCATCCTGGCCACTATAGATCTCCTTCCAGTGGTCTAGTAGCCATAGCTGGAAATGTTATTACATGCAATGAGGGCATCCCGGCCACTATAGATCTCCTTTCAGTGGTCTAGTAGCCATAGCTGGTAATGTTATTACATGCAAGGAGGGCATCCCGGCCACTATAGATCTCCTTCCAGTGGTCTAGTAGCCATAGCTGGTAATGTTATTACATGCAAGGAGGGCATCCCGGCCACTATAGATCTCCTTCCAGTGGTCTAGTAGCCATAGCTGGAAATGTTATTACATGCAATGAGGGCATCCTGGCCACTATAGATCTCCTTCCAGTGGTCTAGTAGCCATAGCTGGAAATGTTATTACATGCAAGGAGGGCATCCTGGCCACTATAGATCTCGTTTCAGTGGTCTAGTAGCCATAGCTGGAAATGTTATTAAATGCCAGGAAGGAATCCTGGCCACTATAGATCTCCTTCCAGTGGTCTAGTAGCCATAGCTGGAAATGTTATTACATGCCAGGAAGGCATCCCAGACACTTTTGAACTCTTTTACTGTATCTTTCATAACTACCTCCTCTGGCAGTGAGTTACGGGGAGGCTGATTCATTAATAGCGCCAGGTAGCGACAGTTGAGCGACTGTAGCAGTATTTTCACAGCTCCCGCTAGTAGTCGCTGTGCTTGGCCATTGTTCGGTTGTTGATAGCGATTTGACAGGTTCCGCGCTGTATGGGTGTGCATGATAGCGACT